>JAHZTW010000001.1:106861593-107058355 GCA_020283515.1 Alliaria petiolata
CTTGTGGATAATAGCACTACATTCTTGGCTAAGTACCATCACTTCTTGAGAGTCATTTGCCCTCTTTGCAAGAGTATCTTTCAAAAATTTGGCATACTTTGGTACAAGAGTTAAGGCATCAAGTAGAGGCATCTCCAACTCGATTTCCCTCATATTATTTTCAAACAATGCTCTATGCTTCTCCACCAGTTGCTTCTTGAACCTTGCAGGAAAAGGGAGTTTCGGTTTGTACGGTGGTGAAATAAAAACATCTTGCTTCTCACTTGTTCTTTCCACCGTTTTCCCCTTTTTCGCTTCTTTTCCTTTACTTGACCTCTCGATGTAAACATCATCAAAGGTGACTTCCTGGTATTTTGAAAGACTTTCCTCCCCCTATTGAATCATTATGTCCTCATTGTGTTGATTGGTAGAACTGGATGGTAACTGTCACACCCCGCTCCCGGCACCTCCGGAACGGCAGCGTTTAACGCCTGAATCGAACCCCCAAAACCCGTATGAAAACAAAATCCACCAACTTGCACTTTAAACCGTTATTTCTGACCAGCAACCTGCAAAAGAGGGAAAAAGGGAAACGACGGAGAGGGGTGAGTAATATGGGATTACTCAGGAGAACAAACCCAAAACCGGAATCTCAAATACGGATCACTATATCACGCCCACCTAGACCAAGTCTAAACCCACCAAGAATACGACCAACCCAATGCCACAGAGACCGACTCCACACAACACGTACACCACACAAGACGACACCTGCTAGTTCCGGCCACCGCCGGAACCAGCACTTGCCCATTCCCACCTCCGCCGGAATAGACGAATCCACCACATCCCGAAAGACAATCTCCCCTGTCCCGAAGGACTATCGAGTTCACCTGACTCATCCCGTCACGCCGAGCGCCCGCGGTTGTTTCCGGCTTGCTAACTAGCCGTTAATGAGCTATGACTCAACACCGCTGTTGCCATAGCCCAACACCCAACATACAACACAAATGACCCGAAGGACCACCATCCCGAAGAACCACCATGCCGAAGGACCATCATGCCGAAGGACCACCATGCCGAAGGACAACACCATCCCGAAGGACATGAGTCACGTCGACTCATCCCGCCACGTAGAATGTTCGTAGTTATTTCGGACTTATTAGCTAACCGTTAATGAACTACGACTCAACATCACCTGTTACCGTAACCTAGCATAGAACAACGTGGTCGGACTAACCAACGTTGGACCTACGGATAACTCTAATCACCACCACAAATTATCTCCACACGTTTTGAACCATTTATAATATTACTCCAATTAATCTATTTTTAATACCATATAAACCACGTTACTAAATTAATCCCAATAATTAAATCCACAATATTAACATACTTAATAATAACAAACAATTATACCATATACTGTATAAACAATACACTCATCACACAATGACATATACTTAATATAGTAATAGCATAATACAACATTTATCTTCATCTTCTACGTCAATACTCCATACGTTACACGCACTCTACTTAAACAATCCATGCATAACTATTCCCTCTATTTTATTTATCATGCAACAATTACGGTATTAGTACAAGCCTCAACAACAACCAACACATACCCTAACCACTTCCCAACCTACGCCTAACTACACGCACGCATTATACGATCAGATTAAGACAAGGGTTCGGCAACACGAAGCATAGGAACACGCATAAGGGGCGATTAGGATCCATCCTCACCTTAGCCTTAACGATGATGGCATGAGCGACGACATAACGGTGGCGACGAGCTCACGGAACAGATCAGAAACGAGACTAGGGTTTCAGGTTGTTGATGACTTCTTGCGCAAGAAACAGTTAGGATCGCACACACTCCTCACGGCTGTGACTTGCGGCTGTGGATCTCGGGATCCGGCGACAGTGGCTCCCTCTCCTCTCGGGCAAGGCGACACGGACAAGGACGATGGATCCGGTGAAGGTAGCAGCTCCCTCGCTGGTGTTGCGGCTCCTCCGGCGAAGTGCAGCAACGGTGGTGGAACGTGACGGCTCCGTACGGTGGGTCCCTCTCTCCTCCTCCACTTCGCTTCATCTCTTCTCTCTTTTCTCCTTATCCTTCCTTCTCTCACGAGCTCTCTTCCTTTCTTCTTTCTCTCCTTCTCTTTCTCTCGACCTCTCTCTCTTTCCGGTTCGTGCGGCTAGGTTTAGGAATGAGGAAGATGGAGACGCTTACACCGATATACGCATATGCGTTTTGATAAAGACTGGGCTTATTGGGCCTTAGAAACAAAAGAAGAATCTGGCCCACCTTTTACTAGTTACGGGTCTCACACAACAATTCAGAACATATAATTAGTCATTTGCAAATGTTTCCGAGACTTTTTTTTTTTGTTAACAATTCTGAAAATTCTCAGACCACCCACATTGTCTCTCATGTTGTGTCTAATCGAGATGAGCTCTCCTCCTATTAGTGGTTCTCAGAAAGGAATTAAAATCTCAAAGCCAAATAGAAATATCAATCATTCTGATTCTACCAGAGCAATTATTTGTTCAACCTATAACTCGAAACCAACGTGATATTCATCCCCAAACAAAACTTAGATGTAGGTTTAATGGATACAGCTGAAGCTCTGTGGCCACCAGCAATATAACTCATCAAAGTCAACACTTTCTTCGGCTTATTAGAATCAACCCCATTTAACGGGAAGCCTTCATCACCAAAACACCAGCGCCGTCTTCCCAGTCCTGTTTTCCTAGTTTGCTGACTCCGACGCCCTGTTATTATTTATTAGCATTCACATTAGAAACCAAGCAGTCATATGCATATAGACGACCAGATGTTCATGTAAGCAAAATTTTAAGAAACACAAAAGAGCTCTCAACGGCATTCAACATTCAGTTTCATAGTAATTTCGTTAAGAATTATCAAGAAAGAGGGTACTACAGGAGAGAAGACTGTCTTCTTACTTACAACATTTTCGAGTTCCATGTACTAAGTGTCCCTTAAGTTTTTAGTATTCTGAGGTAGTAATTGTGATTATTGATGATAAGTAAAATAGATTCATGGCCCATTGCCATAGTACAGAAAACCAGACCTTTTCCTTTGAATGTATGAAACGTAAATGGACTTTAGCACCGGTGGTATTTGTGGACTTCCAGTTTCAGTAAGAAGGCAGGCTTGTGGATAAAAAGGCCTTATTGAAAGCCTCTGTTTTTTCTCCCCGACAATTGTCACGACAGCCATTGCATCATCATCTCTCGTGGGGATAAAAATGAAGAACAATCCTATAAACACAAGACATTTTCGATATGGGATTCAAGTTATAAGACAGAGAAGAATCATTCAAACGTTTGGCACAAAATTAGATCTGAAATCTTCTTCAATCATTGTAACTGAAGTAAACGGAATACTGTAGCAGTTCATGTGATTCACTGAGGTACCACCGTACCAGTAGCCTATAAGACACTAAAGGAAGTCGCAATAACCACAACAAAATAAAATTGCAATCGAACAAACTCTCTTCAGAAATAACAGGTTTGATGAAAACAAACAGATTAGAGGCCATCAAACTTAGAAATGTTTTCATTGGAAGAATCACATGAACCTAACCTGAGAGAGAGTTGATCGGAGAGATAGAAAGAGAGACGAAAAGCTGATTGCGTTTGTCCCCACTGTTGCTATGATGTGCCTATCTTGATTCCCGCACAGGATTAACTGCAAATAACAAACAATAGACACAACAAAGACTATAAGAATTGGCTTTAGAACCTATCTATAATTGTAAACAATAATATGTGAAGTGAACTAACGCGCGCGGATTTGTCTTTTACAAGTATTTAATTTTATGAATTTTCTTTTGTTGTAAGTCTATCAGGTCGAAGATTAGTTAGTGAGTGTTAATTATTATTTTTTGATCAGCAAATACTAAACAAAACAAAGTTAAAGATATCACAAAATATAATTAAGTTGCTAATGACAAAAATATCAATTGTTTATGAAAATAGTTTAATGTCCTATAACTTTTCGTCAGACTATTTATTAAAAAACAGAGGGGAAATCGTTTAGTAATGCTCATTGTTGTCACTGCTATAACGAATGAGTAATCACTACAATGATTGGTGAATTGAGATACATCTATTACTAATTTTTTTGGACTAATAAGCAAAAACAATCTTACAACCATTGATCGAGAAAGTGTTAGAACGACCACCATAATCAAATACACTATTATGAGAAAACCTAGAGTTACCTAAACTTTGAATATCTATTGGTAGGGGTGCTTCCTTTGATCTAAATATTTACCTTATTGATCTTGTAAATGTAAGCCCAAAAAATAAGCACTTAAATTTGAACTTAGATACCTTCCACATCTGTTCAAACAAGATAATCAACGTTGGCAAAATGTTCAGTCAAGATCGTCAACATTCACATTTATTAACAGCAATTAACTTAAACAAAATCACTTACCTTGCATGAACGTAAAGCCCAGAGAAAGAAACAAAACAACCTGGAAAGTTTTATCAATTGATCAAATGATACCATTTTACAAAGAGTTATGCTCTTAAACAATAGTATTTTGAAAGCAAACCTTCTCCAAAGGAATATTGGAGAAGGCACCATTGTTGTAATATGAAGTGGTGAACTTGAACCTTTCAGGTCACCCATTTCTGATACATCACCTAAAAGCCCGTTTACACTTAAAAAATACAACCCAATTAAGAAATTAGATCTCTTTGTACGAGATCAGTTTAGCATCTACAACATTTGGTCGCTAAAATCTCAGGATGCCAATCTCAGGTCAAGGAGAAGGATCCTGACAATGCACCAGTTTACCAGCTACTGAAGATCTTTTTTACTCAGAGGCTGGATGCATACATGGAATTTCAAAATGCAAATTCAGGACTTCTGCAAACCTATGGTACTGTTCTTGTCCTGTCATAGAGTCCAGATGAATCCTTCGTTCTATAGTGAACCCTTAAGTATTCAGCGTGATAAGCCATAGATGGTATTCGCAGGGCTTGTCGAGGAGGACTGTGTATCTAAGATGAGATTGCTGTCGCTGGTGGATTTGGCCTCAAATGAATCTGGCAAAATACCTTATGCATCTATCCAGAACACTCTACAGGTGAACTTCTTTTGCTTGAACAAGACAGAAAACATTGACAACCTTTTTTTGGTTGCTGCTTGTCAAGACTCATAGAATTTGTCGTGATACAGGTAAATGACGAGGAGATTGAATTGTGGGTGGTTAAGGCAATAACCGCAAAATTGGTTGATTGCAAGATGGATCAGATGAACCAAGTTGTAACTGTCAGGCAAGTTCTTCTAAACGCATCTCTTTGGGTCTATATGTGTAAAGTCGCACACATACTCATACTTTTCATATTTCAGCCGCTGTGCCGAGCGTGAATTTGGACAAAAGGCAATGGCAATCTCTTAGCACAAAGCTTGCAGCTTGGCGGGTAAACACAAAACCACGATTTTAAAATACAGCGGTATTGAGAATGCTTGTGTGATAGTAACACGTTTATTGTTTCGTGTCGTTTTGTGTTTGTGCAGGAGAATATTACGAATGTCATCAGCACAATTCAAGCAAACAAGTTAACAGAGGAAGGTACTCAGGCATCATCAGCAACTCAGGGACTGAATGTCCGTTACGATTTCTTCTTTTGAAGACCGTTTTTTAGTGAATTCCAAGGATCTCTTCCTGAAGAGAGAAGCAAAGCACACTCCTTTCCAGTGAATCTTTCAACGTTATATTGAGGGTACATCAATGTTTGACTAATCAGTACAAACACAATACAATTTTTCAATCATATCTTCTATACCAATAACTCGCTAAGAGGAGTACTGGAGTCGTATGAGAGATTTTTGAGTCTGAGCGTGTCTAGTTACCGTAGTCCTCTCGATATCGGTATGTTTTGAATGCTGTATACATATACTATAGATATGACTATAGCTCTTAAACAAAATCAATTCTAATATTTTCTCAAACATAAAATTAACTCTATAAGCTGAAGCAGAGGAATATTTTGAATATATATATGACTACTTATGGTTATAATACACTTAGTGCTCTCCATATCTCTATTCTCATGCATTTCTACTTATGATTTCGGTTGTCCGTGCGCAAAGTGAACGATGGATAGCCACGCTACTTATCAGTTATCATGCATGGAACATGAGAGGACCCGATCCCGTCACTTTTGTGCCCTAGGTCTCGCGCCCTAATTTGCAACACAAGCAACACCTGCACACACTAAAGAGGGAAAAAAGGGGGTGAGAAACGAATTACTCAATGAGGTAGGTCATGTCCGTCCACATGATTCCCAACACCACTATTCAATAATACACGCAAATACTAACTTTAGAACAAGCGGCAATCAACAAGTAATTTCAATCACGACACATCAATTAATCATATCACGTCATAACACATAACACATCTCAACACTTTCACATGACACATGACACTGACACCTGACACATTGGGCTGGCCGTCACCTCGAAAGGTCGTACGACACCTTTGGCTCGTCAGCCGGTTTACGGGCTTCGACGGGATCGGCATGTCCTCGTCCTCAGTCTGACTACTGCACCGAAACTTCGAACTTCAACAGGATCGCCATGTCCTTGTTCTCAGTCCGACTACACCAAACATCACATAATTTCTACCAAACACTTTATACTAATTTATTATATATTCATCCAATACACATAACAATCGATTATCATCAATCTTTCACATCACCACAATCAACAAACAATCTTCTAGACCTAGCATTTACGAATACTAATTAAATAGAAGCTGAAGAATCCACGGATCCCACCCTCACCTTAGCTGGCAGTAACGGATGTAATGACATGACAGCTATGGAACGCCGGAAGACGGAACATTGCAACGATGACTGTCGAGAAGAAGAGGCGTTGACCGAGTTAACTTGCTGCACAAGCAACATGGAACACAACCATCACGTTCACAAACCAACCATGCGATCCAACAACGATTATCAATAACAAGATCTCGCTTACCAAAGGCGTTGATAAACTCCTCCCAACCGTAACAGTAACTCCAACGTGAAGAGAGAAGCTTAGGGCTGAGAAACAATCAACAATGGTGGATCAACTTTACAACAACTCCCGGGAGGCAAAACGTGAAGGAGACGACGAAGGGAACTCGGATCTGCTTACCACAATAACTCACAGATGATGGTGGTGAGCCAGAGCAGCAGATCGGCGGTGGTTGTAAGCCGTGGCCGCGAAGTGGAGAAGGCCACGACTTGGTGACAAGAGGAAACGACGGTAGATCTAGATGAGGTTGGCAGCTCCGTCTTTGATGGCATCTCGTGATGATGAACGTGAGATATTAGACGGAGGTGGCGGTGGTGGCTCGACGATGACGAACAGAAACGGCGGCTGCACTTTCTCGACCTTTTTCTCCTCTCGGGTGCAACTACGGCAACGAAGCGAACGACGACGGATTGAGATAGGGAAAAATACGGGATGACGAGATGAAGTACACCAGAACCGATGCACCCCGGAGACGGTGGAGCAGCGATGGCGCGCGACGGCTCTTCCTCTCTCTTCTCCATTCGTTCCTCTCCTCTCTCTCTCCTCTTTCTTCTTCCTTTTCACGATCTCTCTTTCTCTTCTCTTCTCCTTCTCTCTGATTTTCTTCTTCCCTTGAGCGGCTAGGTTAAACGGAGAGGGAGATGCATACACGCTTATGTGTATTTGCATTATTAACGACAACGTAAATAATGGGTTATTGGGCCTAAAAGACGAAAAACGAAAATGGGTCCATTAACTTCAAAACCTGATCGTTACAATTCTCCCCCACTTAACGAGAATTCGACCCGAATTCTGTGGTGAAAGATCTTCATTGCAAACCTTTAAATGACAGCAAGACTCCCTGACGAGAAAACTTAACTCTGACCATTTTTCCGTTTTAAATCATTTACACTCCCTAATCCATGTGACTACTTCTCCCCACTTAGTTCACAACCCAACCTCATGATGTCTTTATCCTTGATATCATAGCTCCATCAACTCCAAACAAACAATTCAGAGATCACTTCTTTTGATTGGGCAATTTAAAATTTTAGCATACAATTCTCGGAGAAAGTCCATCACCACATCCCATCTCTTGCTTGAAACGAGCAAAATATAATCACTTTCTGCGTGAGATTGATCAACGAGGACACTTAGCATAAATGAACATAGGGAACGACCAATGTCATAACTGCTTCTTTGCAGAACCTTTAGCCGCATCAGTCTTTCTTCAGGTGACTCTAACTTGAATTAGATCATCTACTTCCAAATAGATTCTACTCAACATTTTTTTTTTTTTTAAATTACCGTCCAACCCTGGCGATGACCATCAAACAGACAGACAACCGTTCCTTACACACTGCTGATGAAAGATGATACCATGCCTTTATGGCTTTCTAAATCAGCGGACAACCCACTACGCTTCCTTATGATCATGTTGATGCAAAACTAACTTCTAACTCAAGGTTCCCTACCTTGAATATTAGTCGTAGCATTTTACTAACATTTCTCTTAGGTTTCCATTCCCATTTAACTTGCTACTAGATAATTCCAAACGCAATAGTTCTTCTTCCCACTACCATTCTGCGACAACACACCCACCTTTACCGATTGAGTACACTCTCTTTGAGTACACTCTCTTAGCTACTTCTAAAATGCACAAAGAACTTTACAATGAACCGCTAACTTTTCAATCCCACTCTTGTTAACATTCTCTCCAAATTCTTTAACTAGACGGCTTGCAATCAAAGTACAACAACCACTGCACACGAGGTCTATTCCCGCAAAACTTTTCAGTCATGTTCATGACTCAGTATTCATGGTTTAAAGAATTTTCCATATCGCCAAACCATTAAGCGTTCCTTTGCTTTTGCTTACCTAAACATAAAACTTACTCTTTAATATTTGAGTAACACTAACAACGACTAATAAGCGATCCTTGCTTAGCCATCATTGTAGTGAAGACATCGAGACTGAGCAATGCTCTACCGCGCTTCCGCTGCGCCACTCTGCTTCTCAGGAAGTTTGAATGTACTCTTCTTTCTCAGTCTGCTACCTCTCTAATCATTTCCTTCTTTCGGGTCGTATTTCCTTTACGACTATTACATATGCCAACGTCTTTTCCCAGAAAAATGTCTACCAAAAGTGATACCCATAACTCTTACAGTTTTCTTTACCCCACAAATTCATGTTTTGCAATACATTAGCAAGAACTAGCAGATATACTTTTGCACCATATCTTATCTCCCTTTTGTTTAATATACATGCTATAGCTTCCCTTTCCTTTTGGGTTCAATCCTCTATAACACGTTCTTAAAGATACTATCTTAAGCATCCCCATGAAATCTATCTTGATATGCGGCACAAATTCTAAACACAAAGTTTTTTTCTTCTCCATAAACAACTTCTGGTTTTGTGTTGTTTTACTAGAATTCTCCTCATCCTCATCCAAAGCTACGATGTAATGTAGAAAATGACCTTGAATATACACCATGAGGCCGTTATACATGTCCTTGATCCATGATTTCTTTGACTTTAACCACACATCCCTGACTCTTATAAGTAACCGTTCCAAGTCAAACTTCACTCTATATCTTTGATACGCATAATAACGACTTTACCCTTTTATCATTACGTTTCCCACTTGGCATGCTTTTCACCTCGAACTTCATCCGACGCGTTCCGCTTTGACCGACGTTTCACCGATGTTTACATTTCCCACGATTTCCATGAGCTTATACACTTTCTTTGATCTCGACATAACATCTCACTTCTCTTTCTATGTTCACCTCATTTTGCTTCAACTTCATTCCCAAAAGATCCTCGTACACCACCAATTTTTTTCCAGCTTCTACCAAATATCTTCTAAGTCTCCAAGATTTCACCACTATTCGTCGCGTGATTCCAATTTTTCTTTGCCTTCTTAACAACACGCCTCAAGAAGCTCAACACTTGTCAATTCGAAACTCACAAACTAGGTGTGGATCCGATATTGAACAGAATGTGGGGCTACACTCTTCTACCGAACACTACACAACCCCCCTTTTTTTTAATAAAATAATTTAGCACTTATAACTTACCAACTCAATCAACTAAACACTTACAACCAAACAACATAACTCTAGTGCGAGACCATAGACATCTAAAGATCGTTTTCCCTTAAAATATTTTCCCAAATCTTTTTGAACGTTTCCGGAAACATTTTATTTAAAATCATTTTTGAAAACTTTTTTTTTTTTAAATCCGACCAACTTCCAAGAATCGGCTCTCCGGGTCAGAACCGGAGTAGCACCTTACGCTCTGATACCACTTGTAACACCCCGACCGCCCCTACCGGCGAGTCACCCATCCCTCCGTCGGGCTCTTGGGCCCCGCCCCTGTCCGACGGTCGGTGCGTTATTTTTCTCGTGGGTCCGACCGACTGATTTACTCGTCCCTGCAATCACCACGTGACCTTATCCCGTGTTTTGGCCTCACTTACACGGTTCCGCAGAGGACTTCCCGAAAGGCCACCCATCCTAGTGCTACTCCAGCATAAGCACGCTTAACTCTGGAGTTCTCTTAGGGTAAGTGACCGGAAAAGGTAAGTGCACTTTGATGACATAGGTAGGCAAATCAATCCATTTAAACTTATTCAAATGGGCCGGGCCCGGGTCGTTACAATTTTCCCCCACTTAACGTGAATTCGTCCCAGAATTCTCATTCCGCCAGTGTGAACCTTAACCCCCAAACCCCAAGACAGTCTCCTGGGACAGAACCAGTTTAACTTCCCTTGGCTCTGATACCAAACTGAGAGGACCCGATCCCGTCACTTTTGTGCCCTAGGTCTGGCGCCCTAACTTGCAACACAAACAACACCTGCACACATTAAAGAGAGAAAAGGGGGGGGGGGAGTGAGCAACGAATTACTCAATGAGGTAGGTCATGTCCGTCCACATGATTCCCAACACCACTATTCAACAATACACGCAAATACTAACTATAGAACAAGCGGCAATCAACAAGTAATTTCAATCACGACACATCAATTAATCATATCACGTCATAACACATAACACATCTCAACATTTTCACATGACACATGACACTGACACCTGACACACTGGGCTGGCCATCACCTCGAAAGGTCGTACGCCACCTTTGGCTCGTCAGCCGGTTTACGGGCTTCAACGGGATCGCCATGTCCTCGTCCTCAGTCCGACTACTGCACCGAAACATCGAACTTCAACGGGATCGCCATGTCCTCGTTCTCAGTCCGACTACACCAAACATCACATACTTTCTACCAAACACTTTATACTAACTTATTATATATTCATCCAATACACAAAACAATCGATTATCATCAATCTTTCACATCACCACAATCAACAAACAATCTTCTAGACCTAGCATTTACGAATACTAATTAAATAGAAGCCGAAGAATCCACGGATCCCACCCTCACCTTAGCTTTAACGACGACTGACTGCAGTAACGGATGTAATGACATGACAGCTATGGAACGCCGAAAGACGGAACNGGGATCGCCATGTCCTCGTTCTCAGTCCGACTACACCAAACATCACATAATTTCTACCAAACACTTTATACTAATTTATTATATATTCATCCAATACACATAACAATCGATTATCATCAATCTTTCACATCACCACAATCAACAAACAATCTTCTAGACCTAGCATTTACGAATACTAATTAAATAGAAGCTGAAGAATCCACGGATCCCACCCTCACCTTAGCTGGCAGTAACGGATGTAATGACATGACAGCTATGGAACGCCGGAAGACGGAACATTGCAACGATGACTGTCGAGAAGAAGAGGCGTTGACCGAGTTAACTTGCTGCACAAGCAACATGGAACACAACCATCACGTTCACAAACCAACCATGCGATCCAACAACGATTATCAATAACAAGATCTCGCTTACCAAAGGCGTTGATAAACTCCTCCCAACCGTAACAGTAACTCCGACGTGAAGAGAGAAGCTTAGGGCTGAGAAACAATCAACAATGGTGGATCAACTTTACAACAACTCCCGGGAGGCAAAACGTGAAGGAGACGACGAAGGGAACTCGGATCTGCTTACCACAATAACTCACAGATGATGGTGGTGAGCCAGAGCAGCAGATCGGCGGTGGTTGTAAGCCGTGGCTGCGAAGTGGAGAAGGCCACGACTTGGTGACAAGAGGAAACGACGGTAGATCTAGATGAGGTTGGCAGCTCCGTCTTTGATGGCATCTCGTGATGATGAACGTGAGATATTAGACGGAGGTGGCGGTGGTGGCTCGACGATGACGAACAGAAATGGCGGCTGCACTTTCTCGACCTTTTTCTCCTCTCGGGTGCAACTACGGCAACGAAGCGAACGACGACGGATTGAGATAGGGAAAAATACGGGATGACGAGATGAAGTACACCAGAACCGATGCACCCCGGAGACGGTGGAGCAGCGATGGCGCGCGACGGCTCTTCCTCTCTCTTCTCCATTCGTTCCTCTCCTCTCTCTCTCCTCTTTCTTCTTCCTTTTCACGATCTCTCTTTCTCTTCTCTTCTCCTTCTCTCCATGCTTCTCTTCCTCTCCTTCTCTCTGATTTTCTTCTTCCCTTGAGCGGCTAGGTTAAACGGAGAGGGAGATGCATACACGCTTATGTGTATTTGCATTATTAACGACAACGTAAATAATGGGCTATTGGGCATAAAAGAAGAAAAACGAAAATGGGTCCATTAACTTCAAAACCTGATCGTTACAGAACACGTTGGATTTCTACATCAAAATTAATCTAAACATAGATGTTCCTCGTTGCATCTCACAAAAAAATCGCATTATTGTTGAAGAGAAGAAACTAACTAGAGGGGATGCGAAATTAATTAAAGCATCATATTACAAAAAGTCGAATAACAGGGAAGACAAGAAGAAGAGTTCAAGCTCACTTTCTGGTATTATTGCTTTTTGTCATACCTTTAATCTTCTTTACAAAATTAGAAATGCACTTACGTAAATTGATTTTTGTCATCTATTATATTATTTGCGAAGTAGAAATTTTTACCTGTCGTTCCCACGGATTTTTTTTACCGTTTTACGCTTAATGACTAAATTTGGTTTAAATCCTTAATTCGATAGACCGTAATCCGGTTATTGTTATCGCCGCCGATTGGTTAATCAGGCGGAAGATTTGGTGGAAAACCCTGTATACATACATGGCTTTGGGTGTTCTGAATCATCTTCAAAGTTTTAATTTTCTTATTTGCATTGTCTAGGACTCTAGGTTATAGTTTACGCCTAAATTTTCTTAGTCTTAGTTTTATGTTATCGTTTTCATATGACATACTTTTGTTGATCTTGCCTTTTGTGTTCTCGGCTCTTCTTTGTTTGTTTTTTGATATTTTGTTTTGTATGAAATGTATCTAAATATGGGTTTTTCTTTTTTTTGTTTTCCTTTTTTTTTTTTGCTGCAGCGTTCGTATATAGACTAGACTGAAGATGGGTGAGGCTCTGCGGTTTTATTTAGGTTAGGGTTCAATATTTGTTATTTTATTTTTATTTTTCTTTATTGAGATGGTCTACGATGTATTTGTCCATTCACTCTCAAGATATTAGCATTGGTTGTTATTGTTAATTTTGTAAACCCTGACCTCTCAACAAAGCTATCTATGAGAAGCGTCTCTATAACATATAAAAGCAATATCAGCCACTCTTTTTGTTTGCTAGGCTTTACTTTGGTTCATGAATGTTTTTAATGATTTTCAGTTTGTATATTCTTTGTTTTTTAATTTGTTGTTGATTGTTTGTTCGATCTAAATTTGATGGGTAACTGATTTTAGATTCGGGTAAGTTGAGAAGAGTTGGTACACATTGGAGACATAGAGAGTTGCGGATCGACACGATATTGAAAGGCTAGCTGAGTTTTCTCTGTTTTGGGGGAAGCAAGTCAAAGTAGTTGAGTCTTCACAAGGCCAAAAGCAAACAAAAAAATAAGGGGAGATGACTTTATTTAATATTATAATATAGTATATTGTGACTTGCGACAAAAAATGAAAAGACTCATCAAAAAGGCAATTTGGTAGACGTTGCGGCCGTCTTTACCATCGATTTGATAATATTACCACCATGACTGTATATTACCTTTCTTCAAAAATATACATAACTCAAAGCTTAAACTAAAAACAGCGATTCTAATTAAAAACTGTTTATATGATCTATTTAGGGTATGTTTTTACAGTTTTAATCAGTACAAATGACACTACTTTGCTTCCAATGTTGACTTCTCACGTCGATCCATGAATCCAACTTTAAAAAGAGCTATATTGTTAACTAAATCCTCTCCAAGTAAACACTCAATATGGATTGTGACTCTCACATTCACTGCATCTAGGGATGTTGCGGTGGGTTTTTTAACCCGACCCGACCCGACCCGAATCCGAAATGAGCCCGTCCAGTTCAAGTCCGAATTCAGAAAAAACCCGGTGGGTTTTAGTACCAACAATATAAACCCGAAAAAACCCGACATGTATAGGGTTACTCTCGGGTATATGAAATAGTATTTTTTTTAATCTATGTTTAATAATATTCAAAATCAATTTTTAAAGGGAGAAATACGAGATTTTAAAGCGGGAAAACAAAAAAACGAAATTTTACGTTTATGGAGGTAAACAAAAAAATAAAATTTTACTTTTATGGAGGTAAACGAAATTTTACGTTTATGGAGGTAAACGAAATTTTACGTTTATGGCGGGAAAACGAAAAATGAGATTTTACATTTTTGACGGAAAAACGAAAAAACGAGATTTTACGTTTTTGGCGGAAAAACAAAAAAACGAGATTTTATGTTTTTTACGGGAAAACGAAAAAACGAGATTTTACGTTTTTGGCGTAAAAACGAGATTTTATGTTTTGGTGAGAAAACTTAGTTTTACGTTTTTGGAGGAACGTAATTTTACGTTTTTTGCGGAAAAAAGTAATTTTACGTTTTTGCGGGAAACCGTGATTTTTTTTTAAGTTAGTTTTAATTTATTTGGATAAAACTATTTTTAGATTAAAAACATGCTTTTTTATTTGGATAAAAACATTATTATTTTTTGGATTAAAACATGGTTTTTTATCTATTTATTTATATAAAAATAATAATTATTATTTTTGAATAAAAACCCGATGGGTACCCGATACCCGATAGGGTAAACCCATCTAAACCCGAATGTTAAAAAACCCGCCCGTTTTAAGTCCGCATTTTTTTCCACCAAACCGGGTGAGGTAAAAACCCGTCCGTTTGTACCGGGTTTCGGGTACCCATTGGGTAAAAACCCATTTTTAACATCCCTAACTGCATCTATAGAACCCGGTGCTCGGAGCTATATTGTTTCCTCACAAAGATCGCACCGGTATATTCCATTTGCGTCTCTTTCATACGAAAAGGCGAGTAGATATGTTCATCATTCTTGTATCTCACCTTATATGGAAGAGTTGCGCAGCCAAAACACAAGACAAAGTCACGTTCATCACAGTTTAAAAGTTGCTAATACTCTTCGATCACAAATCGAACATCTATCCAACTTTCTGGAGTAGGTTGGGATGCCAATGCGAATGATGACTGTTCGGCTAGGATATAGAAGCACATCGTGTGTCTAAACAAAATTCATCACAACCGTTGTAACACACATACTTGAAACCGAAGGACTCACGGTAACAGAGTTCACAAAAACGATTGGTTTTAGAAAACGACGGTTCTAGAGTAACTGAATGGGCATGTAATGCATGCCTTTGACAATGCCTTTTTTTCATCGTACAATATAGTGACATCCTCATAAAGCCGCATCGGATTTTCGAATGACTAAAATGTAGTATAAAATTATCTCCTCAAATGGCGGCTTAATTAATACTTTCATTTGCTCCCACTGGTTCCCCTTCGAGTTCCTTTCCATCCCACACATTTGGTCTCGTCGCACATTTAGAATGCGCTAAATAAATGCAATCTTTCTTCATGCCAAAATATATCCCATAAGTGATAAGTTTCGTCAATCTTTTGGTGACGAACTACGCAATACCATTCTTGAGATGGGAGAGAAGAAAATTGTGGGCACTAAAACCCACACTCAGATATTTGTAGAGTGATTGAATAGATTGGAGAAAGGATGGGTAAGAATCTCTATGAACCAAAGAATATAAGACTTAGATTGTATAAATGGATTTGATTGATAAGAACAAGTATTCGATTACAAGATGAATTAAGTGCGAGAGCTCGTAATGAATACATGTCGTGAATTAGGTAAAAGTTATGCTTTCTCTGCGACCCATGCTCCTTTTATACCCTTCCTTGAACTCTAACTGCTGCGCAAATCTCGGAGGTCGTTGCTCGTGTTCCGGATATCTCGGAGGTCGCAGCTCGAGCCGGATGACTCGGAGGTAGTTAGTCGAGCCGGATATCTCGGGATCTCGCGTAACGTGCTTGACTTAGTCTTGAAGAATATCCTTAATGCGGGAGTTCGACATGGTGAGAGCTCGACACGGCGAGAGCTCGATAGGTTGTTGAAGGTTCAAAGGGGGCCATATGTCTGATGGGTTTTCGCAGATGGGCTTTAGGTGACTCCTTAATGGGCTTCATGATGGGCCGGATTTGGTGCTAAATCCAGCTCCAACAGTTGCCCCCCAGCCCATTAAGTGAGGTACAAACTTAATGGGCGGAAGACAAAGTTTAAAGATTACGGTTTTGAGATGAGTGAAAACATGGTTAAGTATGAGCAAGAGCTCGACTTGTATTGCACAAGTTTCACATAGATGTGAACGAGAGTTCAATGAGTGACGTTTTGCTTAAGTGCGAGCGAGAGCTCGACATTAAGCGCCTTGGATTTTTCCGTAAATGAACTAGAGTTCGGCTTAACTGTAAGTACAAATTTGCTTAAGTACGAGTGAGAGCTCGTACTTAACTGTTTGAGTTTTATGTTAGCGAGAATTCGTTTAATTACGAGCAGGAGCTCGAACCAAATTGTTTTGAATTCTCACGAGTACGAACAAGGGTTCGGTTTTAGTGATTGACGAGAATTTGTTTAGTTTTGAGCGAGAGCTCGAACTAAGTTGTTTAAATCTCGTGAAAGTACGAACGAGGGTTCGGTTTTGTTAACTTGCTTGCGAGCGAGAGCTCGACGTTTGTCTGACTCGAGTTTGTTTAGGCTGTTGTTGTTTTAAGCACGATTTGATTGATCGAGAGTTCGATCGTGACGGGAGTGGGTTGAGCTCTCAATGTGTTGTCTGGCAAGACGTTGTTTAGTGGATCAAATTTATTTTTGATCTCGTGTTCTCAATTGCGTCTAAGTGTGTCATAAATCGTTTCAAGAGATCGTCTGTGTCACAGATTGTTTTAAGAGATCGTGAGTGAAACTCAAAAAGAGTTTGAGTCGTTAAGACTGTAAGAAGTTTATGATTATGGTGGCTGGACTCGGGGGGTGAAAGATACGTAGTTCAATTGTATTACTATTTGGTAATAGTAGCATTCGAGGTTCATGGGATTCCATGGATGCATTTATTTTCGAATTAAGCTCGGGAGCTCGATTCGCGTGCTTACGCATCTTTCAGGATGAGCATCACTGATGCATACCTGAGTGACAAGGTTTTTTCGATGTTTAGCGAGCTCTCGATGTAATTGCTATACAGAAGAGCTCGCAGCTCGTTTAAAGAAGGGGGTTTGATTCATTTTGAAAGCTTCGCAGAGATCTACGAGCTCCATTGTATGTGATTACTCTCGACAGTTCGAATCCGGCTTCGTCGAGTCGTGATACGAGTGCGTTGTTGTGAAGTTTTTTCTAGGTCCAGTGTTACGTTTTCGAGAAATGGTATCTCGTGATCTGGACTTTCTAGAGGTATTTGTGCTCTAGAGTCTGTTTCGAGCTTCCGTTGGAAAGTTTTTGTTGGGTTCTATCGAATTCCGATAAAACAATGAGCCTCCAGAGATGAAGTTTATTCATTTCGGGACGGAGGTCTCTACACCCCCCCCCCCTCCGACAAAGGCTAAGCTTTTGAAGGCGTTGGCACAATATCTTTCTAGGAGTGGGTGGGGGGGAGACTAATGATTTCATCGAGCTCCCGCAATTTTCGAAGTTTTTTAACAATTACGTCAATTCGATGTTTGTTTGCGGGAGGAGGGGAGTTTTACTCTTCCCAAGATCGCCCTCTTTTGAAACCTTTCGTTTGGGGGTTTGACATTTGAGCAAGTAGCTCATGATGTCTTGCCTTGTAGGCTACTTCTTCCTCGGCTTGGGCGAATAGAAGGCCTAGGTGTAGCGCATCATTCAACGTCGAGGTAGTGTGTCGCACTTTGAGCTCTTTTAAAAAGTCAGATTCGAACCATAGCCCTTGCCGTAAGGCTTCCATTGCGACCTCTTCATTGAGATTAGCGACTTTGGATTTGCATTCTTTGTACCGTGTTATGAAACTTCGCAATGGTTCGTTTTCTTGTTTCTTGATCTTCCATAGATCGGCAACTGTTACTCGAGTTTCGATGAAGACCGAGTAATGTTTTAAGAAGATGGCTATGAGTTGATCAAAGTTATCGATCGAGCCGCTTTCTAGGCCCACGAACCATTCTAGTGCTGGGCCTACAAGTTTTTCTGCGAATAACCTACAATAGCCCGCCTCGAGTTCGTCCTCGTGAAGATGAACTCGAGCTATCATAGCTCGGAAGGATCTAATGTGTGCTTTAGGATCTGTTTTTCCAGCATATTCCGGGAATTTGATTTTCCCTCCATCGCGGAGTCTGGCGTTTGCAATTCTGTTGGTGAACGGAGTTCGGCGTGTTTCTTCGATCACACGAACGATGTCTGGTGCCGAGCTCATTGCAACGTGCATGGCGTGTTTCATTTGCCTTATTTCGTCGTTGAATCTATCAACATATCGTTGAAAATACGCGGGGTCTATTCCGTTTTGAGGATCGGGTTGATAGGGATCTTCAATGGGCTGTTGTCGGGTCGTTCGAGTTTCGGTGTTACCGTTTACTCGAGCTTCGGCGAAATGCGTGCCTTCGCCGGGCAGTAGCTCGGCCGGGCGGCTTGCGGTTGCTGTCGTAATAGGTTCATGGGCATGCGAGGTAAAGGCGAAAGAGGATGTGCCGATTCCTCTTGGGGTTCCGCGAGGCGGTGGTGGCGGTAGTTCGCTAGCATGAGCGTTTACCGTTTCGCGTGGACTTGAATCGTTGAGATTCGCGAGGTGGGGTTGCGGTCCCATGGAGCTCGAAAGAGCGTTGTGCTGCCTTACGGGTTCTGTGGTTATGAACGTTTGAGAAAAGTTAAGTCGTGTTCTGGGTAACGAGCTTTGATCGAGGCCGATCTGCTGCTCGCGTTGAGAACTGTGAGTGATGTCTCGAACAATAGATCGCGAAACTTTTGCTCGATATTCATTCAGGGCGTTAGCCTGCTGATTCAATCGGGCTTCTAGCTGTCGTTGGCTTTGGGCCATGCTTTGTTGGCCTTGGGCCAATTGTCGCAACATTATCAAGACTTCCGTGTCATTCGATTCGATACCGGGTGCGGGAGGTCGAATCGGATCGATGAATCTGGGAGAGTACTCCTCGTTTCGGATCCAGACGTACGGATTTTCCCATCCGGAGAGATTTGAATGTTGATTCGAGGGAAGTGTCCCTGAATCAGCTGCAGGTGCCTGGATAACCGGGCTTGTGATTACCGTTTCGGTCGGAGATGCTGCAGCATTCGGGCCGCGAGCTGCGTCATCCGGGTTATTAGCGGGAGTACGCGGAGGGGGAGGTCGGATTGGATCTATAGATCTGAGTGTTCGTCCCTCATCCCCAATTGTTTCTCGTTGGTTTGTCCTTCCAGCCGTGGTGGTGTTTTGGTTCAAGAAATTTATCCCTGAACCGGCTACGACAGCTGGACGGACGAGATCAACGATCTCTGGTTCGATTCGAGCCGTTGTGACGTTCGAGCCGAAAGTTACGTTTTGGCTTGAGGGATTAGCTCCCTCGGTGTTGACCATGACGTGCATGGTCGATCTGTTGGATTCAATGATTTTTGGATCCATTATCGTTCTAACGAGTCTTAGATCTGGCTAACTGTGTTAGAGATTGCTTTTATCTTTCTCCACAGACGGCGCCAAAATGTGGGCACTAAAACCCACACTCAGATATTTGTAGAGTGATTGAATAGATTGGAGAAAGGATGGGTAAGAATCTCTATGAACCGAAGAGTATAAGACTTAGATTGTATAAATGAATTTGATTGATAAGAACAAGTATTCGATTACAAGATGAATGAAGTGTGAGAGCTCGTAATGAATACAGGTCGTGAATTAGGTAAAAGTTATGCTTTCTCTGCGACCCATGCTTTTTTTATAGCCTTCCTTGAACTCCAACTGCTGCGCGAATCTCGGAGGTCGTTGCTCGTGTTCCGGATATTTCGGAGGTCGCAGCTCGAGCCGGATGACTCGGAGGTAGTTAGTCGAGCCGGATATCTCGGGATCTCGCGTAACGTGCTTGACTTAGTTTTGAAGAATATCTTAATGCGGGAGTTCGACACGGCGAGAGCTCGACAGGTTGTTGAAGGTTCAAAGGAAACCATATGTCTGATGGATCTTCGCAGATGGACTTTAGGTGACTTCTTAATAGGCTTCATGATGGGCCGGATTTGGTGGTAAATCCTGCTCCAACGAAAACGAGATATTTATATGACATATATGGTAAGTAAATGCAATTTTTATGAACAACGAAATCGCAATGCAGACATACGAAGATGAAAATGTTATCATCTAAACCACAAACATCAGTACATCACATATCTAAAAGGTTTTTCTGGCTTTTAATTGAAAAATTTAGTTTAAAATAAAAATAAAAATAAAAGGTTTTTCTGGGAAAATGTTAGAAGCTACGATTGCAAATGAGTAAATAACTAGGCTAAGCCATGGACATGTATATGTTAGTTTTGACAATAGAACATCTCACGTCAAAGTATTTTTATCCAACCTTATCACGAAAAGTACTACTCCCTCTGTTTCACAAAGAGTGTCACTTTGAAGGTTTTCACACATATTAAGAAAATCATAAAAAGTTCTACTCTACCCCTTATTAATACTCTAAATAAATTTATTTCTTTTGTTAATACAATAAATGAATAGGGTTAAAACTGGATTTTTATTCAAATTTCTGCATTGAAAACATAAAACGACACTCTTTGTGAAACAAAAATAAAATCTTAAAACGACATTCTTTGTGAAACGGAGGGAGTAATATACTATGCTTTCTATTACTTTTCAAACATTTTAAGAAAAGTTTCTTAACGTTGTCACGAAACAAAATATTCTATATATTCTTTTTTTTTTTTTTTTGAACTTCAGAAATTACTTTTTAAAAGAGGGTTATTTGAGAAAAATTTTAGATGGTGGAGTTTATCTTTAGTTAGTGTGACGTCCTCTCTTACGATTAAAACTTTAAACCTACACAGCTACACTAACATTGTTTTACGAAATTAATTTTGCGAACCCAGTGTAGTTGCGTGGAACCACATAATTTGTTATTAACCCAAAAAAAAAAACAATTATTAAGATTTAGCGAGTGAATTGTATTATAATATACGATATGTAAAAATAATATTTAATCCTTCAAAGTGACTACAAATTTTGCTCAAGATTTCTCAAGATGCATATATAATATTCTGAGGTTTTGGACGGTGAAAATTAACCATTAATTATGAACCTTCGTAGTCATGACCCACTCAAGAGCATGGGACACTACACTAGATTAGTAGATTATGAGAAACTTTGTTGGTTCTGGCTTATAATTAAATTGCATGTGGAATAGCAGGAAGTGATATATCGAACGGCTAGGAATGAATCTATATTTCTGATCGAAAGGCTGATCTCGTTTCCTTATAGAGAGACACAAGCAAATGGGATGAAGCACCGTCTTCTCCCGCGGGGGGGGATGAACCGGTCGTCTCGGTTGTTTATGGGAAACTCCATATCCTGCTGCATGCATGAGAAGGACACACTTTGGTTACACGATACGTATACTACTAACAAAACATACGCACGTACATAATACAAAAAAGACATATAATACATGTACAAAGTTTTAAATAGCTTTAACATTTTTGTCCGTAAAACATTTCACGGTTTTAACCTGTGTGCTACAGCGGGAATAACATTTCACGGTTATGCGTAACTGTTAGATATCCACCATATTCATTTTTAATTTATTAAAAAGTAACATATGGCCGACCACCAATATATAATGAGATATATTAGGAGTATATATATATATATATATATTTAATGGTTGGGTTGGTTGACAGCCTTTTAGCACAATTACGCATGATGGTAATCACCACTGACACATTAATGGTTACTTGAAAATAGCGCTCGGTTTTGGTAATCACCACTGACACATTAATGGTGAAATCCAGCATTACAAATCGGTTCGGATTATAGGAGTACTTTGATTCTGGTAATCACCAGTGATGCATCACAATGGTGAAATCCAGGTCCAGCATAACAAATCGGCGGTTCGGATTAGCTAGCATTTTTTAATTGATGACAAATGTGAGTATTTTTTAATGGTATATATATCAATTCATGTATACATCTTTACGTTTCAAATATAAAATTTATCTGATTAAAAAATTTCTGATGATTTTATGAACAAACTTTAAGAACGAGAGTTACATAATACATATATGAGTGGAAGTGCACTTTGTCCAAGAATTAGAGCAACCTCAACCCTCATACTTTTACGAGAGGGTCTTAGAAAATAATTAATATATGGAAAAGTTAGAATATGTGGGGAGATGTGTAAGTTTTTGTAGCAAATGAAGAAAAAAAAAAGAAAAACAATTATCTTTCAATTAAAAGCTGCCACATAAGAAATTTTTAGTGTCTTTAAAGACACTCCCAAAATACTTTCTTAACTATTTACTGTTTTTTTAATATTTATTAATCTAAAGACATCCCCAAATATGTGCAATGAGGTGGTCTTATCCCATTTCTCCTCTCTTTTAGATTTTATCTTTCTCCTACATTTAATCAAACCGTGGGACCCTCTATTTTCACAACTTCAAAACAAATATATATATATATATATATATTTTTAAGTATTTGTCTTTACGAATTTAGTTATTCATTTATTTGTTTGAAAAAAAAAATGTATACTTCATAAAGGTTACCCAAAATTATATGAGTTATATGATATGTGAATATGAATTTTCAATATTATAACTTAATATTTATTGATAACGAATATATTAGATTACGTTATTTCTATATGTAACTTTAGGGACGAATTGACTATATTTGCATTGTTGAAATAAAAATTGTGTATGGTTTCCTTTTGATATCTGATCTATACGGTTTGATCGGTGACATATAGTATCTTTGATTTTGTTTGAATTATGAACATAATTCTAAAATATTATCAATCATCTTTCTTCTCACCCAAAAACAAGGCACCCATTTCCAAAAATAAAACAGATTCATGAAGCCTAGTGAGATTCCAACAACAGTTTTGGGATATAAATAGAGTCTAAACTAAATCAACAAAGATATATAAATATATATCTAAGAGATATATGTATATACTCCTTTTTTTTCAAAACTAAATCAACCAAAATAGATACAAATATATCTAAAATAAATACGTAAATATCTTCTCTCTTTTTTAGTCGTCAATATGCATATATCCTTATAGTTATAAAATTATTTTATGTAAATTTTGTTGTTTTTATGAAAATGGTTTATCTTGTTAAATCCTGACAAATATAGACTTTTTGGAAAAATACAAGTTTTTTTTTGCTCTACTAAATTTGGAGAAAGGAAAAACAACAAAATTGATGTCACAAATATAACAAGTAGTATATGACCACGTCTTTAAAGAAAAAAAAAACAATAATAAATTCGACTTTTAATATCTATCTAAGCGCGAGAGGTTATGATTCCAAGAAAATCGAGCTATTCTCCAAATTCATCTGATCAGAATCGAAACAAATTATGGTACATGACATGACATCACAACAAAACTGAGTTATCATTACTTCTACTAATACCACTATACATATTATAACAATCGCCTCCCGAATGTAAGATAAACTACAGTGTCATGTGGTCGTTGCCAAATCAAATTTTAATGATGAGATATAAACAACAAATTTAAACATATATGAAAACTGCATGATTTTTGTTTTTTATCATCTTACCTCGAGTCCAACATAACATGGCAATGGTGGATTAGTACTAGCCTCAATAAAACAGTTACTATATATGTCCATTTGAATTGAGGCATCCGTCTCCTTGTTTGTAACATCATAAAAATAGTCTGGGCTTTTCCAGAGAGGATCTATCTATGGGCTGCACCTCCCTCAAAGATTAGTCTGAACCTTTTCATAGGTTTGGGATTCTCTGAGTTATCAAAAAAAAAAACATCATAAAAATAGAAAGATTAGTAAAAATATAAAAAAAGGAAAAAACTTTTATGAGACTTACATTTTTTTCTCTGCAAGAATGCTCTGTTACAATAATTCACAATTCAATGAAAAAATCAAAACATTTCAAAATGAAAATGGGATTAGATGTTATATTATGAGGGATTCCTTCAAATACCATGAAAACTACTCCCTCCGTTTTGATTTAAGTGTTGTTCTAAACTTATTTTTTTGTTTACAAATAATTATCGTTCTCGGATTGTAATGCAGATTTATGATAAATTTTTCAGTTTTATCCCTACTATTTTAGCTTATTAATTATTTTTATCAAACAAGATGTTGCTTTAATGAAGGATAAACAGAAAAATTTAATGTTTTCTTAATCTGTGTGAAATATGCTAAAACGACACTTAATAACAAACAGAGGAGTAGTTTCCATTCCACCAATACCACACCTACTAAAAATCTTCCATCCCTACCATTTTTTATTAATAAGTTGACAATTTTATCCTCACTTAAATAAGACACAATAAACTAATTTTTGTTCCTAATTTAGTGCACACGCTCAATGATAACATTTTTTATTAATCAAAAGATTTTATTGTCCTCATTCAAATAAGAAACTTCAAATGGCTTCTTTCTTCTTCACCATCTTTGACGGAATGTGTGAATCCAATCTCCGATCGGCAGTAATTCTGACCAACGCCGATCAAATCTCGTCATCGAGTCGGAGGAACAACAGAGATTTCCCATGGATCTACACCGATGATGTTGAACCGGATCCATTAAGCGTCAACGTGACCCGAATCGTTGTTCACTCCACGAGAGTGTATGGGATTCAGAGATTTCTCATTCGTGTTCCGATCTGATGTCTCTGAGATCCGAGGAGGTTTCCGAGTCACAGCGAAGTTATGACGTACCTGCGAGAGTTCACGAAGGAGTTCGCGATCGAGGAGATGATTCAGTTCGAGACGGCACTTGTACAGGTTGCTCCGGCGGCGGCGGAAAGCAACGGCGAAGGAGGAATCGGGAAATGGAGAAACGAATCTACAGTGAAAGGGATACAAGTTCATCTCGATGAGATCTACAGAACGGATCATCACTATTCACCAAGTATATATCTCTTTTGCTTATTGGCTATAAGCCTATAAGGGTTCGTTTTCTCCTCTTTAACTTAAGAGATTTGCTTGGGCATCGAAAGTTTTCTCTAGTTCTTGCAACGTTTTCAGTTTTACTAATTTCACAAAGCTTAAATTGGATTTTAATCATTCGTAAGGAAGGAAAACATACCAAACTCAAACTACTTTTAGTTTGAATCTCAGGTTTCAGTTTCAGAACAAGCACTTTTGTTCTTGGAATCGAATGTTTTGGGTTTTGTACTAGTGTTTCCTGAAAGATTGATCAAATTAAGTATCTTTGTTGAGTTTTGGTGTTTGAAGGTGGGAAATTGACTTACCAGACAACGAAGAAGAGAGCTAGTGGACAAGTACTCTGTCATTGGCAAGAGAATTCAAGGAGTAAGCTTCTTTTTTTGCTGAATCTTACATTTTCTGTTCAGTTTCATTTTAGATTATCTGTTTCGAATTATCTTTCATTTCCTTTGTTGTGTGTTAGCTGCTTTCTCATTTCAACCAATTTGGAAAAACAGTTTGTGAATTCGTGTTAGTAGTTCGTGTTGAAGTGCTAACAAGAATAAAGTCTTATAGTGAACATGTGGCGCAGTTATGACCATCTGTGACAAATTGGTTTGGCATTGAGACAAAATCTAGGGATTAAATTTAAGAATTTGTTTGTTACATGAGTCAAAGTGTTTGTCTAAGCTTGATATCAGATGAAATTGATTCAATAATAACTCATATTTAGGATGTCGTTCTAAGAAAGATGTTCCTAAAACGTGTATAATTGTGTTCTTCTAAGCCATAAGACACAGTTGCTCATGTTTTGAAGGTAAATAGATATCTCTTTCTTTTTCCCTTTTTATTCCATATTCTATCGTCTTAACAACAATTAATAACGATGGGTGTCGATTATCTACAGTCTGGATACACGTTATATGATCGAGTTATAAGACCAGCTAAGGTTGTTACTCAAGGAGGGGAGAACGAAAAAGAAAAGAAAGAGGCTGATATTTAAAAAGAAGTCAGCTTGGTTTTTATAAATTTTGCTATTGTTCTTTGTTTCAAGTAACTTAATTAAAATCTTCTTGAGGATTCGAGTCATAGTTTCTCTTGTCGTTTTGTTATTCATTGGTTGAACAAGATCTCTCATAAGTTGTTAAATGTACTTGCTGTGGAAGTTCTGCTTTTGTATTTGTTTCTTTTATCTTGTTTAGGAAGCCCTCCTACATATTTAGAAAGCCGTTCCGAAAACCATATAAATTAAAAAAATTTAACACTTATGTAAAATGCTTTAATAAAGAAATAGAAGGTTGTAATTGACACCAAGTTTTTTTGTCTATTTTATACAGCAATTCAAATTTATGAAACCATTTTACACATTTGAGAAGGTTCTTCTTAAAACAAATGAATGTCTTCCTAAAACAATTAAATGAGAATTTATAACAACTTTTATTTTTTATCATGTTACCTTCATTGGTTTTATAAATGTTTAAAAAATCTTTCTAAATTCTTAGTAAGATGTTACTAAAATTTTCTATAAATGTTTCCTAAATATCTAGAATTATTTCTTTAATTTAGAAATTTTTAGGAAGCTTTCATGAATTTTTAGGAAGCATTTTTATAAATATAGGATAGGTTTCCTAAATCATATGTTATTAGTAAATCGAATAAATATTTAGAAAATATTTAGGAAGTCTTTCTAAAGTTTTAGGAAGTCTTTCTAAACGTTTAGGAAGACCTTACTAAATTTTGTATGGAATAGCATAGTAGTTTGGCTTTGCTTATGCATTGTGAGATCGTAAGCAGCATCTCCATTACTTTATTCTCAATGCAACGTATTGTGGTTGGCTTTTAATCTTGGTCTTTGAAATTTTTTCTAATGTTTATAAAACATTCTTAAACATTTAGAAAATCTTTCTGAAATCTTAGTAAGACCTTACTAAAATTTCTATAAACGTTTCCTAAATATCTAAAATTGTTTCTTTAATTTAGAGAATTTTAGGAAGCTTTATTGAATTTTTAGGAAGCATTTTTACAAATGTAAGATAGGTTTTCTAAATCGTATGTTATTACTAATTCAAATAAATATTTAGGAAGTTTTTTTAAACATTTAGGAAGACTTTACTAAAATTTGTATGATTTTTTTTCTAAATATCTAGAATTGTTTCCGTAATTTAGGAAATTTAGTAAGTCTTCTTGAATTTGTAGGAAGCATTTTTACAAATTTAGGATAGGCTTCCTAAATATGTTAGTGTTAGGAAAGCCTTCCTAAATGTGTATAACGGCTTCTTAAATTTGAGTTATTGTTTAAATAATACACAAAAATTTGCATTTTATACGTGTTAGGAAATCCTTCCTAAAAGTGTATAACGGCTTCTTAATTTTGAGTTGTTGTTTAAATGGTACACAAAAGTTTGCATTTTATATGTGTTAGAAAAGTCTTTCTAAATGTCTATAATGACTTCCTAAATTTGATTTGTTGTTTAAATGGTATACAAAAGTTTGCATTTATATGTGTTAGGAAAGCCTTCCTAAATCATTATAACAGCTTCATAAATTTGAGTTGTTGTTTAAATGGTAAAAAAAGTTTGTATTTTATACGTGTTAGGAAAATCTTTCTAAATGAAGGTTATTGAAGAAGTTAAATAAGTAAGATGACAAGTTATTCACAAACACACAATATTCTTAAAACTATGACAGTCTGATGTTTAACTGTTTACATGGTTTGATTAACATTCAAGAAGACCTTCCTAAAAGATCATGAATCCTTCCTGCAAATTAGGATGACTATCCGAAATCGAGAATGCAGGGAATGCTTATTTAATTTTGACGCTTGCTCTCAAGTGAGACACTATAGTCAAAATCTCAAGTGAGACACTAAAATCAGAAACACAAATCAACTGATAAAGTATGGTGGAGAATGAACTTTTATGGAAAAAAAATTCTATTAAAAGTTTGGAAATCCTTCATAAAACAGTTTAACTGATTCATTAACATTCTGAAACACTAAATATATGCATTGATTAAAAAACAGAAGTTTGATTTGGGGAACTTGTACGTCTTGTGCCTCTCAAGCAGGATGCTCTAGATCAAGATTCAAAAACATATTTTCGATTTTCATGTATCAAGATTTGTCATTCAGAGCTCATACTCGACTTTAGATTCAATGTGTACTCATAAAATGTCAAAAAAAATTAGTAAGCCTTTTTGAATTTTTAGGAATGATGCTTACAAATTTAGCAAAGTCTTCCTAAGTTGTATGTTAATTACTTATCAAATAAAAATTTAGAAAACGTCATATATAATTAGGTTAGCTTTCAGCGTATAATGCAAACTCTTGTGCTTACTTATACAATAACTCAAATTAAAAAAAAACATCATATACATTTTAGGAAGGTCTTCATAAAATGTATAAATGAAAACTGTTGTGCATATTTATACAACTCCTCAAATTTTGGAAGTCTTTCTAAATTTTAAGAAAATTTTACTAAAATTTGTATGAAGTTTTCCTATATATCTAGAAATGTTATATAATTTTTGGAAATTAGGAAATTTTCTTGATTTTTTAGGAAAGATTTTTACAAATTTAGGAAAGGCTTTGTTTTACACAGACTTAAAGAAAAAAACTAAAAGCTTAAACAACAGCTCCGACTTGTAAGCGAGGTGGTACGTCATTAAGTGATCTGATCCACATGCTCTGTATCAATCTGCAAGTACAAAATGTTAGGAAGGGCTTCCTAAGCACGTAAGAAAAATTCATAATTTAGGAAGACCTTCCGTTAAACATTTAAAATATATTTTTTAAGAATTTATGAATGTCTTATAATAGTCAATGAAAATCTCTTAAAAGTCTAAGAAATTTAAGAAGCTTTTTTAATAATTTAGAAAGTTTTTTTAACATTTTATCAATTTTTTTCTAAACATTTAGGAAGTCTTTCTCAACATTTAGGAAGACCTTTCTATCATTTGATGAAAGATTTTTTTGAAGGAAATTTGAATGCTTGCTAAAATTTTAGGAAAACCTTTGAAAATTTTAAAAGGTTTACAAAGCATTTCTAATATTTTCGGAAACTTTCCATATGTTTTAGTTTTGGTTCTTCTTTTTTTTGCTTGTGGAGATGATTTGTAACTCTCAACTTGTTATTTACAGGGAGAAATTTGATGGTAGTCACATTATAATATGGAGTAGATCTCTCACTGCACAACGAACTGACATTGACGGAGCTGTAGCTTATATTGTCTCTGGTTTGTTTTCATTTCTAGTGAGTTGGAAAAAAAATTGACAAAGGCTTGAACTCTTATAGATTACTTGCTATGAGCATTTTATCTCGTTATTTATGGTAACAGTCTGTATAAATCAAAGAATGTGTACATTTGAAACTAGTATGCCTTTAGAAAGTTTTCATACAAATTTAGGAAGACATTCCTAAACATGTATTAAGCATTTCTAAATAAAGAATTTTTCTTGTTCATAGCAAAATAACCATTGATTACTATAACAAATAGAAATTCCAAAATAACCATTGATTACTATAAATTGAATCCAATGGAGTTATTTTTACATTTCACTTTCTTGTTCTTATTCTTCCACCTTTCTAAATATTAAGAATCTTTTTCCTGAAATTTTAAAGAAGCTTCCTAAATTGGTAGGAACAGTTTTGTTTCAAGTTTAAACCACCATTAATTATTTGCATACATATTCTATAATTCATCGTAAAAATGAAGCCTAAAGTGTCAAAATCACTTTAAAAGTGAAGGTCTGAAGCAAGATAAGTAAGAAATTCTTCTTGGAAGCCCCTTGCTAGAATAATAGGAATCATTCCTGAAAATTCAAAAGATCATCCTAAATAGTTAAGAACAGTTTTATTTCAAGTTTAAACCATCATTATTTGCATTCCATCGTAACAATGAAGAGGATATTAAAGTCCTAAATTCTATTAGCTATAAATTCTATTACTTATAGCGAACTAATACTATTAATGTCCTGACCAAGGGTTGTGCTATGAATTTCACTACAGTAATTCATGGGTTTCATTGTTTCTTATCGCATGATCCAATTATGTGAAGACATGACAACGAATTTAGGAAGCCATTCGTAAACATGTATGAATTGTTCCTAAATTATGAAGCTTTTTACATATTTCGGAAGACGTTCCTAAAACATATATTAATTGTTACATTCTTAAATATGTATGAATTGTTACACTCTATTAGCAGGTAGCCCAAACTCTATAGCTCCCATGCCCATCTAATCGCTTCTTTCTTGAAGTAATCACCAAAGCCGAAGTTCCCAAGCATCTCTAAGAAAGTATGGTGTCTGGCCGTTTTTCCAACATTCTCCAAATCATTTGTATGTATGCACCTTTGTGCAGCGGTTGCACAAGGAACCTGTCTAGGAACCTGCAGCATTTGAAAAAAGTCCCCACCAATTATCTTCAATTTTACAAGGAACAATCTATAATGCGGTAAAATAGTACTCCTTGGCTTGGATTATAATTTTACCTTTCCAAGGAAAATAGGTTTGAATTGAAGCATTCCTGCAATTGTTAGCAAGACAGTAGAGTCTTCTGGTACAAGAGACGCACTTGGAAGCACCTTATGCCCACGAGAGGCAAAGAATTCAAGAAAACGCCGCCGTATTGAATCTTCACTAACATCCTTGGACTGATAATCCTCCCTGGCGTTCTCAAACACTGGCTGTACTGATACTGAAATCCAAATAGTAAAGATGTTTCAGTCCTCAAAATTCAATGGTGATAAAGAATGTGACAAACCAAAATGCAAACTCCTGAAAAGGAAATGTAAAATAAACAAAAGACATAAACTAAGCGCGGAAACAGTAAGTGCAAAACCTGACGAGCTCTTAGCAATAATCTGAGCTGACTGAGTTGATCTGAGCAACAAGGCAGCAGGAGAAACACTCGGAATGGTGCGGGTAACAAATCCTGCAAACGCCATTATCAATAAGTAATGTTAAAAAAGAGACATGAGATGTTTACTCGCATATAATTCAGAAATCAAAGCAACAAGAAGTGAATACACAAAACTCGACATCTTTATATATCAATCAAATCAGCCAACTCACACCGTAAACTTGCAAAGTAAAACAACCAGCCAAAATTCAAACAATTTAGACAATCTGGTGCTACTAAACTGACTATAGAATCTCTCTGGTTCACCTGAAAAAAACAAAACCCAGATTTTGATTTCATCAATCACTGTAACTCAAAGCACAACCATAAGCGCTAGAGATAAGAGTCAGTCAAGCAAAAACAAACTCAAAACAAGCAATATAACTTAATCTCACTCTGAACAATTTGTACAATAACCACGTGAAAAGTGTCTAGAAATATCGGAATGATATTCCTCATTTAGCAAAGTTCAAAGTCTAAACTTTACAAGCTATCAATTGGCAAAACTGAACAGAGCCGAAAATCCATTAACCCAAACAAAACAATTGCATCTATGAGCTTCTTAGTAAACCGACGGGCTCACCATGTGCGACAAACAATCCAAGTTCTCGGCGCTCAAAATAGCAAGATTCAAAGAGTAAAGCTTAATTTTTGTAAAATTTACCAGCCAATGAGATAAACAAAACCCAGTAAGAAAGTGATGAATCCAGATATTGGTCTACAAATCGCCATTGAAGCGTAACCGATGTAGATGTATTTACCGAGACGCCAAGCTAAGGAGATTGGTATCGTTGAGCAGAGGAGGAAACGGAGAACGGCGACGGAAATGCCGATCGATGTGGCCATGGAACTCATGCCGAATGATTCCATGGAACTCGCTCAGTGATATCCGATTCCGATGGACATATCGCGAGAAAGATAAGCTTTTCTCTATTTGATTTTTTTTTTTGTGTTTTAGGAAAGAAGGACAAAATCGGAAATCGACAATTAGAAATATTAGAGTTTGAAAATTTTCAGCGTCTGTGTTATTTTTGGCACATAAACTTGATTAAGTGGTAAATATGATAATTGCCCATTATATTATCCCCATAAACAAAATCCTAAAGTGCACAAAATTTGTTTATTTCTTATCCACTTCACTTATTCCAAAAAAAAAATATTGATCCACACCAAAAGTAAATATAAAAATATGATAAGAAACGCATGTTCACATAAAACTCAACTGTTATTAGTACCATTGAAAATATCTCCACCTTATGCTGATTTCACTGTAAAAGCTGTAAATTCTTTTTAGTTTCACCGTGATCTCGGATTATGCAAACGCATGGATTCTTGAAGGCTATGATCTTGGGACCCTTAAAATGAACATTGAAGATGCTCTGAAAAAATTCAATCCAGATTTTTATTATACTTGGGAAGCTGATTGCGATTGGACCTGCCAGCGCATGTAAAAGTTTAATCGGTTGTGAGGAAATCGAACTCAAACATGTCCCATAAATAAAGCTGCAGTGTGATACTCAAGGTTGTGAAAATTTTGTCGACATCCCAGGTAAAAGTTTCGCAATTGCCGTCTTTTTAGTGTTTTTTCCAATGATTAGCATGTTTGTATTGAAAATAATAGTTTTTTTTTTCCGTAGATGATCGGTATGTGTCTGAGGAGATGTTCATGCAAGCAATTGATAATAAGAGTAACATCTTGGTAATTCCTGGAGATATTAATTTTGTAACTGCGATTGACGGATTTGAAGAAACAGATACATTTGTAATGTTAGCCCTAGCTAAAAGTTCGAGATCAACCTTAATTGACGGTGCCAAAGTAACTTGGATTTGGAGTTCGGAAGATCCTAATAATGTTGATGCTACTATGATAAAAGGAGGTGCCCCTATATGAACTCTTGAGTAATATTGTGGTACGTTTTTTTAGCTTCCGTCTTTCTTTTGCTGTGTTGTTTTGAGAACATCTGAGTAAGATCGTTTGTGTTAGTTACAATTGAACAAATTAGAGATGGATCTATGAATTTATCCTCTTTTTGTTCTCGCTCTTTATTTAAACAAATTTATGTATGTAGAAGTGAGTCTGATACAAATTGCTCAGAATAACATGTCGAATCTGAACAAGATCATCTCTCGTTAGTTACTTACAGTTGAAGAATAACGAATGAAACAATATAGAAAGAAATGGTGAAAATGAAAAGTTTTTTTAGTTGGCCAATGTGCAATACTAATAACAGTAGAGTTTTATGTGAACATGCGTTTCTTATCATACTTTTATCTTTACTTTTGGTGTGGATCAATATTTTTTTTGGATGAAGTGAGGTAGATAAAAAAAAATATATTTATTAAAATAATTATAAAAAATAATAAAATTTTTAAAATTTAACCTATAACTGAAAAAATTTCCTCTAAAAATAATTTTTTTTTTAATTTATTAAATTTCAGTATTAAAATAACTAATATACTAAATAGAAATTCACAAAAAATTATATGTATATATAAGAATTATATAATATATAATGGTTTATATACATATATATATATACATATAACGGAGCGGATCAGATATCCGTCTCGTAAAATTTTAGTATTTGTGATTATTCCGTTTTTTGAATCGAATCTAAATAAATAACATATCAAATCAAATATAACAGATATTTTGTCCACTCAGTATGGTATATCTCTTGAAATAGTAAGTACGAATAGTTGCATTTAAAAAAAAAAACGAATTGTTGCATTGACAAAACAGAATCCTGTTAAATCTATTTCTATCTAAAAGACAAACATCCATTTTAATTGTTAAATTATTAAATCCAAAAAGGGATTACGTTTCTAGATCGTCTTCGTCTTAATGACCATGTAATTAAACATTAAAAATAAAGTTAGCCATGTAATCTCTACGATCTATCTACACGTAGAACAAGGATGATTAAAATAAATTTTCATTTCATTAATCAAATTTCAAAGTTTTTTCTTCTTTTATCGTCGACCATAAATCATGTTTTTGTATATGTATGTCGGTCTCGTCGACAATTCGGGGACCAATGGGAGAAATATAACTTAACGAGCATGATTACTTAAGAGGAGAAAATCTCATGAACATATTGACCTGACCCATCAATAATTATTTTTGGCAAAAAAGAAAAAGAAAAAACCAGGCCATCAAAGCATGACACGTGGCTTCAGACGAGTACAAAAACACGTGGATTATTGTTAGCTTGAAATCCCATTATCAGTTTTGTCACACGGCTCTGACTCGCTTCTTTTGGTATTATTATACTCCCGACGTCACTAACACAGTACCGTGTTTATAATAATTTAACAAACTTTTATTTTTGTTTTGTTTTCTCCTTTTTCGTAACAGTGATGGATTTATAATTTCTTTACTAAGAATATGTCCTCGTTTATGCCGGGGTTTGATTGATATTTGATTGGGCTTTGAGCCCTCTTAATCGTGTTGTAGTATCATCTTGTTTTCTTTTTGTTACATTATCATTAAAAATAGAAAAAGTCTACTCATTTTTTTTTTTTACTCATTCTTTCTTCTTACTAAAACTTATTGTATTTCTTCCAATGCTATTAGAAATTGCCACTTTTCATATATGTTCCATCATATGTTTTGGTCTATCAAATCTTGTCCATAAAATTTATCAATTAAAACCTAACAAGGAAAATTGATAAGTATATTGGTCCATTTTCAACTAAACACTTTAGTCCACTACACATGTTATACTAGTTTTAGTGCACAAATGTGATAAAACAAAACATAATTGTGGAAGAGTTTGTATAGACACATGCTAAAAAGTAGGGTTGGCATTTCGGTTTAATTTCGAGTTCGATTCGGTTCGGTTAATTTGATTCTTATAAAACTCTAACTGAACTTAACCAAAATTAGTTCGATTTGTTTTGAATGCAATTCGTTTGAATTCGGGTTGGTTTAATATTAGTTCGGCTAACATAAATTAATTTACAAAAACACAAAACAAAATCTAAGAGCATCCACATTGGTAGTCTCTCACATAATCTCTCAAAAATAATATAATAAAATATAATATTATTTAATGTTAGAGTCTCTAAAAAAAGGTGAGAGACTCCTACAATAATCCCTCAAATGAGAGACTATTGATGGAGTCTCTCACATTTTCGAGAAACTTTAACATTAAATAATAATATTTATATCTATTTTCTTATTTTATTATTTTTGAGAAACTATGTGAGAGACCCCCAATATGGATGGTCTAAACAATATCAATCATTAATATTAGAAAGACAAGCAATATGAAAATATAAATTCAATAACTTGCATAAAACTAGTAAAAAAAAGCTATGGAAACAAAATTATAAGAACTCAATTATATTATTAATATTATTTTAAATAATAAACAGATTCGTTTTTCAGAACAGAAATGAACCATTCGGTTTAATCGAAATATTTTGGTACAAATTTTATGGTTTGGATCGGTTTGGGTTCAGTTGATTTGGTTCGGTTTGGTTTTTTTTTCCATCCCTAGAGAAAAATTGATAAATCCACACAAAAAATCTTTAAAAAGGGTAAAGTGATTCAAAGCCCCTTAAATATTTAAATGTTTTTGATATGTGCTAAGACCATCCCCAATCCACAATTTATGAGATCTAAACATAGGGTCTTATTAATATAAGTGATTAAAAAAATAAATTTGAGTGTCTAAAATATAAGATCAGTGTCTTATATTAGACACTTATTTTGAGTTAAGACCCGCATACGTGGCGGTCACTGATTGGTTGACAGAAAATAAACTATAGGTAAAGGAAAAAAAAACCAAAAACCACGGCCATTGTTTTTTTTCCGACTATCTCTCTTCCTCTCACTCTCTCGACGCGAAAAAGAGGAGATATTGTGGCCAAAATCCGATTTCTTGCCAAAATCCGATTCTCCTCTTCCTCTCACTCTCTCTTCCTCTCACTCTCTCGACGCGAAAAAGAAAGAATCATGGGAAGAGTCGGCGAATTTGGTTGAGAAATCAACCGGGATTCGCCTCAACAAAAATAAATGTCTTCACATGTAAGTAATCCTCTAATTTCTTTAGTAATTCGTCTTCAATTCGTTGTTTATAGTGAAATTAGGGTTCTGTGAAATCGGATTTGAGCCTGCTTGAAATTAGGGTTGTTGTTTTTGAAATTAGGGCTTTCGAATTTGGGATTTCGCCAAATTGATTTGATCAAGGTTTCGAGGAAACATTCGAGAAGCTCATTGCTATTCGTCAAAAGGCTACAAAATCAAAGAAAAAACGAGCCTATATTGAGAGAAATCGCGAAGAAGGCCACATCAACTTATATAACGATTATTTTTCTGAAGATGCGAAATACGGGGGTCATTTATTTCGACGCCGTTTTAGAATGAACAAGCCCTTGTTCATGCGTATTGTTGATGGACTCTCGAATGCTCTTCCATTCTTTCAGCAAAGAAGGGATGCTACCGGAAGGTTTGGTTTCTCAGCACTACAGAAGTGTACAGCAGCAATTCGTATGCTGGCATATGGGTGTCCGGCTGATTCGGTTGACGAATACCTCGGGTTCGGAGAAAGTACTACAATATCATGCTTGAAAAATTTCGTCGAAGGAATAATAAAAGTGTTCGGGAATGAGTACCTAAGAAGACCCACAACAGAGGATCTTCAACGACTACTGTATATCGGAGATATACGCGGATTTCCCGGAATGATAGGAAGCATCGACTGTATGCACTGGGAGTGGAAGAACTGCCCCACCGCTTGGAAAGGGCAATATGCACGTGGATCTGGAAAACCAACAATCGTTTTAGAGGCTGTAGCTTCACAGGATCTCTGGATATGGCACGCGTTTTTTGGACCTCCAGGTACCTACAACGATATTAATGTTCTTGATCGCTCACCAGTTTTTGATGATGTGTTACATGGTAAAGCTCCAAAAGTTAATTACTTTGTCAACGGACACAAGTATAATTTGGTTTACTATCTCACTGATGGTATTTATCCGAAATGGGCAACTTTTATCCAATCTATTTCACTTCCACAAAGTTCGAAAGACTCGTTATTTGCTACACATCAAGAATCTGTCAGAAAAGATGTCGAGCGTGCTTTTGGAGTCTTGCAAGCTCGGTTTAAAATTGTTAAAAACCCAGCCCTTTTTTGGGATCTTTCGGGCATAGGAAAAATTATGAGAGCATGTATCATACTGCATAACATGATAGTAGAAGACGAGCGAGATGGATACAATCTAATTGATGTATCAGATTTCGAACACGGAGAAGGAACTTTCGAAGTGGATATGACGTACTCTACCGATATGCCTACAAATCTCGGCAATATGATGGCCGTTAGCGATCAACTTCGTGATAGAACAAGACATCAACAATTGAAAGCTGATTTGGTTGAACATATATGGCAAAAATTTGGCGGAAGTGAAGATTACAATTGAGCGGATTTTCTAGTTTTTATATTGCATTTCTCTAATTTATATGTTTTAAGATTATATTTTTTTCAATGTATTATATTTTAACTTAAAATAATAAAAAAATTGGTTTTTAAGACACCCATTCAAGTATCTCCATTGTAAACTCATAAACAACAAATTTTAACAAAGTGTCTTAAATCCAAAAAAATACAAAATATTATTTTTTTATCTTTAAGACACCATACTTGGGGTGACCATTGGGGTTGCTCTAAGAGCCTAAGATACGGTTGTCGTTATGGTGGTAGAATATGTATGGTTTTTAATCCAGGGTTTTAGCCAGGCTTGAGTGCATATATATTGGTGGGTTTTTTCTCTCTCTTCTCTCTCTCGAATCTTTCAGAGAGAGAAACCCATCACTATGTTTTGTTTTTCGTTCATAGGATGTTTGTTTATAAGCAATCATCGCTTCTAGCATGTACTATTTTCGAATCTTGTTCTTTCGCTCAATCCCAGATTTCATCCATAGGAGAATAAGACTTTACTTGCCGATGGATTGGTTATTATAAATAAAGCAATCATATGGACGAAGGATTCGTTTCTTCATCGGATCTGAGATTTCTCTGTACTTCATCTTCGGCGGTATTCAGGATCCGTTCATCTACATGAAGTTATGATCTTCGAAATCAATCATGCAAAATACACTTAGTCATGTGCGCCGGCTTTAGTGCTCTTGTTGCCTCTCCTTTGGGTTTAGGCTTTGTTGTTCCTTGGTTCGTCTTCTCTGTTGGGCTGTCTCGAGTTTTCAGAGTTTTGTGTTAAACAAAATTTCGTTTGTGGTTTCGACTTTGGTGAACATCGGTGAAAGCTGTTCTACCATTTGTTTGATCGGTTGTTAGTTTCTGTGTTTGGTTTTACTTTATTTTGGAGGAGTTTAAAGTTAGTGGTTCCTTGTTCTTCTGCGCTGGAGTGAGCTCTATGTGCTTTTGGTGCGTTGAGTTGGTATTGGTTTCAGTTCTTGGGTTCGTCTCTCGGATGGCATTCTATTGCGCTGTGATCTTCTAGTCTGTTTTTGCTGCCTCTTTGGGTTGGCGGAACTAATTCTCTGACTTTGCAGTGGTCTTGTTCTTCGGCTCTTTTCTTGCGAGGAGGTGACCAGTTTTAGTCTGAAGATTGCTAAAGCTGGGTTCGCGAGTGTCCGCGTGTAAGTGCTGTTGAGCCTCTTAGGCGTTTTCCCATCTGATTTCAAGGTTTGTCTCCTTGTATCCAGTCTCTGCTTGGGTTCCTCTGTTCTTTTGAGTTTTGTTTCGGTGTGGTTGTTGTGCTCTTTCCACTGCTATTCTGCATCCTTACTGCAGTTGTGGTTGCTGTTTGGGTTCGAGGTTTGCCTTGCTAGTTGTGATTTAGGTTTCTCGGTTCTCAAGTTTTTCTGCAGGCTGCAACTTCTCCTGGTTCTTTGCATAAGGTTGTGGTAGGTTTTGGTTCAGTTTTTTCAGCTTAAGTTCGTTGGTCTCTTCTTTCTTTGCAAACTCCTCTTTGATGTGTCTAGTGTTGTTTTTGTATTTCGTTGTGCCCCGTTGTTCGGGTTTCGTATCTTTCAATGTATCTCTCCAATGAATTCTTCCATGTATTCGTCAAAATTTTAATGAAATCTCAGATGACAAAAAAAAGAGTGCATATATATTGTTTTTCTGTTATAAATTTGATTTGCATATGTTCTATAACTAGTTGGATATCTGGCGTTTAAATTTTTAATAATGCATAAAACTTTTACATCAAAAATATTACCAATCGATTTGATAACATGATAAATTTCGATTATTACTATCATAACAATCACCGTATATATTGACAAATTTTGATTACCATCAAATAGCATTTCTTTTCAACTCAATTCTATGTCTTCCGTAGAACCTACATAGCAAAAGAAAAATAAAAAAATAGCCAGAAAAATTTACACGGTTACCAAAAGAATCAGATCTCATACAATACAACAGAGAACAGCTGAAATTCAATGCTACACATCTCTCTGCACACTAATATAAATTACAATCCAAAAACAACAACAACAAAAAAACACTTCAAACAATCAATAATTTCGTTTCTCTCTCTCTCTCTACTAATCTACATGATTCTTCTTTCTTCTCCCAGCACAAAGCAGCCATGGCAGAAGAACTTGAAAGCTCCTATTAAAGAAACCAATAACAGCTAATTAATCTTCTTCGGATCATTCAGAACAAACTCTGCGTACAGATCCTTCAACGCAATCACCACCGTCGTTATCAACGGTCCCATGATCGCTCCCTGCAACAACAAAAACATTACAAAATCGCCAATTTTCGTTGCGAAACTTCATAAAGATCCAATTTTTTTATTTTTTTTGTTACCTCGAGAGCAGAAGGAAACAGAGTCACTCCACCAAGAATACTTAGTCCAGTGATGTAAGCATTGGACCCTGGAATGTCATCTTGAATCTCTGAAGCACCATACTCCATTAACACAAGATGAGTCACAGACAAAGTCACCGCAACAATGTATCTTCCTTCTAGCACGAGCTGCAATGCCGCTGGGATTGTCGCGAACCAGTAAGGGAAAATCGGTAACAGAGCGCTGATGAAGGCGAGAACCGTCGACATGTAAAGGAAATGTATATTGTACAGCCTGAACAATAGCCAAGTGAGACATCCTTGGAATAATGCGATTTCCGCTGTGGCTAAAAGCACGCCTGAGATCGCCAAGTCCAGGACTTCGACGCATCTTACTCTAGCTGTCGGGTTGATCGGGAGCATGTTCATGACTTGCTCGGTCACACCGCCTGATTCTGACGTGATTAGAATGTAAAGAACCCAAATGAAAACCATCAGCTGAGAGACAAAGTTGAAGAACTCTGCTGCTCCCGAGATTATCGAGTTTCCTATAGAGAAAAAGAACTTGGCGCCGCTCCCAACAACCGATGCGCTGCTCGAGAAAACCCGCTGCGATACATCCATTCCTTTAACAGCAAAGCCTTTAGCTTTCTCCACTAGATCTTCCCTTGTGATTATAAGCTCCCTGAAGATCACATCGACCTCCGAGTATATCTGACTCCATTCTCGGTTCTTAACCCGAGCCCTCAAACTCATGAGCTTCTCGGTGTAAGGAGACGGAGTTATGAGCGCCGTGGACGGCGTTGACGTGTTCTGAGGATGCCCGATCACGAAATGCTTGATCCCAGTGACTAACTCCGTCATGTTATACTGCATTGCTAAACTATCGATCTGGTCGGAGACCGTCTCGTAGAACTTTGTCGTGTACATATCCACCATCCCAGGAACATCGTTCTCGTCCATCCATTGCTTGATCCCGATCTTCTCAGCGTAATTGCTCTCTTCGACATGAGATTTCAGAGAAAAAACAGCGTCTTTCCCTTCAACGCCGATCTTGTAAGAGAAGAAGATGACACCAGTCAAGGATCCAAGGATCATGAGCACAATCAAACCAATCGCAACGATCGTGTTCAACCTCTTCATTATCCCTCTCGTGAAATAAGCAGTGAAATGGCTACGCCTGAAGCTGTTACTCCTCAGGGAAGAAACAGCAGAGAGAGTCGAATCGACGTTCTTCGAACTAAAGAGAAACCCTAAGGAGAGGATCACGAGAGACCCGATTCCCCCAATTCTCTCATAAGCAATCACAAACACACCGAACGAGACTAACCATTTCACCAATTTCGAAAACCCGGTCTCGTTCCTCTTCCTCGTCCGCTTAGGTTTCGATCTCCTTAGAAAAACCCTAAAGCATACGTTTTTGATATCCACGATCGATTCGATGAAGACATTGAACACCCAAACCGGAACAGCGAGGATGACTTCCGTTAGCCCTAATTTCAAGGGCTCGCTCCAGAAATCGACGAGGGTTTCCTGGATACCTCTCAGGGGGATCGAGCAGAGAATCGCCCACTGAATCGGTCTCAGATACTCTTGTAATAGCTTCCCGGCGAAATACAGGACGAAAATAGCGAAGGCGAGACCGGCGTGAGCCATGGCTATGTAGATAGCGAGACGCGCTTGGGAATCAACGGCGGTTAGCGATGTTATGCCGGGTTCTCCTCCATCGCCGGAAGGTTTTCGAGGCGGCTCCGACGAAGACGAAGACGGAGAAGGCTCTTGGGGTTTACGCGACGAGGCGGAGCGGAACATGTCTTGCCACGCGAGATTTGCGGGGATCGATGATTTCGTCTCCGAATCGTACGGGACCAATTCCATCAATCAATCTCTCTCTCCCTCCCTCCAATGGCCGATTTTGAAATCTACGAAAATAAGTTTTTTTTTTATATAAAAAATGCGTTGCCTTCAAGCTGAAAGGAGAAACAGAGAGAGATTTTTCAGATAATTTTTTTAATTTTTTCCTCAGATGATAATTGGATGTTTATGATTGGCCATTAATGGAGGAGACCGAAGGAGAAACTATCCTAGTAAGTTGAAATGACCGATATGCCCTAACCGACGACATAGTCTGTGACCACGAGGTCCACGACGAGACGACTTTCAAGTTTTTTTTTTTCATTACAAAGCTCACTAAAATTGATGGTCTATTTCTGGAATCTAAATCGGAATTTAGAGAGAGTGTGAATCGTAATATCCATAAAAAAACAAGTTTCCGATGTTTTGTTAATGTAAATTAGATAAATTGACCAACACAAGTTGTCAACCAAAATGGCCACATGACTTGAACATGCAAGACACGACAAAGCCAGATATTTAACGCAAGTCGCAATCTAACACATTCTCGTGTCTCCTTGATATTGGTACTAAAACAAGCATTCGATAACTATTTTTACACAAAATGTGATTACCATTTCCATCTTATTCTTTTTTTTTCCACTTTTTTTTTTCTCCTCTTATATATTGATTGTAATACACGAACATTCGACCTATCTTTTGTTAACAAAATCAAGAAGAAAAATTCTACCAAACAATTATGTTTTGTAATGATTGGTTTTGTGGAAAGTGTAGAAAAACTCGTTTTTCGGAAGGTAAATTATGTTTTGACGCAAAAGCATAAACACACAAAAATTGTGAGGCTAACAATGGGATGAGATACCGGGCCTCTCCGGACTCGAATCCACTTACAATTTGTTGGACTTGGACCGACGTGAAAATGGGCCGGATATCAATCTCTGTGTCTGTTACATATATTGCCACTGCTTTCAGTTCATATAAACTTTCTCAAGAAAAAAAAAAAAAGATTTCTTTTGCGAACCAAACAGAACCGGGTCCTAACCATATGGGTATTATGTTTTAATCATTCTAAAATAGAAAGAATTTTAATTAAGTGGTGGATCCACAAATAAGGATATTATTGTTGTATGTAGTTAAAATATACAAAGAGATGGTGACTTGGACATGCAGCTTTTTGTTTTATTATTGTGTAGGCCCTTCAATAGTTTGTTGAGACTTCTAAATCTTGGAATTAAAGCTTCTCGTTATCGATTTCGAGGGCGTACATGTGAAGTCATTTTTATTCGCAAAATGAAAGCACAATTAAGTATCAAATTTTATCATCTTCTATAGTATATAATAACTATCCTTATGTTATACGCCTAACGCATGAATCATTTGTCTAACTAACCCTATATTTCAAGGCGTAAATTTAATGCTGCTTTTTATATATGAGACTATGAGAAAAACAATCTTTTAGCGTATTTATCTACAGACTTTCTAGTCTTTTAGTAAAAGTATATTTTTTGTGTTAAAAAGTTTTTCGTTAAATTAGGAGTAGTAAATATCAATTTAAACCATATTCGAATGCACTAGTTAGACATGCTAAAATAAGGTCCTGTTTATCAAACTTAGTAATTCGATTAATAGTATATATGATAAGATTTAGTCGTATTTAAGTATCTTATTATGTAGGAAACTCAGTTATTTGTTTCAGTTAAATGTGGTCATTGTGTTGGACCACGTTTGACACTTTCTAGGACTAGTTGTTTCACGATCTCTCTGCAGTTACTTCCTATAAGGCTTATAAGCCATTGTTTTTCCTTTAATGAATCAAGTAAGTTTCCAGTATTGTTCTCTAAAGTTAACAATCTGGTATCAGAGCGAACTTCAAAAGAAATCAGAAAGAAGAAAAGAAAGGTGAGTGAGAATGGGATCAGAGGGAAACGGTGGTTACTCTCAACCTGCAATTCCCAGATTTGATGGAGATTATGATCATTGGAGTATGGTCATGGAGAATCTCCTTCGATCTAAGGAATACTGGACGGTTGTGGAGTCCGGCTTCCATCAACCGAGTGCTGAAGAGGAAATGAGCGCATCACAAAAAAAAACATTAGAAGAAATGAAACTGAAGGACTTGAAGACGAAGAATTATCTGTTTCAATCATTGGATAGGGCAATTCTGAAGACGATAACTCAAAAGGAGACATCCAAGCAACTTTGGGACTCGATGAAGATGAAGTGTCAAGGTAACGCTCGAGTGCAGAGGGCACAACTCAATCGTCTTCGCCGAGACTTCGAAATTCTGGGAATGAAACAAGGTGAATCTGTCAATGGTTACTTCAGCCGAGTAATGGTGATTGCAAACGATATGAGAAATTTTGGAGAAGATATGTCGGATGTCAAGATTGTGGAGAAAATCTTGAGAACTCTCACTGATAAATGGAACTACATTGTCTGTTCCATTGAAGAATCAAAGGATATTGACACGCTTTCTGTTGATGCTCTGCAAAGTTCACTTCTTGTACATGAACAAAAGTTCAAGAAGGATGGAGGAGAGGAGCAGGCACTTGCAGTTTCAACAGATGAATACCATGGAGGAAGAGGAAGGGGAAGATCAGGTGCCTTCCGTGGAGGAAGAGGCAGAGGCAGAGGTCGTCAAGCTTACAACAAAGCAACGGTTGAATGCTACAATTGTCATAAACTTGGTCATTATCAGTATGAGTGTCCAAGTTTGGGAAAGCAAGCAAACTACGCAGAAGTAGAAGAAGTAGAAGAGATGCTACTAATGGCGTATATTGAGGAATTGTAAGAAGAAGAAGAAGAAACTCTGTCACTCATGGCTCATATTTAGGAATCACAGGAGCAGAATCAATGTGATGTGTGGTTCCTTGATTCAGGTTGTAGCAATCACATGTGTGGGGACTCATCTCTTTTCTGCTCCATAGAAGAAGGAATCAAGAGAACTGTCAGATTGGGTAACCACACGCAGATGAAAGTAGTGGGAAAGGGGAATGTGAGGCTATCAATTGAAGGAGTCAGTCATCTTGTGCAAGATGTCTATTACGTACCAGACCTGAAGAATAATCTTCTTAGCATTGGACAACTTCAAGAAAAGGGGCTAGCGATACTGTTGAAGTCCAATCAATGCAGGATCTATCATCCGTCAAGGGGTCTCATCATCCAAAGCAATATGACATCAAACAGAATGTTTGTATTGCTCTCAGACAAGAACAAACACTTGAATAGCCGAGCAATGATGTGTCTTCAAACAGACATTCAAGACATATCTATGCTTTGGCATCGAAGATATGGCCATCTCAGCTACACAGGTCTGAAAACGCTGAAAAACAAGGAAATGGTGAGGGGACTTCCAACTTTAGTTGAGACAGAAGTTGTATGCACAGATTGCTTCAAAGGAAAACATCACCGAGAGATTATTCCAAAGAGAGCTACATGGAGAGCCTCAGAGAAATTGGAGCTAATTCATGCTGATATTTGTGGTCCAATTTCTCCAACATCAAATGGTGGAAAAAGGTATCTCATATGCTTCATTGATGATTTCAGCAGAAAGGCTTGGGTATACTTCCTGGTTTATAAATCAGACGCATTTGCTTTCTTTAAGCAATTCAAAAATGGAGTAGAGAAGGAATCTGGTTTATCTGTTAAGTGTTTAAGGACAGATCGTGGTGGAGAGTTTACATCAAGTGAATTCAATGAGTTCTGCAGAGATAACGGGATCAAGAGTCAGTTAACCACAGTTTATACACCGCAGCAGAACGGCGTTGCAGAGAGGAAAAACAGAACGGTTATGAATATGGTCAGGAGTATGTTGGTGGGAAAGAATGTTCCCAAAAGCTTTTGGCCAGAAGCTGCTAATTGGGCCTTCTACATTCTGAATAGGTGTCCAACAAGTGCAGTAAAAGATGCAACACCTGAGGAAGCTTGGAGTGGAGTTAAACCGTCTGTGGAACACCTGAGGGTGTTTGGATGTATAGCACATGCCCACGTACCTGATACTCAGCGAACAAAGCTTGAAGACAAGAGTCACGGGTGTGTCCTATTTGGGACGAGTTCAGAATCAAAAGGATACAAACTTTTTGATCCTGTAAGCAAGAAGATCACAATCAGCAGAGATGTCATATTTGAGGAAGATAAGAAGTGGAATTGGGATGCAATGCAAGCTATGAAGAATTAATCAAGCTTGATCTTGACTGGGGAGATGATCAAGAACAGAGTGAGCTCAATGCAAATGAGCAAAACTGTGAGGAAGAACCTGATATCACCGTTGGTGAAGAAACTGAAGTTGGTGAAGAAACTGACGTTGGTGAAGAAACTGCAGCAGATGCAACTGCAGCAGATGCAAGTCCTATCGTCTCTTCTCCAATAGCGAGTACAATTGTCAATACTCCAGAGAGTTCAAGAGAATGCAGAAATCGAAAGAAACCGGCTTGGATGCGTGACTATGTCACAAGGACAGAAGATGACGATGAAAATCTTGCTCAGTTTGCCTTGTTTGTCGATGGATTGGTTTAATTCGCCTTCTTTACCGAGTCGTCGGATCCTGTCTATTTTGAAGAAGCTGTGCAGAGTGAGAATTGGAGACAAGCCATGGACTCCGAGATACGGTCAATTGAGAAGAATGGTACGTGGTCATTAACTGATTTGCCTGAGGGAGTTAAGAGCATTGGAGTTAAATGGGTCTACAAAACCAAGCTGAATCAACACGGAAACATAGAGAAATACAAAGCTCGATTAGTCGCAAAAGGGTATGCACAAGAACATGGGATTGACTATGAAGAAGTGTACGCTCCGGTAGCTCGTATGGACACGGTGAGAATGATCTTAGCTCTGGCAGCTCAGAGAGGCTGGAAAGTTTATCAGCTTGATGTGAAGTCTGCTTTTCTGCAAGGAGAGTTAACAGAGGAGGTTTACGTGGATCAGCCAAAGGGATATGAACTGGAGAATGCAGAAATCAAAGTATACAAGCTTCACAAGGCTCTGTACGGACTCAAACAGGCACCACGAGCCTGGTTTAGTAGGATTAATACTTACTTTCAGAAGATGGGCTTTGAGAAAGACGCAAGTGAGCAAACTCTATTTACCAAATTGAATAAACAAGGTAAATATCTCATCATTAGTCTGTATGTTGATGATTTGATTTATACTGGGAATGATGAGACCATGATGAGAGAGTTTAAGGAGGCTATGATGAAAGAATTTGACATGTCAGATATGGGGAAGATGAGATACTTTCTGGGTATAGAAGTAATACAATTTGATGGAGGAATCTTTTTTAGTCAGAAGAAGTATGTGAGGGAAGTGCTTAAGCGATTTGGAATGGATGAAAGCAATGCAGTTTTGAATCCTATCATCCCTGGGTTCAAGATTCACCGAGATGATGATGGTGTGAAGGTCGATGGCTCACTCTTCAAGCAACTGGTTGGGAGTATGATATATCTGACAGCCACACGACCTGACGTGATGTATACGGTCAGCCTTGTCAGCAGATACATGTCAAATCCTACTGAGCTCCATTTCATGGCAGCTAAGAGAATTCTGAGGTATCTACAAGGAACCATTGGATATGGAATTCTTTATCAGAAAGAAGGAAACAGGGAGCTCGTGGGGTTCACCGACAGTGATTATGCAGGATGTGCGGAGGATAGAAAGAGTACATCTGGTTATGCTTTCATTCTAAGTGATGCTGCAGTAGCTTGGTCATCTCGAAAACAACCTATTGTCATCTTAAGTACGACGGAAGCAGAGTTTGTAGCTGCTGCAGCTAGTACATGTCAGTTGGTATTGATGAAGAGGATGCTGAAGAGAATTGGATATGAAGGGAGCACAAGTCCGGTCATTTTCTGCGATAACAGCTCAACCATTAAGCTCTCAAAGAATCCCGTAATGCATGGTAAGAGCAAACATATTGATGTTCGTTTTCACTTTCTGAGAGATTTGGTCAATGAATGAGCTGTGCAGCTGAAGTTCTGTGGCACTCAAGACCAGATAGCAGACATATTCACGAAGCCACTCAAGTTGGAAAAGTTTCATGAATTCAGAAGGAAGCTGGGGGTTTGTGATGAACCGAAACTAAACTAGTACACTTTCTAGTTTAGGGGAGGGATTGATAAGATTTAGTCGTATTTAAGTATCCTATTATGTAGGAAACTCAGTTATTTGTTTCAGTTAAATGTGGTCATTGTGTTGGACCACGTTTNCTAACAAAGGTAAAGTGAAGAGCAGAATCTTTGGCAAAGACTCACTGTGATTAACAAAGTTGGTTTCTTTGTCACGAGAACCTCTTCAAACTCTGCAATTTAAATTGGTTGCTTTCAATCTACAAATCTCTCTCATCTCTTTTTTTTTTTCTTTTTCTTGGTTTTTGATAAACCTATGCCGCAATACCTAAACAAAACACACAACATTTCAATCTTGATCAAATGTATCAAACTTTAAAGAGTCTTTTAAGAACAAAGTTAAAAAGTGAGCTGTTTACCTCTATTAGTTTGTCTATTTCCAACATTATAGCTTCCGTTATAACCTTCCGAGTCATTTGCAGATGGGTCTGAAACTACATTGTCAATGTCATAACCATAAGAGCGAGACAAAACGTCTAGCTCGTGAGAAGACTGATGTGGTAGCTGCAGCTGCTGCTGCTGTTGCCACGTTGAGTCGCTGTAAACCGAGCTGCCTCTGTACAATTCCTCTATAGAACCTTCATAACCGTTAAACGGTGACGCGGAAAGTCCAGAACCCGTCCCAAAGTTTCGTCCGTAGCCACTGTTATCATTACCAACAGCAGCAGCAGAAGCAAGTCCCCAGTTCCCTCTGGGGTTTCCAACAGACACATTCAAGTTCCAACCGGGACCTGCAGGCTCGGTTCTGTTTCCCCACAAGTCTCTATTGTTCGAATTGTAAGGAGACTCGGTTCTGTTTTGCCCGATCGGAGAGGTGTAACGGTTTGGAGAACCGCCGTTGAAGTAAGGGTTGCTCGGAATCCGGTTAAACCCGAATGTAGAAGTTGCTCCAGCATAGCTTGGGTTCAAGTTCAAACTCAACTCATGATTCAAACCGAGGCCGAAACCAGAAACCGGATTTCTACCGCTACCGATAACAGGACTAAACCGGCCACCAGCAGAGCCTGGATTGTTATAGTAACCAGGACCAGGAGCAAAGTTGTTAAAGTAGCTATTAGCAGACATCCTACTAGAGTTGCTACCATAAGCAGGACCAGGAAGCGGGCTTCGGTTACTAATAACCGGCGAAACCTCCTTGGGAACCGCTCTTTTGACCTCGACTAGTTTCCCATTGAGCTCATGGAAGGTCTTGTGAAGAACCCTGTCAACAGCATCATCTGAATCAAATGTGATGAAGCCAAACCCTCTTGGCCTCTGCGTGTTGTGATCATACATCACCACAACATCAGCAATGGTACCAAACTGATCAAAGTAGTTCTTGAACTCCGCCTCCGTAATGCTAGACGGTAAACCTCCTACAAAGATCTTCTTAGTCCTTCCACCACCACCACCACCATGGACAGGTGACATAAGGTGTATAGGACTTGCGTGTCGTTTCAGCACTTGCTGATCATCACGAGGCACGGCCTTCTTTGCCTCAACCTGAAATTCGAAAAAAAAAAACCCAAATTTTGATCCTTTTTACTCTAAAAACATTGTTGCCACTTCCAAAGTTCCCAATCAGATCAATCGAAAGCTAATGCAGCTACTGAGAAATCATGTGCATCTCCTAGAAGATCCTCCAAGATCTGAGCTTTTTTTGTTTTTAATGCTCAAGATTCGTTCTGGAAATTAAGAGGGATTCGATGATTCGTAATACTAACCGTGCGGCCATCGATGATGTGTTTCTCCATGATCACTCGCTCTGCGACAGAAGGATCTGCAAAGACGATGAATCCGAAGCCACGAGCACGTCCTGTGGCACGGTCTCTCATGATCACAGCTTCAACCACATCACCGTACTTGCTAAAATAGTCTCTTAGCCTTTCTTCATCTGTGTCCCACGAAATCCCACCAATGAAGAGCTTCCCCAGATCCGATTCCATCTCTTAGCTCCTCCTGCTCAACAATCAAAAAAAAATGAAACAACTTCAATCCCAAAAGAAGAAAACAAAACAATCGATTTGGGCGAGTTTCAGCGAGAGAGTCTGTCTCAGGGGAAATTCAAAAATCGAAGACGTGGAACATACTTTTGCTGTCTGCAAATCTAGACGGAATCCGATCTTTTTGGTGTTGTTGTTGTTGTCCTGATCAAATAGCGAAATTGGGTGATCTTCAAATCTGAAAGAAAATGCATCATCGAAATCATAAAACCAAAAACCCAGAAACGGAAAAATCATTAAGAAGAATAACGGCAGAAAAAAAAATGGGGGGCAATGACTAAACGCTAGATTAAAGTAAGGAAAAACAAAAATTGAACTTTGAGAAAAGATGAAAAATATTCACCATTTTTGGAGATGACCCAGATGAGGAAATGTGGAAAAAAAAAAAGAAGAATAGAGAAACAGAGGATGTTTTGTTCATCCTACAAAGAACATCATCATCTCTCTCTCTCTCTATAGGGCCTATGGGTTCGTCTCGTATCACGATTGCCTCTTTCTCTCTCTCACAAGCTTATTAAAAACCTTTCCTTTTGATATCTGTTAATGGTTTTCTTTAATAATCCATTGAGAAGAGTTCTTTGATAATTAAAATAAGATTAAACAAACAAGAGAGAACAATAGTCTCACATATAATAATAGGGCAAAAGATTTGAGATTTGGCTTTCTTATGGTTTAAGCATCTTTTTTTGGGGTGGGGATTTGTAAGAGAGAGAGGTCCTAAAGAGAAATGACAGAAGTTGATGACGACCTCATTTTGTTTTTTTTTATATTTTATAAAAATGTCAAATCTAAATTTAGAGAAATAAAACTGGGAAAAAGTAACAATGTGCAAAATTTAATGCATGTTTCAAAAGAATCTCGGCGTATTAATAATTTATAAGCCTAAACTTTATGCAATTGAGATAGTTGAGATTAATCTATTTTTTAATTAAGACTAAACTATTACTATCATGGAGACCCATAATATATATCATGTATGTGTGACCTAATTTTTCAAATAAACAATAGAATACTTTGAGATTTTTTTTTTTTAATTACTTTGTTTTAACACTTTACCATAAGAAGACTTGTTATTCTAACAAACTCTTTCCAATATTTAAACTACCACGGAACACCAATTCTAACTAGACTAAAATGAGACGATAACTAAATGTCATTTAATATCATTTTTCATTACAAACTCGACAGCATATGAAAATATGAAATGAAAAAAATATTTTTCCTGAACATTGTTTTTCTAACATTACCATTCTATTTCATTGAAAATGGTGTATATATATGTCTGAGTAAATATTAGGGAAATATAATTGTGATTTTGTGAGTAAACCAAATGTAGTAATAACCTTAATTTAACTCAGTGTTGTCAGAGATTCTGACTGGTGTACTGACATCTCGAGTTCAAAACTTTAATGCAATTGAAACAAAAAAAACTTTTTTTCTTGGAACATCAAAACAAAAAACTAACTGCAATTAAGTAGTAATAATCGTTCATTGGAGGGATAATATAGGGACCTTTTTTTTTTTAACTTCGACTTCTTCATATAATAGAAAACTAAACACCAAAAAAGCTAGGCTCAAGAGCCAACCACTCCGGGGCAACAGAGTCTACATGGGAAAAAATTAAACCTCGAGCTTGAGCGCTTTTTGCAAGTCAATCAGCCCGGATATTCGATAAACGCGGAATATAAACTATAGTAAGATTAGAAAACTGGGATCGATAAAACTCAAATTCCTCCAATTCCATCGATAATATAGGGACCTAAATACAACTTGTTTTGTGTGTAGGCAAAGTCTAGCCTAAAGGATCTTTCTGGCATAATGATGTTTATGGAGTATCTTTTTCTTTTGTTTTTAAACATAATGTTTATGGAGTATCTAAAGGATAATATAGGGACCTAAATACAACTTGTTTTGTGTGTAGGCAAAGTCTAGCATAAAGGATCTTTTTGGCATAATGATGTTTATGGAGTATCTTTTTCTTTTGTTTTTAAACATAATGTTTATGGAGTATCTAAAGGATGCATCATTATAAACAATAATCAACTCTTGCAACATTTGGAGTTCTTGATACTAGTCTTATAGATAACTCACATTCATATTTTTTAAAAATCATTATATCATATGTTTTGAATAAATCAGGAAATGTTCAAAATAATCTGGGCTCATGACAGTGCACTTGTCTTATAGATAACTCACTTTTAGTTATTTTCATATTTTTTAACAAGAATTATATCATATGTTTTGAATAAATCAGGAAATGTTCAAAATAATCTTGGTTCATGAATCATGACAGTGCATTTCTATTGAAAGAATATATATATATATAGATATAGATATAAAATCACAAATAAATAGGATACCTCTTGAGTGGTGTCGGCTCTCCCAGTCTTACGTGAGCTCGGGTCATCCTTCTTGGCTTCATGCCCTTTTCAGTTCTGAAAAACTTTCCTCTGCTGGAGTATAGGTTTTCGAGTTCAGTCTTTGTTAGTGTTCAGTTGTTAGGCATTCTTTTGGTGGGTTAGTCAGGTGTTTCATAGTCTGACCCTTGGAAGGGTTTTATGTCTCTTGTATTGCCTCCTTGTTTGTAAATTCCATCTTATGATCAATATATATCTTTGATGAAAAAAAAAAAAAAAAAAAAATAGGATACCTCTTGAGTATAGCCTGTATTAATTCGTGGGTACTAAATAAATAGTTTGTTTAGTGATATTTTATTAACTTTATAATTTTTATATAATTATGTTAGATTGAAACAACTGTTTTCTTGGTGTAACATGATGGTGGTGGTGTGTGATATGCGAAGGACAACAACTTTTTGGATTTTTAAATTTTCATGTAAAGTTGTCGTTTTTAAGATTATAATATGGTTTCTCTTTTTAAGTTTTTATTTTCTCTCTTCTTTTAAAACTTTGGCAAGCTTTATATCAACTTGCAAGAACAACTTTTTAAATTTATTCAACATTTCCTTCTTACCTAATTTTTGTGTGATTACACCACACATATTTTTCACACCGTTCAGCTTTGATCGTTTTATGATTGTGATACAAAATACTCTACATTTTATAATCAGAAATTATGCATTTTTATTATTTTTATGCTAATGGTCAGCATCATATTTTTCGCACACCGATCTTCATAGTTTCTGACCAAAACAACATTGTTTTGGTATTTTCAATTTTGACATTGTATCATACTCACAAGTCACAAACTCCATACAACTTTCTCTTTGTTTAGTTTTAATGTTATGTGTCGTTGTATTTATTTATTATCCGATGATTCGTAGATCACATTTATCCAAATCCACATCAAAAATATAATGTATGGTTTAGAGATGGACACAAAGATATAAGTTGGCAACCGAAATTAGACAAGCAACAGTTGAGCCATCGCTTTAAATTTTGTCATCAAGAACGTTTTAGATTTTTGTATCAACCATTCATTAGTCATAACTCATAATTTAAGCTTTATTATTATTTGGACTTCGTTGTGCATATACATTAATTGGTCTGGTGCCGATGTTAAAATTTAGAAACATCAAAAAAAAAAAAGGGGACGAAAATAAAGAAGGAAAACAAAAACTTTGGTGTGAACGGTAGCAATCAAAATCCCCAACAACTTTCAGCGTGACAACAGTTTCACAAAACCACATATTCTAATTTTTTTTCTTTTCCTAATCCTGGTTTTTGAATATTGTTTTCTTTCTTTTTTTGGCGTAGGGACAGTTTACTTCTTTTACTAGAGATTAGAGAATATATTTTTGTTATTCAGTACTCTCATTTTCTTGGTGATTTCTTTTGTTAGGTAACCAAAAAAAAATTATTGAGCTAAACTTAGGCCCTGGGTTTGGGATAAGAACATGTTAAGTCTATTACTGTCGATATTCGAGCTCGTGAATTTGAAGATTAATTTTTCTTTTGGGTGTCTAGTTAGTACACCAATTTTTTTTTATTTAAGTTATTAGACCAGTTAAGTTACTGATACTGAGTTTGTGATTTGTTATGAATTTGTGCAAACTAAAACATAATATTTTATCAACAATATGATGGAAGTTGAAGATGATTCATTTGAATTGTTCCGTTGACCCAACTGTGAATTTTAACATGGTGTAAAAGCATTTGACGAATATATACAAATCTAAACTCTGAAATAGATATTTCATCATATGTCAAAACAAAAATTATTTCACAAAAAATCTAGTGTTAGTTAAAGGTTATAGATATGATTCTCTTAGTTTAGTACTAAAACATCTCGGTAGAGTAAGATACTTAACAAGATCAATCTCTAAACCTAAAACTAATTAATATAATAATAGTTTTTTTTTTTTTTGCTAAAACACTCGTTAGTGTATTAGTTCCGTTATTGTATATGTGTGAGTTGCTGGAAACTAAGAGAACTTGCATACCTTCAAATAAAAACATATTTTCTCTTAGTAAACAAAATTATAAGCTTTTGGGTTTCAAGAACAAAAGCACAAGGTCAACGATAAATATTTTCCTCCATATTGGATCACCATTTCACAGAAAATCGGTTGGAAACGAATAATTTGCCTTGCTTAAAAATATAAACAATGTATTGACTAGTCAGATATGTAGAAATAGTTGACTATCTCCTAATACATGACGTGTATAAAAGGACATAACTGCTCAGCAAACTGAGTTAAATTTATTGACGTGTGTAAGAGTAAGCTGAAAAAAATACTAAAGGAAAGACCGAAAGGGAATGGTAGAATGAGTAACATGACCGGTGGCTCTGGGAATTCAGGTATCTATTCGGGTTTAGATCAGTTTTTTTTAGGTTTTTGATATTTTGATACTAGGGTATAAGATCCATTTGGATTTTTTTTGTTTTTCAGTTCGGATTTAATTCGGTTTCATTCAGGTTCGGATCGGTTCTGAATACCCGAATTATCCGAAATTTATCTAAAATACCTTAAAAATTAAAATATTTTTGTTATTTAATTAATTTTTACAAAAAAATATTTAATTTTGTCAAATATAACTAAAATATTTTTGATTATTTCAAATATTTTAATTATTTCGATCTAAACTTAACTAATATATTCGGTTTATAATTGTAATTTTGGGTATTTAGGCTATTTAAAGTTTAAATACAACAAATATTTTTAGGTATATAAGTATTTCGGATATTTTGGTATCCATTCAGTTTCCGGTTTGGTTTGGATTCGATTCCAGTTAATTGGATATATAAATATAAGATCCATTCGGATATATAAGTTGGTCTCGGTTCAATACTTTTCAATTAGGTTTGGTTTCGGGTAATTTGCCCACAAGACAAAGAAGTATGTTGTGAATTGTTTTTTTTAATTAGTTAATAAATTCTAAATGAGATCAATACTAACATTATGTAATATTTCCGATTTCGAACAATAATGATGCATGAAGAAATTTGTGAAGAAAAATACCGTCTTTAATTTTTTTTTAAAACTAAGGCCCATAGATCGAGATCCTACGGGAACTAGCCCGAAAAAGTCCAATCGTTTTGGAGAAAAAAGAAAGACAATATAACCAAACCTTTAACACTACGCTTTTAGGATTAGACAGGATCATCAGATCATGCATTGAGATATTTGGCCTTAAGTAACACCTCTATGTTTAAAGCATGATGAGCTTAGAAAGTTGCAAGTTATTAAATCCACACCAATCGAGTATCCTTCAGCAGATAACAATGAGAAAGTATTGTCTTGCAAATGGTTAGACATAAAACAAAATATATAATAATTTACAAAACTATTTGAAAGATTCCGATAAGTTTAAAGATTCCGCTCTGTCTCATGTTTGGAATCAGTTATAAACTAATGGGAAAAACTGTGTAATTACCATGTCGAATCAACAGTATATGTACAAACAAAAAGAGGAAAAGAATTAGAATTGAAAGGTAAAAAACGAAAACAATGCCTCCCAAGCTGTAAACATAGACTCAAACCATAAGACAAAAAATACAAACTTAGTCAATTGTATCCAATCATCAAGAAACGATACGACCAGTTCCATTATTGTCATTGTTTCCTTCTTCTTCGTCATCATCTACTATCCCATCAAAGAATGGGTCACGAAGCAGCTCAGCTGCAGAAGGTCTAGCCTTTGGTTGCGCAATGCACTTCTCAATAAAGGTCTTGGCTTCTAGATCCTTCACTTTGCTCAGAGCCTCTGGTTTGACTCCATTGCTCACCCTTTTGTATATCTTGGCGACGCTGTCGCATTCGCTGTACGGAATCTCGAGTGACACAAGCTCCAAAACGCACATCCCGTACGAGTAAATGTCAACCATCTCGGTGTAATTCTCCTCGTACAGCTCAGGAGCCATGAACTCTGGTGTCCCGAGGATCGAGTGAGCTAAATGGTTCTTCCCCACGATTGCAGCTAAACCCAGATCACCAATCTTGACCTGGTTTTCAATCAAAACCCAAAATCATTAACCCAAACAAAAGAGTGACTTTTTTAATACAAAAAGGTTTGTGCATGTATGTAATTACCTGGCCGATGTTTCCATTGACGAAAACATTGCTGCAGTTGAGGTCTCTGTGGATGATGCAAGGCTCGTGTGTGTGGAGATAATCCAAGCCTTTGAGTATCTGCTTCGACCACTTCTTCAAGGCCCTCATAGAGACGTGCCTGTGCTTCTTCCGGTACTCTCTCAGGTTCCCGGAGGTACAAATCTCGGTGATGAAGTTCAAGGTGTTGTTCTTCTCCTCTCTCCACACCTTGTACAAGGAGATGATGTTATTGTTCTTCAGGTTCTTAAGCAACCTGACCTCCGAGTAAAGCCTCTCGATCATGGCCGGGTCGTCGGAGAAACTTCTCAGTTTGACCTGGTTCCACGCGACTTCTATGCCTTCTTCTTGGTCAAAGGCCCTGTACACTTTCTTCACGGCGCCTGAGCCCAGGAGCTCATCGTACCGGCCGTATCTGCCGGTCGGATCCGCCTCCACGAAAGGCTCCGAGTCCTTGTCTAACGGATCGGAGCTCGCACAAGGCATCTGTTTAGCAGAAACAGAGTGAGATTCTGATTAAACGACTAATCAGAATTCACAAGCGGCCAAAAAAAGATTTCACGGTTTTAGTAGTCGGAATCTAACACGATTCAGCATAAAACTTCACAAGGAAGAACCGCAAGTCTAAACGAAGAGAAGAAACCTAGAAATCATTTAGAAATCAAAATCATAGAATCAGCGAATCGAGAGCTGAGATTCAGTTTTTGCACTAGTATCAAATCGAAGATGAGAAACTGAAGAAAACCTAGTCACATAGATCGAGCAAATCGAATCAGCAAACATAAGAACCCTAAAACCGACAAAAAAACCCCCAAAAATCCCTGCCGGCTAAGGAAGTTTCGGAAGCCGAAACAAATAACAGCAAAAAAAAAAAAAGCAAAATACATTGAGAGATTGAAGAAGATACCATCAAAATCGATTGAATCGGAGAGAGTGAAAAATCGAAATCCTTGTTGCTTCTCGCTGAGCTTTCGCTTTCGCTTTCGCTTTCGCTTTGGATTTTGTAAAGGAAGCGGAGCGTGGTAGATTGGAGAAGCTTTTGAAGACGAAAGAAGCGGAAGAGATTGTGGGCGATTTTTAATATATAGTGAGGATTTTAAACAATTAAATAAATATCTTTTTTATCTATGCGTATCTGGAATTGGACTCCTGAATGGCTGGAAAGTATTCAACAAATTTGAGTTTAGGGTTTTATAGACAACGAATTTATTACGCAAAATAAAACATATTAAAATTTGAATCCAAATTAAAGAAATTAATCGTATTTATTCGTAAATTACCATTTATGTTATTAAAGGACGATATCAGGAAAAAAAAAAAGTTTTGAAAATTACAAGTTAAATAACAGTCCTTATTGAAATATATTTGTGTCAGAGAACTTTCTTTTGAGGGTCAAATTTGTGTCAAAACATAAAACGCCAGTAATTAGGATAAGAATTTGATTTTTATAATATATCTCGTAAGACTTTATAGAATTAAAGTCAAACATTCGGCGCGTGAAGAGAGAAGAGCCAAACGATCGAGACCGTCGGTTTTTTGTCAGGAGTGTTTTTGTTCGTCATTTGGACGATCAAGATGAAATTAGAGAATTGTGGAGGTTGCTGAAATTTTCTTCATAGCACGAAGGCGGCTCTATAGTCAAAGGGAGAGACGTATGTTTGACTTTCTTGTACGTTTTTGAATTTACGAAGATAAGTATAATTCTTTTACCCGGTAACGTATTCTTCCATTTATAGTGTACAATATAGTCACTGAAAATATAGTAAAATTTTGGAAAATATGTTTTAAAAATCCTTTTGTTAAAGATATAATAAAAAGTTTTAGATAAACATCAATCGATTCCCAAAAAAAAAAAAAATCCTATAAAGAGTTTTAAATTTTAAATTTTAAAATTAAATTTAGAAAACCTCAGTGTTTTTGACTAATGTGTGAAAACATATAAACTTTGCAGCCATCGTATAAATAGGATCTGTAATGTTGATTAGAACACAAAATTAATAAATACTACGAATCACAAAATAAACATTCAACGATTTCAGCTCCGATTAATCGAACTAACATAATTAGAAAAGCTGATCTGGAACCAAACTGAATGGTTAAATGATTTTAGTTTGGTGAAATGATTTTGCTTTTTCGAATAAAAAAAAATAAAAATTTCATAAAGTTAAATAAATGTTGTCGTAAACTATATATTTTATCACCCAATTTTTTTTTAAGATTAAAGATATCTTTTATGGAAATGATATCTAACCCGAAATCGAATCGTACTAAAAGATCCATGATAGATTTTGTTACTTATCTTTTAGAACCATGAAGACCACCAAATCGAAATCTAAATTAAGCACTTCTATCACTGTAAAAGATACATCGTAATAAAAATTAGCAAGATAAAATACATTTTTGATAGTGGATTATAGTGGATACATCGTAATAAAAATTGAAACGCATAAATTAGCAATATAAAATACATAAATAAATATGTTAAAGACCTAGCTATATTCATTTTTGATAGTTTGAATTTCTTTAAATTTTGTTTTTTCTATACGCTCAACCTGCTAGGTGAAATTTATGCAAATTTTTTTTGGAGTTTAGAACATTTTGTTTGCTCTTATAGCAAATGTACATTTACTTCGAATGAATTTGCATGAAAAAACGTGGTCTCTGCATTATAGGCTTATAGCCTAAGTGATGTCTGTGACATAGTTTACAAAAAGAGCAAAGCTGCATGTGAACTTTGAAGCTGTTATCTTCCTCGGTTCACGTTAACTCTCATCATATTAAAGGTTTTGCCCAACTTGTTATCTTGCTTCTATTTATTTCAAATGCATGTACATTTATTTGTTTGCATGTGAACAACCAAATTATTTCATTTTTTTCTTATCAAATATCTTTTTCTTGATATATATTTAATGTTTTTGGAATATATATTTTTTTTCTTGCTTAGTTTTCACCCTTATATTTTGTTTCTTGCTTATTTTTTTGTTAAATTTTTTAAAAAATATTTGCATTTTCAGTATTATCAAGTATTGGAGATTGTAGAGTTTGATACGAGAAAAGACATTATAGAATAATTACTTCCATTTTTTTGTTTATATGTATTGAAAACATAAATGGTAAAATAGAGTGAGTAGCATATGCTAAATTGTTTTTGACATAATTGAAATATGTTCAAGATATAAAGTTAATATATATATATATATATGTTCAAGATATTAATGATTTGCAACTGATTTGATTCGTAGCATAGATATCTAAAAATTAATAATATTTGTATATTTTAAGTAATGAACCAATTCATATTTTTAGTACGATCACATCTTGTTATATATATTTTGATATAAGGGATTAAGTGAGTAATAAGTTGACAAAAACAAAAGGGAGCAATAAGTTTAAAAACTGTATTTAAATGAGAAGTGGAGGGAATACACGAATGATGATGTTTGCATTTATTTTTTTCTCCTTTTCTCCTTTCTTCCTTTCTTCCTTTCTTCAAATTCGTGACAACTAAAAAGTGGCAAGAAAGCTGATTCCGACAACGCCCATGAACATTGTAGATTTACTGAATTAAAATTCTAAGAAATATTAATGTATCAAATAAAGAAAGCAATTGTTATGTTTTTATAGGAAAAGGCAAGAAGATTGTTCATTTAATTTATTGACCCACTCAGCAAGTACTCTCATACATGACTGGTCGTTAACAAACACATCATGAAACTAATTATAAGAACTGCCATTATAAAATCGTAAAAAATAAAGTTATATATTGTAAAAATAACATAATTAACCACATAATGGAAAAGTTAACAAAAAAATCAATGATACAGATGTGGCCTGTAGAAGATGTGGACAAAGAGAAATCGTCGACCATGTCCTTTTACAATGTGAGTTTGCTCAACGGGTTTGGGAATTAGCTCCAATTCAAATATCTGTCACTTCATTAACAGATATTTTACGTGTCATTGTTCAGCTGGTGATCGGAAAATTACCCTCAACTGGATTTATTGTTTACGTGTCATTGTTCAGCTGGTGATCGGAAAATTACCCTCAACGGCTCAACCAAAAAAACATATGTTTGAAAATAGCACGACTTCACAGTGAAATTCCAACCTTACAAAAATGTTTATATTTCGAGTTTTGGAATAAGTTCATAAAAACAAATGTGCACCATTTAATCGGTATACTAGTTACTAAAAAGAAAAAAAATACAAAACGTTTATATACAAATACTCTTAGACTTACGTGTAAGTTTTGGTCTTCAAATTCAATTAGGTATTTTATTGGGAATACTCGGAAAGCTTTTAAAACATCACTGCATTGTATATTTTTAAACTGATACAAGGCTGTAAATATACATTAACAAGAAAATATCTATTCTAATATAGTAAAGTTTTTTTAGAGTAAAATGGCATGTTTGATGTGTCACCTATATTTAAATATATATATATATACATAAACAAATAAAAAATTGATTTGTGTATTTCATAATTGTAATACATAATTCTTTTATCTTTTTATTTTGTTGTTATTAATTTAATATTAGGGTTATATAGATGAATAACTAAAAAAACTATAATGAACTACATAACATATTATAAACAGAAGTGATATTATATAAGATTTTTTTCATCAAGAGCCCTGAAAATTTTAGGACGTGTTTTCCGGTCTCCCCCGTGTACCCTCCTAAATTTTCCGTCCCATTCTATATCCGTTTAAAACAATTACACATTCGAGACCATTTATATTATTTAAACGAGTATGAGAATGGTATGAGAAAAGAATGAGTATTAGATCGGATACCCGAATTACCCGTTTAACAATGAAAAACTTAAAAAATCTATATATTTTTTTCAAATTATTCTGAAATTTCCAATTCACAAATTTTCTGTTTCCGCCCCATAGCGTAGATTCCCGTCCTGAGTCCCAAAATTTTTAGGGCTGACATACATTCATTTTACACATTTACATTTGAAGGAAAAGCTGATCAACAAAAGAGAATAAAAAAATCAATTTCACTAAATAATTAAATACAATCCACAAAAAAAAATTGCAATAGAGATTCTACAACAATCTGTTATTTAAACGGGCATGGAAAGGGTATGAGAAAAGAATGAGTATTAGATTGGATACCCGAATTACCCGTTTAACAATGAAAAACTTAAAAAATCTATATATTTTTTATAATTAAATGAAATTTCCAATTAACAAATTTTCTGTTTCCGCCCATAGCCGTAGATTCCCGTCCTGAGTCCCAAAATTTCTAGGGCTGACATACATTCATTTTACACATTTACATTTGAAGGAAAAACTGATCAACAAAAGAAAATAAAAAATTCAATTTCACTAAATAATTAAATACAATCCAAAAAAAAATTGCAATAGAGATTCTACAACAAACTATAAATAGCAAGAACAATACAACAATTTACAAACATAACTCACTTTATAAACAAAATTTCAATAGAATATATACTATATGCATCATATAACCCAAAATTGTTGGTCAAATGCAAAACTAACCTCCATTTCAACCATTTTCAACATTAACCACTTTCTTCCAAAACCACCACTCTCAGTTTCACTAATTCACGAAATTGCCATCGGTTTTTTTTTTCGAAAATCCAGTAGACCAGAGAATCCTCATCCTTCTCACTTATTCACGAAAATGTCATCATCATCAATTCACCCAACCACCATTTTCAACCAATTTGAAGCTTTTAAAACTTTTACAACCAATTTTTTTAAGCTCATTGTCTCCTCTCATAACCTTCTATTCTTCAATTTCTCTCTATTTTCATCCCAAAAACTCTCTAATTTACCTTTTCCAAACTTGAAGTTCTAAGATATTGCCATATCGTGATTTGGTCGTGCATGGCGATTGTGCTTCTTTGTTGGTGGCTAGAATCGAAGTTCTCGGCGGTCGAAGAAGCTAAAGACCACTTCTAGGTAATTTTTCAGTTGATTTTCGTGAATTTTCTGATCTATGCCGCGACAGCAGACTTCTTGGAGAAGTCTACTCTGAGTAGGGACTTGGTGGTCAACGCACATGTTAGTTTTGCAGTTGACCGCATGTTCCGATTTCTGATAGCAGACTTCGTGTTGAAGTCTGCGCCTTTATTTGAGAATATAAAAAAAACTGGCGTAGACTTCTTGAGAAAAAGTTAGTTTTGCAATTGACCAAAACGAAAACTACTCAAGAAGTCTGTAGAAAAGAGAGGTTACTTTTGCAATTGACCAATGTTTAACTTTTTTGCAAACTTCTTGAGTAGACTTTTTTAACAAAGTCTACGACAAACGGAAGATCCGATAGTGAAAATCCTAAAACTCGGCAAAAATCAAACGATTCACTCGATGAAACAATCAAAGCGACGAAGTTAGAAAATCAAGAAGAGAGAAAAATACCTTGATTAAGTGAGGAAATGAAGGTAATAGGCCGAAAATGAATATTCAGAAAATCTGAACAATTTCCATAAAGACGCGTGGGGGATCTCTCGTTTTTTTCACACCAAGAGACTTCTGAGTTTCCCGATTTAGAAGCTCTAATGGAATCTAGGCCCAATATGATAAAATTCAAACTAAAATCCCGTTAAAAATGATTAGTGAAACGCAATATTCGCAATAAATAATCACCGAAGTGCGATACAAGTTAAAAAACGCCGAGGATAAAAGAATGATTTTCTCGAAGAACTATCACTAATGAGTGGCAAGCCGACCTCTTGACATGAAGTTTGCCTAGTTGATTACAATCAATTGGACGAAATGGTGGGGACTTATTCTTAGAGGGAGAATGAGCACATTTTATTAAAGGCCCTCCCCATTAGTGATAGCCCATCAAGGGAAAGCCCGCCGAGATTAAACCGTTTAAAGAAAAAGGAAAACATTTGAGAAAAAATAATTTGCAATTAATAAAGAAAATGGTCAAGAAAAATATGAAAATTTCCAAAAAAGAAAAAGAAAAGGAAGTTGAAGGAACCGACTTCCTTCATCTTCCTCTTTTTATAAATAGGGAGCTCCTCATAAGTTCAACAACATCCACAATTCGTTAGAGAACTTAAAAGCAAGACCTAGCAAATACAAGTTTTCTAGACTTAATTCTTTTGATTCAGCTCGGCAAGGCTCTCTTGCCAAACAAGCCCATTGTAACACCTTGAGCTTTGAAATTTTAATAAAGATTTGTTCTCTTAAACCCACGATTGTTTGTTACTTATTTGTTCTAAGTGATATTCTGGTTCAACAGTAATACACCACTAATTATAGGCCGTAAGTTTTCGTCATGATCATGAATCATGATGTACTGAAACTTCAGCAAGACTCTAGGCGTGTTCTCGATTCTTCTGTTCCAAAAGACAATCGTCTCCGGCAAGAAACTAATTTCTGCAAGAATCTATCTGGTTCTTGATTAGTAGGGACAACATGAAAATCAATTGAATCCTTCATTGGTATTATCGACAAACTGCAACATTCCAAAAGATTTTGCCATGCCTAGATCATAAATCGAACAAAAGATCTATAATCTTATCTTATCCCTAAAGATTTCACAGCTCGGTTTCATCATTTTGAGAAACAGAGATGTTCTTCGAGACTTATCCCAATTAATCTAAGAAGCGAATCTATCTACACCTCTCTATTAACAAGCTACGCAAGACGATCAGAGATAAATGATCTTGATAAAGCAAAGTCTGTTTCTAATTAGACCCAAAAAAAGTTTGCTCTTGAGACCTACACCGTATATATGATACGAGATTGTACATTTTTTATGTATACATACTATAATATAAGATTTAATAATATCAGAATTTTTTTATTATCTCTCATATTGTCCAATTGCATAAACAATTTTATAGTTAAGCATAGGTTCTAAGCTATATGAAACATAATATCAACCATGCAATAATAGTTAATTTAAATACATATCAACTATATGATTTTTTTTTTTTTTGAAAATTTATATAACCTATCCTACAGCAAATTAATATATTTAGTTGTATGACCGGCTAAAAAACCGTGAACCTAAAAGCGCCAACCATAATTCTCATCGCAGCGTATTTTCGAAAATGCGGATATATATTTTGATTAAAATTTATCATATATATTATGCTCTTTTTATGTTATTTATATATATATATAATAATAATAAAAAATTTATTTTGAATTTAGTGCCATAAATCTATGTTCTAGACCTTCCGTTGATTTTACCGTAATTGGCTATTATTTAGTACCATAAATCTATGTTTTTAGATTTTTTGTTGATTTTTTATTTAATTAATTAAATTATATTCTAATGGCATTTGATGTAATATCTTTGATATTTTAGAGTATTGTTTTAAAAAAAAAATACTTTTTAAATAATATTATAGAAATGAATCAGTACACATAAAAATCTAAATATCATTGAAACTCATGAGAGTTACTGTAATAAACTATATAACTAAAAATATCAATGTTTTCATGCCCGGACCGGACCGGCGGTTCGCCCGGTTAACTCGCGACCCGGTTATTATCCCGTTCCGGTTCCACTGTTAATATCCGTTACTTTTAAACCCGCTAAAATCCAGAAAACATATGCGGTTAAATCATGAACCGCTGACCCTATGACCCGGATGAACCGTCAATTTGACTTTTAAATCCTTTAACAAACATAATCTCTTACTAAATTTTGGGTTTAATACATTGGTTTTAACTTCTAAGAATATTTGTTCATCTTACCTGCTTGAGAAGAAGGTTTTGTGTTCTCAAGTCAACAAAGCATGTTTTATCTTCTCTAACCTCTCTTTTCTTTGTTTATGATTTTTTTTTGTCTTGGGTGATCATAGATTTTGTTTCTAATTTTTACCCTGCTCATGTTTGCATGTCCCTTAAGAATCAATTATGCCTTAGTAAAATCTGTTTGTTTTGTGTGATTTTAGGTAATGGAAAAAGAATCAAATGAAAACTATGAAGAAATAGCAGCTACAACCCGTTCAATCCGAGGAAAAAATGATGTTGCTTGGGCATATGTGATTCAAGAGTGAAATCGTTTTTAGAACATTTTTGTTTTGTTTAACATGATATGGATATTTTTTATGTCTAATTTATTTTTATATTTTTAAAACTATATAATATATATATTATATAAAATTTTATCAATTAGTTGATCCACGGTCAAACCGGCTCGACCCGTATAAACCCGGAAACCCGGTGAGCCGATAGATATTCTGGTTTGCTCTTCGGGTCAGGTTTCAAAACATTGAAAAATATAGATACATCCGAAAATTATAACGTTCAGAATGGACTCTAAATTGACAATACAAATGTGGAAAATATTAATAAAACTAAATTTGGATTTTCTAGATATTTCAATAAAGTTAGATTATGTATTTGAGAACAAAATTAAAAAGGAAATAAGTAAAAACTAAAAAGAAGGTTGTTGTAAATACAGTACATTTTAATCTAATAAATTGTAACTAATTAACCTATACAGATGTAACAACTGTAATACATTATATCCATATAATTGTCTTATTTGTAAATATAATCCTATCTTATCATACAATTATGTGTTATATATCACAAAAGTTTACACGTTAGGTAAATGAATTTTTGAAATATAAATATGTATGCTAATTTATTAATAATAATAAAATGATCATTTTGTGACTTTTGTTTTTTACTTATGATCATTTAACCAGTTCACTTTTAATACAATCAATTCATTAATATGGTATTGAAAAAAACAATTTGCTTACTTATTGTGTGATGAACTTTTTTATTGAGACTTTGCACTATTAATAACAAATACTTCCTAAAATATCACACTGTTTATTAATAACTAGATTTCATTTTATTAGTTATGATTTAAAATTTAAAATTAGTAAATGTTAAAGATAATCAGAATTATTGTAAGCAAGTAAAGTAATATAAATGTCAAAAATATAAGATACCAAATAAGATGCATTGTAGTGTTTGGAAAAAAAAGTTTTCTTATAATATTAATAGAGTTTATGTTTCAAAGATACTTTAAGTGATTTAGTTTACATAAAAAGAAAAATTAAGAACTAAAAAACAAGATTGTTGTAAATACAATTTAACAAGGGATATGAAGTGGCTTTCACATACAACTTTGTGAATTTAGAAAAGTAACATATGTTCACTTAGAAAATCTATCAATAAAATTTACTAAATTTATATAATTATTTTTAAAATAATTAATGCTACTAAAATATATATAAGAAGACAGGGAACATTAATTTGGTTCACAGCTATATATAAACATATTGTACATACTGAGCTCCAATATTCAAACTTCTCAAATATTTTATTTTCTGAAAGCATTATTAGTTATATTCTTAAACCAGTTACAATATTTGAAAGATGGATCCAAATATGATAATACAAAAATATTTAACAGACTCTGATGTTTCCCAAATAAGTTCTTTAGTTTTACCAAAACCGCAGATGGAGAAAGTACTAAAAAAGATGGGAATTACGATGCCAAAAAATGGTATTCAAGTGGAAGTTCAAGATAATAACAAATCCTATTGGGTAAACCTTAAAAAAGGCAAAAGTAGTTATTTTTTTGGAAGTGGATGGACCAATATCAGAAATGATAGAGATTTGAAAAAAGACCAACTCATCCAATTATATTGGAAAGACACCAAATTCATTTTCTCTATGATGTAAGTTTTTTTTTTTAAGCTATATCATATTAGTTATTCATTTTCTTAATAAATCTATCTAACCAATTTTTTTTAGTTGAATAATGATATTTTGGATGGATTTTATGTGTATTATAAGCAAAAAAGTAGCATGTTAATCTGTATTGTGATCTAAATTATAGATATATTAATAGAGATGACCATAATTTATATGACCTTTAGAGTTTTATACAAAACATGTTATTCTGGTATAGTTATGAAACATATTGAAAAGATTTTATGTAGAAAATTGAATATATAAAGTAAATGATAAGATTTATACTTTTACGATTTAGTGATGAGGGTGAATCGTCTGGTGCAAAAGAAGCAAATCAAACAGGATAAAGCAGTTCAAGTATTAATCCTCCATTCAAAAAATGATGCAAAATAAGCGGTATCAGATAAGAGAAACAAAAGTTGAATGGTGAATATAATAAGTGTGGTATAAAAATTATAATTTTCCAAAATATCTTTCTATGAATAAAATTATATTGATCAACATATTTAATCCATAGATTTTTGTTATTATTTACATTTTTGAATTAAACATTAAAAAATGGTACATTACTAGATCCTTTTCAATGGCCAATCCAAAAGACATATTAAACGACGATCGAAATTAAGACATAGCAACCTTTTACTACCATATCTATTTTTTTTTGCACGAAATCCCTGATATTTAAAATAAAAACTGTGGAATAAGAGAAACTCCTCACAGAATTGAAGGTTGCGAGAGAAAGCCTACAAGTCTTTCGTTTGTTTTAGCGGATGATAGCTTACTTTTCGCAAGGTAAATGATGCGGGTAAATTTAAACTTCAATTTTTACCCTTAAAGATAACTACAAGTGCACAACAATCACAATATTATATTAAAGAATCAAATCCACTGAGATTATCGATTTGGAAGAGTTCTTAGATTTCTAACTTTTCTAAACCAAGTTGGGGGGGGAGGGTTTGTGTCACGTTTTTGTAGCAAATAGTGCAAGCAATCGAAAATAATTGGATGTGAAAATCAAAGACTAAAAACATTGGGTTTATGAGAATCTTCGAGGTTCATGGATCGAATAAATCAAGCAACAGATAGGATTTTATGCGTCTTAGTCATCTAAGTTTTTTAAACTAAAACACGAAAATATAGCCAACCTACTATCGTTGAACCGACTGCCTATGTCTAACTACTTTATGTTCTTATACTTTTAGTTGATTTACCATAATTATTTAGTACATTAATAAATCTATGTTTTTAGATAATTTTTTTTTTAATTATTTAAATTATAGTTCTAAACTTCTAATGGTATTTATGTAATATCTTAGAGTTCTTAGAATTTTTTTTTAAAAGAAGTACTTCTTAAATAGTATTATTGAAATAAATCAGTACACATAAAAATCTATATATCATTTAAAGTATAAAGTTCAAAATGCACTCTAAATTGACAAGAATGTTTTTGGAAAATATTAATAAAATTTAGTTTTGATTTTCTAGATATTGCAATAAAGCTACATTATGTATTTGAGAACAAAATTAAAAAGGAAAGAAGTTAAAAGTTAGGTTGTTGTAAATACATTTTAATCTAATAAATTGTAACCAATTTAATCTACACAGATGTAACACGTGTGAGCATATAGAATATACATATCTTATTATATAAAGTTGGATGCGTCAAAGTTGCTAATTAAAATGATCGTGACACATCGCAAGTTAATCGATAAGATTTTGACATGTGTCAAGATTATTAAAATATATTATAAATAAAAAATTTACTAATACAAAAAGGAAAATACTAATATTTTTAAAATAGAAATAAATAAAATAAAAAAATAAAAAAGATATACTTTAATTACAAAAAGGAAAATAAAAACAACATAAAATAAGACTAACTTAATTTTAGAAAATGTATGTGAGTCAAACAATTAAATTTAACACGTGTAATAATCTTTTTAATTAACATAATCGCAATATGAGTCAAGAATTTCTTAATTAAAAAAGTTAAACATGGTTAAAGAAATAAATATAATTTTAATTAAAAATATGATAATTAATTCGTCAAAGTTTTAAAATAAATAAATATATAAATAGTAAAATCAATTAAAATAAACATAATTTATATAAAAATATAAAATCCTCAAAATTTAGAAAGACATAATAACATTTAATTGAAAACAATATAAAATAATATTTTCCATGAGTAATTCGATTTTATTTTGTTATCTTTTTCGGTTTATATTTGCGGGTTTTAAAATATCTTATTAAAAAGTTTGTATATTTTGTATTCAGTTTATTTTTACGTATTTTAAAATATCTTATTAAAACTACGCGTATACGCGGATCTTAATCTAGTATAACGATAAAAATAGGTTTTGGTTTCGTTTTTTGTTTTGTTAATAATATTACATTTGAATCCATATGGTTAGAATCCCAGTAGGTTCACCAGCCCATATCATTCACATTACACTGTAGATTAACCTTAATTTCTATAAAAATTCAGCTCTTTTTCAATCTGGTTCTTATATCTTAATCAACAATGTATAATCTAATGTAATTTGTTTCAGGTTGATATTATATTATCCCTCATTTATTCTTGTTGCGTAGTACTTTGGGAGTTAAGCTTACGTTGAGTAGAAGAATAAAAATCCTACATGAAGGTCCATTATAGGGCTGGGCATTTTAACCGAACCCGAAAAATCGAACCGAATTTAACTGAACTAAAAAGTATCGAACCGAACCGGAACTGATGTAATAACCCGAATGGGTCTTACACTTCTATATCCAAAGAACTGGACCCGAACCTGCATCGAACCGAGAACCGAATTCAAATAACTAAAATATTTTAGATTATAATTATAAATCAAATATATTAGATAATTTTAGACTAAAATAATCAAAATATCGAAAAATATTTAGTTGTATTTGTTAAAATAATTGTTTTGGCAAAATTCAACCAAATATTGAAATATATAAAATATTGAGAAATTGCCTCAAATAGCACTATTTTAAGTTTTTAGTTCAATAATAGCCCCAAAAATGTTGTTAATCACTTTTAGCATTATTAGGAAGCCTTTATACATAGGCCTGGGTTGCGGGTCAAACCCGCCCCGCCTGCGGGTTCGAGTTAAATTTAACTTTCAAAAATGAACCCGCTTAACCCGCGAGTTATAGATCAGTTACCCGCACCCGCCCCGTCTTTAGTCAAGCGGTTTGGCGGGTAACCCGCAACCCGCCACAATTATGGTTCAAAATTTTTTTAAAAAAATATACGATTAAAAGTGAGAATTTGAAACATAGTGTTTTTTTCAAGAACATAATTCAAACTTAAACATAAGTAAGTTGCTTTTCTCAAAAACAGAATTCAAACTTAAACATAAAAAACAAATTACATAGAGGTGAAAAGGATTCTCTTGTCTTTCTCCCTTCTAGCTCTTCCTTTTCTTGTCGTTTGTTGGAATTTATCATCTGCATATATATACAAAGGTATTAAGTAATTTCAAAATAACCACAAAGTATTCAAAAAAAAAAACAGTACATATTACTTACGAAGTTGAAGCAAATGATTCTGGAGGCAAGTTATCATCTTCCTCATCGGATTCACCAACCTCTGGTTCTTTCCAACAAAGCATCAAAATTAGTACTACTATAAGTATTAAATTATAACTGAAATATCATAAATTATGTATTACCATTGTCATATGGTTCGAACCCTCGAAGCCAATTACGAGCGCATATCAAGGCTTGCACATTTCGTGGGAGTAGACAACTTCTATACTTATTTAAGACCCGTGATCCAATACTAAAAGAGGACTCAGATGCTACCGTTGTGATAGGGATGCTTAGAAGATCACAAGCCATCCTAGATAACTCCCCAAAGCGATGAGAGTTGTCTTTCCAATAATCCAAGACACTTAAACTTGCAAACATCTTCATGTCTACTAGAGGTTCTTCCAAGTACATATCCAATGCAGATTTTCCACTAGCATTTACATTCTTTTTACGAAAGTTGTGGAAATCCTACATCAAAATGCAAACAGGCCATGTGTAAGATATTTTTAGCAAAAATTATCCCACGCAGCATCATAAATTCATAATTAAATATATACTAAGATACTTACATCATAATTGATGACACCTTTACCAGCCACTGATTGTTGCAAGGTTTCTTCGGATGATGGAGAGGTTTGGGCTGCTGGCTTAGAATAAGCCTTAAAAAGTTGTTTCAGTTTTGCTTGCACATGCTCCATCTTTTGTTGAGAGGTACTCTCATCGAGATTTGTGAAACAATACTCTAGTAGTGATAACTTAAACCTAGGATCTAAAACAGCTGCCATTGCAAGAATTGGACTATACTCATGCCAATACTTATCAAACTTTTCTTTCATAGCATCAACCATCTCGACAATAACACCTTCTTCACTGTCCTCATGTGCTTTCAGCCAATACTCAATCTTGTACACTTGCATAAAGTACAAGTTCGAGGTCGGATAACTTGAACCTGAAATCAAGTTGGTTATCTCATCAAAAGGTTGCAGCAGCTCACGGATCTGTATCCCTAGTTCCCACTCTCTTTCTGTGGGAAGAAACTTGTAGCTTGGATCAATCCCTTGATAACTATCAAATGCAAAACGGTATTTGATAGCTCTGTCCAACATTTTAAACGTAGAATTCCACCGCGTCGGAACATCTAACGTCAAACCAGCCTTAATATCAATCCCAGCAGAATTCACACAGCTTGCAAACAATTTACCACGAGCCTCTGAAGCTTCAACAAATTTGATACTATCTCTGATTTTTCCTAAAGCATCGCCCATCACCTTTAACCCCTCTTGAACAATTAGATTTAGAATGTGGGCAGAGCATCTTACATGGAAGAACTCTCCACCACATAACAAATCATTTTGTATAACCAGCTGCCTCTTCAAAATGTTTTGCATGCTATCGTTATTACTAGCATTATCTAGAGTCAAAGAGAATACTTTTCTCTCTATCCCCCACTCTTTCCACACCTCTACAATCTTCATAGCTAACTCTATTCCAGTATGTGGAGGAGGCATCGAACAAAAACACAAAATCTTATTCCTTAACTTCCAATTTTTGTCTACATAATGAGCTGTTAAGCAGATGTACCCTTCCACGGTTATAGCAGACCAAAGATCAGATGTGAAGGAGATCCTACCAGGAATTTCAGACAATTCTATCTTCAACTTTGACTTTTCACTTTCATAAAACTTAAACACATCTGCAGCAGCTGTTTTTCTACTTATAAATTTCACATCAGCATTCAGATACTTCCAGATCGACCTAACTCTACCATATTCAACATAGGAAAAGGGGAGATCATGCTCAATTATCGACTTTGCTACCAATTCACGAAAAACACCTTGATCAATCTTTCTAACTTGTAGTTTCCCTTCTCCAGTAACCAACATAGCGCCTACATCACCATCTCTAGGGGTTCTGTTGCACACTAGTGAATGTCGATTATAGTTAGACGTACCTTGCTTATGTGGTTCATAAACATAGTCTTTCTTGCAGTGATTGCACTTAGCTCTTAATTCAGAGACACCTTCACCATTGATCTTCGTGATGACAGTGAAATTATCCCACGCTGGTGAGTTTTTCTTCCTCTTGCTCTTACTTGCTAGAGCGCCATCCGCACTTGGTAAACTTGACCCTTCACTACCAGCACTCTGATTCCTTGGCATATTCCCACCATCGGCTCGTTTTTCCTTGTCGAATTCCATTTTCAGGTTCTCCTAAAATCAAAGAAACATATAATATAAGCAAATTGATGATATAAAGAAGAATAGAGAAATAAAAATGAGAAGATAAAATTGAGGGAGATAGAGTCACGCACGAGAAGATAAAGTTTTGCAATGGAAGATGGCGATTCAGAGAGACAGAGAGACAGAGAATCAAGAGTATAAAGACAGGAACAGATTTTACAAAGAGAGAGATTTGCAGATGCGAGAGAGACAGGTATAAGTCGATTGGATCAAGTGAAAGACAAAGATTTGCAAACGAAGATGGGAGATTCAGAGAGACACAAAGATAAAGACAAGAGTAGAGAGACCGAAACAGATTTTACAAAGAGAGTTTTGTAATCGAAGACGATTTAGAGAGAGGTGAGAAAAATATCGATCGGCGGCCGTGTGTGAAGAACAGAAGAAGTGAGAAAATATAAGAGATTAGGTTTTTCTCGATCTATTTTAAAACGACACAAAGTTTAAAACAAAAATATAAAAACAACACATAGTTTAAAATCATAACATAAAAACGACACACACACACATTAGGAAACTAAAAACAATACAATTGTCACTTATACGCGGGTTACCCGCAAAACCGCTTCTACAAATTACAGAACCCGCACCCGCCACACCATAACAAACTACGACCCGCACCCGCCCCGCTAGTTTCATATCTTGATTTTAGCCGATCCGCACCCGCCCCGCGGCGGATCTAACGGGGCGGGACCCGCGGGTTTAGAACCAAATTCCCAGACCTATTTATACACATTTAAGAAGCCTTTCCTAACTTTTAATAAAACTGTTGGGAAGAACACATTTAAAAAGGCTTTCCTAATTCAAATTTAGGAAGCCGTTAGACATATTTAGGAAGACTTTCCTAACTTTAATAAATTTTAGGTAGTCGTTAAACACATTTAGGAAGGCTTTCCTAACTTTAATAAATGGTATTTATGAAAAAAATGAGCGTATGGTGCTATTTTTGAAAAATAAACTTTATTTGGTGCTATTTTTGAAAATTGTCATATCTGAGTTTTTGTAAAAAATAATTAAATAAATTTTGAGTGATTCGGATATCCGTAACCAACCCGAATCCGATTAAAACCGATCTGTATCCGATCCAAAAATTATAAATATCCGAATGAATCCCATTTCTCTATATCCGAAGACCCGATACCCGAAAGATCTGATCCGATTGTATCCGAATAATCTGAACGCCCACCCCTAGGACTCCATCATCTAATCTTCCATGTTTATGAATCAAAGAAACTCAGCAATTAATCATTATTCCTTCTGCAGCAAATTTTATTAATTGGGCCCAAAGTGGAAAGCCCAAGGAAACTACATTTAGAACTCTCACATCTCTCCCTAAACACACTCGCCAATGGTTTCGCTAGAATCCAAAAATCCATATATACAATACCCGAAGAGAGGCATTTCTCATTTAATCATCAACTGGGCCCGAAAGTGGAAGAGAGTTTGTCATATGCATGCATGGTCTCATCTCACCATTACGCTTTTTTTTTTTGTCCCCTGGAAAACATTTAAATTCAAAAGAGTATACAATCGCACAATACAAAATCCGACGGAAAACAAGATTTCTTCGAATACAAAGTCGGCCGAATATGAAATTCTCTGGAAACACAATTAGGGAAATATATGAGATAGAAGCAATTAGGGAAATATGAGACGGAACGTTTTCAAAAAAAAAAAAAAAAAGGGAGACAGAACCTGCACCAACACCAGCCACGGCCCCACGGGCTTCACCATTACGCATCTATGTATTTATTGTTATATAAAATTAGTTTGTCATGAGATGATAGGATGATACTATATAATATAGAGATAAGAAGATATCATCGCCTAGTTGTTTCTCCCAACGGTAAGGCATTTTCATTAATTAATCACATTTTAAGCTTCGGGTTAAGCAATTGCCGGAAGACCCTACTAAGCTTCAGATGGATCACAAAGATCCGACCCGACCGGAGTAAAAAAAAGAAAAAGAGAAGGTGAAGGGATTAGTAAATAGTAGTAGTAATCAAGGAATTACACGGCTAAACTTTCTGCATTCCGCAGGAGATCTCTGTTCTTGTCCCTCGCAGAAGAAAAACGTCGCCGGACACCACGAGAAGCAGTTTCCCGCGAGCTGCACGTTCGCTGATCCAGGCTTGAGCGCCATCAAAGGTCCCGGTACGACTCCGAACAAGAAATTCCCGCCTAGCAACAGCCTCTGAAACCCGGCGAAACCGGATCCGGGCGATACGGTTTTCCAGACGTACTGGGTCGGAATCATACCGGAGAAGCTGTTCTGCTCTAGCGACAAAGCCGAGAGCTTTGGTAATAGACCCAAGAACAGAGGCAACGGGCCTTGGATCTGGTTGTTGCTTAAATCCACGGATATTAGCTCGCTGGGGAGACCCGAGGGTGAGTAGTAGGGCGAATCCAAAGAGGTGAAGCCATTGAAGGAGAGTGTTAGCTGCTGCAGAGTTTGATGAGTGAAGATGAATGATGGGATCGAGCCACTGAGTTTGTTGTGGCTAAGATCCACAACTTCGAGAGAGTTCGAGTTTCTGAAGCTCTCCGGGATTGTTCCTTCCATGAGGTTGTTTCGCATGGAGATTTGGACTACTGATTCGGGTAACGACGACGGGACCGGACCGGAGATCCGGTTATCGCTCGCGTCGATGTAATACAGGTTCTTGAGCGTGCTCAGATCGGGGAATTCGCCTGAGATGTTGTTGAGCTGGATTTCTAGCCGTTTCAGGCTGTAAAGACCGTTAAAACTCGCCGGAACTGAGCCGTCGAGGCGGTTGTTGTCGAGGAGGAGCTCCTCGAGAACCGGCATCGACCCGAGAGAGTCGGGTATGGTTCCTGAGAAGGAGTTCCCGGAAACGGAGAGGCGGGTGAGGCGGGTGAGATTGGAGAGAGAGTTGGGAAGCGGACCGGAGAAGTAGTTGCCGGAGAGATCGAGGGCCTGGAGGTAAGGAAAGTTGAAGGAGACGGAGGAGAGGGAGCCGGAGTAGCCTGCGTGGTCGAGATTTAGCTCTGTGACCCGACCCGATCCGGAAACGACGGAGTCGCAGCGGAATCCTCATGTGAATGTCTCGCCGGACAAACCGTCGCAGGGATCGACGGAGAAATCCCAGGAGCTGAGACAAGAGCCAGGGCTCATCGATTTGGCATCGACCGAGTTCTTCAACTCCTTAAGAGCCGCCACGTCAGCCCAGAAAGTCTTGGACTCAGCTGAAGATAAAGTGAGCAAAAGAAGCACAAGAGAAAGAAAAAGAGAAGCCATGTTTGGCTTCAGAGACATACTGAAGAAGAAGAGGAAGAAGAAGAGAGAGTTTGGAGTGAATAAGGACCGTTGGATGAGAGGAGCAAGGCGTGTGACAGATCTACTGAACGTTGTTCTGACACTTGAAAAACAGAATAATTTATATATTGATGATATAGGGACATATTAATCAATATTATGTAAATGTAAAATTCTATCATGTGTGTGATGGTCCATCAGACATATGCGTGAAGACAAGTACTGTACAGTGCGGTATGGTTGGCCCTATCAACATCCACCATAACTCAGATGTAAGAAGAGCTTTAGATTCTTCTCTTTAGATTCCAAAAGCAGAACAACTCGTGAATTCAGATTACTTGACATATTAGCGATTCACAAGTCACCCATAGACAAATTCGGTTAAGAATTTTTTTTTTTTTTTTAGTGGTCCTCTAAACATGACGTACCCATTTGGCCACAGATTGTCAAAATCTAAAATTAATTTCTTGGTTGTCGACAACAAAAAAAAAGAGAAAACACTTTAAAGAAGTAATTAGAAAGCAAAGGCTCCAAATCATTGGCTTTAACGAACTTATAAATCTATGGAAGAAGACAAAAATGTTGGATGTGATCACACTCATTGGCGTTAGGTGTCTGAACTCAATAACCTTAGCCAGGTGGGACGTTTAAATCATGGCGTTAGCAAAAGGAACTAATAATAATCTATTCGCACCATCTGAATTTGTTGTCGTCCTCGCTGTTTCTCCGCGAGTTGTTCTTCAAGAATTGTCTCACTGCTTCTTTGTTAATCTTGAACTCAAAGACTATTCCTCTGATCTGCACATCTTGTGGGGAGTTTTTTTAGTTAATAGAAAGATGCATCAACGTGCGTAAACAAAAGCATCATAATCTAGTGCTTACATCGACTGAGCTACATGATGCGAGGGATACAATCTGTCCTGTATTGAGCTTCCCCCCATTTACAATGATATGTCGCTTTCCAAGATTCTTTAGAGAGAACGATCCGTTCTTCTCTAGCTTCACCAGTGCCTATATGGAGAAAAGAAAAGTATAGCACATATACATTATGGTAATTAAGAACTATATCAGTGTGCTAATTGAGAGGAAAAGAAAATCACCTGACGCCGAGCTATCTTGCTACCATAACCATCTTTACCCAAGTCAATGTCAACATTCATGCCATCAGATGATCTCCCAATAATTACCTTTTGACAGATAAATGAGGTTATGCCATGTAACTAAGAGGACTTGATATGACATGGAAACTCCATGAGCAGTAGAAAAATGATTTTGTCTTACATACCTCGTGTTTTCTAATAACATGCTTTGAATCACGACAACTCAGGACAGCTATTGCCCCTTGAGATATAATCCCTCTTCGAACTGAAGTCCTTGTGCAGTGTTCCGATCCAAGTAATGTATGTCTTGGATACTTAGACATGTTCCGTTCTAGAAATCATAAAGCAGACACCATTATTGAGACAACTATAGTTTGAGAGAGACATAACTGTTTTTTCCTTCTTCTAATCTTTGTGGACGCAACAAAGTGAACAAGCAACATGTTTGGACGCCAAGAGCCATATGAGTTACCTTCCCTGTTTAAGCATGAATCTGAATCATCCGGGATCAGATTCCATTTGCGTATCTGGAGATATTTTCAAGCGAAGTCAGAGACGAGAAAACACATTAAACTTTCAAATTTGACAGGCATGTGTGTCAAGAAGAGTAGTAATCAAGTTTTACCATTGCATCGACGTCAGAAAAGGAAATCTCATCTTCACCATCAACTTCTTCTTCCTGGTATAGAGTTGCTGGGGTTTGAGAAAGTTGTGCATCCCTGCCCTCAGAGCTACCAACATCCACATATAACAGTTCATCCAAGGAACTACAAGCACCTGGAGTATCTCCCAACAGAGGAGCTATGTTTCTGACTGCAGCTATAGAGCCACAAACTGACCACGGCCTACTAGGTCCTTGTAGAGTTTTCGTTAGAGGCATTGGAGAGATTCCAAGGCCAATCTTATCATCATGAACGTTGTGTTGATCAAGCGGAGAAGTTTGTAGTAATATGCTGCTTGGCCCATCATCAGGAGGAACACTGCTGATGGGTATTGGTTCGTCGCCTTCTTCTTCATTCACCAGTGTTAGGTTATCACTGCTGCACATTTGGGGATCATTTGGGGATGCAGAAACAGATGATAACACCACATCTTGTTCTGACCTTGCACCGTTCTCCTCGTTAACTTCATCGGGAGATAACAACAAGATAGAATCCTCGTCTTGTACAACTTCTTGTGATATAACATCGAATTCTGAACACTCAGATAGGTCTGCGTCGCTGTCACTGCCACTGCAGCAGCAGTCGTCGCCGTCAACAATTATATCCTCATCATTAGGATTTTCCATAAGATTTTCGGGTCTCAGATGGTTACCATCACCTTTCTCCGCATAATCCAAATCCGGAAACATATCGTTGTGCCTACAACTTCTCTTTCTCATGACGCAGAAGAGACCATAGGAGCTTTCAATTTTCCTCTTACCATTAAGTCTCTCCGATGTATCATTACCGGAAGTTTTGAGATAACCATCTTGTCATGTGTTTTTTTCAACCAGGAAGAGACCATTAGAAGAAAATACGAATCAACAAAGACTAAAATCAGAGAAAGGGTTAACGTCTGTGTTCTGCAATTGCAATAGTGGGGAAAAATGCCATGGAGATTCTTAAAAACCACTCAAGAGGATCGTTTAGGTGTTTAGTGTATCATACAGATTTTTTTTTTTTTTTTTTTTTTTTCAAATCTGCAACACATAGAAGGAAATAGAGACGGATAGAGAGAGAGACGCACGAAGAGGTCCTTGTTGCCCAAGTGATCTTCATCTTCATCTTCACCTTCCATTGCCCACTGAAATTCTTTTTTCCAAGTGGTGAATGTTATAATAAAACTCGTTGGGAAGACAAATATGTTTGTGCCGTTTTATGTTTACAATGTAGGAATGTGCGCCGTTCTAAACTCGGAGTGACTAGATTCAAGCTTCTTCTTCCTTGGACTTCTTTTCACGCCGGTGAAGCAGATTCTCCGGTGACAGCCAAAGCAGTGGCGACTTGTTCAAGGAAGAACATAGGCCAAGATTCCAGACGCTTCATGTCCTCTCCTCCAAATGGGCCAAATATATTGGGCTCGTAAGCCTTCTGAAGCCCACAAAATTAATTTCCCTGCCTTTGTAACTGGATTTGAGCCATAGATCTTTTATCGCATTGTTAAAAACTTATCAATCAAAATAGACAAAACAAATCATTGTAAATGTCGTTTTAAGTTTAAAAAAAAAAATACCAGCTGGCAATTAGTGTGGCACTTGAAACAAATTGACTGACAAATTTCCTAAATTTAGTTCTACTTAATCATTCTCGAATCTTTAAATCATTAGCTGCTCAATAATTCCCCTCTCCAATAATCCAAAACCATTAAAATCTCCGTCCATTTATTAAAAAAAATATACAGCGACAATACTAACTTTTGTCGTGTGTGGAGGTCCTCAATTTCCTTTTTTTAAAAATAGAACAAATCATGACAACAAAATATAAAAAAATAAAGTAACAAATGAGATGAAGAAAAAAAGAGGAAGAAGAAGAAGAGAAAAATCATGAAATGAAAACAGACAAAGAGCGGATCAGATGTCAAGTCAACTTCTTTCTTCCCTCCTCACTCCACAATCTTCACTAACACAGAGCAAAAACTTCTTCATTTTTTTTCGATTCAATCCTCTGATTCGCCTTCTCTAAGCCTCGAAAAATGGACCCGGATGTTTCTAACCGGAAGGAGTTTCGGGTCGATTGGTCTGCGCCGGGACTCCCTGAATCGAGACGCGATTCATCCGATTGCGGCGGCGGCGGTGGGGCGAGGTATAAGCTGATGTCTCCGGCGAAACTCCCCATCTCGAGATCGACTTGCATCACTATTCCTCCTGGTTTAAGTCCGACTTCGTTCCTGGAGTCTCCTGTTCTTCTCTCCAACATCAAGGTTAGTTAGTGAGTGTTCCCAGGCACCGTCTCTTCCTTTCGAGAGAATAAGAGGCTATTTCTGATGGCATTTTAAGATCTGAGGAGTTTTTTTTGGGTGAAAATTCGATTCAATCACTGTTTGTTTCTTTGTTCGCTTCGATTCAGATTCTTCACTGTTCATTCTTAGTTTAATCTCGGAGCTACGGTTCTTCCATTGTAGTTTTCTCAGTGGAGAATACTTTATAGGGTTTCTTAATCGAGGTTCCATAATTTTGGTGAAGATGCGTTCTGCTTTTTTTTCCCACAAAGGAAGAAAAACTTTGACGTTCGGTTTCCATATTTGTTTCTTTATCTTTTGGAAATGCTTTAAAAAGAAAACTAATGATTTTGTGGCTCATGTTTAACTAACTACTTTGGCTCAGATTCTCATTCTTTACTATTACTAGATTAAACCCTTTTCTCTCATCTTCCGTCGGTGTTGCTGATGAAGTTTGGATAATGGAACATATATTTTTCTTTAATTTTCAGGCAGAACCTTCCCCTACTACTGGCTCATTGTTCAAGCCTCATGCAGTTCATGCTAATTCGAGCTCCTCTTACACAGCAAGAACAATCCATCATAATATCTTGGACGAGCAAAAGTCCAGCGAATTTGAGTTTAGACCTCCTGCATCCAATGTGGTAATGTCTCAAGATAATGCTCCGTTGCTTAACACATTTGAATAATTCTGTGTAGTCTTTGTTCATTGTTTGGTGTTCTTGGTGTGTAGTTGTCTAAAGCAGCTTTATTGATTTCAAGTTCTATGCAGAGCTAGACAACCATAGAAGTGAAGCGCCACTCCAGTTTCAAAGCCAAGGCCACAGTTTCAAACACTCGCCGTCTTCAGCCTCTGAGGCTGCAGCTTCCTCAAGTGAGATAAGCCGACAAACCGTTCCTCATCAGACAACACCATCAGGCTCCGAGAGATCTGATCCAGATGAATCAATCCAGGCATCCCAAAACGATTCCAGAGGGAGTGCACCGTCGGTCTTGGCTGACGATGGCTACAACTGGAGAAAATACGGCCAAAAGCACGTCAAAGGAAGTGAATTTCCCCGGAGCTATTATAAATGCACACATCCTAACTGTGAAGTTAAAAAGCTATTCGAAAGGTCTCACGAGGGACAGATTACCGAGATTATATACAAGGGAACACATGACCATCCTAAACCTCAACCTAGTCGCCGGAACTCGGGTGGTTTTGTTATGCCGGCACAAGAAGAAAGACTGGACAAGTATTCTTCTTTAAATGGCCGCGATGGTAAATATTCGTAAAACTGGAGACACGTTTGCACTATTTTCCTTCGAAATCGTACAACTTCATCTGTTCATTCTGCTCTACAGAGAAGGGATCTAGCTTATACAACTTGTCTCCTCCTGTCGAGCAAAACGGTAATCCAGATGTATCTCCAGTCTCTGCAAACGACGATGGTGGAGACGTTGCAATGTCAAATAGGAACAACGACGACGGGGACGATAATGATCCATTCTCGAAACGAAGGTATTAGAATTAAAACAAAGGTTTAATGTTACTTGCTTTGAAAATGTGTTTTGACGCGCGCACACACACTGGATGCTTTCATGTGACTTTTATGCAGGAGGTTGGATGGGGCAATGGAAATAACTTCACTTGTTAAACCCATAAGAGAGCCTCGCGTTGTTGTTCAAACTCTGAGCGAAGTTGACATATTGGATGATGGGTATAGGTGGCGTAAATACGGGCAGAAAGTTGTAAGAGGCAACCCTAATCCCAGGTTCGTACACAGCACTTTCAAAAGGACTGAGAAATAGATATAAATCAACTAAACTTCTTGCTTTCTACTCGGATACACATTCACCCGCATGATTTTAAGAACTAGAGCTAGACTAATTGAGTCTATAACTCTGTTAGTTGAATATAATGCCTATGTAAAAACTTTATTTTCGCAACTTACAGTTTTGGTTATAACATGAGTGTCAAATGCTCATATAATGTATGACGATTGGAGTTTTCATATTGTATCTTTGATTGGGCTAATGTAGGAGCTATTACAAATGCACGGCTACTGGATGCCCAGTGAGAAAACATGTGGAGAGAGCGTCGCACGATCCAAAAGCTGTTATAACCACATACGAAGGCAAACACAATCACGATGTACCAACCGCAAGGTCTAACAACAACAACAGCAACAACAACCATGACATGACAGCACCCAGATTCAGACCAGAAGAGACCACTGACACAATCAGCCTCGACTTGGGTGTTGGAATCGCATCTGGCGGTCCTGACCATACATCAAACGAGCATTCGCATCAGCAGCAACAACATCATATTGGTTCTGAATTTGTAGACCAAACTCAAACCAATGGACCTGCTGGATTCAGGTTTGTTCATGGACCTCCCATGGGATCCTACTATGCTAACAGCTTAAACGCCGGTATGAATCATCAATACAACGGCTCGAGAGAAACCGCAAACGAGGCTCAAACAGGTGACATCTTGTCCTCTTACCCGTATCCGCATAACATAGGGAGAATACAATCTGGTCCTTAGAAAAGGATGGTCTCTACAAGCCAACCACAGTAACACAACAAAAGAAAAACAAAGGCACTTTGCTTCCATTCTATATCTTGATTCTTCGTAGGTTATGAATGGAACAAGAAGATTGTTCTCTGTAATCTATGATCTATTTATACGTATGTATGTATATCATGACACACTAAGATAGAGAGAGAGAGAGATACTGGTTTTGATTTCAAACTATCTCCCAACATATTTGTTTGTTTTTTGAAATTCCAAAATGTATTGTAAAAATACACAAATCTTTAAATGTGATCGAGAATCTCTTCCTTTTCTCCTCTTGCTTTCATATTTTACATTATTGCAGATATCATCATCATCAACCTGTAAAGAATCTTCTCCATGACTGCCATGGAAGAAACCCACCTGCAAACAAGTTCCAAAATCCCAGTAAAAAAAAGAAAAGTTCACTGAAGCTTCTTGTCTGGATTGTTTTCTCAAAAATGTAAAAGAAAGAGAGAGATCGAAGTTTACCACATTCGGGACAACGAAAGTATTTTTTGTCTCTGAAAACAAGTCCTGTTCCTCTACATTCTTCACATCTCTTCTGTGCAATCTGAAACCAAAACTCAATTTCAATGGACAATGGCAAATTTATATATACATGTCACATGTGTGTGTATATCAATATCTTAGTCACATACTATTCTTTTGCTGAATTCGACACCTGCAACAACGAAGGGTGTGATTCCAGCTGCAAGATCCCATTCATTCGCATAAGAAAATTTACATTTCAATCGCTTAATTACGTCACTAGTTAGCTAAAATTACCGATAGTTCCGACTATAATCTGCCACGTAATCTCCGATTTGCCCGTCTCCGCCACCGTGTCAGCGAGTTCACCGAGAGCCGATGGCGCTCTGAGCCGTCGATTTCTCACAACCATGATCAAACCGTGGCTTTTTCTTCCCGGAGAAACGAAACTAGCCGTCGATTTAATCTGACGAGGTCTTGATCCAACGGTCCACATAGAAGGAACTCGACACAGTGAAGAAGACGAAGCCTCCATTGTCGCCACCGTGGCTATCAGAAAATCGAATTCTCCGAGGGGGTGATGAAATATTTCGGGAAACGACCCGTTTAAATCGGGCCACGTCGACATATTTCGAGTCGGGTTCGCGCCAACCACAAAGAAGAATGCGAAAGCCATCGTGTGGTTTTAAAAGCTGAGGATAAAATATCAAAACGCTGTCGTTTTTAATCGGTAAACGAGTAAACGCCATTAATGCGAAGCTCAATAAAGTTTTTTTTACCTTGGGATAAAAACAAAAGTTTTGGATTTAGGGTTTTAGAGTATATTCGATATCCCCCTTATTGGATAATATCTCTGTTACATTATCCTCTTTCTGCCGAAAATGGCGGGTTTCTCATTGTACTGCCTTATAAACCCACCAATTCTCTTTACTCTTCCGTCGGAATCGCCTCTCTTTGTTTTGGGTTCCGGCAAAGATTCGCCGGCGACGAGACGGCGAGCCAGAAAGATCGGTGAGCTCGTCGTTTCGTACGCGCACTCTAACCCGAAGATAATCAACCCGAAGAAGAAGTCTAAGTATGGTCAAACGTTATCTCCGTACGACAGTGATGAAGATGAAGAGAGTGATGATGATGATGATGATGACTGGTTACTTAACGTCAGTTTCTTTCCTCTTCATCGATTTTTTTCTTCTTTTTTTCAAATTTTGTTGAAATTCTTGGATTCGAGCTTGTAGGCTGTAAAAGATGTGTGATTTGAGCTTTGGGGTTGGTGAATTTAGCATAATTTAGCTTGATTCTTCAGTGAATTGGGTTTTTGTGGTTCTTGAAAAGTGTGTGATTAGTGGAACTTGTTAACGAGAGTGAAATTTGGGTTTTTTTCTCCCATTTGTTCTTTAGGATGACTTCGCAGAGGTCACAGAGTACGAAAAGAAGAAACCTAAGTCACAGAAGCAAACCATTGCTACGAAAGGTTTGTGTATTCTTGAAAGCTATTATAATAGAACCTGTAATTGACTTGAATGTGCTTCTGCAGAAAATACTTGAATTTCGTATTGCTTTAGATTTGATAAGAAGTGGATTTGCTAATGTGAAGGTGGGAAGAAGGAGATCGTGAAAAGTTGGGAAAAACCGGTAAAAAGCGAGACTGATGAAGACGATTTAGATATTGGCATTACTCGAAATGCATCTGAGAAGAAGAAGAAGATGGAGAAGGACTCTTGGCGTTTAGATGGCCGAGGAAAGGTAAAAAGATTGCATAAATTCCTTGGGTGGAGACAAAGATACAGTTGAAAAAAGCAACTTAGTTGTTTTTCTTTGATTCATTAGGTGAGCTCGAGGAAATATGTCGAGAAACTATACCCACGGCTCTCAGAAGAGATCGATATAGATCCGAAATGGGTACCGCTTCTGGATTACTTGAGCACGTTTGGTCTGAAAGAGTCACACTTTGTTCAAATGTATGATCGGCACATGCCATCCCTTCAGATCAATGTGTTATCAGCGCAAGAGAGACTCGATTACTTGTTGAGTGTCGGTGTTAAACACAGAGATATCAAGAGGATGCTGTTGAGACATCCGCAGATACTTCAATACACGGTTGAGAACAATCTCAAAGCTCACATTTCCTTTCTGATGGGTCTTGGGATTCCCAATTCCAAAATAGGACAGATAGTTGCTGTAACTCCATCTCTGTTCTCTTACAGTGTCGAGAATTCCCTGAGACCCACGATAAGGTATTTGATCGAAGAGGTTGGGATTAACGAAAACGATGTTGGCAAAGTTGTGCAACTTAGCCCTCAGATTCTGATTCAGCGGCTTGATATAACATGGAACACTCGTTACATGTTCCTCTCCAAGGAGTTAGGAGCACCTAGAGACAGTGTTGTGAAAATGGTGAAGAAACATCCGCAGCTTCTTCACTACAGTATCGATGACGGATTCATCCCTCGGATCAATTTCCTTAGAAGCATTGGGATGTGCAATTCTGATATATTGAAAGTCTTAACTAGCCTTACACAGGTTAGTAGATTTCTTGATTCATTTTCAAGCTTAAATCTCTTGAGTTTTGCTCATGTAACACTTCTCAAATTGGTCTTAACAGGTTTTGTCTCTCTCATTGGAAGATAACCTAAAGCCTAAGTACATGTATTTGGTCAATGAGCTCAAGAATGAAGTGCACATTTTGACCAAATACCCAATGTACTTGAGTTTGTCCTTGGATCAAAGGATACGTCCACGCCACCGCTTCCTGGTTGAGTTAAAGAAAGTGCGGAAAGGGCCATTCCCTCTAAGCTCATTGGTTCCAAACGATGAAAGCTTTTGTCAGCAATGGGCTGGAACTAGTGTAGATAAGTACCTCGCCTTTCGTCAAAGACTATTACTCAAGGAGTTTGCAAACAAGTATGAGAAAAGAGGATGATGATGAAGGAAGTCTCTTGTTCCTGATTACAGTCAACGAGTCAACAGTTAAATTTCTTTGTTGCTCCAAAACCGGTTAAATAGGTTCATGAGCAGAGCTGTGAATGGGCATTTGGTGAAACAGGATACACATTTTCTGCAAGTTAGAATCATTTACAGGAAAAGAAACTCCAGAGAAACCGGCGTGGCAACAGACATCATTCGTTTTTGTTTACCAGATGAGAGTTTCCGCAATCTTGTATGGGTTTTGTCTACACTTCAAGTTCTGCAATTGTCTGCAATGTTTTGTGGTAAAGTTTTACTCTTCTTCTTTTTCTTGTCTTCTTTCTAGTAAATCATGGTAGAGAGAAACACAATCTAGGTGGAGTATTTTTTTGGCCTCATATATATATAGTTCATACTAAGAAACATCTTGTAAAGTGTTGTTGTTATGTTTGATCCTTGTGCAAACACAGAGGTTAAAGGAAAGATTCAAGTGATGTAGATTGAGTTTCATTGTGCTTTTTTCACTTCTATACGATTTCTTGTCATCAATAATTTCTTTGTTCAATAGTTTTTTTTCTTTTGGGGGCTAAATTCATTTATTTCTAATCCCATGAAAGACAACATCTCAAGTGGGTGTGCCACCACACAAGTGTAACCTTCATCACAAAGGGTTAATGAACATTAAAAACGGTGTCGTTCGGTTTGTAGTTATTTCGACATCTTGAGCCCACTTAAGGTAATGACCCAAATGAGAAGATATGCCCATATAAGCCAGCTTATTGGTTTATAAAGTTGAGGCCTTATGTGTGAATATGTGACTCTTAATTTACCAAAGAAACCATCTTTGCATTTGCATGAACACGTAACTCTTATGAGTAAACGTAACTCTAGTATATTGGATTAATGCGAAAACCCCAAAATCATGTCCCTTGCAATTTCATTCTTCTTTAGTCACACCTCTAATTAAATTCTCTCCTAAAGTTGCCTTCATCTTTTCATTTTCCCTCGGCTATTACTTTTCTGAACACTGGAAAAAATATGATAATAAAATAAAGTTTTTTCTCCTTTGAGTGTTTTTTTTATAGTTTTCCTTATTATCATACTAATGCTCCATAAGTACTTAATTTGTCCCATAAATTTCTTTAGCTTCCGAAAATCTTTTTAAAATAAAATACTTTTTTTTTGCTTAAAACTGAGACAATCGTCAATGCAAAATAGACTGTGTTTCAATTTGATCATTTGATTTTCTAAATCGACAGAACAAAGTATTCAAACCAAAATCAACCTGTACTGGAGTACTGGACTAAACGTCTCGAAACTATTATATTAACGTGATACCATTCTAAAGCAACCATTTTATAAGATTATCTTTTCTACATTGAAAATATTTTTGATTAATTATGATATGTCAGACATTAGAGTAACACTTTTTTAGAAAAGAAATAAATAGCACTTTGAGGCAACTAATTTATCAGTTTGCATAGAAAGGAGGATTTTACAAAATAATCTTTACTAATCATAAAAATATATAGATTTTTAAAACTTGTTACTCTACATAACTATTTATTTTTGATTAAGACATTTACTGCTAAAATATAGCTAACACATACATAGTAATAGTGTTTCATAATAAAATTTTATTGATAAACATAAAATAGTTTTAGATTGTAGGATAAATAATCTTTGTTAGTTGGATTAAATTACGAGAAATACTACTCTAAATAAACACAATTCCATAACTATCAAAGACGAGTGACCATATTCAAATTAACATCTTGCAATCATTCTTGGATTTAAACTTATCGTAATAAAATGAATTTTCAAGATAATATAGACTAAAAGGTTCTTTTAATTAAAATCAACATTATCGGAAAATATGTGTATAAAAATAAATGAACTTATGTTATTTAATGGATATTGGAGTGTTCCAACATTTACATTTTGCTGTATAAAAAATATATAAATTGATTGTTACAGTTAAAATTTGATCCTTGGAATTGTTAAACATATAAAATATTCATTTGCAAGAAGATAATTACAAATTTTAGAATATAATAAAATTATGACAAATATGATTAACTTGAGGTGTAAAAAAGCCCCCAAAAATAATTTAATTTTCATTTGAGGATATATTTGATTTTAAGTATATGATAAGAGTTTATCCCATGAGGGAGTTGAGAGGTAAAGAAGAGAGAATACAACAAAGAGAGGCTCCTCGTATTTATTAAACCCATCTTTCTCACACGACCTTTCACCTCCGAAGACTCCATATTAAAAAAAAAAAACCTCAAGGCACCCAAATAAAAACGTAAACTTTGCCAAGTTTCTTCTTTAACTCACACTCACGCGAAAGAGGGAGAAGAAGAATCCTTAAAACGTTTTGTTTCGGAGCTCGAAAAAAAACCCACACTAACTTTTTTGTTTTCTTCTTCTTCACATCTCATTTCAGTTTTTTTTTTTGCCCAGAGACATTCTCCATGAAAGTCGAGGCCTTTATTCCCGCGGTTTTATTGCTCTGTTTTTGGGTTCTGTTGGGTTTAGGGACTTCGAGAATGTTGCAGATTGATGATGAAGGTAATGAGTCGAGGAGTTACATAAGTTGGGAAGACTTGAGAGTTGTGGAAGATGTTGGAACAGATAAGAGTTATAGCATTAAGGTGTTCAATTGGCTGATATCAAACGCAAACGCAAACTCAAACGCTGCGAATATGAGCAGAGTGATTGTGGTTGATAAGAAAGGAAGAGGAGACTCTGTTACAGTTCAAGGAGCTGTTGATATGGTTCCTGATTCCAATTCACAGCGAGTTAAAATCTTCATTCTTCCTGGGATTTACAGGTAAATTAAAAGATTTTGATTTAAGACAGAAACCGCGTTTGGATCCAAATGGTCTTTTTTTTTTTTTTTTTTTTCTTGAGAAACGTCTTTGAGAGTGTGGTTTTTTTGTTTTCTCCGAAGATCTCGTCTTTCCTTCTTGTAAAATTTCGAGTAACTTTTTTTTTTGTGTGGTTTCCACGCAGAAAATTAGAAACGTTTTGTTTCTATTTTAATTAAAGCAGTTGAAGCTAAATTCTTGGGTTAGTGGGATAATCTACACATCAGCTACGTGGGTAGTTTTTGTAATACATTTCTCTATGTTCTCTCTCTCTACATCTTTTCCAAAATGTAATCGTGGGTCTCACTCTGTTTTTTTTTTTTTTTTTGCGGAATCTCTCTGTCTGTGTCATACTCTGTTTCACAGAATCTTCGTCTGTGTTTTATACTCTGTTTTTTTTTAAGAATCTATGTCTGTGTTACCCTCTGTTTTGTGTTAATTTGCACATTACGTGTCTTCGTCGTCGCAGGGAGAAGGTGATTGTGCCGAAGACAAAACCGTACATTTCGTTCATAGGTAATGAGAGTTATGCGGGAGACACAGTCATTAGTTGGAACGACAAATCTTCAGACCGTGATAGCATTGGTGGTGATCTCGGCACTTTCAGATCCGCCACTGTTTCAATTGACTCTGATTTCTTCTGCGCCACTGCCATCACTTTCGAGGTCCTAAAACCATCTCTCTTCATCTTCCACATGCGCGTGTTTTCTACATCTTTCCGGTTTTGGATTTTGATTTTGTATTTCTCTGGTTTTTTCGGAATGAGGGCAGAACACAGTGATGGCAGAGCCGGGAGAGCAAGGGAAGCAAGCGGCGGCGCTGAGGATTACAGGGGACAAAGCAATGTTCTATAGGGTTAGGGTTTTGGGATCACAAGACACTCTTAATGATGCAACTGGATCTCACTACTTTTACCAATGCCATATCCAAGGAAATGTAGATTTCATCTTCGGCAACGCCAAATCACTTTACCAGGCAAAGAAACCTTTCTTCTCAAATCCTTTGTATAATCGAACTACACAGGCTTTTAGTGTGTGTAATCTGTGATCTGAAACACAGGACTGTGATATCCGCTCAACCGCAAAGAGATTTGGCGCAATCGCAGCTCACCATAGAATGATAGAGAATGATGATACCGGTTTCTCGTTTGTCAACTGCGACATCAGCGGTACAGGGAAGGTTTACTTGGGACGAGCTTGGGGAAACTACTCAAGAACTGTTTACTCAAACTGTTACATAGATGATATCATCACTCCTGTAGGCTGGAATGACTGGAACGACACTGACAGGCAAAGGTTAATAGATAGAATCTAAACTCAAAACTCAGCTCTGAAACTTTGAGCTCTTGTGCCTAAACTTTTTTGTTTTTGTTATTTTGCAGGAAGGTGCTGTTCGGGGAGTATAATTGCAGGGGAAGAGGAGCAGAGAGAAGAGGTCGAGTACCATGGTCGAAGAATCTTACCCAAGATGAAGTTAAGCCTTTTCTGGGGAGAGAGTTCATATATGGAGATCAATGGCTGAAACTCTAAACCCTTTGTTAGCTAACAGGAGGACGGTGAACTAATTATACTTTATACATATGTAACCCTTTGTAATTACAACTAAATCTGAGAAAGAGGGAAATATAATCTGCGTGTTTAAACACAAGTGTTGCTTTTGGTTTTAGATATAAACTTCTTACAAGCAAGCTGATACAAAGTGGTTTACAAGGAGTTTTGTGATTATAGGAATAATACAAATGGAGATTTTTTTTTTTTTTTTTTTTTGCTTTTCCCCTAACAACATTGCTCAAAACTTAAAATAAACCAACTCCTAAATAATCCTATTCTTAGATGGGTTAAAACAAATGCAAACCACCAAAATCATGCCACTTCAATTTTCTATACAACCTTCACCTACTCCTCTCTCCTCAGCACCAACCAAGTCAAACCCATAATCACTTCTTTTTGTTCTGCAAACTACGTCAAATATATATACATAAAGAAACATCAAAGTTTCCAGAGATGTGGCACGTACCAGAATTACCATCATTATATATGACCTCAAGAAAGCATCTTTACGTTGTCACCAGCGTGGTAGTAGTTTTTGATAGGGTGAAGACTGATTCTGATTTGCGGGGCTTCTCATCATCAAGGGTAACATCATCTTCTTTGTGGTCCTGCACGGTATCTTCATGGTTGACATAGGTATTATCAGTTTGGTTACTTCCAAGCTCTTTATCCTCTTCTACTGAAAGTCTGCTGTCATCATCCTCCTTAACAACCCCATCATTTTTATGCTCTTTGTTCTCTTCTCCTAAAAGGGAATTGTCAGCTTTGTCGCCTTCAGGTTTTGCCTCCTCAACAATATCTGGCATAGCAACGGGCTTTGCCTTGGCATTTTTTGCAAGAGTGGACGACATGGAAAGCTTGGCTTCCGGGCTAATATCAGAAGATACAAGAGAGAGTATTTCGGGTTTAGGATCGATATCAACCCAGCTGTCTCCCACCCAGTCTCTGGAAATACGAGTATCCTTCCTGGGCACTGTTAAGCACAAGTTCTCCCCTAACATCATGACAACAAAACACATGTCAATCCTTACACAAAGATGGAGAAAGTGAAGTTAACTAGAGAGAGTGGAAGGTGAAAATAGGAAACACTAAATCATACCAGGAATATATATTTGCAAGTCCTCAGCGTCTGGTTTGTCAGTGGCAATTACAACACCTTCCCACCATCCATCATTCCACCATGCATCAACAGCTTCACCAACTGTAGGATCAAAATCTGCTGTTTTAGCATCAGGAAGAGCAGGCCGGATTGTTGGGCGATTGGACGACCTCATACCAAGCTTATCAGGCATAGCAGATTTCAAAGCCGGCACCCATTCCTACTCAAAAACAATGTGAATGAAAGAAAACGATTAGGTGACAAACAGAAGATTGTAATCGAAACAATTCCTAGAAACAAAATTTAAATAGCCACTGGCTGTGGAAGCAAATATATACCTCGAGGTTTCCATATCCATCCTCATCCTCTATATCATCATACTGGAGTTTTACCTGTTTCCTTGATACTTCCAGGACAGTGCATCTAAACCAGCAGCCTCTAATACCGCTATCTTGACACAGAAACTCTATTTTTGCATCAGCCTTAATCACTCCATTGTAACAAGGATTTTTCTGCACATCGGTTGGGGAAGGAAATCTTTTTCCCGAGGCATCAAGTTTGAGTCTCTTACATGAAGATTCATAAGTTGTTAACAGGTTAGACATCATTCCAGCTTGTTTTCTCTTGCTCCTCTCAGCACCAACCATGACATTCTCACCCTCACTCCATTCTTCATCTTCCTCTTTATTCGCCACACAGTCTACAGGACCCGCCTCCATAGAACTTAAGCACGACATTATCGGTTGGTCCAAATATCCACGCAATTTACTCAAGTCAAAAGGTTTAACTTTGTTGTTCCTGAGTTGCCGATAACACATGTGTACCCTTGCCAATAAAGAATTAGGAAAAGAAGCTACACACTCCTCGTAATGCTCGCGGGTCAAGACAGTGGCAGGACCATCAACACATTCTGCACTGATGACCTGTGAGTGAGGGGTGATGAAAACCTCTTTTGGGTGAGGGTTTTTGAGAGTAACTGCGCCCTTCACTTCTTTTGTGTAGTGAAACCACCTGACTTTGACTTTTTTTAGGCCACGCTTGTCCTCGTACATATCTTCCAAATATGCAACGTACCGGTCCTCTCCTTTGCTCATGACAAAGACAAAAGATTGAACCTGAAAATCCAAAATAAGAAATACACCTTCAGGTGAGTACACAGTCCAATCCATGATCAAGATTTAACAGATCCAACCCGCGATGAAAAATGAACATATACTGAGCTATGCAAGCTTGAGCGCCTCCAGGAATCGGACATACTCAAAAGTTCTCTGATGCCAAGTTTTCAACTTACCCCTATTGTTGTCCCATTCCTACAGAATGATGGGTAATGTTTGAGCTGTTTTCCACACATCCAGGAAGTTCCTGACCACATAATCTCCCAATTGTGAACCCTCAAGTTGATGGGAAGCCGGACCTGTGAAATAGATTTCTCCATCAGTATTACAGGTGAGTAAAATGCAGTGACTATTGTATCAAGCATTAAGCAGCTAAACATCACCTCTTCCGTTGCTTGAGCTCGCTGAGCAGCAAATCCATTGCTTGGAAATTCAGGAGATCCATTAGATTCCCCTGATTCACATTTTGGAGACTCTGTAAATGACAATAAACAAGTTCGTTAAAAAAGTCGGTTATAAAGTTCGAAGAGACTCCCTCAAAGAGGAAGAATACATTCATTCCCCACTCAACAGACAAGTTGTAACATATGGTACAAGATAAAAAAATAAATACGTACTCGACCAGTTTCCTTGTGAATTTTGTTTGGACAGCATAGAAGTGAGCCAGTCCACAACCTCTCTTCTCGACCTCCACTTGAAGCCAGCATGGATTGATTTTTCGGAACCATAAATTCGCACAAAATCCTCAGAAACAACATAGAACATGTGTCTAACACTTCTCTCAGTACCAACCACAGCTAGGATGGATTCGCCCGCAGAATCCTTCAGGAAGTAATGAACAACACGGTTCCCTCGCTCCTGTGAGACAAAATGCTCTTTCCACTCCACAAAATGATGATCACTCTCACACATTTTTTCCGATATTCAAATGGTCCCGACGGCACAAATCGCTCCGAACCCTTCTTCACATCAGATAAAGAACTAACTACTGAAAGATAACAGGCGTCGATGCCAGTTCATAGTCATGAATGATAGTCTTTATCTCAAATCAAGTTCTACAGCAACCCAAACTTCTCTGGAAATAGCCAGTTTTTAAACAATCTATATATAGAGACCAATGATCGTGAAAACCCCTAAAGTGACCCAACAATACCCCTAAATCTCCTGTGGCGTGGAAACCCTAAAGCAAACTCTTTAAACCCTCTAATGCATAACTCTGATTAACATCCTTTCCTTAAGAAACAGCTTCCTACAAACAGCTAAATCGTCGATGTCTCTGCAGATCTCCAGCTTGGGGGGGAATCAAATAATCCGGACGAAGAAGAAGTTAGGATTAGAGAAAGCGGACAAGAACCCAGTGAGAGGAAAGTTCCGAAGATCCGCCGAACGATCAGAGACGAAGCCGTGGAAACAGTGATCCAAGCTCGAGAGCGCCGCAAAACACCAAGATACGGCTTTGACTGCGGTAATCAGCTGAAGCATGACGAAGACGAAATGGGCATCTCAAGTTTCAGACAATAAATGAAAGGTGATGATTTGTACCGATTCTTAAGGTTTTTAGTCCGCCACGGAACAAATGATTCAGAAAAAAAGAAAAGGTGAATTAAAAAGCTCAGAGTAGCTGCGAAAACACAAAAACGACGATCGATTTCGAAGACTGGAAGAAGGAGAATCCTGAAAACGGAGATGAAGAGGTAGAAAATGAGTTCTGATTAAGGTAAACCTGAAGAAAATAGGGTATTCCCATGGATTCTCTCTCTCTCTCTCTCTACCAAAGTTGCAGGGGGTTGGCAAAAGCAGCTGCTTGTTGACAGAGAAGGAAAATGTGCATTTTACTAACGAAATGACGAAAATACATCAGGAAAATAAAAATATTGGCTCGGTTTAGTTATGATCTATTGGGCCTTTAATGGGCCAGTCCGTCAATAAAACGAAAGAAAGTCAAAAGGGAGGAAAGTCAACAGATCTCTTTTTTTTAGTTCTGTACTTGTGTTTTTCTGCTTCTCTCTTTGGATACCGAGAAACCCAGAAGTTTATAAAACGTCCAGAATCATTATTATTTTTTTCTCGAGAAAATTAGTTTTTTAATGGAAGGAAACTGGATGAGAAAATCTACAACAAGTTAATAATCCAAGCAAGCGAAGATTTACTCTTTCTTCTCCTTCTTCTTATTTTTTCCAATTGAGAGGCATCGAGAGATTCGTTTAACCTTGAAGTAATGGCGGGAATAGCTATAGTTTTAGATCTATTGAAGAAATCTCAAACCAAACATAGTCTTCACTCATCGTCGCTGTCTTCCGCCTCCGCCGTCGCCGTATCTGCTGCCGCCAGTGCTCCTTTCGCGTCTAGGTTTCTCTTCGGGTATGTATTGGTTCTTTGGATTGGATTTGCTTTGACTGGATCGTGGTGAATAGAATTATTGGATTGATCACTAGAATCTCTTCTATTTCTAGTGATTTTGTTCGTGATTAGGGTTAAGAAGCCTAATTATTCACTACTGATAATACTTAGCTCCGTTGTTTTATCGGTCGATTGAAAAAAGAAAGGCTGCATATTTTTGGTTCTAATCGAGCTCGAATAGCACAGTAATCCAAAGCTACATCAATTACTAGTGAATATCATAATTTGCAATCCAGTTTGAAGAAAAAGGTTATTGTGAGTAAGATTATGTTATCAAGATTCTTATGTCAGGTCGTCTAGGATTTTCCGGTGTCCTGTTTGTTAGTAATCTATATAGATCTCTTGATAGATTTCATTCATGTGTCTTGTGGATACTCGATGATTAACACTTCACAGAGAAGTTTTTTTTTATCTTCTGCTACTGTTATGTCTGTTCATTGCCCTGTTGCAACATTTCTTGCACGTTTCAGTTTCAACCTCTATCGATGGCTAAAACTGCTCATGTTACAGTTCTTTCGAGCCTCGAGTTGCGTACTGTGATGCCGCAGCTGCAATAGATGATGACTACCTTGCTGCTATACGAAAAATGTCTGCGGATGTCTTGCAGCGTCAGCCGCTCACATACATTTCTACTTCAAAGGAATACAATATCCAGCCGAAACCACTTTTCTCGGCCTTCGAGTTCAGGGCGCTAGCGATGACCACAGTGAGATCCCTCCTGATGTTCTATTTGCCTCTACTGGAGCCTAAAACGGCTTCAGAGGAGGACGATGATAATTTCCTAGACAATGACGCGGAGAAACCCCGCGCAGACTTGATTGTTCCTCTTAAAAAGTCAGTAAAGCAGATTGCCCGCGAGGTTAGTATTATTTCCCAGATCTTTTCTCTTGTTGAATCCAAGCATCTTAAATCTTTTGCTAGCGAGATTGAAATTGAACAACACGCATCAAAGGTTGCTTCATGATTGTAATGGTCTAAACCGTATACATGATGCAGACCACAGTTGTGACCACTCGGAGACTGCTTGAAAGGCTGGCTATTAGTTATGTCTCGCAGCGTATGGCATGGAAACTTCTAAAGGGTACCATTCATCTTCCGTTACATTGCTCCCAGCAACAATTTTGTCATTCTATAATAACGTATAGCACAAAAGTTAGTAGAGCAGAGTTAGTTCAGTGAACTCATGGATCGGGTAAATATATGTAAATATGCAGATGTGCCTCAGTCGGCTTTACGCAAGGCTGAGAGAGGTTGGCCCACACATTTATACATCTTTAAAGTCAGCCAGACAACTCTTAGAGGTATGACAACAAATATTTTGGTTTTTCTACTCTCCGTGACCTTCCCATCAAAAGCATTATTTAGTTATACCATAACTCTCCTGGAGATTATATAATAATATATGTTGTGTTAATGCAGGACACTTCCTCGGAATTGCAGCATCATGGGCAGTTCAAGTAGGCATAGAAATCTACAGATGCGTGTTCAGGTATGTTAAACCCGAGGAAGAAGAAGAGGGACAGGTCGAGTTATCAGAGCAAGCCAAGGATCTCGGGAACAAAGTTGTGGGTATCACAGTAAGATGTGGTGCTTCCTTGGTGTTTGCTGCCATTGGAGCCGGCATCTGCTCTTGCCTCATCCGGCCCTCCACGGGCCAATGGATCGGTAAGCTCGCCGGTTATTAGAAACTGCACTGATATAACTCTATTGAAATTTCACAGTTTTTTGGAATAATGATTGATGTGTATGGTTTTCTTTAATGCAGGCTGCGCGCTGGGGGACTTGGCTGGTCCGATGGTTGTTTCGGTTTGCCTGCAGAAGACTCTTCAAGCTGATGGTTAACTTCTTTTATGGAAATTGAATTCTTCAACTTGATGATCCAAATGAAATCCACAGTGCTTGTTTTTTTCTTTTCTGAAAATTTCTTATTGTTTTCACTGAAATCTTAAAAACAATAATCATCAAATCGACTCTCGAGTGATTCACATAATGTAACTACTTTTGACAAACAGCACAATAAGTCAGTTTTTTTTTTCATTGGAATTAATTTTGGGTCTGAGATTTGTTCTTCTCTTATGCAAACTTGAAACAAGTGTGCTTGGAAGAATGGGTTGTCCAAATTAAAAACAGCAAAACCCAAAAACCCAACTTGGATTCGAGATGGTTGGGAATGGGAATGTAATGGAGAGGGGCTTTTGTGTGGCGGCTCGCTGAGATGGAGTGCGATGACTTTGGGCCCTAACACTTTTTTTCTCTTTAAATAAAACTTTTTAATAGATTTGTTTTTTTCTGTTTACATAACCAAATCTAAAAGAAAGTCTTGATACAAAAAGTGTTTGTTGATTTTTTTATTGTTTTGAAACCAACCTCAAGATTTGAAAATTGTTTTATTAAAAAGCCAAAAAAAAAAACATTGCCCTAAAATTCTTAGCAATCTTGATTCTTGAACAAGTCCAACATCAAGATTACCGACTATAAAAAAAAAATGCATTACCCTAATAACTTTTTTTTTGGTATAATCGGTTATGTGGTTTTTGTTTTTGTAGTATAGTCGTACACTGCATAACCGACTATGCCAAAAACTCGATATATATTGTTATTTTTTACTTTCCATTTATATAATAAACTCAAAACCATGATCATTGCTCAAAGGAGAGATATTTTTCAACTGTAATGTATAGAAACCGTAAAGAAAAAGAGAGACAGACAGATCATCACCACCACCACACAAACACGAAACTCATATGAATGGCTCCAAATAATTCGATTGTCCTAATTAACAAAGGGACCTCTCTCCCTCTTTATTAAAAATAATAAATAGTTTTACCTACTTCTTCCTTCTCCTTGCACACCAAGCCACGATTTACTCCAACCGTTTTATTTCTGGCCCCACATAGAAAAATCAGTGCATGAACCATCATCATTGGGTGATGATGATGCTGGTGCAGCCAACTGTTTCTCTCTCATTTTGTGACGGTTTTTTTTTTATAGAGTTTGAACATATGAATGATCTCACGATTGGAGAAAGAAATCGACGGGGTTTGCTGCTAAATTGGCATAATTTAAGTCCATGAATCATTGTTTGTTTTTGGTTCATGAGTTTCGTACGTTAGGATGGGTTTTCTTACTCCATAGTTCTGTATATATAAAACAAAAAATACTTATTTTTTCATTTGTAATGTCTTGTGTTACGTATTAGTTAGCTTCTAGTGCGATATATGTTTGCTCTGTTGATCAACAATAGAAATGCGGATGTCAAAAAAAAAAAAAAAAGGCCATCATTGGCCATGAGACCTCCAAACACCTTATATTATTAGCATAAGTTGCATAGTATACTAGGGGGAAACTACCGCAACGAGTTTTCCAAGCAAATAAATGATTTGATCTTGTTGGATTTCAAGTGTAACAAAAAAAAAAACACTCGTTATAATCATAATAAAAAGCCATTACTTTACCAACAAATTAAATACTCGTTACATATAATCTAGTGTTTATAAACGTATATGTTTTGAGAAAAAGACGTACTAATTTTGATGATAAAAACAAAATTCAAATGACAATCGTGATAGTTATGGCTAAAAATATATATTTAAATTTATCTTTAGGAAAATAAATCTATTTTTCTTACCTGCCTCACTCTATATAAATACAAGTCTTTGGCTGCCTTTACTTATACGACCAAAGCTCCAAGCTTGCCTTTGAGTTTGAGCCTGTCTTAAGCTTTCTTTTTTGGTTTTTTGCCTGAAGCTTGATTCTTCTTCTTCTCCTCTACTCTTTATCTCTACTCTGTTTTCGTTTATTAATTATTTGTAAGCTCTTAAAATCAACCAGCAGAGGCAATGGAAATGAAATGGCTAGTTACCTCGGCTTTCACTCAAATGTTCGGCTACTTAAACCATATGGATCAAACCAGCAACTGCCGCAACAAAATAAAGATGATGAAGAAAGAAGAATTCCCAAGTGGATTCCAAGTTCCTCTTCACTACCCTAAATACTCCAGGTCTGATTACGAGGCCATGGATGATCTCAGCCTCGACTTGCTCCTCAAACAATATGGATTCTCCTTCGAAGGATATCTTGATGACAAGAGGGTCTTCGCTATTGAATCATTTCTCTGGCCCCATCAGCTTTAGGGTTTATGTCGGCGTTTGAATGATCTCATTAATTCTCTCTCTACACCAATGCATTTTATCAGTGACCCTAAGATAATGAAATGTCTTAGAATTATGTCAAAATCACCATATGTATCAATCCGTTAGTAATCAAGTTTGTGTGTTATGTGTATATGTGTATCGAGAAGTTCTGAAGCATGCAATTTACATATATGTATTAGGCCTAAAATGTATCACACCATGAGTGCATTAATAACATCTTTGATATAGGTACTACATTCTTAACATTGATCTATCGACTTAAAATAATTAAACCATCTCTTTTCTTAATCGATCGAATAGGACTAAACTCCAATTAATCTAATGGACTACAACTATCGCATGAATACTGCAATCGACAGATTCGATATACCTGTTAGATTTGAAATTATATTAGATTATACATTTGACATCGACAGAGTTGAGTTGGACAAGTTGTGTGGTACAGCATTATTAAATGAGAAATTAATAATTTGATAATGGGTAGATTACGCATGACGGCATGTAAGTATGACTTATTGGCTTGTTAGTGTACAGCAAGAAAGTAAGCACAAAAAAAAACAAGAAATGCTTTTACAAATGTTTATTATTAACGGCACGCTTTTTACAATTTCTAATTATATAAATGGATACAATTTTTTTTCTCAAAAATATGAAGAGTTTTGTAATTAGGAGATTAAGTTTGAAGAAAAGGTAAAATTTGAAGAGGATAATATATATTAATTACAAATAGCAGAGGGAAAATAAATATATATTAAAAAAAAACAGAAAAAACTAGAAGTGCACCGAAGAGAATTGGCCAACTGTGAGAACATCAACGAAGAACAGTTGCGAGATCCGAGCAAACCGCTTATTGCGATTTTGGTTCTTCGTTCGATCTTAACTCTTCTGGGTAAGTCTCAATTCTTCATCTTCCCCGAGTTTCGGATTGATTCTTGGTCTGAATATTCCTGTCGAATCTTCTATTTACTGTCTTCTCTCTTCCCAGCCGAACAATTTATTCTTTTCATTGTTGATTCATTGTCTTAGTCTCTAGCTGTAACTCAGATTCTTTTCCAAACCTATGAGAAGATTCTGTTCAAAATTCTCAATTTTTGGTCTGATTTGACACTCTGTATGTTGATTTCTCTCAGAACAGGATTTTAGAACAAACGATGTCGGTTTTGGCGTAAGTTTTGTGTCCACTTGAGATGTTTTGATCGATTCCCTTTTAAGTTTTTCGTACTGACTCGTGGTTGCTTACAGTTTCAATTTTCGATTTATGTTCATAATTTGACAAACGATGTAGCTCCCACAATTTCTATTCATGTGAAATGATTTTTGATTCATCTGCAGACCTCAGAAATTACTACAAATCTCCTAGTTACCTGGTTTGATTATAGAATGTCGAACGACTCAGCTCATAAGCCACTGTTGCCTAAGGAGCAGTTAGATCCCATGGGTCAAGACTTCAACCAAAGGTCAAGAACTTCTTCAAGAAAAAGAAGATTGCGTCGCTCTAGAAGCGCTCCTCGTGGTGATTGTATGTACAATGAAGATGATCTCAAGATCGACGAACCACCTCCTCACCCAAGTAAAATGCCAATGTTCAGGGATCTAAACCCGAATCTCAGGCGAGTGATCATGCTCTTGGCTTTGTATCTCACCATTGGCACTCTCTGCTTCTACCTCGCGAGAAACCATATCTCCGGCCACAAGACCAATGGTGTGATAGATGCTCTCTATTTCTGTATAGTAACGATGACAACCGTTGGATACGGTGACCTTGTCCCTAGTAGCTCTGCCTCAAGGCTACTTGCTTGCGCCTTTGTCTTCTCGGGAATGGTCCTCGTGGGTCACCTTTTAAGTCGAGCAGCGGATTATCTGGTGGAGAAGCAAGAGACTTTGCTTGTTAGGGCTTTCCATTTGCGTCAAACCTTTGGCTCAACAGACATTCTCAAGGAGTTGCATACTAACAAGTTGAGATACAAATGCTATGTGACATTCATTGTCCTTGTAGCCCTCTTCCTTGTCGGTACGATTTTCCTTGCAATGTTTGAGAAAATGCCGGTCATCGACGCTTTCTACTGCGTTTGCTCCACGGTTACAACGTTGGGTTTTGGAGATAAGAGCTTTAACACAGGAACCGGACGCCTTTTCGCTGTGTTTTGGATCTTGACGAGCACTATATGTTTGGCTCAGTTTTTCCTCTACGTAGCTGAGCTAAACGCTGAAAGCAAACAGAGGGCGTTAGTGAAGTGGGTTTTAACACGGAGAATCACAAACAATGATCTCGAAGCAGCTGATCTCGATGAAGATGGAGTCGTCGGGTGAGACATCAGACATACTCTCCTCTTCTGTTTCCTTCTTCTTATCTTTTGTTTTTTTGTGTGTTGCAGAGCTGCAGAGTTTATACTATATAAACTGAAAGAAATGGGGAAGATTGATGAGAAAGATATTGCTGGGATAATGGAAGAGTTTGAGCAGCTCGACTACGATGAATCGGGAACTCTAACGACTTCTGACATCATTCTAGCTCAGACGACGTCTCAGGTCCAAAGGTAAGAATCATGATCATCGTCATCTTTCGAAGACGAACCAGAATCTTTCTTAAGTTATATACACCTGCAACGACCAGAAAAGCAAGGAAAGTTGAACAGTTTTGGAATTTTTTGTTTGTTTCTGTATGTGTTTTGCGTAATGCCACATTCTCACTCATTGATTGTTTCTTGGTGCTGAGTGTATAATTAACATATGGAATTACAAGAATACTTTGTCTTTGCAAGCTGAATCTTGCTATTGATCTGATATGAAGCTCTGGTTTAAGATTAATGGTGTTACGCAATATGCTCCACGACCAAACCCCCAAAACTAAAGTCCTATAGGTGACGATGATTGTTTTATTGTTTTTTAAATTTCTGGTAATTTGATTGATACAAAACGTTTTCAAAGGGAGCCGAGAAACAACAACAAAAAAGGGCGTTAGGGATGTTGCCGTTTCTCGAACTGAGACTCATGGCAATGCGGGTCAAGCCAGTCTCTTGAAACACCTTTTGAGATGTGACTTCCTTTCTCTACGCCGCCCACAAGCTCTCTTAAGTTGGCCAGTTTGTTTTCTCGACCAGGCACATTCATTTTCTGGTCTGCTTCCTTGAGCTTCTGCTTAAACCGCTGCTTGCGGCTCGATGCGTTACCACCATCTTGTAGCTGCGAGGGAGGAGCTCCATGTGGTCCTAGGTAGATTTTTTCTTCAGCTTTAATCTACGAATATAGAATGAGAGAGGTCGATTTCCCCAACAACATTTGAAGCTCCTCCTCTGTTGAGTTTGATATACAGAAGAAACCAATCACTGACTGACCTTGGGAGAAGAAGGTTTTGATGTATGAGCTTCTGAATCATTAACATTCTCTTCTTCAATCTCCAAGCTTGGGATCACAAACCCATCAGTGTCTGGCAACAGAAAGAACAACCGAATGATCGAATCAACAAGACTTGCAATCAAATAAGAAGATACAGAAATTGGAACAATGCTCTGTTATCTTTTAAGTAGAATCACAGAGCAGAGATTTTTTTACTTCTGCGTCAGCAAAAGCTTCCAAATTTCCAACTTTGAAGATCGAGAACACTCCAATAAATGGAATTTAGGGTTTTGTAGCTCGAAGATTGAATCAATAACATATTGGACATTATCCGAACACATAAGCGATTTTTGAGATGAACGATACAATCGAATCGATTCACACTGAGAAAAAAACTAAAACCAAAAAATTTCCGGGAAAATAAAATAGCAGAGAAAGCGACGTACTTACCCCACTCATCGTCTTCTTCCGAAGGAAGAGTCGTCTGCATCGCAGAAGTATCCATTGAACACCGACGTTCAATGGATTCTCCGAACAACCAACAATAATAATTGATTCCTCAGCTCCTGGACTTTTGAATTGTGAATTTATATATATATATATTATTAATTTATCAACGATTCGATTATTTAACCTGATAGATTTGCTAGAAACCCTAAATGCAATGCACGAACGAGCTTCGAAAGGGGGAAAAAAATTTGATAGCTTTTTGTGTTTTAGTTTGGGAAAACTGTTGATGGGTGAAACGGATCGGATCCGGATTGACACGGCGGAGAATAAGATGCTCGGATTTTTTTTTTTTTTTTTCTTTTCTTTTGCAATCTACATCGATGGATGATAATTAGGCACGTGTCTCTTCCTCGTGAATGTCCGTGGAGATTTTTATAGGCATTCACTTGTTGTTTTTTTTTACAGAGCCAAATCATTTTTTTCCCACGTCAGTGATTTTCAGGGAAGCACAAGTATAATACGAACAACTCAGGCAAAATCAATACTACTACTAGTACTATAGAGATCGTCGGATTCAAAGACACTCGTGTTGAATTTTTTTGGATATCTACCATAACAGCTATTGAAGTAATTAAAACTAAAGTTGTTGTTAAAAAAAAAAAACCAATTATACTATTAAGGTTGTTGAAAAGGATGCGTCAATACCAAAAAACCTTAAACAGAATCGAAATTTGATAATCAACACGTTTTTCACGTCCAAATTTTTGAACATTAGTATTGCAAACAATTGTAATCGTACCATTATTTATTTTGTTTCTAAATCCTACAAAAAAATTTGTTTCATAGTGATGAATGGAACCTTAGTATTGCAAACAATTTTCTTTAAATTTGCAGTTTTTATTTTCGTTGTCATTGTATAGTTAAGCATCTCATGATTACCATTGAAAACAACCGCAACATTCGATGGGGTCGACAAAGGTAAGTTCGGAAAAGATAAAGTGACAACTCCTTAATTTCTTAAAGTTAAAACAAATAATCATCATTTCGTGTGTTGACGACCATTTTTGTAGATGGATCAAATCGACAATTCTATTGACAACCAACAAAATTCGACAAACTTATGAAGGGGTAACTTCTAGACAAAGATTAAACCTTATTTAATCAATATTTCAATCAAACCTGGTTTCGTATTCTCCTCTACATATTACGTAACCGTTAATTCAGTTTGCTTATATAGACCGGATAAGAATCTCACATCTGTTTACTGCCAACTGATTTTAAATTGAAAATATTGTAAAAAAAAATATTACTCGTTATCAAAATCAAATAAACCGAACAACCAAACTAACACACAAATTCTCTCATACCCGACCGGTTCGGTTCTTTGTATAGATTGGGTTTAACCACGTATTGTTGGTATGCTGTTGGATTTGATTTATTTCTTTGAATTTTTGATAGGTTGAGAAATCTTCTTACAAGATTTTTATTTTTAATATACAAAAATTTTATTTATCCTTTGGTCAAAAAATATTTTTATTTTTAATATACAATCACATTTCTTTTTTAAACTAATCATCCTTAATTAATGGCCTTCACATGGATTTACCATTCCAACGCTTTTGAAAGTTTTTTCAAGAAAAAACAATTCAAATACATGCAAAAACCAATGCTCTTCCTTTTCTCGAGATAAATCACTTGCAGGTGTAATTATAGAAAAAAAAAACCAGAGCTTTCTTGTTTGGTTCCTCTGACTTTCCCAGATCTCTCTGTCTCTCTCTTCTGAGACTTGTCTGAAACTTTTCAAGAACTCAGATTCGTCTTTTTAAAACCTCTCTTCTTTAATCTAGATCTAAACAGAACGAAACTCGGTTTAAAGATTTAAATCAGATATAACTCAAAAATCCATTAATATCAATGGATAACGAGACTTTCTCTACTTCTCTTTAGCTCTGTTTTTGTTTTGTATGTCTTAAATCAAGTTTCCGTGGAGTGATGAAATCGGTGGATAAATCTGATGAAGAAAAGCACTTTTCTTGGTGCTGTTTTCATTTATATCCGCCATTGCTGTTTTTCCTTGTAACCCTAGTTCTGTCTGTAGCTTTCCTCTGTTCCTTAAGCTCTTATGGATTCTCTTCTCTCTTAATAACCATCGCAATCTTGTTCATCTCCACTTCTATTTTCTTTATAAGTTCCTTCAAGAAAAAGACAAGACTCTATTTGGCTGAAAGATACCAAGAAGAAGGCTATGATGATGATGATGATGATGATGATGATGATGATGATGATGATGATGATGATGGAGAAGATGAGAATGGTCTCATTGAGATTACTCTTGTGAGCGAAGAAGAAGAGACTATAGAGGCAATGAGAAACATTAATCGAAGTCGACAGAGAAATAGGATTCATGAAGATGAAGCAGAAGAGATAGATGACGTGAATATGGAAGAAGACAATCTTATTGAGATTGATATTTCCATTGAATCTATTAAAAGACCAAGTGAATGAAAAATTAAGTTTTCGATATTTAATTTTTATTTCTAATGTACAGAAGGAATCCGACATTTTCAAATATGGAATTTTTAATAATTGGTGATTAGGGATTTCTTTTTAAAAACATCTACACCGAGGTCGATTCTTCGAAATAAATTGCGTCGTTCAACCTAGCGTTGACTAATAACATCTTCCCACATTCTTGCATCATCAGTTTGGGGTGTAAAAGGCTTTTAATGACGATTTTAAAGGGGGAAAAAATACAAAAAATATATAACTTGTCTTTTTTAAAAAAAATTCGTGTTTTTATTCTAAAAATCTTATATCAAAGAACATTAAGAATATAAGTTTTCAGTTTTTAAAATTAACTCTAGCTGGTCCACTATCTTGTCAATAACTTATACAACCCCGTCCATAACCAGAACCTTACCAGTTACCACAACCTCCTCCTCTGCCTACACCGTGTCCACACATCCACTTTTATCAATGGATATCCTACAATCTGCCATTCTCATGTCTTGACGTGCCACAATAAGAACACAAGCGATCTCGTTATCTGTTTCAGTTTGCACCTAACATCGTAATCAGATCTAGCAACGTATCCTGTTACATCACGACTATCACGACGAGACACATAACCCGATTGATCATAAGTTTGTAACTCATAGCGTACTTCTTCTCTAGCTATACACTTTGGCATAAACCTTACCTGGATCAAGCAAATCATAATCCTTGTCTAGATCAAGCAAATCATATACTTCAATAATAGCAGCGACTACGTTTCCAAATCTTGATTATTCATCAAGACCTCATGATGAATTGGTGACCACGTCCATCTTCAAGTTATTTCTCATAAGTTGCTGCTGCAGAACACGTAAGCTCTTTTCATATCGTAGCTAATCGACTACAACCTGTCTATTTTGTTAGAAGAAGAACCAATCAAGCTCTTACTTTACCACGCACAAGCTAAATGTTGGTTTTAGTTAAATATTTATTAAAATATATATTTTTCTTTTTTTAACTATTTATAATATTACAATTTAGTTAAATTGGGAAAAAGTCTTTCCATATAGTAGTTAATCGATTATAGTAATCGACTGTAACATGTCCATTTTGTTAGCGGGAAAACCAATCAGCCTTTTATTTTACCACGCAAAAACTAAATATTATTTTTAGTTAAGTATTTATTATATTTTATCTTTTTTAACTATTTATAATAATGCAATTTAGTTAAATTGGGAAATTTTCTCTTTAAAACAATAAAATACCAAATTAAGTATTTTTTTATAATTTCTTAACAAATATATACACAGAACGATTTAGAAATCTAAAACGGTAATACCTAACATAACTAACTAAGTTCATATAAAAAAATACGTCAGAAAAAACTGTCAAACACAGTAGGACTAAAAATTACTTCACATTAATATCGATCTGACTTCATTGAAAATTAAATCTATCTTATGGGGATAATCTTAGATAAAGATTTTTATTTTATTTTCCAACATGATATTTTGTACCGGTTTGTCTACGGTCACCGATCCGTGAGAGTATCGAACAAGAAATCTGAACCGTCCATTAAACTCAAACATCCGACGTGGCAATTAACTGTATTCAAAAATTCGGTTTTGCGTTCGAATCCTTATACAAATCGGAGCGTTGGTATTTATTCTCAAACGGAATAAAAGAAAAAGTTAAAAAAAAAAAATCAGTGCTTTGAGCGAGGTGAGATTCCAAAGTTTTCTCCTTTTCGAGCCTCTTTGTGAGTTTGTTTTGTTTGATTTTAGCCTTTGAATCCATCGAGCTTCGTCTGAATTCGCATGTGGTTTTTGTTTTGTTTTCAATGTTGTCTTGCTTCTTCGAGTAGCGTTTAGGGTTTGTGTTTGCGTTCTCCCTGATTTGCGAATTTGTGCTAGTTTAGCTTAGAAGCGTACGAATTTGAGGTTCGAGAGAAAGTAAGCTGGATTTCTGTACGAGCTCTTGGATTTGAGGCTGTGGTTTGGATCTAAATCCATGTTTTTTTTTCTCCACGAATTATTCAAATTTATGATAATTTTGGTTAACCTTCTTTTTTAGATGTGGACTGAATCATTAAGAACTTATTTGAATGCCCATTACCTCTGAAAATTGAACTTTTTTTCGATTCCTGGTGATAGAGCCTGGTGAGTTTACATGTTGGATGTAGAAAGATGGAACGCAATGAAGTTTACATGTTGCTATGAGTTTGTTCCTTCTCTGAATTCTTTATTCCTGCACATTCAGTTGCTTTGTGGGATTTGGAATTCGTCTGGTGACACCTGTTTTGCTTCTTTGGCTTGACTTTATTTCAGAAATCGTGTCGAGAAATATTACTATCCTTCCCTAATTGTGGATCTTTTTAATTCTGAACTTATATTTTCCACAGACTTTTCGTGTTTCTGGTCTTGAAGATCTGCTGAAAACTGGGTTAACGATGGGGGAAGAAGATTCAAAAGTCACTGTGGAGCCAACAGCAAATGGGACTAGTTCTCTTCAAAAGCCATCAGATGCAATCTCTGGAAAACATGTGGAGAAGAATGCTAGTGGCAAGGAAACACAGGAAAACAAGAAAGATGAGGGCACTGGGCCTGAGAAAATGGAGATAGATGATGAGATCAAGCAACACGAAGGAAAAAAAGAGATGGAAGGTAAAGAGGCGGAGGTTACAGAAAAAGAAAAGAAAGCTGAGACTGAGAAAACAGAAGAGAAAGATGTCAACGAAGACAAGGAGCAAGCGGAGACTGCTAAAATGGACGAAGACAAGGGACAACCAGAAGCTGATAAAATGGATGAAGAGACAGATGGCAAGAAGTTGGAAGCTGATGATGGTGTTTCTGGAGGTGATACAGAGGGAGATACTGTGCTGAAGGAAACTGTGGAGGCTGATGACAATAAAGGTGCCGAAAATCAAGGGGTGAACGAGATAGATACTGCTGAAGGAGGCCAAGAGAAAACTGTGAAAGAATCAGAGGAGGAGAAACTAGGAGGAGGGAAAGTCAATGGAAACGAAGAAGGGAATAAGGAAGACATCAAAGAGGAAGAGAAGTTGGTCAGTGGAGAAAAGGGGGACAATGTCGATGAGGATGAGGAGATGGAGGATGTGGATAAAAATAACAAAGGAGAGGCACCAAAGGAAAAGAATGAGGGCGAATTGGCTGAAGATGGAAAAGAGGAGGAAACAAGCAAAGAAGAAGAAGTTGAGGCAGACGCTGAGGTCGATGAGCCGAAAGTGGAAGAAGAAAAAACAGAGAGTAAGGACGAGAGTGAAAATGATATAGATGGCAGCAAGGATGAGAATGAAGATAAAAAGGAGGAGACGAAGCACGAGAAGGAAGATGAAAAAGATGAGAGCAATGATGATAAGGAAGATGAAAAGGAAGATAGCAAGAAGTCTAGCAAGCGAGGGAAAGCAAAGACTGAGAAGGCACGCGGGAAGACAAAGAGTGAGGAAGAAAAGAAGGATATTGAACCTAGGACTCCTTACTCTGATCGCCCTGTCCGTGAGCGAAAATCTGTTGAAAGGCTTGTCGCGGTTGTTGACAAAGATTCTTCAAAGGAATTTCATGTTGAAAAGGTTTGCCAATAGTTTCCTGTGTTTGGTCTCTGTAGTGTTTCATTTGTTAGACTGTTTATGGTTTACTTTTGGATATGCAGGGAAAAGGAACACCTCTCAAAGAAATCCCCAATGGTATGTTCGTATTCTAAATAGCTATTTTAAAGTTCCTCTTTTTAGTTTAGCTTTTGTCAGGATTATTGCCAGAGCACATAGTTCTTTCCTAAGACTGGATTGCTCTGAGTGAATTTCTGTTTTTCTTTATAAAGTTTTCTGCTAGAGAAGTATTGGGTGGCATTGATTTCTAATTAGGATTTAGATTGTGTTGGGTTGATATTTATATGCATGTATTTTTGTTTTCTGGCGTTGTGTACTTTTTGTGCGATGTTTTTCTTTTGCGTTTAGTGATTAGATTTAGAGCTGGTTTAAAGGCAAGAATTCCCATGGATTTGAAGTTGATTGTCCTGACCATATATTCTAAATACTTAATTGGTTCCATCTACTCAATAGTGTATGTGCACTTGAAATGAAGTTGATAAATTGTATGTTTCTCTGCAGTTGCTTACAAGATAGCAAGGAAGAAGTCTGATGAAATTTTCAAGCTGCTACACACAATTCTATTTGGTGGGAAAAGAGGGAAAGTGAGCATCTCTTTGTACCCTTCCGTAATTTTGCCACCCCATTAGACAATGCATTTTCTTGTAGGGATTGTAATGTAGTTTCAATTTTTTTTGGAGTTTCTATCTTTACGATTGCAGAGTGTCTGCTTATCATGTTTATCTGTGACTCAATTTTCTTGCTTTGACAGGCTGCTCAGATCAAGACAAACATATTGCGCTTTTCTGGTTACAATTGGCAAGGAGATGAGGTGGGCGACGTAACACATTAAGACTTTTCTACACCTGCTCGTCTCATTAGCCTTACATAATTTTTCTCAAATGATATTTGGCAGGAAAAGGCAAAAGATAAAGTAAAAGAAAAGCTTGACAAATGCAACAAAGAAAAGTTACTGGAGTTTTGCGATATCTTTGACATATCAGTAGCCAAGACTACAAAAAAGAAGGTCATTATGATTATTTGTTTCAAAGTTCTCTTCCTCAGAGAGTTTTTTTGTTTTTTCATGAATGAATGGGCATCCTGTTAGGGGTTAATGTCACTGTATTCTTTCCAATGTAATCAACTTGGGAACTGACTGTCTGGTAGTTTTCCTCAAATGTAGGAAGATATTGTTGCAATGCTGTTTGAGTTTCTGGAAAAACCCCATGCGACAACTGATGTTCCAATTTATGAGAAAGAGAAGGTAACTTTGGTGTTGCCAACGCTTTTTCTTCTGCAGTTGAGCTTGAATTTTTTTTGTGCGTATAACAATTCTTTTTTGTTTTTTCTGTTGTGAAGGGAGCAAAGCGCAAAAGAACTCCTAAGAAAAGTTCACCTGCAGCTGGAAGTTCATCTTCAAAACGATCAGCAAAGGTATTATTATTCAATAGCTTGGAACTAGAGGTTTGATCCCAACTGTGAAGAGAATGTGCGTGTCGGTTTAATGCATTTGGAGCTGTTTTTCATGGCCTCTGTGTCTTTGTGTCTGGTCTAGGTAACTGAAATCTGATTAATTTCTTTGTGTTTTATTTGCAGAGCCAAAAAAAAACCGAGGAAGCAACAAGGACTGACAAAAAGAGTTTACTTCATTCTGATGATGAGTCTGAAGAAGAGAAAGAGGAAGAAGAGGAGAAAGAGCAGGAGGCAGAGGAGGAAGAAGAAAAGAATGAAGAGGAGGAGAATGAAAATGGGATTCCTGATAAATCTGAAGATGAGGCGCCTCAGCCTTCTGAAAGTGAGGAGAAAGTTGAATCTGAGGAGGAGTCAGAGGAAGAAACTAAAAAGAAGAAACGTGGCTCTAGGACATCATCTGGAAAGAAAGAATCAGCAGGGAAATCCAGAAGCAAAAAGGCTGCAGTCTCTACGAAATCCAGTCCACCAAAGAAAGTCACTCAAAAGCGCTCAGCAGGAAAACGAAAGAAGAGTGATGACGACAGTGATACAAGTCCCAAGGCATCCTCTAAGAGGAAGAAGACTGAAAAACCAGCTAAGGAGCAGTCTTTGGTTCCTTCAAAATCTGCATCGAAAGAGAAACCAGGTTTGGTCATATCTTACTTAAAAAAAAAATATTTCATTATGAATGAAGCCACATGCTTTGTCATAAGCTTTGGAAATCTTAGTCCCTGATCTTATGTTGCAGCCTCTTGTTCGTTCTAACGCTATGTTTTATCTGTGTTTGTCACTCTTGTTTATCTACTAATAGGAAAAAGAGGCGGAAAAGGGAAAAACAAAACCAAGGAGCCTAGTGATGAAGAGTTGAAGATTGCAATTGTTGATATCTTGAAAGGGGTGGACTTTAACACGGTGAGGATTTGAACCATGAAACATCATCTGTGTCATGACATTACAGTAATTTGAGCTTAGAAGATAGATATCTAACAAATGCTTTATCATTTCCTGACAGGCCACATTCACCGACATCCTCAATCGACTAGGTATGAGCACAGCTGAGATTGTTTCATAGCAGTTCTTTTCTTCACTGATGGTCATCTGTGTTATGGTTTCTGTTTTTATTTTTTTGGGTAACATGCATTTTTTGTTTTGCAACCTGTGTTTCAGCTAACAAGTTCAAACTCGATCTCACCTCAAAAAAAAAATCTTCTTTAAAGCTGATGATCCAAGATGAGCTCACTAAGGTAGCAGATGAGGCCGATGATGAGGAAGGAGAAGAAGAAGAGGATGCTGAGAAAGAGGAAGAAGAGGAGAAAGAGAAAGCTGGAGGATCGGGTGGTGGAGAGAAGGTTAAAGCCTGATCACAAAGCACATAAATCTAGTCTAGCATCATGTGTATAATGCTGATATGAACCAAACGGTTTATGATGCATCATGTTTTCTGTAAGCCTATATTGAACTTACATAAGAACGTATCACTCTGATACCTTTCAGAAAGCGAACAGTCCTAAGAGAACGTCACTGCAGATCTGATTCTTCTAAGTTGTGATTGACATCTTATCACGATAACCCTCGTTCACAAGAACTGATATGATATTTAAGTAAATCGAATGAAGATCGACCCTTCAACGAATCTTGCAAACCTCCATGTCCCGCAACACAAATGTCTCAACCTCGCCGAAGTCGATGGTCAAGGAACAAGACATCGTTTCCACGAAGATCGACAAAACTAGACACTTCTATATTAAGGAAGAAGACATCGTAGTATGATTTAAAATATCATTTATGTTCTCATTTTCATATATTCTATCAATCAAAACAGTCTCTAACTCGGTTCGTTCAATGAAAGATTCTCAAATTCGCCCGCAACGTGGTGGGCCAGTGGTAGGGCGTCTTGGATGAAAGGGTGCAACTCCCATATCCTGGGTTCGATCTTTCTCCCTTGCTGTTATCAACACTTTGTGGGAAGTCTGTCAGTTGGGCTTTGGCCCAATTGGTTTACCTGGTAGTCAGAAATGCAGGCGGCCTGACTACCCCTGGCACTTAGTCGGAAGGCATTTCAACTCGGATCAGGCAGTGCGGTTGCTCTTTGGATCTCATGGATCTCATGGCCCGTTGACTCAGCTCATGGTGTCCGTTGAACCGTTGAACCACAGACATATCAGTCCGTATTTGTAGCACTTCGGTGCGTTCCTCCCGGGGCTAACCGGATAGCCGATAGGGTCTATCAAAAAAAAAAAAAAAAAAGATTCTCAAATTCAAGTATCACAAGATTAATATTATTCAATAAATCAAATTGAGCATTTATTTATTTTAATAAATTATTTTAATTTAATTTTATGTTTTTATTTATTTTTGTTGTTACGTTTAAAAAAATAAATGGTTACGTTTTCACCACGTTTCCAAATTGTAAATTTTAAGAAACTAACATGTTATTTTTTTGGTAAAAGGTTTGCCAACACAAAATGTTATTTCTGTTTTTAAACGTTTCCAAAACGGAAAAAAACTTAGAGGAAGTTTGCATGCGACCTAGATTTTTATCTATTTTTGTTACATTTTTAAAAATAAATGGCAAATTTTCGTTACGTTTTCACCAAGTTTCCAAACCGTAAATTTTAAGAAACTAACGTGTTATTTTTTTGGTAAAAGGTTTGTCAACACAATGTGTTATTTCTGTTTTTAAACCTTTCCAAAACGGAAAAAAACTTAGACGAAGTTTGCATGCGACCTAGATTTTTATCTATTTTTGTTACGTTTTTAAAAATAAATACCAAATTTTCGTTACGTTTTCACCCAAACCGTAAATTTTAAGAAACTAATGTGTTATTTTTTTGGTAAAAAATTTGCCAACACAAGATGTTATTTCTGTTTTTAAATGTTTCCAAAACCGAAAAAAACTTAAACGAAGTTTGCATGCGACCTAGATTTTCAATAATGTTAAATCTGGAAAAAATAATTTTACCTTTTTAAAAAATAGTAAAATACCAAAATTGATTTCATTATCAAAAGTAGTACGTGGGAAAAACTGTCGAAACACATTTGGACTAAATATTAATTTACATTATTTAATATCGATCTGACTTCATTAAAAATGATTTAAATCTATCTAATGGGGATAATCTTAAATAAAGATTTTATTTGATTTTCCACGATGATAATTATAATTGTACCAGATGTTGGGTTTGTCTATCGTCACCGATCCACGAGAGTATTGAACACGAAATCTGAACCGTCCATTAAACTCACACATCCGACGTGGCAATTAACTGTATTTAAAATTCGGTTTTGCGTCCGAATCCTTATAGAAATCGGAGCGTTGGTATTTATTCTAATTTTAACGGAATAAATAAAAAAGCTATAAACAAAAAAAAAGAAAAAACAAACTCAGTGCTTCGAGCCTTTGGATAGCGAGGTGAGATTCCAAAGTCTTCTCCTTTTCGAGTCTCTTTTGAATACCGTGAGCTTGCTTTGTTTGATTTTAGTGTTTGAATCTTTCGAGCTTCGTTTGAATTCGCATGTGGGTGTTTTTTTGTTTTTAATGTTGTCTTGCTTCTTCAAGTCGCGTTTAGGGTTTGTGTTTGCGTTCTCTCTGATTTGCGAATTTGTGCTAGTTTAGCTGAGAAAGGTACGAATTTGAGGTTCGAGAGAAAGTAAGCTGGATTTCTTTACAAGCTCTTGGGTTTTCTATGAGTTACAGAGTGGTTGTGGTTTGGATCTAAATCCATGTTTTTTCTCCACGAATTATTCAAATTTATGATAATTTTGGTCCTGAATAATTAAGAACTTATTGGATGCCTATTTCCTCTGAAAATCGAAACTTTTTTTCAATTCCTGGTGTTAGAGCCTATTGGAGTTTTATTTAGTTGAATGTAGAAAGATGGAATGCAATGAAGTTAACATGTTGCTATGAGTTTTTTCCTTCTCTGAATTCTTTATTCTTGCACATTCAGTTGCTTTGTGGGATTTGAAATTCGTCTGGTGACACCTGTTTTGCTTCTTTGGCTTGACTTTATTTCAGAAATCGTGTCGAGAAATATTACTATCCTTCCCTAATCGTGGATCTTTTTAATTCTGAACTTATATTTTCCACAGACTTTTCGTGTTTCTGGTCTTGAAGATCTGCTGAAAACTGGGTTAACGATGGGGGAAGAAGATTCAAAAGTCACTGTGGAGCCAACAGCAAATGGGACTAGTTCTCTTCAAAAGCCATCAGATGCAATCTCTGGAAAACATGTGGAGAAGAATGCTAGTGGCAAGGAAACACAGGAAAACAAGAAAGATGAGGGCACTGGGCCTGAGAAAATGGAGATAGATGATGAGATCAAGCAACACGAAGGAAAAAAAGAGATGGAAGGTAAAGAGGCGGAGGTTACAGAAAAAGAAAAGAAAGCTGAGACTGAGAAAACAGAAGAGAAAGATGTCAACGAAGACAAGGAGCAAGCGGAGACTGCTAAAATGGACGAAGACAAGGGACAACCAGAAGCTGATAAAATGGATGAAGAGACAGATGGCAAGAAGTTGGAAGCTGATGATGGTGTTTCTGGAGGTGATACAGAGGGAGATACTGTGCTGAAGGAAACTGTGGAGGCTGATGACAATAAAGGTGCCGAAAATCAAGGGGTGAACGAGATAGATACTGCTGAAGGAGGCCAAGAGAAAACTGTGAAAGAATCAGAGGAGGAGAAACTAGGAGGAGGGAAAGTCAATGGAAACGAAGAAGGGAATAAGGAAGACATCAAAGAGGAAGAGAAGTTGGTCAGTGGAGACAAGGGGGACAATGTCGATGAGGATGAGGAGATGGAGGATGTGGATACAAATAACAAAGGAGAGGCACCAAAGGATAAGAATGAGGGCGAACTGGCTGAAGATGGAAAAGAGGAGGAAACAAGCAAAGAAGAAGAAGAAGTTGAGGCAGATGCTGAGGTCGATGAGCCGAAAGGGGAAGAAGAAAAAACAGAGAGTAAGGACGAGACTGAAATTGATATAGATGACAGCAAGGATGAGAATGAAGATAAAAAGGAGGAGACGAAGCACGAGAAGGAAGATGAAAAAGAGGAGAGCAATGATGACAAGGAAGATGAAAAGGAAGATAGCAAGAAGTCTAGCAAGCGAGGGAAAGGAAAGACTGAGAAGGCTCGCGGGAAGACAAAGAGTGAGGAAGAAAAGAAGGATATTGAACCTAGGACTCCTTACTCTGATCGCCCTGTCCGTGAGCGAAAATCTGTTGAAAGGCTTGTCGCGGTTGTTGACAAAGATTCTTCAAAGGAATTTCATGTTGAAAAGGTTTGCGAATAGTTTCCTGTGTTTGGTCTCCATAGTGTTTCTTTTGTTAGATCTGTTTATAATTTACTTTTGGATATTGCAGGGAAAAGGAACACCTCTCAAAGAAATCCCCAATGGTATGTTCGTATTCTAAATAGCTATTTTAAAGTTCCTCTTAGCCTTATTTGTCATTGTGTTGAACAGTCTTTTTTGTTTAGCTTTTCTCAGGATTATTGCTAGAGCACATAGTTCTTTCCTAAGACTGGATTGCTCTGTGTGAATTTTTGTTTTTTTTATGAAGTTTTCTGCTAGAAAAGTACTGGGTGGCATTGATTTCTAATTAAGATTTAGATTGTGTTGGGTTGATATTTATATGCATGTATTTTTGTTTTCTGGCGTTGTGTGTACTTTTTGTGGGATGTTTTTCTTTTGCGTTAAGTGATTAGAGCTGGTTTAAAGGCAAGAATTTCCATGGATTTGAAGTTGATTGTCATGACCATATATTCTAAATATTTTATTGGTTCCATCTACTCAATAGTGTATGTGCATTTGAAATGAAGTTGATAAATTGTATGTTTCTCTGCAGTTGCTTACAAGATAGCAAGGAGGAAGTCTGATGAAGTTTTCAAGCTGCTACACACAATTCTATTTGGTGGGAAAAGAGGGAAAGTGAGCATCTCTTTGTACCCTTTCGTATTCTGCCACCCCATTAGACAATGCATGTTCTTGTCGGGATTCTAATGTAGTTTGGAATTCTTAGGAGTTGCATTCATTGCTATCCTTACGATTGCAGAGTGTCTGCTAATCATGTTTATATGTGACTCAAATTTCTTGCTTTGACAGGCTGCTCAGATCAAGACAAACATATTGCGCTTTTCTGGTTACAATTGGCAAGGAGATGAGGTGGGTGACATAACACATTAAGACTGTTCCACACCTGCTTGTCTCATTAGCCTTACATAATTTTTCTCAAATGATATTTGGCAGGAAAAGGCAAAAGATAAAGTAAAAGAAAAGCTTGACAAATGCAACAAAGAAAAGTTGCTGGAGTTTTGCGATATCTTTGACATATCAGTTGCCAAGACTACAAAAAAGAAGGTCATTATGATTATTTGTTTCGAAGTTCTCTTCCTCAAAAGAGTTTTTTTGTTTTTTCATGAATGAATGGGCATCCTGTTAGGGGTTAATGTCACTGTATTCTTTCCAATGTAATCAACTTGGGAACTGACTGTCTGGTAGTTTTCCTCAAATGTAGGAAGATATTGTTGCAATGCTGTTTGAGTTTCTGGAAAAACCCCATGCGACAACTGATGTTCTAATTTATGAGAAAGAGAAGGTAACTTTGGTGTTGCAAACGCTTTTTCTTCTGCAGTTGAGCTTGAAATGTTTTTGCCCATATAACAATTCTTTTTTGTTTTTTCTGTTGTAAAGGGAGCAAAGCGCAAAAGAACTCCTAAGAAAAGTTCACCTGCAGCTGGAAGTTCATCTTCAAAACGATCAGCAAAGGTATTATTATTCAATAGCTTGGAACTAGAGGTTTGATCCCAACTGTGAAGAGAATGTGTGTGTCGGTTTAATGCATTTGGAGCTGTTTTTCATGGCCTATGTGTCCTTGTGCCTGGTCTAGGTAACTGAAATTTGATTAACTTCTTTGTGTTTTCTTTGCAGAGCCAAAAAAAGACCGAGGAAGCAACAAGGACTGACAAAAAGAGGTTACCTCATTCTGATGATGAGTCTGAAGAAGAGAAAGAGGAAGAAGAAGAAAAAGAGAAAGAGCAGGAGGCAGAGGAGGAAGAAGTAAATAATGAAGAGGAGGAGAATGGAAATGGGATTTCTGATAAATCTGAGGACGAGGCTCCCCAGCCTTCTGAAAGTGAGGAGAAAGTTGATTCCGAGGAGGAGTCAGAGGAAGAAACCGAAAAGAAGAAACGTAGTTCTAGGACATCATCTGGAAAGAAAGCATCAGCAGGGAGATCCAGAAGCAAGAAAGCTGCAGTCTCTACGAAATCCAGTCCACCAAAGAAAGTTACTCAAAAGCGCTCAGCAGGAAAACGAAAGAAGAGTGATGATGACAATGATGCAAGTCCAAAGGCATCGTCTAAGAGGAAGAAGACTGAAAAACCGGCCAAGGAACAGCCCTTGGTTCCTTCAAAATCTGCATCAAAAGAGAAACCAGGTTTGGTCATATCTATCTTAAAAAAAAAAAATTTGTCAAAAAAAAATCTTTAATTAAGAATGAAGCACATGTGAGTACAGGCTTTGTCAGAAGTTTGGATAATCTTAATCCCTGATCTTATGTTGCAGCCTCTTGTTTTTTCTGACACTATGTTTTATCTGTGTTTGCTTCTCTTGTTTATCTACTAATAGGAAAGGGGAAAGACAAAACCAAGGAGCCTAGTGATGAAGAGTTGAAAATTGCAATTGTTGATATCTTGAAAGGAGTGGACTTTAACACGGTGAGAATTTGAACCATGAAACATATGTGTCATGGCATTACAGTCGTTGAGCTTAGAAGATATATATCTAATCTAATAAATGCGTTATCATTTTCTGACAGGCCACATTTACCGACATCCTCAATCGACTAGGTATGAGCAGATGAGATTGTTTCATAGCAGTTCTTTTCTTCACTGATGGTCCTGCATCTATGGTTTCTGTTTTTATTTTTTTGGGTAACAAGCATTTTTTTGCAACCTGCCTTTCAGTTAAGAAGTTCAAACTCGATCTCACCTCAAAAAAATCATCTATAAAGCGGATGATCCAAGATGAGCTCACTAAGGTAGCAGATGAAGCCGATGATGAGGAAGGGGAAGAAGATGATAGTGAGAAAGAGGAAGAAGAAGAGGAGAAAGTGAAAGCGAAAGCTGGAGGATCTGGTGGTGGAGAGAAGGTTAAAGCCTGATCACAAAGCACATAAATCTAGTCTTAGCTACTATTTAATCTTCAAGTGGTCTTTCTCCTCCGTTTGCCTATTGTCCGTCGGTCATTAGGCGAATATATATCAGAGAATGTAATTTGTTGGTTGTTTTGGTCTGGAATTATGCTACAAGCAGGGTTTTTTTTTTTGTTTTTTTTTAAACTTTGGGAGAGTCAGAGAGAAGAAGAAGCTGATGAGTAGTAGTAGTGGTTTTCATACAATTAAACTTTGTTTGTGTATACGATTTAACATAAGCTCCTTAGGGTCCGTGCCTCTCTTAAAACACCCTTTTGATTTTTGGGTTTTCCTGATTAAGACGTGCTCAAACTTTCTTTGCTTCTCTTATGCTGCTTTTTATTACTTTGCGTCTTTGTATTTTGGTCTAGAAGCAAACGGAGACCATTGATTTTGACATTAATGTGATCTTTACAATCAAACAAACAGCAAGCTCGAGTGTGCCACTTCGATAGATTGCAGAGAAAGAAGGGACACAAGAAAACAGTTCATCCAAACAAACATAAAGAAAGCAAATTAAGAGAAACCTATTCTAATAAATCAAGCAATGTCTCAAGTGAGCAACAGAACAAGGAAGAATTAACTTGGCCAGTGCTAATGAAGAAAAAAGGATCTGTATGCCATTGATGAGGATGTGTTCATAGCTACAAAAACTACACAAACATCGTGAACGTTGACTTTCTATTATGTACACACTTGAACAAGGAGAAGGAGCTATCAGATATCCTCTACAAAAAAATAAAAATGATCTACTACATCACTTTTGGAAATCATAGAAACACGACCCCCAAAGGATGCACATGCTGTGTTACATTTGTCATGTATCAATGACCTCTGAAGATCCTAAGGCAGATGAAGGACTTACAATACAATGAATACATACATACAATAAAACCCAAATCGCTAAAACATGGAGAAACAAGTTCAATAACACTGGCCATGCTAACTATTTGGCTGCAACTAATACAGACTACATAACAACAAATTCAGAGACGGTTAAAACAAGAACATCTAAACACAAATGGATGGAAACCCGAAAGGCCATAACATCACCAGAACACACTGGTCTTAGAAGTTTCACATAAAAATGGCAAAAGGTAAGGTGTCTTAGAACTTAAAGAAGGCAAACGTTTGCCAAGTTTCTTTCCACTTTTACGTAACTAAGCTGAGTTGAAGAAGAGATTTCACCAGTGAGAGGCTTCTTTCTCTGACAAGAGTCTGACTCTCTCTGAGGACTTCTTCTTTCTTCCTCTACTTCTTCTTCTTCTTCTTCTTCTTCTTCTTCTTCTTCTTCCATAAGGCTTTAAAGTTTAGCAGGAGTTCTCAAAGTCAATCTACCCCCATAACGCTATGAATTTAAGAACACAACAGAAACCTTAGTCAGCAAAAAATAACTGTGAAAATATACTCCACAATGATTACTATCAACTTGAAAAATCCTTGTTTTAAAAGAGCACAGTTTTAGACAATGAGACAATAACATGTCCTTGCAGACAGATAACTTTTAGTCAGAAAAACTAACCAGACCAATAATTAGCCAAGTCTTAAAACAAAGCATGAGAAACAAGAATGGTACAATTTATGATACATGAGGAATGAAAGATATCATTAGGTTCAACTACTTACTTTTAACCGATTTTTTTTTATTCAGTAGTAAGCCGCCTTCTTTTCCCATAATCAGCATCCCTTGATCTTGAGCGATGGTTATCCTCCCGAGACAACCGTGATTTGCTGTGTCCTCTGGATGATCGGCTTCTGTTCCATTCATCATCATGCTCAGGTTCGTCCCTGTGTCTTCTACGATGATCACCACCATATCTTTCTCGCTCTTCTCTATGACGATCCCTCTCTCTGTCCCTTTCTCTGTCACGATCCCTGGAGCGTTCACGCTCCTTTTGATGATGTTCCCTCTCACGCTCACGACCGGTTTCTCTATCATCACGATGCCTTCTCTCTGGCATATCATAATCATGACCAACATCTTTCTCCCTCGGTATGTCCCTTTCATAACCAGCATCTTTATCCTCACGTTTCCTTCTATCAGATGAACCAGACCATTCTCTTTCTTTTTCTTTTACAGGATTCGGACGCGCCCCTCTGTCGTGATTAACCTCTCCATACTGATGATCAGATGCAGCTTCCTCCCCATAACTCGATTCTGCAGCTCTCCCACCACCCAGGTCTTCACCACCACCCCATCCTCCACTATTAGGATCCCACATTCCCATATTATGCCCTCCATCAACACCAGCATTAGGCATCATTCCATTCATCGGCATCCCTCTTCCAAAAAACGCTGGATTCACATGAGGTGCCACTCCAGGCAAACCAACTCCTCCTACAGGAGGGAATGAGGACAAAAGCCCAGGAAACGGTGGACCTGGAGCCCCAGGGAATCCTCCATAGCCTCCCATTCTCGCCATCGGTCCACCAAAAGCTTGCTCAAACCCTTGCCCCATCATTGATTGAGGATGCATCATATTCATAGGAGGCCCTGTACCCATTCCCTGACCAAACCCACCTCCACCATTACCCATCAAACCTCTTCCACCAAACCCACCAGGCCTATTCCTCATTTGTCCACCTGGTCCTCTACCACCCACTCCTTGAGCATTGCCTCTACCCCAATTACCTCTACCAAATCCTCTATTTTCCCCACCTTGGAAATTCCCTCCAATGGCGTTGTTGTTGTTGTTGTTATTGTTGTTGTTGCTGGTCACGACGGGTTTACTCGGAGGATCAGCAGGCCCTCCTCTCTTAGCTTGTGCAAGTACAGATTGCGCCTGTTGGCTCCTGTTCACCTGTGCCTCTCCCATTCTCTTAACCGAATACGGAGAGGCATACTCAACAACACAAGGCCTACCATTGAAGGCATACCCATTCATTCCCTCTTTTCAAGCCGTAGCTGCCATAGGATCATAGAACTCCACTTGACAATACCCTTTCGACTTCCCACTAGCTTTCTCATCGAAGAACTTAACTTCTTTCACTGGACCATACTTGCACAGCTCTGCCTCAAGTTCAGCATCAGTTGTCCACCAATGCAAATCCCCAACGAAAAGAAAAGCTCCGCCGCCGCCTCCACCGGTTCCCCCGCCGGTAATAGCACCAGGCATATGGATAGTAGCTCCGTTCCCGACCATGCTACTACCAGGTCCAGGAGGGGTCACGCCATTAACATTAGCCATCACAGGTCTCACCAAATTCTCGTTATTTCCCAAGAGAGGCGGTGGTGGCAAGAGACCCTGAGAATTGTTATTTGCTCTATGAGCCTCATCATCATTTTCCCGATTAGGAGCTTGCCCTAGCTCAACTCTAAGCCCGCCTCCAGCTCCAGGAACAATTCCACCAGGAATCTGCTGGCTATCGTCGCTTACCTTAAGCTCTTGAGCTCCATATCCACTAGAAGCGACTACCACGCCAGTACCACTTGCTCCTCCTCCACCTCCTGCTTCTGCTTTTGGTTCTGCTTTTGCAGCGACGCTCTCACCAACCAAACCAGGTATCGAGACCTCAGCTTCCGATGTACCTAAAACTGGTTCAACCATATCTTCGTCCTCGGTTTTGAGCTTCTCCTTTTCCTCGTTTCCTGATTCCGCTTCGTCGTTCTTTTTCATAGACTGAAGAAATCCTTCTCCGACATTAACGTCGTTATAAAGATCCTCATAATCGTCGTCCTCTTCCTCCGCCATAAAACCTTCGTCGGCGACGGCAGAGATCGCCTCGTTTTGGTGGAACTGATCCATCTGATCCCTCCCGTCTCCCTCATTCATCTTAAACTCTTCCTGGGTTTTAAAAAGAAAAAAAGCTCCTTACTTTGAATCGTATTCAATCAAGAATACCGCAAGCTTACGCCCACTCGAACATGAACAATCTCAAGAACACAAGAGATTGCTGAATTTCTGGTCCCCGGAAGCTAGAAACGGAGAAAGGCCTGTCGCTAGAAACCCTAATCCGGGAGATTTGTGAAATTTCTAGGATTTTCTTATTGAGTATATTTCTCTTTACAATATTATATTTTCTTTTTCTTTTTCCTTTTCCTAGCGAAAGCTTAAAATGGAATCCAACAAATAACGCTAACGTACGCCTTGCGCAAAGCGCATTATAAAGCCTTTCCAAGTGAAGGAAACACGTGTATTACGAGAAAGAACTAAAACAATCCAAACACGCATGTGTTTCATGGGCTACGAGCAATACTCTAATCATATAAATGGGCCAGATTTTTAATGGGCTTACTTGAAGGACCAACGTGAACTACCTGTCGTTCGGACTTCCTAAAACCTAACAAACGTCACGTCGTCTGATTCTTCTCTTAATTTAACTTCATGTTGTCTAGTAGTAACCGGTTGTTCTCTTCCGGTTAACGGCTACCTCACTTCCTACAGCCGGTCAACATACAGGCTCCTCCACCGCGTCCAACGGTCATATATCTAGGGGATATCACAATTCACAACGTTTCGCGTTTCTAAAAGTCTCATCTTTCATATAAAATCCATTGATAACTTGCGAACATATCTATTTACTAAAAAACAGAGAATCAAAAACTCGACGTTTTGGATTTTGTTATTTTCCCACAGAGAGAAAAAAAAAAAACGATGCAGCGCTTTTTCGAACTTTCTTCTTTTGTCTTCTTAATATTTATTTCTGGCAATGTACAAGCCGTCAATCCACCAGTTCAATCGCCGAGATTCGCCGCGAAACAACACCCTTCGGTTATCAATCCTCCAATCGGTCCTCCGATACACTCCCCTACAAAATCACATCACCGTTCTTCTCCGTCGAAGTCTCCGACGTTTCCTCGAATGCCCATTTTACATCCTCCGGCGATCCCTGAATCCCCGACGACACCTTCTAAGTCTCCGGCAACTTCCCCTGTTTCCTCTCCGAAAATTGCGTCTCCAGTGCAATCCACTGTTTTTACGCCGGCGGCTTCCCCTGTTTCCTCCCAGACCACCGCGACTCCTTTGAAATCCCCTGTTTTTTCTCCGGGGACTTCCCCTGCTTCCTCTCCGACTACTGCGCCTCCAGTGAACTCCCCTGGTTTTTCTCCAGCGACTTCTCCTGTTTCTTCTCCGACCACTGCGTCTCCAGTGAACCCCCCTGTCTTTCCTCCAGCGACTTCCCCTGTTTCCTCACGGACCATTGCGACTCCATTGAAATCTCCTGTTGTTCCTCCGGCGATCCATAAACCCCCTACGACACCTTCTAAGTCTCCGGCAACTTCCCCTGTTTCCTCTCCGAAAATTGCGTCTCCAGTACAATCCACTACTTTTACGCCGGCGGCTTCCCCTGTTTTCTCCCAGACCACCGCGACCCCTTTGAAATCACCTGTTTATTCTCCGGCGACTTCCCCTGCTTCCTATCCGACTACTGCGTCTCCAAGAAATTCCCCTGCTTCCTCTCGGACCATTGCGAGTCCATTGAAATCTCCTGTTGTTCCTCCGGCGACTTCCCCTGTTTCCTCTCCGACTACTGCGTCTTCAGTGAATACCCCTGGGTTTTCTCCAGCGAATTCCCCTGTTTCCTCTCGGACCATTGCGAGTCCATTGAAATCTCCTGTTGTTCCTCCGGCGACTTCCCCTGTTTCCTCTCGTACCATTGCAAGTCCTTTGAAACCCCCTGCGTTTTCTCCCGCCACTTCCCCTGTTTCCTCGCCCACTATCGCCACGACTCCTGTATTTGCTCCGGCGAAAACCCCTGTTTCCCCTCCGACTACGGTTCCAGTGAAGTCTCCTATCTCTGCTCCGACGACGAGTCCCACTGCCCCCATAGAATCGCCTGTCACTGCTCCACCGAACCAACCAACCACCGAGTCGCCTGTTGCGACGTCGCCGGTAGTAACTCCTGGTATTCCGTCGAGCCCCTCGACTCCAGCTAATGCGCCGGATATATTTCCTTACGGACGCGGTCCTTTAAACAGTTCTGCACCGGCGACGGCAAATTTAGCGCCTGGGACTGCTGAGATTCCTTCCGGGGATAAGTCGGCTTCTAAATCCATTCAATACGATGTTTTTTTATGCGCATTGCTGATCTTAGCGGCCACTTTGTTTCTATAGGGAAAAAAAACCAACATTTTGTCGATTTTCTTCTTTATGATATGTAATTCTTTTTCACACTTCTAATAGTTAGTTTCTTAATGTTGACAGGAGATATCAAATTTTGTTTTGGATTTGCTTCATGAAACTCACTGTCGTTCTTTTAAAACTAAATCTCATGAAAGTTTGCAACTTGATAGTAATAAACAATCTGCAGTCATCAACAAGGCAAAGTTCTTATTTCATCAAATAGTAATGGACCAAACCCACAAACTAATAGCAACTTGATAGAATCACAGAAAGAAGTTTTTAAAGCTCTTTGAAATGCAACCAAAAGGGACAAATGACATTTTTCACATAGGAGTTTTACCAGAATTCTCGAAGTCGTTAACTTGTCCAAACCTCAAGGGATAGTCTGTGAACGGCTTCACGTTGTCCAACATACTGTTCCCTAGACCCCATTGCATTGGCTCCATATAAGCTGCTGTCCTCTGAACCATCGGAGCATATTGACCATCCGAACAAGTCCCGTAAAACATGGCTTGAGCACCCATCTCTGGCTGTGTCACATTTGAGTAAGAAGCCATCTCCGAGGTATTTGAGGTCATCTGGTTAAGAAAAGGGACGAAAGCGAACCCGTTGTGCTCCATAGCAGACATAGGAAACAGCTGATGCTGCTCGAGACATTGCTGATTGTAACCGAATAAACCAAGGTGCTCAGTAGACCAAGAAGCGTCTTGAAATGTCTGGTTCCTATTCGCAACCTCCTGAATCTTATTTCCTACTGCCACGAAAGCCGCATACAGCTCACTTAAAGAACACTTGTCGAGCTTTTTGTCCCATGAACAATACTTGACTTTCTCCACCTTAATTTTACTTTTATCCAAGCATTCTTGTACGCTGTAAGTTTTGATGCAGCCGCTCGACGCAGTGTCTCTGTACTTGCTTATGATCTCTCTGACTTTGTTCTCGTCCCTCGGCCATAACTCGGGCTCCATTACCTTCTCGTCCCCTGCTCTGTTCGGGCCATACACGATGAGACACGTGTCCACGCCACAAAGTGTTGAGAACTCGTTGGCTTTCTTATACAAACATGCTTTCCTCTTCTTGTAAGTCGTTATCCTCGTCTTCTCGTTCGTTATCCTCGCCATCTTTACCATCTTCCGGCCCATCCAGATACTGAAAAAAAAAAAAAAAAAAAAAGAGTAAACAAAACAAAAATCTAAAACTTGTAGTTGAAATAAAAATGGATAGAGTGATAATTTAAGGCGTGGCGATGATCACCGGCGAAAAAATTATTATACAAACAGAAGTTTCGACCAATTATTCTGGATAAAAATTCATAAACTGTTGATAGAAATAAACAAGTGGACAAAAAGTAAGTTTCTATACACAATCATTCTGGTTTTGATAACGAGGCCATGTAACACATTTCACGGCTTTCATCACCACTAGGTTTGGATAGATATCTTAATAATAGACAATGGTGGAGCTATATAACTCAACGAGGTTAAAGTCCTAGTAAAATAACAGCATCTATAATCAGATCTGTCTATAATCAGAACCCTAAAAAAAGTTCTGAGCATAAATTCCAAATCCAACTACGCCAAATGAAATGGGATCATATGGAAAATCACATATATATATATTTATATAGAGTAAAAGCGGATATAAAAAGAAGGGAAAATACCTTGTAGAACGCTGATAGCTAGCTCCACTTTCTGAAGTTTCTTGATTTAACAATGGAGTTCCTCTTTTTGTGTTTATATATTATTACACACGCAAGAAAATATACATGGGTGATTCTCGAATATTTATCTCCTCCTTCTAATATGGAAACCCTGCTGATATTTGTACTCCTTTCCAAGTAGTATTAAAGAGGAAGTTGAGTTTAATGACTAAATTATAGTATTCAGCCAGCAAATCAAGGAAAACCTTATAAATTAGTAGTGCATGATCAAGATAAAAAGATTCGTTGGTGATTTTGATTTCCCCGAATTTTCCATTTCTGAAGTCTTCCCTCTTCATTATCTTCATGTGCAAAACTTAAGAATCCATCAGATCGGATTCCCCCAACGAAAACAAACCCAAAATCAAAAGCAGTGCTCACGGTTAAAGTCCATAAGGCCCATAACGAAAATAGATATCGATTTAATTTTGCTACATGATATGCTGCCATCGAGAGGCCTGCCGATCAACTGCAGTGGAGGAGCGTTAGGTTGAAGATAGCACTAGGTGTTGCTCAAGCATTGGCATACATCAGCAAAGATTATGTGCCAACACACTTACTCCATAGCAAATCCATCTACAAATGTTGTTTATGCTTCACAAATGTCAACGACAAGTGTTTTACTCTGGCTGAGTAAGAAGATTATATGACTACTGATGTATATATGAGCCGCCTGAACTAAATTCAAGGCCCAACCGTTTGTTACACGAAAAGGACAGTTATTGTCCCCAAGCTATAAACCTTCTTCGTACGTGAAACCCTAGAACTGAAAAATACTCTCTTTTTAATTAAGGGTTATTGCCTCTCGAAAACCTAGCGGAGTCGCATCTTCTTAAGTTAAATGCTTTGCGATAAACTTTTGATTGTGTTCTACAGATTTGCCTTGGTTTATCTTCGGGGAGAAGGTGCAGAAGAGAAGGCGTTGAAACTAAGTGGAAGTGACATGGGAGGACACAAGTTAGACGTTAAGCCTTATCCGTTTCATGCCAACCATCTTGACCCTGAGTTGTCTCCTATGAGAGACGCAGACAGTCGGCGACAGCACATGTAAATTGTTTTTTTTTTTTTTTTTTTTTTTCTCTTGTAGATTGTAAGATAGGTTCTAGTCATGTTGATAATATTATCTCCTGCAATCAAATTTTTAGGGTGGGTGTTACGGGATATGACACTTCGGTTACTGTGTTTATGTCGAGAGCATGCTGATTCAACATTTCTCTAAATGTGGACGGGTCCTGAGAGCTATTGTTCCCGAAGAAGAAGAAAGCAAAGGTGTTCTCTGCAGGTTTGTGTCTTCTTCCTCCCAATATTTTTTCCCAACTCTCATGTTATCTAATGCTAACCAAAGATTTGTTTTTGTTTGCTGGTTTTTATAGCATTGGCTTACGTTTTTTTTCTGGGAGAAGACGCAGTAGAGAAGGCGCTGCAACTTTGTGGATGTGATGTGGAAGGATTGAAGAATATTGAAGTTTCTATTGTTGCGGCGCCAAGTAGGTTATCGTCCGCGTCCGGCTGCTCGATGCCATCCTGGATGTTAGAACAGGCGCGGCTGCATGGTTGGCTATATAATCCCAACAACAAGTAGATGAATTTGATTCTTGATTCTTGATTCTTGGTAACAAAAGTAAAAACCTCTCATTAATTTGTGGTTTGTTTTAGGAGAAAAGAAGATGACTACGGACCAGAGTAGACCGAGTAGAAAGCTCGGAGAAGAAATAAAACTACGGAGTGGAAAGCCCTCTCTTTGGAGAAGACGGACGAAGCTCTTTTGGTAAAATATATTTTATATTAATGATCCCCGTTCGGTTAATTATTCATTTTGTTTTTATAGTTTTTAATGTTTCTAATGTTTTTCTTGAGAGTGAGAGGAAATCAAAGGTCTTTGCTGTGAGTTTTCCTAGTGGTAATCTGCAGCATACTCTCTCTCTCTCTCTCTTTCGAGAGACCACCTTCTTCATCTCCTCCCAATCATTTTGATTTTGATAACGAGGCCATGTAACATTTTCACGACTTTAATCACCATTAGGTTTGGATAGATATCTTAAGAATAGACAATAGATAGATATTTTTAGGGTTCTGATTATATAGATGCTGTTATTTTACTAGGACTTTAATCTCGTTGAGAACCAAACCATTATTGTAGAACCATCTCCGATACTATGCTATGCTAAATAATTTGATCATAAAACCCAATATGGCCGCCATTGTAACAGTTTTTTTTTTTTTTGTTGCTTTACAAATTTATAAATTAGAATTGATATTTTTTTTGTAATATCTCACTTACTAATGTATGTACATTATTTCTTACAAATCTTTTAAGAAATATAGTATGTACAAATGACGCAATAAATGAAAAAGAAGCACCTAAAATATAAGCTATGTCTTAATTAACCGAAAATCTTGTCATCTATTTTGCATTTGAATAAATCTAATGTTTTGCCACTTGAGATGAGTAGGAGACTGAAACGTGACATACCGTGTGGCGTGGACCCATGATTTAATTTTGATCGACCTTATGACAATGAATACTGAGATATAATAGGTTTACATAAATATATATGTGAGACATTTTTCGTGTAGTTTTGGATTATTTATTGTACCAAAAAATCCCGATATGACACTAAAATTGGTAAGCAGAGTTAATGATGGGTAGGGAGCGAGACGGCTAAGTAGTAGTAGCATGGGAACTGTTTCTAAATGGATAATTTACATGCGCCCTATCCATCCACTAAGGGACGAGATGTTTCCACGTCAGCAAAGTTGTAGATTCAATGGATTTATTTATTTATTATATATAGTTTTGACTATACAAAGTTCAATTGTTTGAGTATAATGCTACTCAAGTCCTCGTATTTTTATTTATAGTTCAATTACAAAGAGTCATAATAGAACTTACACTATTAATTTTCGTTACACATTAACTGGTTACAAAACATTCATTGACGAAGCTGTTAACAAGGAAAAACGTTATTTTATTATTACTATGTAATATAGATTAGTTAAATTTTAGCTAAAAACTCAAAAAGTTGCATTCATTGTAAAAACTTGGATTTATACTTGTTTCTAGTTACACATCATGAATATATTTCATCCTATCAACTATGCTTATTTTAGGCACGAGGTATAATTTCGAGGAGTATAAAGCGAAAGTCAAATACTAAAGGGGGTCAATTGTAGAAGGTTTGAAATATATATATATATATATATATATGGGCAAAAACTAGAAAATGAAGGCAACAAAAGTAAATAAGGGAACCAAAGAGGAATTATAAAATTCAATAAAAACCTGAAAAAACAAAAGAAAAAGGAAAAAAGGAAATAAATTTTGCGTTTCAAGTACTCCATCTCCGTCTCTTTTCCTCCGCATCTAAACCACCAGAGAACTATCTCCGACGAAGGAGGAGAGAGAGGGGCACGAAAATGGCGGAGATGGGAGGAATTGGCTGTGGCTGTCGCGGAGTCTCCGGCGGTAATTTCTTCCATCCCGGAGGATTTTCTTTGAAATCTTGTTTCCTCGAGCAGAGAACGAGGAGTAATCGAAACTTTTTCCGAAACGTTTCCCTGTTTCCTCCTCTCAAACGCGGCCGCTTAATCACAAATTGGAGTTCCGTCACCGGGAACAGCCGAATCTTTAGGTATTACTTTATCGCTCGCTGTTAAAAAATTCAAGAACAAATGGGAGCGATTAGAATTTTAGAACATTTCGCTAGCTCGTGGACGTTTCTTTAGTGGAGTCAATTTGGGTAAGGCTGTGAAAAATTACATGTCTGCCAAGAAATCTGGGTTGAAGATAAGTGAATTCGCTAATCGATGTTTTTTTGTTGTTGATACAGCATGGATGCTCGGGAGAAATCACGATCATTTGTGTTGGTATCATCAAGACACAAGAAAGTCCCTGTGTATGTGATGATGCCTATTGATACATTTGGAATCGATGCTTCTGGGTGCCCAATCATTAAAAGGTAAAGGTTTCTGAAAATGTTCCAATGTACCCGATTTTTATTACCTTACATGGTATGAAATATGCGGAAAGCTAGGCTACTTTCATTGTATATAGCGTAATACCATTTCAGAACAAGAAAAGTTTAACTTATTCTTTTGGTTCCTTAGGTTTTTTCATTCAGGTGACGAAGTTTCTATCTGTCTTGTTTCAGGCTCAAGGCTTTAACTGTTTCTCTTAAGGCACTCAAGTTAGCAGGTGTTCACGGAGTCGCGGTTGAGGTTTGGTGGGGGATTGTAGAGCGTTTTTGTCCTCTTGAGTTTAAATGGTCACTGTATGAAGATCTCTTCAGACTGATTTCTGAGGCAGGGCTCAAGTTACACGTTGCTCTTTGCTTTCATTCAAATATGCACTTGTTCGGTGGAAAAGGAGGCATCAGTCTTCCACTGTGGATCCGAGAGGTTTGTATTGTTAAAATTAAAGGTATTTAGTTATTTGTATGTCGTAGATTTAGCAAAGGCTTTGGTAATTTGGATATTGCTTCTTCCTTCAAATATTTGTTAAAAGATTGAGAAAAATCTGAGAGCTTTTTTTTTTTTCTGGCAAAACGTTTGGAGAATCTAGATATATGTTACTTAATCTTGGATGCTTGCTTGATTATAATGTCTTTGGGAATGATGTCTTTGCTAGGAACTTGTACGCCTGCTTGTTGCTCTAGTAATTAGCATCACTCAGCAGCCTTTTCTTTTTACAAATTTTCCAGATTGGAGACGTCAATAAGGATATATACTATCGAGATAAAAACGGATTCTCCAATAATGACTATCTGACACTGGGAGTTGATCAACTTCCTTTGTTCGGTGGTCGCACTGCTGTCCAATGCTATGAAGATTTTATGCTCAGTTTTTCTACAAACTTCGCACCATATTTTGGGAACGTGATTGAAGAAATAAGTATCGGTCTTGGTCCTTCAGGGGAGCTTAGGTACTTCTGATGACTACCAATCATCCTAAAGTCAGAATAGCTACAATAGAAGTTTCTTACACTGAATCTCTTGCAGATATCCTGCACATCCTTCTGGAGATGGGAGATGGAAATTCCCTGGTATCGGTGAATTCCAATGCCATGACAAGTACATGTGAGTAATCAGTAATTCAAAGCCTTTACTATCCTGCGAATCACATTTACAGATTGTGAACTATATTGCTTGGTTTAGGATGGAAGACTTGATGGCAGTGGCATCCCAAGAAGGCAAACCTCAATGGGGAGGCAGAGATCCTCCAGATGCCGGCTGCTATAATAGCTTTCCATCTGGGGTTCCCTTCTTTGAGGAGGGCCATGATAGTTTTCTCTCTGACTATGGTCGTTTCTTTCTAGTATGTTCGCGCATTATTATGATCTTGAGTAGTGTTCAGCAACAGTGGCTAGTAGGTTAGATTTTAAATAACATAGTGAACTGCTTTTCATTGTAGGAATGGTACAGTGGGAAGTTGATCTGTCATGCTGATGCTATTCTTGCAAAGGCAGCCGATGTTTTGCGGAGACGCCAGGAAGAGGAGAAAAGCTCTGTAATGTTGGTTGCAAAAATTGGTGGAATCTATTGGTGGTATAAGACATCTTCACACCCCGCTGAACTAACTGCAGGTTATTACAATACCGCCCTCAGGGATGGTTATGATCCTGTTGTTTCCGTCTTGTCTCGCCATGGTGCTGCTCTGCATATCCCGTAAGAGCCTTCTTCTGAAGTTTTTTTTCTCTGTGTAAATAATTCATAGAAGCTGCGTGAGTTTACTGCTACTAACGAGATGAATCTTTCATTTCTTTTCCAGCTGTTTGGATATGGCGGACAGTGAAACACCTGAGAAGTATCTTTGCAGCCCTGAAGGATTGCTTAGACAGGTACTTTCTTTCCTAGTGAATTGATCTAGAATTCAATTATGTTTCATATGAAGATTTATGCATGTTGCTTGTCTATTTAATCCGGTCAGTATCGTGGCACTATTTTCTTCCTAATCCTTTGACACACACTTCAAACTGGTTTAGTATCTCTGTTCTTACTGCGCTTCTTCCCGTTGAGACAATCAAGCATGCCTTAAGAACATGAACAAATCAACCTTGTCCCTTTTTTTTTCCTGCTAGATACACGACGTTTCGAAGAAGAGGACAATACAAGTGACTGGTAGAAACACAAGCGAAAGATTTGATGAGGTGAGAGATTTGCTCATTGTATAATCCTATACGATGTGGTCAAAGTCGAGGTTATTAACAATACATATATGAATCCTGCAACAGATGGGACTAAGGCAAATACGAGAGAACTGTGTGCAACCGAATGGGGAGACTGTAAGATCTTTTACATTTTTTAGAATGAATGAGAAGATCTTTAGGGTGGAGAACTGGAACAACTTTGTCCCTTTCATTAGGCAGATGAGTGCAGATGTGTAAACAGCAGCCATTGGCTCGCATTTTCTTTTGCTACAGAATTGATCTTTCCTCACCATATTGCTTTTTCAGATATGTGACGAGGAAAAATAATCAAATCAAAATTGTTCTAAGATATCTTTCTCTTTCTTTTCTTTCATTTTGTCAACTCTCTTGCACTTCTGAGTTCTAGTTACATGGAAGAGAATAAGTCTGCAAATAAACCTTTTGAATGGATCAAAAAGTTACATTATGTTTGGACTATCAGAAACAGATCTAATACAGAGAAAATCCCAATTACAGCACATGTGTACATACTATTATTGTTCTTGCAATTTGTTTAAACAGATGACAAATCAAAGGACTTGCCTATCAGCAGCATCAGCAACAATAGGCAACCTTGGGATCTGACCAAACAAGCAAGCAGAGAATCCATAGATCAAAGAGACAAGCAAGAAGAGGAACACTGTGCTGTCCAAACTCATCACCACGTCTAAACCAAACCCATCACTCGGGTTGAAGCTTCTCTCAAGCAAATCCGGGAAAATCAACAGCACGTCGAGCACAATCGCCTGCATCGTGTTGAACCTAACGTACCTGCTGAAATTAGGGTTCCTCACGACGACGAAGTAGAGAGTGAGGAAGATGAGAAAGCCATTGAAAGGGAAGCTCTTGAAGGCCTTGATGGCGGGAAACAAAGGTTGGATGAGTATCTGGAATGGTGGGTATTGCGTGATGATGAATTTGCCGTACTGAATCCCATCGAAGAATGGGTAGAAGTAGCAGACGGCTGAGATTATCCGATCGGATGCGTCGACGGAATCGTCCCCCTTGGATTGGAGGACGAGCGTGGCGGCTCTCTCCCTGGAAAGTCTAGGTTTTGGGAACTGGGGATTAGGATTTAGAGGGAGAGAAGAAGAACGTCCGGCTAGGGTTCTGGTCTGGAAGAAGGTGAGAGATGGTAATGGAGAAAGAAGATGAGATATTGCCATTGCTCTGTGTGCTGTGTTTTCTCACTTCACACAAAACGAAAGAGAACTTTGCTGTTTGCTCAATGCTCACATGATGAGAGGATAATAAACTAAACTCCACGCTGTTTGAGAATGTTGTCTAAAAACATTGTGTCGTCTTCCTATCCTTCTAACGTCACGCAGTCCTTTGATGGAAGAACCAAACGCTCGATGATGAAGATGATAAGCAACATCATCGGTGCTGTTTAATAATACGGAGACTAAACTACACGACGTGTTAAACACCATTCGAAACGGCAAGTAGTTCTCTGAAGTGAAGCAACACAATCTAACAATTTTTGTTTTTGGACGGCCACAGTCTATCAATTAAATAGCCGGGTTTTTTAGATTAGCCTCTGTTACTGTTTTGTTTTTGTAATACATTTTGTTTTTTGTAATATCAAACCCCACCAGTATAAAACGGCGTAATGTCTTGTGGTGGTGTTGGACCCAATTCTTTCAATTTTCACCTAATTTAATTACCTCCGTATTTATTTTTAATGTCTCTTGCATATATATATTGAATAAATATAGCATTTGTTCATATTGAATTATCTGGTTAGTTAACCTTTTTGTTTAGACAAGATAATGTCAACAATTGTATGTACGATTTTCTTGTTTCTCTTAAACGCTTCTTCTGCGTTTGCGTCTGCGTCTCCCAAACCGCCAATCGCAAGGCAACTATCAACTTCAGAGACATCAAATTCAACAGCTTCTTGCTCAGCAACTGGAAATCCAATCGACGATTGCTGGAGATGCGACGAAAACTGGAAGTCCAACCGCAAAAACCTCGCGGATTGCGCGGTTGGATTCGGACGCGACTCGATCGGCGGTAGAGCCGGCGAGTACTACACCGTAACCGAATCAGGAAACGACGATCCTGTAAACCCGTCTCCAGGTACACTACGGTACGCCGCTACACAGGATCAACCTCTATGGATCATATTCGACCGCGACATGGTAATAAAACTAAAAGAAGATATTCTAGTCACGTCATACAAAACCATAGACGGAAGAGGAAATAACGTGCAAATAGCTTATGGGCCGTGTTTGACTTTATACAAGGTGAGTAACGTAATCATAAACAACATTTATATTCACGATTGTGTTCCGGCGAAACGGTCGTCGGGAGGTTATTCGGATGGAGATGGGATCTCGCTATTCGAGTCACGAGATGTTTGGATTGATCATTGTACGTTAGAGAAGTGTTACGATGGGCTTATTGATGCGGTTAGTGGGTCGACGGATATAACGTTCTCGAATAACTACATGTTGAATCATAACGAAGTCATGCTTTTGGGTCATAGTGATGATTTTTCCGGTGATCGAGATATGAGGGTTACGATCGCGTTTAACTATTTTGGTCAAGGACTTGTCCAGAGAATGCCAAGGTAATAAATACAATCTTTCTTTCTTTTTGTTAATGTCGGGAAAAAAAAGTTAGCAAAAATGATTGTTTTGTTATGTGGCATTGTGGGGAAAAAAATGATTCTTTTTATGATGACTTGACGAGGATGATTATATTAATTGTTTGATGAAAATCAAAATATACATTATTTTAATATTTAAAAGTAATTAAGTATTTGTGTTCAAATTACCAATGTGTTATACAGTATAGTAATTGCAATTATTTATGATTTAATAATATTATGTGTAGGTGCAGGCATGGATATTTTCACATAGTGAATAACATTTATAGAGAGTGGGAGATGTATGCTATTGGTGGAAGTGCTAATCCAACGATCTTTAGTCAAGGAAATGTTTTCATAGCTTCCGATAATCAGTTCACAAAGGAGGTATGTGTTAGTGACGTGCATGGTCCGCAAAACTAGAGCGTTTCAAGCTACCAATAAATATAGTGTAACTACAATTTACTTTATGATTATCTATATTTTTAGAAATTCAACTTTTTTGCTTTTTATTATCAAATCTCTCCCTTAACCTTGTGTGACTAATTAGACTACTAGACAAAATCAAACTAAAGCAAACCAATAAGAATCCAAAATGAGGAATTTGTTTTAGTTAGATGAGTTTTTTTTCCAAGACATAAGACTTGTGTTTTGTGGCGAAAACCAAACTTAAATCTAAAAGAACACATAAGCCGATCCAAAATTAGTTTGATTTTCACAAGTTTATTTCTATTGTTTTACCTACCAAATGGATATTAGATTCTCGACCGAAATGTTTACTCCTATTCTCCTAATTCTAAAACCCACATGCTTTATACGCAGGTTACAAAGCGAGAGAGTGTAGATGGAGGCGATGAATGGAAGGAGTGGAATTGGAAATCAGAAGGAGATGAAATGCTTAACGGCGCTTTCTTTACACCATCAGGGAAAGAGGATTCTCCGAGCTATGCGAAAACGTCGAGTATGGTAGCTCGACCAGCTTCACTTCTCAAGACCACACATCCATCAGTGGGTGTTCTTAGTTGCCAACATGACCAACCTTGTTAGAACACATACATCAGCTTGTCACCAAATCTTGTATTGTCCTCCTTTATTTTCTTTCTCTTTCTTCTTATTGTAGTTATTGTTATAGCCTATAGGACTTGTATTGAATGTGATGATCATAGACCCAAACAAAACAATTGCATAGTTTCATAGTAAATTTTACCAAAAGGTTTCAATTAAAAGTCACTCAAAGTTGGTTTATTTTTGGAAGTAAAGGAGAAAGGAAACTTAGAAAGAAGTAATGGTTGGATTTGGAAGGACATAAGATTAAGGACCAAAAGGAGAAATGTGGAAGAAAATGATTTGGAGACGCAATGGTTGAGTTATTTGGGATTCACTATAGATACAAGATACTCGAAAATAGCTTGCTATTGACCAAAGAAAATAGATATGCTATCTTGTTTGCAACATTTCGTTCCTTTTTCAATGTATGTTCACCCTCTTTAGCCACGATTGATCTGGACATTATTAACTAATTTACATTTGCAATTTCTAATAGAGAAACCTTAAGAGATTATTGGTTATAATGGAGTAACAAAGACGGTTTCTGTTGATACCAGAGTTACAAAGGATTGTGAAGAAGTAAAGTGATAAATGTCAAGTGTATAGAATTTTCCTAGGTTCCCATCGCTATCCTATTTATGTAAGCAACCGGGAAATTTTGCTGACGCCATTCTTGGCTATGCACCAAATTCGGTAGTCAAAGTGGCATACTTTACGGTTAATTTTCCTTCACCCTTTCTAATAGTGGACGATGTGTTCAGTACTTATCATGAAACTCTTATCTGCTGTTCGTAAATGCTACAATCACATGTTGTATTTCCCATCCAACATTGGAAGAATCACAAGTGATAATCATGAAAGGGGAGACGAAACGAATTAGATCTGACACATTGTTTGTGTTTGTCAAAACCAAACAAGTAGATTTTCCTCAGGACGATACCGAGACCGATATAATTTATTCATTTACTGAGTAAAGTGAGCTTTCAATAGACAAATAACGAGACTTCTTGAACTTCATGATTCGGTTCTTGAATTTCAGTCTTCAATTTTGAGTAATGTGTGGACACTAAAATAAAAATCTCTTTATAAACCAACGAATAAGGCTTTAAATGAATAAGTAAATTTTATTGATAAGAACAAGTATTCGAGTACAAGATGAATAAGAGTACGTGAGCTCGTAGTGAATACAAGTGCAAATTAGGTAAAAGTTGACCTCCTCTATGCGACTCCTACTTCTTATATAGTCTCTCTTGATCTCCAGTTGCTGCATGTATATAGGGGGCCGTTGCACGTGTTCCAGATATCTCGGGGGTTGTTGTTGCATCGAGCTCCGAATCTTTTGGGATCTCGCCTAACTTAGTTGATTTAGTCTCGAAGATAATCTCAGTAGCGGTAGCTCGACGGTCTGCTGAAGATATAAAAATGGGTCATATTCCTAGTAAGTCGTCATAGATGGATTTGAGATGATTTTTTAGTGGGCTTCACGATAGGCCATATTTAGTGATAAATCCAGCTATAACAGTTGCCGTGAGAGGACGAGGTTGATGGGCGGAGAACATATTTTGAAATTGTTTAACACTTCTTTGCTTTTGGTTGGTGATAGGTCGAAATTTTTCGGGCTCCGAATATATTTTGTACTAGCAGTGTACCGTGTTCGAGTTAGTTAAATTAAAAATCCGATTATCACCGAATTTTTGGATAAACAATTGAATTATTTGGGACAAACCGCTGAGATTTATGGATACGAGCGGTTGCATTAACTAGGATAATACCGAATCTCAAGGCAAAAAAGTAAATCTTTGAGATTTATTTTTAAACAAACGGTTAAGATTGGGGGAGGTGAAAAATCATTTATTGATTTTTGCTGGTAATGATGGTAAGCGCATAAATACGCCTCCCACTTCTTCATAAACTGCATGCGCTCTACTACTTCTCGAGATAACTCCCCATCTTCCTTTACTATTTTACTTTTTGGTTTTCTCTGTACTTTTCATCTTCTATCCAAAACAATGTCGAAAAGGGAGAAAAAGTAGAACGGGATTTCGCTCATTGATCCAAATTTTTTCTGTTTTTTTTTATTACTCGTTTGGGACTTAGCGACTCTAGCTTTAGGGAGTAGCGAACTTATTTCCTCCCATTTTTCTTGTTTCTTGACTCCATGGTCGAATCGGGTGTTGCGGAGAGCCAAGCTCCGGCCGTCGAGTCTTCGAAACGGCGGGTTAAGCAGAAATCGAGTACTCGTCCAAACTCAAAAATCTCTTTCGAGGAGGCCGATAATCTTCGATCCCTTTACGGAGTCGAGATCGAAGTTTCCAGAGGGCTTGAGTCGGCACAGAACGTGAGATCGAGCTATGGTTGTGCCTTTTGGCATTTTTTGAGTCGTGCGACCTTACTTTTCTGATTCTGCCGTTCTTACTAGAGATCGTGGCGGAGATGAAGGTGGCGCTGCTGCAGATGCTTCCGAATCTGGTTAAGACCCTTATCATATTGCATGTTTTGTCTAAGGAGCTTGTGCTTTCGTTCGGTCCAAAAGAATTTTACCAGTTGTGCATGGTGAAGAAGAATGCCCGTAACGATGGCTCGTTCTATGTGGTTCCCCGCTCCAATAGAAAAATTATCGATGGCTTGCCGCCGAGAGATGACGGATGGCAGAAGAAGATTTTCTTCTTCAAGCTTAATCGGGCGTCAGTTGGTGACTTCGATTTCAGCCGACTCCCTACGAAGTGGGCTGATGCAGTCGGTTAGATAGATTTTATCTAGGGTTGGGGGTTTTGCATGTGATTCTTTTGGTGATGATCAAACATTTGATCCTTTTTATTTTGCAGAATCGTCTGGCAGAATTCTATTCAGCGAATCATTAATAGCACGGACCAGTTGTCTTCGCGAAGATCAAACTCGGTGGGATTCGTTTTCGAGAGAGAATCTTGCAAGCGTACCAAAAACATCAATAATGTTATTCAAACCATGCGATTGCCAAAACATTTAGAGATTCGACCATGCATTTTTGGTGAGATTACATGTTGATGTTTTTTTTTTTATTAACAACCGATTACATGTTGATGTTTGAGATTTAGGATATGGTTTCAATTTAATTTGAATACATCAAAACAAAAGTTTGTACTAGTCGTGTACATATTTCACATGAGTATACACATTAGTACAATCAGGTTGATCTACAACAATATTGTGTATTTTGTACATATTATAAGGTCTATCTACAACAATATTTCAGCTAAATTAAAATTTATTTTTGATTATTCTTTATTTTTTACCAATAAAATAAAAATTGGAAGGAAAATAATGAAATTAAAAATCAAAGTATGCGATAATAATTAACAAAAAATAAAGCACTGCTAGATAAAACTCAGAAAGCTCAGACGATTCGCTGAAATGTTGAACCTCGTGAAATAATGCGATAATCTTTCTTTAACTCTAATTATGATAACGCATGTTTGGTGTTTGGAAGCGAAGAAAAATCCTAGAGTTCCAAACATTTCTACGAATCTCTTAGTAGAAAACTCGTGGTCTCAACTAGTATTATTTGGCCAGAGACTTTTCTTCAGAAGAGACTTACCGCTGCTATATGTTCTTCAACCTTATGAGCTTAGAAGTCCCAATTTGGAAAAAACACCCACAAAACCAGTTTAAACTACCAATTTCGTTCTTAACTGTCATGAAGATGCTGCTCAATGGGATATGGATCGCTACAATGTTTTGGTTGACAGTAATGTCCAGAAGGGGCTTTTCTTTCTGTACTACAACCCTAACCTCGTTCTTTTCTTACATGATTAGATGTAATGCTTTCTATTACAAAACAAGTTGTTCTGGTCTTTAAACGTGATATCGTCTATGAGCCTTTGGACAAATATACTTTAATCTTGTTTTTGGATCCAGATCGAGAGTGTGAACTGAGTTCTCGTTGTGCTCAGATTTATGAAAAATTTGCAGCAGCTTATCGCCAAATTAAAAGTTTAGATATCCCTCGCTAAACAACGTTTATAAGGTAACAGACATTCCCTACATTACTGTTGTATGGATAGGGAAAAGGTTTGAGGAGGAGGCCCTTTCAAACCGAATTTACTTTTCGCGATTGGATTTACGATAAGTTCGGCTAGTTTTTGCGACTGGATTAGCGATAATTTTATTTATTGGAATACATTTGTTTCAGTAGCAGTCACTTGAATCAATCTGGTTTTTTTTTAAGAAACATAGATCCATTGGAACTATTTGACAAAGTTTCTGGTGTTGGAAAAAAAAACTCTAATTATGATGAGGAACTTCGCGCGCAAAACAATGAAGGCGAAAATTTACATAATGATTGATCCTAGTTTAAAGCTCGTAGCTTGCCATCCAATTTATATTGGTGGTGTCTTCTTTGATAGTTTGATTTAATAACAACAAAAACTTTGTAGTCTTTCAAATTTGTTAGTAAAACAAGCTTAGTCATAAGCAAATTAAATAAAAAAAGAATGCAAGAGCAATACAAAGGTTTTTAAGCAGGTATCGTCCGTGGCACGAGTCACCTAAGTTATCGTTTAAAACCACACCATTATAAATTGGAATTTTTTGAAACCACACGCTACAAATTATGTGATCATATCGTTACAATTTACAAACTAACCTGGAGTGACAAGGGATGGTGAAGAAAACAGAGGCCTTCATCGACTATTTTTCTGACTATTGCTATTACAAATTTACAATTCCAGATTTCCTTTTGCCTTCAAATAGTTTTAAAATGTACATTTTTCGATGTGTAAAAGATACTTTAGAATCTTAGGCGAAAAAAAAAAGGAAGAAGAAAGAGATTTATTGACAAATACCGAAACTAACTATGAACTAGAAACTAGTGCTCAGATATATATTAGTATCTTGTGTTCGCAACACCATTCATTACATCATCAACTAAACAAACACGTGAACAAGAACACACAAACAAAAATAAACCACCCACTAATTAACTCGACAATCAAATAAAACCCTCAATAATAGGGGAAAATTAATCAATCTCATTTACTTTCCCTCAAAGCCATAAATAAAAAGATTCAAGAAAAAAAAAAAACGAACAAAAACAAAGACGAAGAGAAGAAACAAGAAGTGAACTATAGAAGCCATGAAGCAAACAAGCAGAGCAAGCTCACCACCAAACCAGCCTTAGCTCCTCCGATGATCCTAACCGCACCGGCTTCATCAGCAGTCGCATCGTCCGCCTCTCCGTCAGGTCCTTCCGCAGGCGAATCAGACTCATCAAAAGAACCTGGAGACGGTGCAGCCTTCTTCTTCTTCCCTTTCGCTTTCCCTTTAGCCGGTTTTGGAGAATCCGCAGCGTCCCCGTCTTCAGGTGCCGGAGCAGGAGCCGGAGCTTCAACAGCGGAAGCCTTAAACAGCTCTTTAGGCAGTAAAACCTTATCCGTGGCATAAATAGCCAAAGGCTGCTCGTCGATTAGAGTATCAACGATCTGGACAGTGTTGATCCTTGTCTTGAGCGTAATTTTCTCTCCGTCGTTCTGTACAGTGAGCTCGAACTTGTTGGCTCCATCGGTAGCGAGTGTGTTCGTCGGACCGTTGTTGGATTTGAGCATCGCCATTGAGTAATACGTCGGGACAGCGAGGAAATCGAGGAAAGCTTCTTTCTTTGGAGCTGTCAAGTTCTTGTATTTGGGCAAGAATCCTTTCATGGCGTCATCTCCTGGACAGAACACTGTCATGCCTCCTTCTACACTCTCCTGTTTAAAACCAAAACACAATCCAAAAACCCATTTGAATTTCTCAAAAACTAATTTGTCAACTACAGTTAAAATCTTTTATCTACTCAATTATAGTGGCAAGTGAGTTAGTGGGAAAAATTATTGCTACTTTTTATTTTAATTTTTAATCTGAATTTTAAGAATTTAGATTGGTATGTTTCAGAGTTTGAATTGGAAAACTAGTTTAATAATGTTCCGATAATTGAGGTAATCAAGTCTATATGTCTATATGTTTGACTATTTAATTGCTCATTCGTTACCTAACACTTGTCAACAACTTTTGACTTTTTTGTTTCAAAACCAATCGCTATGGATACAAGCCAACAAAACAACCACTCTACATGCATCTTTTTTGATTAACTAATTTCGAATTTAACAACGGAAATTAATACAATTAATTATTGTTTCTAGTTGGAGTCCAATACTTACTAATCAGGGTTTAATTAGTGTAAGTATCAGAGTCTTTTTTGCTTGATCTAATTGCTACATTTATACAGTGTCACATGCATCTATTTCTTGATTAATTCTAATTTGAAAACGGACAAATTAATGAGGTACCAATTATTGTAAAATCAGGTTTTAGTATTTTTGTCTACATTTATACAGTGACATGCATCTACTTATTGTTTAATTATTTCCTAATTAAAACGGAAAATGACTAATTATTGAGATTTTTTTTTTATAATTACGTTGTAATCAAATACTACTACTAATCAGGGTTTAGTAAGTACCTGGTAGGTTTTGGAAGCTCCGGGGTTAGTGAGAAGAGTCTCGGCGAAAACTTTACAGCCATGAGCCGACATTATTCCGGTGATATTCATCTGCGCCGGAGCCGGAGTCGGAGCTGACGCAGTATCCGACGGTAAGATTTTGCTGATCTGGATAATGGAGATATTGTACGGAACTTCTTCGATCGATTTGACGAAGAAGGACGATAGATCTCCGCCGTCGGGGCCGAATCCGACCTTGCCGCCTCTCAGATCCGTTATATTTACGAATCCGGTGGTTCCGGGAGCTGCTCCGGTGGCTTGGAAGATAGTGGCGGCGAGGGCGGAGCCGTCACGGATCTGGTGGAGTTTTTTGGCGCCGAAGTAATCGAGGAGGATGTGGAGGGCGAGGATGTTTTTGAGAGTGGAGATTGTGTAGCCTTTGGAGGTTAAGGCGGACATGGCGGCGTTGTCGACGGCGCAGACGGTTATGGTTGTTCTCCGGTTGATCTCGTCGGCGAGGTGAGTTTGGGTTAGGAAATGGTTGAAGGAGGAGAAAGAAGGGTGGTTTGCGAGGAGACGCGTGACGTTGTGCGCGTGGGATTCGACGGCGAGGAGGAGGATGATAGGGAGAATGTAGGAGATGATTACTTCTCTCATCTTCTTCGCCATTGTTGGTACTGTAGAGAGAGAGAGAGAGAATGTGTGAAGAGTGGAGGAATTTGAGGATTCTTCAGAGAGTGAGCTCTGAGCTTAAACTAAAGGGGAAAACGAAGATGGTGTTTACTTAAATGGACCTGGCTTGTGATTGAAATTACGATTATACCATTAAGTTTTCATTTAATATTTATTGTCATTGTTTTAATATTTATTGCGAATTTAAGCTTATGGGTTTGCAAGTCTGTGAGTTGTGTGACCATGTCACACGCTGTGCTTTCAGTTCCACACCTGCTATTTTAAAAATTATTGATATATTTGAGTACGTGTGTTTTTTTTAAAAAAATGTAGGAAGTAGAAATGCGTCTTCATATGTTATGTTATGTATATATATCTTTTTATATATGATTATGTATTTAATATATATTTGTATAATTGCGGTGGTTTATTTTCTACATTAATCATCAAGACTATTAATATTCCCTCTGTTTCTAAAAGAAAGTTGTTTTAGAATTTTTACACATATTAAGAAAACACATTAAAACATGACTATAAATACATCATTTTTTGTAATTAATCATTTCCCATAAATTTAAACCAATAATAATTCAAAAAAATCATTTAATTGTTTTGAAGTTTACAATTTTTCATCATTGATTAAGAAAAAATGCATAGAAAACCTAAAACAACTATCTTTTTTAAACAAAAATAAAATCTAGAATTACTTTCTTTTAGGAACAGAGGGAGTATTAGTTTGAACAAGTGACACATATAATAATGCAAAGCAAAAAATTCAGTTTGTGTATATAATATTATTTTGAACTTTAGTTTGTATAATTGTTGTCTATTTTCTCTACATTAACCATCTAAGACTAAAGTAGTAGACCACGCCACAGCTATAAATGTTTGAGCATTCGCAAATTACTACAAGCTTTAAGAAATTCATTGCTCTCCTTTGTTTGAGATATTTCTAGTGGATCACAACTCACAAGCATCATGTGATTAAGATGTTACTTGTATTTGTTATGTGTAGCTGAAAATAGAAATACCTTTTCAGACTAAAAAAAACGTACACATAATTAATAATTATATATCTAATTTTTTTTTATCAAAAATTGTCACGTCAGCAAACCAGAAAAACAAAAACATCTCACGTGGGAAGAGTATCTCTTCTACATAAATTAAGGCATCAGTGACTCATCATTACTCCAGTGTTAAAAAATATTAAACCCCATTTCACAAGCATAGAATCTTCTTCTTCGTTTAATTTATTAATTGATGAATAAGAATCCTAAAACATTATTCAAGTTGTAATCAATCTTTTCATATGATGTTGTAAACTAACAGTTTATTTGTTCCTTAAAATGTTTGATTAGACGGAATCTGAGTCTTAGACTGCAGGCTGCAGCCACGTCATCAGTGTCGGTGACAAAGCAAAAGTTGAAAGCGAATGAATCGCGTGATCGATACGGTCAGCGAAAACCGGAGATGAGGCAGTTTTCGTGGTTTAGCCATAAGTTCAGGGGTACTTGTGGAATTAACGATGCGTGGAACTAGTGGACCCAATGGTATTGATTTATATACATGCCACGTGGATGGTTGAGATCTGTTTTCAGATTCTCCACCGACAATCGGTCGGTCCGTGTAATAGCAGCTGAAATAACTGAGTAAACTAGTTAACCTGAAAATCTGACGCAACGGTTTGTTGTCGCTTGCCACTTGTGATGCTGCTGATACGACGACGATGGTAGTATTAGTTTTGTTTGTTTGTATTTTCTTTCTCATGATACGGTAAAATATATTAGACAACGCAAAATAAGATGAAAGACGATGTTACAGTATTCACGTAAACAGATTTTGTGAATTTCCTTTTGTTCTCAACTATTATGTGAAAAGTTTTGGAAAAAAAAAAAAAACAAGCGGTGTTGTCCCACCGGTACTTGAGGAACTAATTTCCAATACGGAATCGAATTTGATTCTATTTGGCCACCGGAGAATTTACAATTCGGCATCGCCGGGACACACATTAGTTCTTGGGCTTAGAAAGCTTTTGGTAAACTGTGGATAATTCAAAAAAAAAAAAACTGTTATGTGAAGTTTGTCCGACACAAAATGACTAGAAACTTGTTAAACTAAGAATGTGAGTTTGTAAGAAAAGAAAAAAAGTAATTAAAAAGATTGTCCTTTCCAGAGCCGGCTCAAAGATTTTGAAGGCCGCAAGCCAAATTAAAAAGGGCTAGTTTGGTTTATTAAAAAAAATTATTTTGCATATCTGTGGTTTGAATCCATGAACTATAAGTCTTAAAGAGCATCACTACCACTAGACTAAAGGCAATTTCTATGAATTGAGAGTCGAAAATTGTATATATAAAAATAGGAACGCAAGCATGGACTTGACCTGCTTGGGCTCAGGGTCGGCCCTGGTCCTTTCTCTGGTAAAGATTCTAAACGAACAAGGTGATAATGAAAAAATGATGAAAAATTATTGTTTTACTTTATAACGAAATGACTATTCAGTTGAAAATTTCAAACAAAAATAATCAAAAATACTCCAAAATACCACAAAATAATTTTTTGTTCTTAAGAATACCAACATTTTAACAAAAAACTACGTTAACTTTATGGTCATTTTGGTGGGAAACATGCAAAGTTTATACATAGACAAGGAGAATTAATAACCATCAAACCTACAACACCAAGTCACTGAAATCTTCTACATCAGATCGATTATACATACTATCAATAAACCTCAAACGAAATGTTCAAAAAAAAAATATAATAATAAAAAAAAATAAACCTCAAACGAAATCTTAAGATCGATTCTCTATTCAAGAAATTCCAAATAGAGTAATAACTTGTATGTGCCAAATAGATTCTATAATCAAGAAATCTATCGTAAACGCACCCTTGGAGAATTTCACCGTATGTCTCGGGAACAGTCTGTAGGCTTCTGAAATCCATCTCCTTGACCAAGCTCAGAGCTTCTCGGATCTCACCGCTCTTACATAGAGACGAAACGCGATTAAAGTAAGATGTGGAGGAAGAGACTTTTAACAGATATATGCATTTGGAATCTAGTTTTTTGGGGTAAACAAAGAGTTGAGATCTATGTCTTCTTCTTCTACAAAAAAAAAAAAAAAAAGTTGGATCGCTATCTAATGAAATTAAGCATTTTAGATAAACTGACAATGCAGGAGGACGAGCGGATATAAAAAAGCAAACTACATAAACCAAACAAAATTAAACAGATAAACAAGATGAAACGCCAATAAATGTTTTTAATATACAACCAAAACATCTGACAGAAAAGGATCATAAATTAAGAGTGTATCGAACCCTGCATCAGCCCTCTAATCTACCCTTTTTCGCAGTGAACTTGTGCTGCGCAGTCTCCTCTCGGCTCTTCCGCTTATGGTCAGAGCCTTGTAAGGTTCTCGAAAGGCAATCAAAGCGTACAATATGTAGCATATTTGAGGGAGGACCATCAGGTGTTAAGAAGATATCATCAAATGTAGTAGGATCATCAACTGTTAAGCAAACATGGTAATATGAAAATGCCATCCGTCTGCACAAAGGGAAGAAAACCAATAGTTCTTTTATTTGCTCTAAGATCACCATCAAACCTAATGGTTTGGAACGTGTCGTAGGATTATTCGTTGCCCAAAAAGCGATGTCCACTAACATAGAAAGACCTCTGACATAATTATCCCCTGAAAGTGTATATCAACGTCATCTAGATTATTAGAGACATAAAAAAAGTATCATTTTTTTTTTTTTGATAATTCAGGGAATCCCAGACCTATGGAAAAAAGAAAATCCAACTTGGCGGAATCGAACCATCGACCTAAAAATTTATATGTTGACTTTCGCCTACTACAGTCTTCCACTCTACCAACTGATCTAAGGTCGGTCTTGTAAATGTACTGATATGACACTTATAAATAGTAGCATATTAGTTAGAGAATCTAATGTGTTCTATAGAAAAAGGAAGGAATGAATAAATAAATCTTTTCCATTGAATTTCTGATTTCCTTTTCACGTTTTGGAGGACTACCCTATATTAATTGAGAAGAATTTTTAGAGAGTAACCTTAATTTTGTATATAATTTACAATGGTGCTATTTTGCTGATGTGTCATCACCAGAATCATTCTCAGTAAATATATAAAAATGAACTTATGTTATTAGATTAATTATATGTTATGTCACTCACATTAATTTGGTTAGACAATTTTATATCATTTATTTATACATAATTGAGCATTTAATTTATGAAGATATTAGTTGTCAAAAAAAATTTTTATGAAGATATTCTTTTCTTTCTATTTCTTACCAAAAACATATCATACTAATTGTTTTTTTAAACACTATATTTCTTCTCTTATTTTTGTTTAAACTTAATTTTATAAAAAATAAATCATCACAACATTTATATAGTAAAAAATATATATATTTTTTGTACATGTGTTATAATTCGAATTTTTAAAAATAATTATAAATTACTCAAATAATTAATAAATATGAGTATGTTTTAAAAATCTCATATTGGAAATGAAGATGTGTAGATGGTTCAAAAATTATTACAAAAAGAACATAAATGATAAAAAAAAAAAACTTTAAAAGCAAGAAGCTTGATTTAATAGACATCCATAATATTTATAATATATATATTTTTAATATGATTTATTAATAGAACCATATAAATTAACCAAATAATATAAATATTTAAATTTCATAATAAGTTAAAAATATTATATCAAAAAGTCGAAATATTAAATTACATTATTCACGTAAATATAAAACAGATTAAATCTTTAATACAATTATTTATTGATTTCTCCTTGCGTGAAGGTTATCAACTGGTATATATATTACGATTTTGGGCCATTTAAACGTTATCTTAGAGGACGGCGGAAAAATTCAACTTGGAGTTATAACGGCAGCTGTAGTAAATGGAACGGGCATAATCTATATTTTATTTATTTTCATACACATAATATCATTCGGAATCGGGACTTATATCATATAGTAAGAATGCTAAGATCCTTCGTATCTCATTGTTCCTAAGATGTGTCTTATCATTGGCAACAAACACATGGACTTCTTCTTCTTCTTCTCCTTTAATCTGAATCCAACTACATCCAGGCTTTTTCTTCAAGCCTTTAACTTTCATCATCTCTCTCATCTTCACAACTTCATCCCAACTTCCTTCAACTGCATACGCATTCGATATCGTCACATAGTTCCCGGAGTTATCAGGTTCCGATTCTAACAACTGCCTTGATAAGTACTCCACAAGCTCAGTCTTATGCTGCTTGCTGCAAGTAGCAAACAAAGATTGGATCATTCGTGCGTCTGGCTTGTATGGCATTTCCTCGATTAACCTTAAGGCCTTGTCTGTTTCTCCAGCTGACGCAAGAAGATCTACCATTAGTCCATAATGTTCCAAGCATGGTTTCATGCCATGTTTTGAAACCATATCAGTGAAAATCTCGATAGCTTGATTAATATCCCCGACGTGGTTACAAGCAGATAAGAGGCTAGTGAATGTTATGCCGTCTGGTTTAATGCCCATGTCTTCCAAGCTTCTGTATAGAGCGATTGCTTCTTTCACGTTACCATATAGTGCATACCCCGAAATCATGGCATTGTAGAGAGGCAACTCGCTGTATAACTTACTTCTAAATACCCTCTCTGCTTTGTTTATATCTCCACATTTAGCATACATGTCAACCAAAGAAGTTTCAATAGAAACTGAGGGGGAATGCTGCTGATTTCTTATGATGTATCCGTGTATTGATCTTCCGAAATGCAATGATGCTAGATTTGCGCAAGCAGAGAGTGCGACGGTGATGCTAAAGACATTTGGTCTCAGCCCCGATTCTTGCATCTTTCTGAGAAAAAGAATTGCCTCCTTACTGCAACCATTTTGTACCAAACCATTCATCATAGTAGTCCACGAGATTAGATTTGGAATTATGCCTGAAGATTGCATCTGCGAAAACATCTCCTTGGCCTCATCTACCTGACCATTCCTCAGAAGACTTAGAATGATCAAATTCCATGTAATCACATTTGGTGGTACACTTTCTAGCTGCATCTCATAAAACAATCTCAAAGCCTCCCCACTAAGACCAGACTCTGCATAGGCTGCAAGTAACGTATTCCACAGTATCAAGTCCTTCTGTACTGTGGAATCAAACACTTTCTTAGCATCAACGATGCTGCCACACTTGGCATACATATCCACGGCGGTACTGGCTAAAACGATATCAGATTCAAGACTGTGTCTAATGCAATAACACTGCACCTCTTTCCCGAGTTTCGAGTTCTGAGTACGTGCAGCCGCCGACATTAATGTCGATAAAGTGACACAATCAAATTTCAGATTCTCTAATCTCATCAACTGGCACATGTAGATAGCATCTTCAACTAGCCCCTGTTGAACGTACCCTGAAATAAGCAGATTCCATGTAACCACATCTTTTTCAATCATTCGATCAAAAATCATCTCAGCATACTCGATCAAACCAACTTTGCAATAGAAATTCAAGATTGATGTCCCGAGGATATTATCCAGCTCTAAGCCATTTACAATGGCAATGGCGTGAGACTGTTTCCCCTCTTCAATCCCACCCATATTGGCGGAAGCAGATAAGCAAGTCGAGACAGTGACCCGGGTTGGCTCAACACCTTCCTTCCTCATATCAGACAGAAGCCGAATCGCTTCCTCGTTCATACCGTTTTGCACATAACCCACCATCAACGCATTCCAAGCAACCACATTTCTCTCAGGAATTTCATCGAACACCTTCCTCGCTTCATCCAAAACACCACATTTGCCGTACATATCAGCCAAACTACTAGCCACGAACACACAACCACGAAGACCAGCTTTCGCCACATACCCATGAACCCCTCTCCCAAAACGACTCCACTGCAACGCACCGCACGCCTTACAAGCATTCGGAACCACGAAGTTGTCTGGAAAAATCCCGTTTTCAAGCATCTCAACAAAACCCATCAAGGCTCCTTCAACGAGTCCAATCCTGCATTTCACACCGATAATCGCTGCCCAAGAGAAAACATTCCGAACCCTCAATTTGGAGAAAAGAACTTCAGCGATCTCTAGAGCATCGCATTTCGCGTAGAATATCACCAATTTGGTCTCGATGTACTCGTTCCTCGCGTAGAAATCACCGTTCTTCAGAATCCGGGCATGAATTTGCTGCCCCGTGCACAAATCTCTCTCGTAAACGCAACCCTGGAGGATTTCACCGTATATCTCTGGACCAATCCGTAGGTTTCTGAAATCCATCTCCGTAACCAAGCTCAGAGCTTCTCTGATCTCACCGCTTTTACATAGAGACGAAACGCGATGAAAGTAAGATGTAGAGGAAGGATTACGAACTTGATCATCGTGATGTTTAGGTTGTTTTGTTGATACTGATGAATATGGAAGTTTAACAGGGATGGTGTTGAAAGGAAGAGAAGCCATTCATGCCTCTGATAACGTCTCAAGACTGAAGATAACACAGAGTATAGTGATGATTCTTTTTTCTCGAGTTTCTCTCCTAATTTCCGAGTCCACGTAAGTAATTATTTATTTTTATTCTCTCTCTCGATTTATTTCCGTAAAGGATCCCCACCGTTGATTTTCGCCTCGTGGAATCCAGAATGACATGGACGGTTGGGATCTGTTACCATACAGTCCAATTTTGTGGTTTGCGATTCTTCTGTGCCCCAGCCGGTTTTTCGTTGATCTCGGTTTAGTTTTTGGTTTGGCTTTTAGATTCTTTGAGCAACCAGAAAAGTAACTTCGAGCAAAATATATTAGGTTCAGATGGTAGAATAAGTCTAGTAGCCAACTACAGCCAGTAGAAAAGATTCACACCGGTTTAGCGTTCTAATTGAAATGGTGAGATCTCATTCTTGAAGATATTAAAGTTGACATATGGAATCAAGATTACCTCTGGCATTATTGGTGTTCGAACTGATATATTTTGGCCAGAAGACCAGTCCTGGAGATCGAATAAACGTTTTTTTTAAAGATGTTTTAATACATCATACAAACCTAACTTCATAGTTTTTTTGACGAGGAGATTAGGTTAGACCAACCTCATATTACGAATTAAATGGGAACTTGTTATAAAATCATTTGTTCTACAATAGAGCTGGTTGAGAACAATCTTCTCTAAGCTTCGGAACCTGGAATTGACAATCTTTTCGCACACGGAAACGTTTGTTCTACAGTAGAATAGAGCTTGTTGGATTCACTTTTTTAAAAGTAGACTTAGGCACATATATATATTCATCGGATACTAAAGGTTGATACAACATAAAACCTGAAGTTAGAATTAACCCATACACGATAAGAAGGTACATGTTTCGTTCGAACGGTGATTTCTACTGTGGATCTTACAGTTGTATGATTGATTTAGACTTCAAGCGACGAGCATTTATGAAGAGAAAACTCAATAAATCTTTCTCTTCTGGTGTTCTTTGGTACCCTTCAAATTTGAAACTTTCAAGGCTCTCCAACAAACATTTAGGAACAGAGGCCTTGTCCCAACTAAATGGTAAATATTCACCATACTGATCACACTGAGATAGAAAAAGAAGAGAGTCAATAAGACCACGCTGTAGTGTGCTTGTTAGATCGAAAAAGAGTCAACTAAGAAACTTACAGTGGCGTAGATTTTGAGGTCTCGCAGTTTAGGAGAATCTTCGAGCAACCGGAAAAGCAATTTCGGCCACTGACAGTCGTCTATACGCAGCTTCAGCTGTTCAAGCTGACTGAAGACAATACCAACAGGATACAGAGACTGCACGTGTGACAAAGAAATAACAAACGATATTTATTCGCAAGAGAAAACCAAATTAGTGTTGAGAGATGGATGGAAACAGAGATTACCTCTTCTTCACTGTTGAAAAGTGCAGATAAGGAAAGACGTTTGACGGAGGTGATTGATTCGAGAAGCTCCTCGACATTTTGCTCAACCATGATATCTGCCTCTTCAAGCTTCGGCATATGCTCAATCAAATAGGAAAAAAAACATCTTTCATCGTGGACTTTGAAATACCTCAACGAAGGGGTAACTATCACATATTCACCATGAGGACATTCACCACCTATCTGCAAGGATAAACGATGCAATGACGGGGCAGTAACGACTAACGCCGTCAAGTTATCATCCTGATCTCGTTCGATAACCAGATCTTCCAAAACAGGGCAACAGGACAGAAGCAGTCGAAGAGAATCTTCGTTTGAGTAAGTCACACCTCGAAGTTCCAAAGTCTTCAATGAAGGGAGAGAAACCTCTAGAGGAACATCCACAAGAACATTTTTGCCATCGAGCATCAGCGTCTCGAGAGTTTTGCAGGTATACAAACTACTCGGAAAAATCACATCAGGGCCACGCACGTAAGTATCACAGTTGATACTTAGCTCACTCACGCAGCGAGAAACTGCAATTCCAGCCCACAGTTTGATATCTTCAAGTTGAACTGATTTACCACGACATCGGAGGCTAAATCTTTCTATGACCGGAGCTCTATGTGATGGCAGATTCTTGTTAATAAATTCCCGAAATGCAAGCTCTGACTCGAAATCAGCAACGTCGAAGTCAAGTTTAGGCGCCCACATCCACAGAAACTCCCATTGCTTTGACAAAATGCTAGTGGATACAGCTTCCTTGGTAGGAAGAAACGATAGTATCTTCTCCAGAAATTCCTCGGATAACCCACTGATTTTGCCCATATCCTAAAAACAAAACAACACAACAAACATCGTATGTCTTTTTTTTTTTGTCTAAAGACCGTAACAATTAACAAAGCAAAGCAATGAAGGTAAATCGGAAGAGCCCGAAGAACAAAAAGCATTTGTCGAAACTAGTAGAAATTGATTATCTGAGAAAGTGAGGAAATGGAACAAGAGTGAGCTGGTTTATATCAGAAAATATATATATCGGAACGACAAAGCTTCGTCCTAGCCGTTGATATCACCCACTCACAGTCACACACACCACTCACAATTCGCCGCAACGTCAAAGCAAACACTACCGTGGTACATAACATAAACCACACAATTTGAAAGAGAAGCAAACGAAATCGAAACTCAACAACCGCTAAAGCTACCCGGTAAATATTATTCACGAAATTGCTCCTTCGAAATGAAACAAGTAGGACTGAGAATCACAAGAAAGTCACTGAAAACGCAAAATACCTGAAATCTCTCCGGTAATCCTCGTTCAACGTTGAAGAGAAACAGTTTTCTTCACTCTTCTTAAGATAAGAACCCTAGAGTGATTTCAATGGCATGCAACTTCCAAAGTTTCATCCGCCGATTCAGAAGGCCTTCCGGCTTCTCATAGAGAAAAGAATATTTAAAATGGTGAAAAGAATATTTACGCGCCACAATATTAAGGCCCAATTTCACGGTTTGCCCGGCTTGGAGAATCGTCCGAGCCCGAGCGTGTGAGGCCCAATTTCAATTTTTTTTTTTTAGGTTTGATTATAATTTCTTCGGTGTAAGAAAAGTATAAAACAAAATTGTGTGGTTTTCTCGTTTTGATTTACAAATCAAATTTTCGGTTCGGGTATCCTGAATAAAATTCTTTTGAATAGCAAATATGAGATAATATATTAATTTTTTATTCGAATTTACTTTGAAATTATAATACAAACAAAATTTGAGATAATAAAAGAAGGTGGCTTGTGATGGAGCTAAAATATTTATCTAATAAACCTATGCATGCCTTAGAAGAAGACAACAAAAGCACAAGATAACAAAAGCATCAAAACATAAACCGGCACGGAAGAAGAAGAATAGTAAGCCACCGCTGCTCCGGTTGTGCCACCTCCAGCTCCTCCTTGTCCTTGGCCGCCACCGCTTTCTCCTCCACCGATAGTACCGTAAGGATAAGGAGGAGTAAAAGAGTAAGGATACGGTGGAGAATTATACGTAGAAGGTGGTGTTTGGTTGCAACAGCCTGTCGTCGGATCAACAGGAGGGCAGTTTGAACGCGGCGGTGGAGGCTGTGATGACTGTGAAGGCGGTGGAGGCGGTGATGACTGTGAAGGTGATGAAAGTGAAGGCGGTGGAGGAGGATTACCGTATGGAGAGTAGCCCGTAGAGGAAGAAGGCGGTTGAGGCGGTTGGTTACATGGGTAAGGAGTGCAGAGACCAGAGTTTGAATCCAAAGCTGAGTTTAGATTGACAAAGTTGAGTAGTGAGAAATAAAAGGCAATGAGAGGAATAGAGAGAGAAGCTTGAAGAGACAACATGATGACTTAGAAAAGATGAGTTTGGTCTTTGGGTCGCTAGATGAGAGAATAGATGATTGAGAGTTATAATAAACATAGATGAATTTTTTTCTTCCCGTGTTTCGTATTATCTGCCGCATGGCATAACACATGTCGTAAGTGTTGGAGAATTTCAGAAGAAAACGTTTGCGTCTTTTTTAATGGATGTAGACAAAATGTTGCCATGTAATGACAAACTAAAACGAAATTTTATTACTGTGGAGTTTATATAGCTGTAAAAAACTCATCTAAAGAAGAAGATATGTGTTATGGGTTAACATGAGTTTCAAGATGAGTGTCGTATAAAAAAAAAAGGAGTTTCAAGATGAGTGGGGAAAGTTTGAATCTTTTGTTATGGAAAACAAGAAGAACTATGGATTGTTCAAGTAATCAAGAAAGAAGACCTAACTTTACGTTGAAGAAAATAAGCTCTTATTGTTTTTCCCCCTTAGTTGACAAACTTGGGTTTAACCATCGTGAATAGGTTAGTGATTTATGGAGTATAATGATTATCGAGTAAAAATACTCATACCCGCCTTAACCGGAGTCTACCAAGCTCACTTATTACCATGATCAAAACTGAGGCAAATTAAAAAATGATACATGGATAATCAGATAATATTATCTGTATAATTATATTATTAAAAACGAACTACAAAGCACTCATGTAAAATTTGTTTGATGTGTATGTTAATTTTGATAAATATTTTTTAAATTAGTTTGATATATTTTTTTAATGAAATGTCTATATTAGTTTGATATATTTTTTTGCTACTATTTATTTATGTGAATTGTTTAAAAGTTAGGAAGATTTTTAAAATTTACAGATTTTGTTTTGGGATAAAATTCATGAAAGAAATGAATCAGAATATAGTCATAAATTGGGTCTAGGAGCAATTGTTTGCTGCACATTTAGGGGAAGATGGGCAGTTGTGATTCATTGTCAATTGAGTAGCTCAAAATCGTCTTCCTTACAATCCTTTTGATTCAGTTCTTTCATGAATTTTATCAAAAAAAATTTGTTATTTTTATTTTATTTTTAACTTGGGGAAATAATTAATTTCTATGTTAAAATCACTAAAAAAAAAATTAAAGTAACATAATATTTAACGCGCACTTGAAAAAAATGCAATAATATAAATGTTCACAGTTTCAACATCATCACAATTGACATGCATCAAATGGCAAAAAAAGAAAACTCCTTCCCATCACCTCATTTACTGAACGTGTTGAAAAATGCCCACCAATAAAATGGGTTAAACTGGATCAATCTATCATCAACCTAGTTTGACATACTATTTAACAATTACGGATAAAATTGTCTTACATAAAGTGATAATATATTGCATATCTCTTGTAACGAATTTATTGTGATCAGATTCCAAACCAAGGCGACTTGTAAACATGTACCAAACTCTGAAGTCAAACTGGTTTTTTGACCGGTGAGTTTGAAACCGGCTCGGTAGAACCAGATTTTAGACCGCCTAATATAAACTCTGGTATCAGCAGCATACATACATCAGAGCGTCACATAGATCAATCTAATCCAAGACAAACCCATAATGATTTCGTGTTTTACAAATTATTTTACAACTCATTTGATCAAATGGGTTCAATTTTCAATGGACACAAAAAATGCATAAAAAGATCCAAATTAGAGTGTTGTTACAATGTTGCCGGATCCAAATTTGATCTTCCTACTACATATATGGAATTCACGATTGTAAACGAGCTATCCGTATTATCAAAGTCTAGTTATGGGATTAAACAGTCTGAATTAAGAATTCAGAATTTAATGATTATATAAAAATAGAAAAATATAGTAAAAATTTGGTTATCAAAGCAAATAAAAGATTGGTGAAATGAAAAAAATTGCAATGATAACATCCACTTAATTAGCAAGGCTGCAATTAATTATTGTATTATATAATCTTTATATATATATATATATATATCTTAGATCAAATATTGTGTTAGCCTTTGAAAATAAATTTGAGAACAATTATAAAATACCGAAAAAACAAATTTTAAGTCGAAATATACCAGATGACAAAACAAAAAAAAGAGAGTCCAAATATACCCGACCAAAAAATAAAATATGGTATTTTGAGAACTGTCCAAAAATTCCATATTATTGAATAATATTTTTTCTTTTATTAAAACGAAATAATTTATTCTTCTTAAACTCACTCTGTCAAGTCTTTAAAGAGATCCCTCTGCTTTTTATACATCGAGAGGCAGGGAAGGTGTTCTTGTCGCAAAAAGAGAAAATCTTTCTAGAAAATCAAAATGTCTTTAGGTTACGCAGAGAAACTATCCTTCATCGAAGATGTTGGTCAAGTCGGCATGGCCGAATTCTTCGACCCGTCTCATGTTCTACAATGCAAGGTCTCTCCGGGGCTTTCCATTTCAGTTTCCTTCTCCTCCTGGGTTTTCGAGGGTTTAATCGCTTCTTTTTTCTCTCCAGATTCTATGTGATTTCACGTTGCGTGGTTTTTGTTTTCGGGATTGATCGCATAGCTGCTTAGATTTTGGTTTCGGAACAGTTGATCCTCCGTGTGTTCTGTCCTAGTGTTGGGATTGGGGTCGCAGGGTTCATATTACGCCTTTACGCTTTATCTTCGTGTTTTAGACAGCCGCGAGGGTTATTGAAGAGTTGGATAATGAGTTCTTTTGATTCATACATTATACTTTAGGTTTTACAGTACTTGCATTGTGTTAATTGAAGAATGGAATTGGGTAATAACAAGCTCTTTAAAGATGAGCTAGGTTAAAAATGTGATTGATTCGTGCTTACTGATTATGCGAAATATGTTGTCTGGAACCAGATTTGTATGGAGATTTTGCTGTTTTTGTATTGGAAAGTAACCTCTTCTTGTTCATCATTATAGGCCAAAAGTTTGGAATATGAGGTCTGATATAGGATCTGGTTGCTAGATCTTGCTTTAACTTTGGTGTTTTTGTTGTCTCTTGCTAACTTTGGTGTTTGTGTGATTTTGTTTTGGGAACTGCAGATCGAAGAACTTGCTAAGATGATTCAAAAGGTTTGGGATCTGTCGACTCTTTCATATTCTGTTATTGGTGCTTTTTTGCATTTTTTTTTTCTTGTTTCCTGTTGTATCTTCAAGAAGCTGGTTAATGTTTGCAGAGTAAGCATCTAGTGGTCTTTACAGGCGCCGGCATTTCAACTTCTTGTGGTATACCTGATTTCCGAGGCCCCAAAGGAATTTGGACGTTACAGGTCATTTCTGTTTTCTTCGACTATCTGGCTCGAGTGGTTTGGTTTTGAGTTTTGTCATTGATTGGCCTGTTTGTTGGCTTGTTATCATCATTGCTTGAATGGACTTAATTTCCTTGGATTGTCTGGCTATATACCTGTCTTTTTCGAAGCATCATCTTCAGTAACTTAACACTTGTGATCCATCTTTATTGGTTTCAGCGCGAGGGCAAAGATTTACCCAAAGCATCTCTGCCGTTTCATCGTGCAATGCCGAGCATGACCCACATGGCCTTGGTTGAATTAGAAAGAGCTGGCATTTTAAAATTTGTCATCAGTCAGGTAATCCTTGCCATTTGTTCTTGTTCCTCTTCTCTTATACCATTATTTTTAGCCTTAGTTAATGACGATGCTTAATCACTGATAGGATCTCGTCTCCATGTTTACATCTCTAATTTTCACTGTACTTTGCTGCTTCATCTATTATTAGAATGTGGATGGCTTACATCTTCGATCTGGAATTCCAAGAGAGAAGCTTTCTGAACTACATGGAGACTCTTTTATGGAGATGTGCCCATCATGTGGCGCAGAGTAAGAAAAAATTTATGTTGTTGCCTCGCTCTTAGTCTCTTTACACTGTAATTCCTTTTGATTAGAGCTGTCATGATCTTATCCCTATGGTCACTGTACCACAAATGGTAGTAACAGCCTTTCTGAACTGTTGAAGGTACCTGCGTGATTTCGAGGTGGAAACTATTGGATTAAAAGAGACATCAAGAAAGTGCTCTAATGAAAAGTGTGGAGCTAAACTTAAAGATACGGTCTTAGATTGGGAGGTGAATTTTCTTTGCTGTTCTAATACAAACGCTTTGTCTTTGTAGACTTTTAAATAGGTAAGATGAATCTCTGTATGTCTCTTATGCTTCTTTCGTTCTATGGCAGGATGCTTTGCCTCCAAAAGAGATTGATCCTGCAGAGAAACACTGCAAAATGGCTGATCTTGTACTCTGTTTGGGTACCAGGTAACTAATGACTCATAGGAACTCCCATGTTTAGAATCTCTCTACACTCTTGATCATTTTGCCAAGTCCCTAATCTGGATTATCTTGTAGTTTTGATTGTATCATGAGCTTAACTTCTTTTTGCAGTTTGCAGATAACCCCTGCTTGCAATTTGCCTCTCAAGTGTCTCAGGGGTGGAGGCAAGATCGTGATCGTTAATCTTCAGGTAAATCATCTCTTTAGTTCACCTGCACGAGCTCTTGTACGCGTCATATAAATAAATGATCATATGAATCTTATGGGTTCTCTGGACAGTACACTCTGTTTGCTATAAGCCTTGATATTTTCTTTGGAGTGTATATGGAAGAATGTGTTCTCTGGACTGTGTAGTTTTTAATCAGGGATCGTTGACTGATTACATTCGTCGTTGCAGAAAACCCCAAAGGACAAGAAAGCAAACGTAGTGATTCACGGTTTTGTTGATAAGGTGAGGTTTCCACCTTTTTTATATATATACACAGTTTCTAAAATTGTGGCTAAAACCTAAGTGATGTCTTGTGTATTTTTGTCCTTCGTTATTCTTCTGATGTGCAGGTGGTTGCAGGGGTCATGGAATCTCTCAACATGCAGATTCCTTCGTATGTCAGAATAGATCTTTTCCAGATAATCCTAACTCAATCCTTAAGCAGAGGTAGTAGCTACGAAATCTGTTCCTGAATCTTCCAGTGATTCGCTTCATAGTTTTCACTCGCATGTTTTCATTTCTGTTACAGATCAGAGGTACATTAACTGGACACTGCGTGTTGGAAGTGTTCATGGATTGACTTCACAGTTACCTTTCGTCGAATCAATCGAGGTAATATCTAGAAAAATCTACTGTATCTCCTAAACCAAATACCGAAAATCAGATTGTGTGGACGTTTCTGATCTTTTTTTCACTTGCGAACCAGATTTCTTTCTCGGATGACCATAAGTACAAAGACACAGTTCTCGATAAGCAGCCCTTTTTCGTAAAAAGGTAACAAACACCTTTCTTGAGAGTCAATTTCTCGTCTTATTTCTCATTATAATCTATCTTCTTGATTATATTTCATACAGGAGAACAACACGAACCGAAACGTTTGACATATTCTTGACAGTTAACTACTGTGACGGTTGTGACTGTCTCCCCACCAAGCTTAACATTCCCTTTGAATTTGAGGTTAATTTAAGACTGACTAATATTATCGATAAAGCTCTTTGTTATCTTGACTTGTGAGCATTTTTCTCACAGCATTTTCAAAAAAACTTGTGTAGGTTCCAACAGAAGAGCATGGAGAGATTATTGACAAGGAGGCTGTGCTACAAAGCCTGAGAGAGAAAGCGGTTGAAGAATCCAGGTGCGGGCAAAACGGTGTGGTTGAGAGAAGAGCGGTTTGTGAACCGAGAAGTGAAGCCATTGTGTATGCGACTGTGACCAATCTCAGGACTTTCAATTGTCAACAATCTCTGCTTGCTAATGGAGACCTCAAATGGAAGCTGGAAGGTTCTGGAACGTCCCGTAAACGTTCTAGAACCGGGAAGCGAAAATCGAAGGCATAGGAAGAAGAACAAAGAAAGCTCTCTCTTATTGTATATAAACAACAACTAGCCTAACTGAAAATTAGGAATATGGAAGTTAATGGCGTTTTGGGGGCTGAGTGAATTTTGTGTTTTTCTTACCACACTCGGTTCTCTTAAACCAAGTTAGCCAAGATCTTTTTGGTTAAGTATCGGTTAAACTCTTGTAGTAACTTTGACATACTCGGTTTGCATCCGATTGATCGGATGTTAGATATTAAAGTTACACAATTGGTTGAACAAAAAAAAAGATATTAAAGCTACAAGATGAAAAAAATGTCAGAATTTTTGTGAAAAGAAAGAGCTTTTAAAACTGCAGTTAATCAAACTAAGATGTTTGTAACTTGCGATACATAAATATGAGTTTTTGTTGAAATTTGATCTAAATAAATTTGTCTATATAATATTATGATGAACAATTTTGTTCATAATAATATTAAGGATGATGTTGTTTTCCTAAGAAATTGATGTTGCTTTAGCATTTTTTATTTTAAAAAAATTCGGAAAAATTCTTTTTCGAAAAATTTCGGGAAATTATATACAATTTTTAAACAGATAATTCGGATACCGTATCTCATATATGTTCATTTTCCGTATCATACCCGTTTAAATAAAATACATGATTTTGAACGAGTAATTATTTGAACGAGATTGGAAATAAGACGGAAAAATTTAGAACAGATGGGAAAGGAAAACCCTTCCCAAAATGCCCATGGCTATAAATGACAATCAATTTTCTGAATTTAAATTATTGTACGATTTTTTTTTTTTTTGAAAATATTGATTGCAACTTTTTTGTTTGACAATTTGTAAACATTTTAGTCTAACGACTATGTAGGAGGCAAAATACGTAATCATAGTATATAAAAAAGTATTGGTGAACAAGTAATTCCAGATTAGATTTTATAGGACGTAATTCAGAAGAAACAAAAAAATATCGTGTTCTAAAGGAGCCCATTTTTGTTTGTCAACGTTATACTTATACTATGGAAATAGGACATGACGAAAAGTTTGTTTGTTCCACTTTAGAAAAATTATATAGTTAAACTAGTATATATATATTAAATAAAGAATAATTTTTTTTATCTAACTTTTTTTTTGACATCACTCTGTTTTTATCTAACTTAAGATATGGATTTTAGAAAGAAAAATTTTGTTTAAACTCTTTGTAGTACTATTTATACTATCATGTATTGTATCCCTATATTATTATATTCATATTACAATTTTGCCCAACGTGAAGTCCTGACATGTTCCCGTAGTTTTTTTTTATTATGCTCCAATGTAAAAGTGCATATTCAATAAAACTAAACTTTAGAGACAAGATCCGTAAGAGACGGTCTCCGACTCTCCTCTGTAATGAAAAGAATAGAGGAGGCACTAAGTTTATAACAAATAATATATTAAAGACCAAGCTTAGCTGTATTCTCAAGTTTTATAATAAATAATGACTGGCTATATGATATGACAAAGGGTAAAGGAGAAGAAGTATATCACAAAAAATCCAAATCTCCATTGTAGCAAACCATGACTTCTGTGGGTGTATTTCGTAAGGTGGATACTGATGAAGAATCATATTGGGAGTACACTTTATCAACACGAACAGACAACGCAGCCTCCTCCGGTGAAGCAGCACGTATCAACCTCTTTTCCTCTGTCCTTCTGGCGACAACCTCCCTGTTCACACGCTCTTTCTTCTGGTGGAGACAACCTTCAACCTCTTTCTTCTGTCCTATTGCACGTATCAGATTTCTAAAGTTAAAACTAAAGGAGGACAGTGATGATCATCACGATGTTTACGAGATTCATCCAGTCAGTTCTTCCCCTCACTTCCCCAGCACAAGAAACGGTAATCAACAAGGAGAATCTCTGCTTGATTGCGACAACGATGGTATATGTAAGCTCCCTGTAGTTCATCTCAAATATGTTGACCACGAATTCGAATGCGGTGCTTGCAGAGAGTCATGGGTCAGCACAAGCTATTATGCATGTCTCGAATGTAAGAAAAAGTTCCACAAAGAATGTGTTGAGTCTCCACTTGAGATCAGACACCCTTCCCACACCTTTCATTCTCTAATACTTTACAGTCAAGGAATGGGTAAGGAATGCATTTCTTGTGAAACAAGTATCTCCAGCGATTTGTTTTATAGTTGTACTACCTGCGGGTTGTTCATGCATCCGATATGTGCGATGAAGACAATACCGTTCGTTGAAGACCATCCAAAAAGCCATCCCCACCCTCTTACGTTTTTCCCTACACAAGCTTCTTTAGTTTGCCATATATGTGGCATGATTAAGAACCTTGATCCCACATACATCTGTGTCGAATGTATCTTCGTGATCCACAGAAACTGCATCGGTTTCCCACATGTCATAAGGATATCTCGTCACCACCACCGTCTCTCCTTCTCCTCTTCTCTTCCACCTGGAGAATTGTCTTGCGGAGTCTGCCATCAACAGGTGGACAACAACTACGGTGCATACTCTTGCAGTAGAGGTGAAGCTTTTTTCGCTCACTCAAAATGTGCGTTAGACCGAAAGGTGTGGGATGGAAAAGTTCTCGATGAAGTACCGGAAGAAGATGATATAATAGACGATGGTGAACCGTTCAAGAGGATAGCTGATGGGATAATACTCCATCCTTATCATACTCACAATCTGCGTCTTGAGATCATCAAAGCTTTTGACCAAAACAAGTATTGTCGAGGATGTGCAGTTCCAATCTACGAAGGTCAAATTCTATTCATGCATGGAGTGCGACTTCGTCCTCCATGAGAGCTGTGTAAATGCTCCACGCATGAAAGGACATCCCTTACATCCACATCCACTTACACTAAATGTTGCCACCATTGGACCTGGTAATAACGAAGGTATATTCCGTTGTAGTGTCTGTTCTTATTATGGTACTGGCTTCTTCTATGAGGATCAGATAGGAGACACAAGGTTCCGGCTAGACTTACGGTGTGCCTCGATTACTGAACCATTTCAATATCAAGGCCACAAACATCCTTTGTTCCTGCCTCTGGACCCCATGAGAGAGGCGCGTTGTCAAACGTGCAAATACCAAAGCTACGATTGGAAACTGAACTATTGCATCGAATGTGATTATATTATATGTTTTCGTTGCGCTACCTTACCATACAAGGTAAGGTATAAGCATGACGATCATTTCCTCACGATTTGCGATGGGAAAGAGGCAAGTGATGAGCCAGATTGGTGTGAGATTTGCGAAGGCAAGATAGAAGAAATCAAAGAAAGAGAGTATCACGGGGACCAAACAAAAGAACTTCGGTTTTATAAATGCGATGACTGCTGCACGACTCTTCATGTTGAATGTTTACTTGGGGTGAACATTTACATGAAACCTGGTAATGATATAAAAGACTACGTTTATTTTACCAAGTACTCGTTTGAAAGTGAAGGTACAGAATGGATAAAAGTTCGGATACTTCTCAACAGTTCTCTCTCCCGACCAATTTGCACCGGTTGCGACCGACGTTGTCCGTACCCAATAGTTTTCAAAGGGCTTAATAAGACAATATTTTGTTCTTGGGATTGTATCGGATATGCGACCTGGTGACTTAGCATTGAACGAGTTATCCTTTTTTTCCTTCTTAATATTCATTGTGAGCTTGGACTTTCTACATATATATAGATTTTTTTTTAAAGTACTTTGTGTATTTTATTTTTCCATGTCCTTGAATTTCAGCCACAATACTGAGCATCTAACGAATTATATATCTCCCTCTTTTTTTTTTTTCCCCCCTTTTAATTTGAAGTATTTTGATATTCTTCTTGTTGATTCTTTTCACATTTCAATGTAAGATGTAACTTTCGTTTCTTTTAAGTTTAACAAGTGTATTATGTATTTTATTTTTTATGTCCTTGAATTTTAGCCACAATCAACTAATTTACAAAAAGAATAAAAATCATCACTGCCACTTGGCGACGATGAGGTAGAAGACAAATTTGATTGATTTGAAAAAGAAGAAAAAACTCATAATCCAGTACTGATCTTTTGCAGATTGAAATGTGAAACTCTTGAGCAACCAGACTTCTCAGAAACCAATATAGAAAGACCAAACTGTGAGTAGAATCAAAGATGAAACCTGGTTCTCATAACAAGAACGCAGAATTTCCAAATGGTGCTTGAAGAGACTATGGTTTAGGGAGATAATAATGTCCTTGATTACCTGCTCAGGGATCCAAAAACCGGGAATGCAGATAGATTGGAGTGAAACCGAGCCACAGACGCGCTTAGATGCTCCAACTCTGACACTCATGCTAATGATAATCGAATTTAGTTCCATATAAGATCCAGTCCACAACAACTTCTTAAAGGTCCCCAGCTCGAGAGCATGAATTTTACCATCTGATATGAACATGAAATAGGGATCTCCATGTTGCTGAGTGTTGAAGCACATTTGCATGTTAGTGGTGAATTCTGCATCTTTATGCCTTTGTGGATATGTATGTTTATTGTCTAGACCAAGGAAATCAGTTGTACTCATCAAGAAGAATATGTTTCTTCAAAAATTCCCAATGCTTAGGCCCATCGGGATGGCGGTTCACGTGGTGAGTCACAAAATGTTGGTCTGAGCACACAAGTAAACTGCTAATTGCCTTTGCTTTGCCTTTCAGATACGGAATCATCCCTAATCTGAGCTTTATCCGCTGGAGAGTAAACACTAGACACGAAGGGAAAGCCACAAAGGTCGAAAGCGGATAACCTAGTTCCTTGACAATGTAGTTAACCTTTGCTTCCACGAGATCAGATGCTTGACATAGGATCGGAGGGAATGCCTTCACCATATATCTTACATCCTTCTCTTTTAGACCCAAACTCACTAGGAAATCTAATCTTTTTTGGAGTTCTGATCCTCTGCCACGGAATTTCTTGACCGCTCTCTCCATCTCCTTTGAGTTCTCCTCATATCCGAGGTTCAACAAGAACTGTGTCTTCATTATTCTTTCGTCTTCCAGGGTACTAGGTAGTGGCAGGACCCTTAAACCCATTGTCCATTTTTTCATCTCCTCTGGGTTTTCTTGGATGATTTGACAAAGCCGCCTAGTCCCAACATTCAGTTTGCAAAGTAAGGTTTTGGTTTTCTTCAAAGGACATGCACCAAGCCAAGAGGAGTGAGAACGAAAAATCTTCCCAATCTCATCACACTCCATCTTGATCTGGTTCAGGAACAAGAAGCAATGCCTTAGATTCAAAATACATTTCTTTACCTGAATTTCCGGGAATTGCTGAAAAAACGAGTACACTTCACTTCTAGATGACCCGAGCTTTGTTTGAAAGCCAGCTAGAAACAGAGTCCATTCCCCTGAATCCTCAAAAACAAGTCTTGGGTGCTTCTTGATTAACTCACATAGCTCATTCTCATCGGAAAAGAGATCTCTTAGCAAGCTTAAAACCCTATGCATAGAGCTCCAGTCATATGATTCCTCCTCCTCTGACAAGTTCTCATTTACCCAGCCAACCCCAATCCCTATGGATTTCAGAATCTCTAAAGCCTTAGCCACTTCAACATTCATATTCCCTATCAGGATACTCGGGCTACAAACGATGATTCTCGACACAAACGATTTTGTCAATCCCAAATCCTCGAAAGCCTTGATCTTGGAAGCTAAAACACCGGTTTCATACCCGAACACTTCCCTAGCTTCCTTGAAGATCTTTCCCATCTGCTTGAGTCCAATCCCATAGATCCAAAAAGTGTTGTAATTCTCAATCAAAAAAGCATCTTGATTCAAGAACATCTTATCACTGGGAAGCAGATGACTGTACTCTGATGGCTTCAGGCCTAAACTCTCGAAGAACGGCTCAAATTCGTTTATTGGGTGAAACCGTAGAAACCTAGTGATGGATCGAGCGATATCAGCATCAGCATCACAATTCAACTTCTCTAAAAGATTATCATTGAAAAGAGGCGCGTTCTTGCTCATACTCTCTGCGACCAGAAACTGCAATCCCCTCGTGATATAGAAGTAATCCAACATCGCAACCTGAGCCTTTCTCCGATTCCCGATTCGGGTTCTAACACTCAATTTCTTGCCGGCACCGACGGTGGCGAAAGACCTGGGATTTAAGATAAAAGGAAGATGAAACCCAGTTCCCGATATGTGGGGTTTGATCTGAGTTTCTGCAGAAACTTGTGATACCCATTTGAGAAGAGAGTTTGATCTAGGGTTTCGCATAAGAGACATTACCTCCTCTCAAGTTCGGGCAGTTTCTGGTCTGAAGATGAAAAACGGAAGACATACGAGAGTGTTTTCCAGTTTCTCTTTTATTACTCTTCAGTGTTGTTACATTTTAAAAATTTCCTGTTTCTTTCTTCACCTTGTTGTAGCTTTTGGATATGATATGATTACATACAAAAACTTGATAAATATTAAAATAGCGATTTCAGTATTATATCTTGTTTATCACACGATTATTTGAATGGGTTGTGTAGTAGTAATGATATTGATCTGATCAAGTAAATAATCCTCTCAGCTTTTGTCATGCGAGCTCAGTGTAAAGTTGATGTTGTCTGATATAATCTATTACTCCATCTTCAGTCAAGTACTTAACCGATAATCCTCGCGAAATGCATTGCCTAAAAAGAAGCAGAGGAATGAACATGACGCCATTTTTTTTTTTAAAGTGTAAATGAAATGTTCTTGAGGAGGGTAAACCTCACACACTACCTTAATCTACTCGAACTGATCTGATTAGGAACAAAATTGTTGACGATTCTGATGTTTTCCTACAAAAGAAACCGTTTCAGACTGACTGATTGATGATATAGCGGACTCAAACGAAAAAAAGAAACCTCGGTAATAATGTACTTACACGGGTTTCGTATAAGATTTTATCACCAAAGATCATATTTTCAACATCTTGTCCTTCTCTACGGATGCACACAATGCCATAGTCTTTACAAATAGTCTTTACCTTTTAGAAACCAAATGTTGGAAAAAAGAGCACAACTGTGAGTAGAACTGATCAAACAAAACTCGGTTTCTGCAACGATGATGCCTCGGTTTACCTGTTCAGGGATCCATACACCGGGAGTGCAGAAAGATTCCAGTATGTCCGAGCCACATAATAGCATGACTTTGAGAGATTCTAGCATCAGAAACCACATCATACTAATAATTTGAGTTTTCATTTGCGTAGTAGTAAGTAGTATGATGAAATATAGCAATCCCAGTATTTTTGCAGTTATCTTACCCTCGCTTACAAGTCGATTGTTCGTAAGGAAAGTCTTGACCCTTGATAAAACCACCAAAGTTCGTTGGTAGCTGTCCTGGGATGCCTGTAGAAACAGCTTTCACAGTTTTGCAAGGAAACAACGCTTTGTTCCTCTAAAGTGAACTTATCAAAAGCCTTTGAGGGCGAGAGAGAGAGTACCTCCCACGGATAAACCATTATAAAGTCGGAGCTTTTGCAGGCTAGATTACACATCTCTAACCGGTGCTCTGCAGACAAGAGGCCCTACACAGAATCTGATGATTTAATTACTTCTAAAGGAAATTAAACAGTAGATAGAAGAAACTTGGGAACTAAAAAAGAGGAAGAAGCTGTTAGTTTCAGCACACATAGCATGTCCATTAGCATCGGTATCAAGAGTCATTATTGAAAGAAGCTAAAGTTCTCTATACCTTCTTCTTGTATGCAACATTCACAGGGGACATATAGCCTCCAAGAACATGAAATCCCTTTGAGTGTAATGCATCTCTCGCCAGCTCTAGACACGAAAAAAGAAGAAGAACTTATCGGTTCAAAGGAAATTTTGGACAAAAGGTCGCAGCAAAGATCATTCCACAAGACAAGCATCAGCATGAATAATCAAGAAGCCTCTAAGTTCTGCTGTTCTTTCTGATCATATCCTGGTTTCGAAAAATACAAAGCTAATAGAGAAACACAATCAGATACTGATCATTATGCCTAAAAAACTACGAATTTCTCGCATTGATCAAATATGAAACCCACTGATAAGCACATGAACATTGAATTCTATAGCTGATCTGATAAAAACTCACCAAACATGCGTAAATGCATGAAAGTAGGAGGATTGAAACTCCCAGTAGCCACAAGCACTACACAAGTTTTGTCCCTGATTCAGACAAACGGTAAAAAAAAAGAGTCAGTACACCAGAAATATACTGTGAATCAATCTGGTGAGAATCTCATCATCATAAGTAATTAACTAGATCAAATTTATAAAATCAGAATTTTAATTGAAAGAAAATTGAAATGAAAAAAGAGGAGTCAAAATTAAGAATAAGCTTTGAAATTTACTCAGATTTTGATCCAGTTGATAATTTCTCTACTGGTAAGGAGACATCCATTGGAACTGATGAGCGAATCTCTTGAGTCTTTAACGATCACTCCGGCGAATGATCAGGGAGTGAGACAGACGACGGCGGATAGATTCGTAAGTTCGAAACGACGTCGCGTTAAGATTTATTATATCCAGTTATCCACGACTGCGTTTGGTTTGAGTTAAAACGCACCGTGTTGCAGTTAGCGAGGGGTTTTTTTTCTCTATGTGGAATTCTCTTTTTTTTTTCTTTTTTTTTTCTTTTCATGGTGATTTAAAATATAATTTTTAAAGGGAAAATAAAAGGTCCCATCCGATAAAAAAAAGAAGTGGAAAATGAAATCTTTATCCCCAAAATTTTGAAATTCAAATCCGCGCTAGTAGTCTCTCACTCAATCTCGAGAGCAGGTCGTCGGCGATGTTTTCCGGCAGGGAGAATCCGAGGGGGACGGCGAATGTAAATATGCAGAATCTTTTCGGGCAGATCTTTGAGAGGAAGAAGCGAATCGTCGAGCAGGTCAAGCAACAAGTAGATCTCTTTGACCAGAATTTAGCCTGCAAGTGCCTACTTGCCGGAGTCTCTCCTCCGTCGTGGCTTTGGTCTCCGTCTCTGCCTTCCCAAACTTCCGGTAGTGGTTGAATCTGATATATTGCTCAATTTTCTGACGTAGTGCTTAATTTCTTGTTCATTCTCAAAGCATCGTCCGTGATGATTTTTTTCGCTAATTGGAGAAATTCAATAGCAGTCTTTGGTTTTACGCATCAATATCCTTAGATTCCTTCTTTTGGTCAACGCGTTTAGTGGGATTGATGCTGCGAGGTTGTTTGATACTTAAAGCGAAAAGGATTGAATGCGTATTAGCATAGCGTCTTAGGGTTCATAAGCATAATTTGATGTGTTAGGGTTCCTAAGCATAATTTGTGCTGAATTTTTTCGTCAGAGTGTAGAGCTCTTTTATTTTACAGAACCTCTTTGCAGAATTATTTTCTCATCTCGTAACAAGGGAGTGAGTAATGGCTAGCTTGTTGTAACTATCGACTTAAGAAATCCGTCAAGACTACTATTGACTTACATCGCTTGTATATTCAATTACGACTGAAGAGAAGAGTTTCTGTTTGCGATTCTTATTTTGATATTTGTTTTTATGCATACAGAGTTGAATAAGGAGGAGATTATCTCAGGACTCCTAGTTCCTCAATCAAGACCTTCCATCATTTGTCCTAGCAGTCGTCTCTTTTCATACCAAAAGCCTGCCAGCTTTTTAGCTGACAATGTAGTAAGACAAGACCTGACATTTTTTGTGGTAAATAACCCTTTAGAAGAGCAGTTGATTGAAGAAGAAGGACAACACGACCACTCACAGAACTCAGTCAGACGCGTTTCAAATCCTTCTCACGAGCCGGATGCTAATATTGTATCTCCTACAGATGTCCATGAGGAGGAGGGATTGCCAGAAAGTGTCCCAACCGGTTGCAGTGAAAATCAAAGTTGTCCGTCTCCCGAACAGCCTCAGAATCAGAGAGTTGAAAACAATCTTGATGCTACATCTCCTGGACGTAGCCAACAGAAAATGGTTCCCAAAAGTGTCTCAACTACTGGTTGTGAGCGGAAACCATCATCTTCCGGATATTTTCAAGATGAAACTGAACCAAACACTTGCCTTGACCCTGGATTACCGCTTGCTAAGATTCAGAGATCAAAGTCACGTCAAAAAGCTTTGGAGCTTCGTAGTAGTGCCAAAGCTTCGAAAAGCCGTTCAAATAGTAGAAATGAGCTCAGACCTTCTCCCGGTGGAAATATAGGCCTTGAGATTGCATCTTTAAGGTCCGACAGTGTAAGTGAAATAAATTTATTTAAGCATGAGGAGAATGATGAAGGTTGTCCAGACGAAGTAGAGAACAGTAATTCTCAAGGTAGAGGAGGAGATCAGTGTATTAAGTCTAGCTCAACTACAGAGTCTTCTACCCCACATCAGAAAGTGGTCTCGGTGCAAAAATCTTCCAGTGGAGATACTTCTGCTTCTATTGTACCAGAATCTCTACTCAAGTCTGGTCATGTGAATGAAATGAATATATTACAGACCATTGAGACAATTGATGAAATGTCTGCCAAAGTAGATGAGCAAGTGGATGATCCCCAAAGCAAAAGTTGCAATGAAACAGCTTATCTCGATGGGGGTTCAAGATCTAAAAGCTCAAGTCAACATAGTGCCAAGAGGGAACATCAAAAGTCAAGCAATTCCTTTTCTGGTGACATTCCGTCAAGAAATTCAACTCCCTTACCTCTCACTAATGAAGTTTCTATGGTGACAGATGCTGGAACGAGCATCTTTCAGTCTGAAATGAATGCAAAATCCAGCAGTAATGCTCGAGGAAATAGATCCAAGACCGAGCATTCAGGGTCTGTTGAGTCTTCTTCCTTTGACGTGGAGCCAAGACATTTAATTTCATTACTGCAAGGTGGCGATGTAAAGGAGTCGCTGATTCCCTCGACCGTTGATGTGGAAGCTTTAGTAGTTGGCAATATTACCAGCGACAATCAATCAAAAGAAATGGGTGAATGTGCTGACACCAACAGATGTTCAAGTGCTGGAAGGGTCAGCCAAACTGGCATATCCAGCGAAGGTTTAGTAGTTGAAGGTGGAAAAGAGTCACTGATTCCCTCTACTACTGATGTTGAAGGTTTAGTAGTTGAAAATATTACCAGTGAGGATCAATCAAAAGAAAAGGGTGAATGTGTAAAGGAGTCACTCATTCTCTCGACAATTGATGTTGAAGGTTTAGTAGTTGAAGCCAGCGAGGATCAAGCAAAAGAAAAGGGTGAAAGTGTAAAGGAGTCATTGATTCCCTCGACTATTGATGCTGAAGGTTTAGTAGTTGAAGGTGGAAAAGAGTCACTGATTCCCTCTACTACTGATGTTGAAGGTTTAGTAGTTGAAAATATTACCAGTGAGGATCAATCAAAAGAAAAGGGTGAATGTGTAAAGGAGTCACTCATTCCCTCGACAATTGATGTTGAAGGTTTAGTAGTTGAAGCCAGCGAGGATCAAGCAAAAGAAAAGGGTGAATGTGTAAAGGAGTTATTGATTCCCTTGACTATTGATGCTGAAGGTTTAGTAGTTGATAATATTACCAGGAACGGCCAATCAAAAGAAAAGGGTGATTGTGTTGACACTAACAGATGTTTAAGTGCTGGAAGGGTCAGCCAAACTGGCATATCCACAGATGAGACGACAATTGCGGGTGCAATCCAAGACTCTATACCCAAGACCGAGCTTTTGGGCTTTGTTGAGTCTTCTTCTGTTGAACTGCAGTCAAGACACTCAGTAATGCAATCAGACGATGAAGATGTATTGTTGAATCCCGTAACTGTTACTGGTGAAGCTTTATTAGTGGAGGAAGATAACGCTGGTGAATCAATTGAAATTAGCAGTATTCCGAAATCTAAAAGTTTAAGCCGAGCTGACATCACGGTAGTTGAGCCAGTGGTGGTTGAATCTTTTCTTCAGGAAAGCGGTACTCCAGAAGATGTGATTGACCATTCTAAAAAATGTGATACTAGTTGTGGGTCCAAGGAAGTGCAGCCACATGCACAGGGTTCACTGACCAAAGCGGGTAGTAACCAATGCCATGGAAGATTGAGTATGCCAAGAATCTCAGCCAATGAAGAGGAATCAGAAAATGAATTGAAGGCTCTTTCTATTGGCTCTGATCATAAGTTGGCTGACAAACAGCTTGAAGTTAGAGCAGGGAATTCATCATTGAGGACCCATGATCTCCCTGTATTTGTGAAGCCTGAATCACCCCGTTTTGTTGATAATGAAGAACGTAACTCCGATGAGATTCCAATGAATAGTCGAGAAAAATCTACAATGGCACCAGCATCCGCCGCAAGGGTGTTAGATGTTCCATCTCTCACTGATTCTGAAGTAATTCTCTCGGCAGACAATGAAATGAATGACACTGGGGATCATAATAGCTTAAAGAAAGAAAATGTACCAGAAACGGAATCGCCTGCAAGCCATGCTGGCTTAAAAGTGGGAGAGAATGAACCTCAAGAGTCAAGTACATTCACTGGTTACGTAGATGCATTGACAAAGAGGCCTCAACTTGAAAGATCCTCTGACAAAGGTGTTACCCCAATTAATAGAAATGTAGTATGTTCAGAAACAGGCGAATCTCATCGTCCAGAGAGCTCTATGCAGGAATTTTTCTGCTCTAGTTCCTCCATGGAGGGTTCCCAACTGCAAAATAAGCGGAGAAGAACCCTGGACAATCTTTCGTCAAGCCCAGGGGTGAATATTCTTTCCTATGTCTTGGGACAGTTAAATAAATGAGAGTCTTGAACCACTCCGTCCTTCCAAATGTAACTAAATTGCTTTTTGTGAATCATGGGTTTTTATATATTGCAGGGAGACATTCTTGATTCAGGTTCTGTTAGGGAAACAGTACATCATAGCGAGGAAGTCGCATGTCACAACCTCAATCACTATGATGTTGAGTTACAGAAGATAATTGGATCTGCACCTTCAGATCACTATGATGTTGAGTTACAAAAGATGATTGGATCTGCATCGTCAGCTGAGTTACGATTTGAAGAGGTATGTGCTGCATTTCTCATTCTTCTTAAGTTTTATGTCTTCTAAATAGTAATCTTTCTCTCTTTAAGATAAGTTTAACCGCTCAATTTATGAAGATATCTTCATTCCTTGCTCTAAAGGGAAATAGACAATATTTGACCTGAAAACTGTGCCATTGTGATTATTGAGAATATCTCATTCTAGACCGAAGTGTCGTAGTATCAACCACCTCTCAAGCTGCACATGAGTATATAAAGCTATCAACCATAAAAAAAATTTGGCCAAAAGCTGAAGTCCTAATCAATGTCTCAGATTATCCGTGCTCGTCTTTGTATGTCTTTGTTGGTGTGACCCTACTGATTGTCTGCCAAGAGAAACTGCAGTACAGCTCAGGCTATTAGTTTGCATAAGACTTTCTCTTGTTCCGTATGATGTGTTTTTATTAACTGGAAAAACGGATATTTACAGGGTTACCTATTCAAGGAAGCTGGATTGATGAGTCCTGCCTCGCTTTCCTTCAGACCAGAACAGCTAAGTGTACAGAGGAGTGATATTGCTCCAACTCAGGAATTTAGGACAGAAAATATGGACTTTTTGCCATTTGCTGGAGAAACCTCTCATCCATTTGCTAGTTGCGTTGTCCGCGATTCAGATTGTTCTCCTTGTTTATCACCCTTGGGTTTGACTGGCTCAGACGATGGAAGCCCCCCTGTTTTGGAGGGCTTTATAATCCAAACCGATGATGAAAATCAAAGCGGTTCCAAAAACCAGATAAAACATGACAGCTTCCAACTTCCAAGAACTACAGCAGAAAGTGCAACCATGATAGAGAAGATTCGCAGGTCTGCTTGCAAGAACACTCCGTCCTTACATCTGGCTAAAACATTTAAGTTTAATGGAAAACTGGACTTGGATCAGTCCGTTTCAACTGAGCTGCTTGATGGCATGTTTTTCAGTCAGAATCTTGAGGATAGTTCCGTCTTTGATAGCTTGGGGATTAACCATGATTATACAGGAAGATTGTACACTGACTGTCTGCCTTTTACTGGAGCTGACTCATCTGCTGATGCTAGGAATCCTCGCACATCTCCAACTGAGAAGTTGTGGTATAGAAGTTTGCAAAAGTCTTCCAGTTCAGAGAAGCGGGGCAGTCAAACACCAGACCTACCTTGCATTAGCGAAGAGAATGAGAACGTAGGTGAGGAGGCTGAAAACTTTTGTACCAACACTCCAAAGTCTATGAGCTTAGAGAAGCGAGGAAGTTCAGTTCCGGACCTTCCTTGCATAGCTGAAGAAAATGAAAACATAGATGAGATGTCCGAAGCTGTCAATGATGTATCTGATTCCGAAAGGGGGAATGTCTCTGCTGAAAGGAAACCTCTTGATGATGTTACTGAAGAAGACCCTATGAAAATTCTTCCATCTGTCTCTGAAGCCAGGATTCCTGTTGACAGGCAGAGTCTAGACTCTGTCAATACTGCATTCAGCTTTTCCGCTACGTGCAACAACAGTGTCAAAAGTAAAGTGGGAAGGCAGAACGGTGGTAGCCGAAGATTCACGGGTAAAGGTAAAGAGAACCAAGGTGGAGCAGGTGCTGGAAGAAATGTTAGACCGCCTAGTAGCAGGTTCAGTAAGGCTAAGTTGTCTTGTAACTCGAGTTTGACATCTCTAAGGCCGCGGTTACCAGAAAAAGAACTTAGGCACAACAACATTGTTTCCAACATCACTTCGTTCGTTCCATTTGTGCAGCAGCAAAAAACAGCAGCTGCACTATTTACAGGTAGTTTTCTCTTTCCAGAATAAAGCTTTTGAAATTTCCAATTAATAGGAGATATCATGCTACTTATTTGTCTAACTTAACTCTATCTATGTTTCCCCTAGGCAAGAGGGATGTCAAAGTAAAGGCCCTGGAGGCTGCTGAGGCTTCAAAACGGATTGCTGAACAGAAAGAGGTTGATCGTAAGATGAAGAAGGAAGCTATGAAGCTTGAGCGAGCAAGGCTGGAACAAGAAAATCTGAGAAAGCAGGAGATGGAGAAGAAAAAGAAGGAAGAAGAGCAAAAGAAAAAGGAGGCGGAAATGGCTTGGAAGCAGGAGATGGAAAAGAAAAAGAAAGAAGAAGAGCGGAAGAGAAAGGAGTTTGAAATGGCGGATAGGAAGAGGCAGAGAGAAGAAGTGAAGAAATTGAAGGAAGCCAAAAGACAGCGAGTTGCAGAAATTCAGAGACAGCAAAAAGAGGCTGATGAGAAACTACAAGCTGAAAAAGAACAGAAAAGACAAGTTATGGTAAGATCCCTCTTCTCGTTTTGTTCTTAGAAATTTTCTTTGACTAATGTGATGTAGGAGTTTAGCTAAATAAATTTTAAAAACCGATATTTTAGGATGCGAAGATAAAAGCGCTGAAGGAACTTAAAGAAGACCAAAGTAATGCTGAGAAAGCTCGAGGACAGGCGAAAACTAGGATCCCTGAAGTAAGATCAAAGAGTAATTCCAGCGACGATACCAATGCGTCAAGAACCTCTAGAGATGATGATTTCAAGGTACAAGTTTCTCTTGGAGCTGTTTAGAGATGAGACCAATCTCAGTATATAACGATACTTGTGCTTGTAGGTAATAAGCAATCCAGGGAAAATGTCTGAAGAGTCTTACGACATTTCTCCATACAAATGCTCAGACGACGAGAACGATGAGGAAGACGACTATGACGACATGTCGAACCACAAATTCGTTCCTTCTTGGGCCAGGTTTTGCTTCTCTCATTTTTTAGTGTTCAACTGTCACTAGTCATTACCATTTGTTTACCCTAATTTCTTGTTTACACAGCAAGAGCAACATTCTTCTCACTGTCATTTCCCAACAAAATCGTGATCCCGACATTATTTTCCCTGCAAGAAGCTTCCGCAATATAACCCAAGGTAAAATCTCTCGATTACACTTTTAACATATCAAAAAAAAGTTTCCAAGTTTTTGCCGTAACTTCTTTTTGAATTTTGCAGTTCTTTTGCCGCGTAAGTTCCGATCGTAATAGCATAAACGAGGAGCCAAACTCAGATTTAAAGAGACAGTAAAACTTAAAACCACAAACAAAGTAAGTGACTTTGTGTTTCAAGTTCTTTTCTCTTTGCAGGAAATGAGGAGCAAATCCTTAGTAGCTTGAGCTTTAAATTCATAGAGTAGTTTGTGAATACAGTCTCCTTGTGGTTAACCGATTGTAGCAACTTATCTTATTATCAAAATCGAATCTCTCAAGATTCCTTTATGCTTTTTTTAAGGACTAGTGAATGGGGTATGTAATAATAATTTATTAGTCAATCCCATTGACCTTCACGTTCATACATAACGGCTATTTGTATTTTCTATCTATTCTAAAGGTTCTGTGATTCACTGATTCTCCTAGTGGAAAGACCCAGGTGCTGAAAGCAAGAGATTTGTACATTTTCAAGATAAACCAATGTTGATTTCGTTAGAATAACGTTTTTGATCTCGATCGCTTAACCCTATTAATTCCCGTCCGATTTGGAACTTAGATAAAACAAGTAATATTGTAATAACCCTTTAGACTCTCTCACTGTTGGACAACACATCTTTTTAAAAAAATGCTGATTTGCTTGTGATCCATGAGTTATATATATCATCTATACAAGATGATGTGTACTATATGCTTGCTCAATGATATGTGACCAAAGACTATATATGATCTCAGAAAAAATTAGATTATTATAGAAAGGGTACAAAAGTAGTAAACTACAGTAAACACAAATAATACTGTAGGTAGCTTGATTCTGTTAAAACAGTAAACAGTCAACCATAGTTCGGTGAGTCAAATTGAGTTATGGACTGAGAAAATAATTAAATGAAGTAAAAGTTAATACTTTTAGTGTCATGACTCATAATCTATGCACGTGGTGGCGCTATAGATGCCATTAAAACGGTCAGTTTTGATTTTTGCGTCCACTTACCAGAGGCCCCACCCGGCCCGCTCCTCCGGCTCTTTCCCACTTAACGATCTCTAAAACGACGTCGTATATTCTCTCTCTCTCCCATGCTAATAACCGTTGCCCCCACCAAAATTACAATCTATACCCTTTTCTTCTTCATATCAATTCGAACCCATTTTCCCACCACACTTACCAATCTGAGCAATCTCTCTCCTCTCTCTCTCTCTCTAATGTCTCCTTCAAGAAAGCTTCTTCTTCTCTTCTTCACATGGATAGCTATTTCCATGGCGAAACCAATCTTCGCATCTGCCGACAACGTCAACTTCACCTTCAAATCCTTCACGATTCGAAACCTCACGTTCCTCGGCGATTCCCATCTCCGGAACGGCGTCGTCGGACTCACACGCGAGCTCGGAGTTCCAGATACGAGCTCCGGCACAGTCATCTACAACACTCCGATCCGTTTCTACGATCCCGATTCGAACACCACGGCGTCTTTCTCCACTCACTTCTCCTTCTCCGTACAAAACGTAAACCCAGTTTCCTCCGGCGACGGGCTCTCTTTCTTCCTCTCTCACGACAACGATACCTTGGGAAGTCCCGGCGGATTCTTGGGCCTCGTCAATTCCTCTCAGCCGATGAAGAACCGGTTCGTCGCGATCGAATTCGACACCAAATTGGATCCTCATTTCAACGATCCGAGCGGTAATCACGTCGGGTTAGATGTCGATAGTTTGAATTCAATCGCGACCTCGGATCCATCCGTTTCGTCTCAAATCGATCTGAAATCCGGGAAATCGATCACTGCTTGGACCGATTACAAGAACGATTTGCGTTTACTAAACGTTTTCTTGAGTTACTCAGACGCAATAGCGACCACGAAGAAGCCAGAGAAGCCTCTTCTATCTGTGGACATCGATCTTTCTCCTTTCTTAAACGGTGAGATGTATGTAGGATTCTCTGGTTCGACAGAAGGAAGCACAGAGATTCACTTGATCGAGAATTGGAGCTTCAAGACATCTGGGTTTCTTCCGGTGAGATCAAGATCAAATCATCCTCACAACGTTTCAGGTAGTTCTGTGAATCCTGTGGCTATACCTCGTTCCTCGAGCAAGAAGAAGCGTCGCAGACACAATCTCGCTATTGGACTTGGTATCTCTTGTCCAATCTTCTTCTGCTTAGCTCTCTTGGTGTTTGGATACTTAACTCTGAAGAAATGGAAAGGTGTGAAAGCAGAGAAGGAGCTCAAGACAGAGCTAATCACAGGTCTAAGACATTTTAGCTACAGAGAGCTTTACACAGCTACTAAAGGGTTTCACTCGAGTAGAGTCATCGGAAGAGGAGCGTTTGGGAATGTGTACAGAGCCATGTTTGTTTCGTCTGGAACGATCTCTGCTGTTAAAAGGTCCAGGCACAACTCAACCGAAGGCAAAACCGAGTTTTTAGCAGAGTTATCGATCATTGCTTGCTTGCGACACAAGAATCTTGTTCAGTTGCAGGGTTGGTGTAACGAGAAGGGAGAGTTGCTTCTCGTCTATGAGTTTATGCCTAATGGTAGTCTTGACAAGATTCTTTATCAAGATTCAGAAACAGGATCTGTGTCTCTCGATTGGTCACATAGGCTGAACATAGCGATTGGTTTGGCTTCAGCTTTATCTTATCTTCACCATGAATGCGAGCAGCAAGTGGTTCACAGAGACATAAAGACGAGCAACATAATGCTTGATATAAACTTCAACGCAAGGCTCGGTGATTTCGGTCTCGCTAGGCTCACTGAGCACGATAAAAGCCCTGTCTCGACCTTAACAGCTGGTACTATGGGGTATCTTGCACCAGAGTATCTCCAATACGGCACTGCGACTGAGAAAACAGATGCTTTTAGCTACGGAGTGGTGATTCTAGAGGTTGCTTGTGGGAGAAGGCCAATAGATAAGGAACCAGAGAGTCAAAAGACTGTGAATCTAGTGGATTGGGTTTGGAGATTGCACAGTGAAGGAAGATTTTTCGAAGCTGTGGATGAGAGATTGAAAGGGGAGTTTGATGAAGAAATGATGAAGAAACTGTTGCTTGTTGGGCTTAAGTGTGCTCATCCAGATAGTAACGAGAGACCATCTATGAGACGTGTTCTTCAGATACTTAACAATGAGGTTGAGCCTTCTCCGGTTCCTAAGATGAAACCTACGTTGTCTTTCTCTTGTGGGTTAAGTCTTGAAGACATTGTTTCAGAAGATGAAGAAGGAGACAGCATCGTGTACGTTGTATCTTAAAAATTCTTTTAATTCTTTCGTTTGATTTCATTTGATTTGTTTTGATTTGTATAACACTGTGTGGCCTCCTGTTGGTTCAATGAGTTTATATTGAACGATTAGGCTTCTGAATTCGTATAAACCCCATCTCAGAATCCATTTCAAAAGCTCATCTATTTTTACTGAGCAATCAAAGCAAAACCCAGTTTCAAGATCATTAAAGATTGATTACTAAAGGTTTCTCATCCCGTAAAACCCATCTAAGAACACAAAGGTTTCAGGGTATTATAGAGCAGTCAAAACAACTCCAGTTTCAAGATCATTAAAGATTTGATCATTAAAGGTTCCTCATTTCATAAAACCCATTTCAGAATCCATACAAGTAGAAAAAGGAAAAAAAAATTCAGGGTATTAAAGAGCAATCAAAAGAGTTTCAAGTTGATGAAGAATGGGGAGTAGATATAGACAGATCTAGGTCTTGATGTTCATCATGTCTGAGGCCTGAAAGAATAGCTGGGTAAACCGGACCTGATGAAAACAGAAACGGTTAATGAAAATATCACTCGGTTACTTACCTTCCTTGATACTGAAGAAACATTGTTGAAGCAATATATAGTGTTTATATACACAACATACGCTCATACGATCACATACATCGGAATGTGTATATATGTGCGATGATGGTGGCAGAAGTAAAGAGAGCACACTCCCGACAAGGGCAAAACTGTGTTTTTGCTAATCCCGGGTTGTGCTCTCTTTCTTCTGTCAACATTTTTTCATCTTCTTCTCCGGGAAGAGGAAGAAGAAGAAGAGGAAAAGAAGTGTGACGTGCGGCGTAAGTTAGCAGTGACGGTGGGTCTGTGACTCGGATTTATAGTGGGGAGAGTGAGTTTACTGGTTACAACCGGTGATAGGAGGTGGAGACAGGCTATTGTGGGTGAAAACTGAAAAAGAAAGGAAGCTGAAAATGGTTCTGAGATTACTTACACTCATGAAACTGGAAGTTTCTACAGAATTAGAGATTCTCCCCATTAACTCTCTGACCTTTTCGCTTTCACAATAAATTTATTTTCAGTTTTTTTTTATTTATCTTTTCAGTTTTATTAAGGTATAATTTCTTCAATTTTCCACTTCCAATGATCTTTTCTTTCTTTAAGTGAATAAGAAAGAGACTACTAGACATATTACTTGAGGAGAATAATAATTATTATTGTTAATCTGACGTTATTTGTTTTGAAGCTTACTTGATAAGTTGATATTTATACTATGCAATTTTGGTTAAGAAAAAGGTAATATTTAAATTTTTTTTTGTCATCTTCGTATTAACGAACTTCAAAAACGTTTTGTTTATTAATATTTAAATTTAAAAATTTAATAATATTCACCTTAAAAAAAAATGGATTAAATCACCACGCGTGAGACTCGGAAGTTGCTTTCACCTAATTGAACAAGGCAAAACTTTAAGTCGTCATCGACATTTCACCTACCCTACGCTCCTGCCGCTCAATCTCAGCCGTCTGCTCAATCCTGCGTGTTGTGGGACCCTACTGTTATTCCGTTGAATTATCCACGTGTTGATTTACACGTCCAGTATGGGCTTTATATGAATAGGCCCATTGAATACAAAAGTGGATCTAACTTTTTCCCCAACTACATCTCTAGCATTTGGTGATTTTAGGAATCTGGCAGAATGCCAAATGTTGCAGAATTTTTGTGTGATTTTCAACTAAATCCAGCGAAATAGCTATTAATGTAAATGGTAACAGGGAAATTGCAGAATTGCGGAATTACTGAAAAAATATATTTAAAAATAATTAAGACATATAAATTAATATTAATAAATATGTGATAAAATAAAAAAAAAAATATATTATTAAAGTATTAAACAACATAAAAATACAAAAAAACAAAAATTTTAAAAAGTTATTTCTAATTATTTTTTTAAACAAAAAATTTAAAAAATTATTTCTAATTTTTTTTATCTAAAACAAACATGATTATATGCTATAATATGGTGGATACTTAATAATAATAAAAAAAATCTCTAACATGGACAATATGTACATATGAATAATTTGACAATATGTTTTTCAAAAAAATTATTTTGTCCTATTTAAATTGAATTTAAACACAGATTAAAGTTGGTTTCATAAATATTATCAAACAATTGTCATTACAAAATTTTTTTGAACCATCTGAAAAAAAAAAAAATTTCAACAATTCAGCAGCTAAATTCAGCTCATTCAAATGGTCATCACCTTTTTTCAGGAGAAATTATTTTTAATTCAACCATTACTCTGTTACCATTACTTTATTTTGGATATTTTGCATAAATTTGGGATAATTCGGATATCCGAAACTGATCTGAACCTAAGCGAAATCGAACCAAACTCAACCTCAAAAAAAGACATATGGATTTTACAAAGGCTCGTCTTAGACCAAAGGCCCAGAACTTCGTTAATTTAATTTAAAAAAAAAAGGTAACATAAACCCAAACGACATAACCAAGCAACATAGTTTTAAAGAAATTAAAATGAAAACATAAAAAGGTATTCGTCGTCTTCTGCATCATTTTCATCAAATTGTCTCTCTGCTTCGCCGATGCTAAATGCACAAAAAAATGGAAATATAATTAGAGGCAGTTTTTCGGAATTATAATGATGATAAACTAAAAAAATCATTTGCAAATACCTGATAAATTGTACATAATGGCTTCCCAAATGGGCTAAGGACTGGAGTTTCAGAGTAATCCATGAAAACTGACATTGAGGAACCAAAGTTCTTCATCACCGATTGTCTCTCTGCTTCTCCGATGCCAAATGCAAAAAAAAACAGAAATATAATTAGAGGCAGCATTTCGAAATTATAATAGTGAAAAACTAAAAAGTCATTTGCAAATACCTGATAAATTGTACAGAATGGCTCCCTAAAGGGGCTGAGGACTGAAGTTTCACACTAATCCATGAAAACTAACATTGAGGATTCAAAGTTCTCAAAATCCCCTTCAATTAGGATCTTCTCCACACGCTGACCATCATGATCACAGTAAAAAACAGACTTCTCGGGCCGAGGGTCGAAATTGTCGGTGGCGTACATGAGCTTTCCCTTACCATCAATTCCAATGAACTTGAAGGTGCCTTCTTGGTTGAACGAGGGAATAAGAAACTGTTTTTTGACCATTCTTCTCCATCCTCGAGAATCTAGTGGGCCAGTTGTTCATTTTTTTGGCAATTGCTAAATTTCCGTTGAATCTCACGAACTAATCATCATCAAAAACATAGCCGAGTTCGAGAAAAAACTGATGCTGGAGAACTGTTCTGTTGCGAGATCGAAGCACGTCAAGAACTTTTCAATGTATATGTATGGAAGATAATAGATTTTGCCTCTGATGTAGATACCCTAAAAAGATGATTCAACTTCAGTTTCATAGCTACAGTGACGCCAAACACTATTACCCAGGAGGAAGGTAAGTACTTGCGCTTGTGGAGAGAAAACACCAGTTCCTAAATCAGTAGCCACACACACCGCACCTTCAGCGTTTTGCCAATGGGTTCCCATCCCAAAAACTATCAACCATATATTTTAATAAAATACGTTTCGATTTGATTTTATTTTCAAAATCAAAACATCAAACAAAAAACATTCAACATATTAATTATAAAAATATACTAAGATTAATATATGGAATAAAACATTAGTTAAAACTGATTTAAATATCCAATTTAATTATAATTTGATAACTACATATAATATATCTAACAAAATCAATTTTGAATGGATTTTGTGTGTTTTAACTTATTTTCTTTCCAATTAAATTTTATTCAAAAATCTTGCATATAATCTCGCCAAAAATCTTTTTACTAAAATTCAAAAAATATAAGGGAGTAAAAAATAAATTAAATATTAAATAACATATAATCTCGCCAACTTATTAATTGATCGATTTGAAGTAAAATAAATAAACTTAACAAATAACATATATTTCATAACAAATCAAAAACATATTATTTTTTCACTAAAAACAATACTTAAATTATTAGTTTTTATTCTCATTTCACATTTTTTACATTACAAAATGTATTTACAATATTTATTTTACATAAAAATTTATCTATAAAAATATTTGCAATACGCTACATTGATCCCCAACTAAATTCGCAATTGCATACTTAAAGTCCTTATCAATAAGATGGCATCATGATATTTTTATCCAGGAATTCACGAGCATAACTGTACATTTTTTGCATCAATTCAATTTTGGTGTTTCATACATAATCTTTTATTTCGGTGTTTAATCATAAATTTTGGAATCGTTGCTAGCAACAAATGTCTTAGATTTCAAAATCTCCAAATCGTGTTTTCGCGTCGAGAGGCTGAAGAAGAGAAAGACAAAGAAGAACAAAACGATGTTATTTTGTGATTTTATTTAAGTGTGTTCGTTTTGTTTGAAAAACAATTCAAAATTCAAATCAACATACTGTCGTTTCATACGTAGCATCTACATCAAAAAGATATAACGGTTTGATAATATTGTGAACATGAATGTATAATTAAACACCGAAATAAAAGACTATGTATGTAATTTGAATTTTTATTGTAGATTCTAGATAAAAATCTTGTCATGCTCTTTCGTATCAACTAAAATCAAGAGTCTATAACGTCTAGAGTCTAGACAGTAGCAAAACACATGCCAAGATTACCTAGAATGTGGTACTAATATCTGAAACCGTCATCATACGATCAAAAGCTCTTGTTTTGAATGAGGAAATGGATTAAATTTTGAATGAGGCAAAACTTGCCGCTCAATCTTAGCCGTCCATTAACCTGAGATCCTGCGTGTTGTGGGACCTTACTGTTATAACGTCGAATTATCAACTTGTTGATTTACACGTTGAGTATGGGCTTTGATTGAATAGGCCCATTGAATACAAAATGGACCTTACTAACTTTTGGCCCAACTACGTTTCCAGCTCTCTTTTTCGCCGGTAACGAGAGAGTACACAGCGAAGGAGAACGGGGAAACATTTTGAAAATTGACCGACCGGTACGAAGAAGCAGCCATGTCCGGCGGTTTATCGAGCTTATTTTCTTACAGAAATGGAGTAATCTCTCTATTGCGTCTCAGTTCTTCGAAATTCGGATGTTTCTCTCGAGTAGGGTTTTCTTCCGGCGCTGTAAAACATACGAAACGAGATGATTATGCCTCTCACGAAGCATTTGGCGTCTCTGGTGAGTTTTTGTTTTCTGAGAAATTATTCTCTTTATATGAAATCAAACTCGTGAAAGTGGAAGAAAGGAATGTCCGTGTAAAATTAAACGATGCTGAGCTGTTTTTTTCACTTTTTCATGATGAATTATACAGTTTCCTCTTCTTTTTTGGGGGTGTCTTCATTAACGTATGGCATTTTCAGAGTTATTTGAAACCAATTTAAGCCAGGATTCTGATTAGAGGTTTAAGAATTCGAGTATTTATAGTGAAATTTTGGTAATTTTTGGCTGAATTTTGATTCCTATAATGTTTTGTCCTGAATCTTCTGGATGGGTTTTGCTAAAGATTTGAACTTTTTGGGGTCTATGAAACAGGTTTTGATATGGAGAAGAGCATATATAACATTCTTACTATTGACCGTTGGGGATCTCTAAACCATATGGACTATAGACAGGCTCGTCTTAGACTAGTTCATGGGAAGCTGGCTTTGAATTTTCTTAAATGGGTAGTTAAGCAGCCTGGTTTGGAGCCTGACCATCTTCTTCAGCTGTTTTGTATCACTACACATATACTTGTTAGAGCTAGAATGTATGACCCTGCAAGGCACATCTTGAAGGATTTGTCTTGGATGGGCAACAAATCATGCTTTGTTTTTGGTGCTTTAATGACCACGTACAGGATTTGCAATTCGAACCCTGCTGTTTTCGACATCTTGATTAGAGTTTATTTGAGAGAAGGAATGGTTCAAGACTCTCTGGAGATATTTCGTTTGATGGGTCTTTACGGTTTCAACCCTTCTGTGTATACTTGTAATGCAATGCTAGGTTCCATTGTAAAGAGTGATGGGGCTGTGTCAGTCTGGTCTTTCTTGAAGGACATGCTCAAGAGGAAGATTTGTCCCGACGTGGCTACCTTCAATATACTGATTAATGTGCTCTGTGCTGAAGGAAACTTTAAAAAGTCGTGTTATCTCATGGAAAAGATGGAGAAGAGTGGTTATTCCCCAACTATAGTAACATACAATACTGTGCTCCATTGGTATTGTAAAAAGGGAAGGTTTAAAGCTGCCACTGAGCTTATAGATCACATGAGGTCGAAAGGGGTTGACGCTGATGTCTGTACATATAATATGATTATCCACGATTTGTGCAGAAACAGTAGAAGTGCCAAAGGTTATTTGTTGCTGAGGAAAATGAGGAAGAGGATGTTTTACCCCAACGATGTCACGTACAATACGCTGATTAATGGTTTTTCTAGTGAAGGAAAGGTTCTCTTTGCTCGTCAATTTTTTGATGAGATGTTAACCTTTGGACTTTTTCTGAATCTTGTTACCTTTAATGCTTTGATTGATGGATACATTAGTGAGGGAAACTTTAAAGAGGCTTTGAATTTGTTTTATATGATGGAAGCGCAAGGCCTTATTCCTACTGAAGTTAGCTATGGGGTACTTTTAGATGGTCTGTGCAAGCATGCAGAGTTTGATCTAGCGAGAGGCTTTTACATGAGAATGAAGAGAAATGGGATCTCTGTTGGGCGAATAACATACACTGGAATGATTGATGGGTTATGCAAAAATGGGTTACTGGATGAAGCAGCTGAGATGCTTACTGAAATGAGCAAAGATAGTATTGATCCCGATATTGTCACATACTCCGCACTTATAAATGGATTTTGCAAGGTGGGGAGGTTTAAAACTGCTAAGGAGATAGTGTGTAGAATTTACCGAGCTGGTCTTAGTCCAAATGGCATCATATACTCAACGCTGATATACAATTGTTGCAGGATGGGGTGCTTAAAGGAAGCTTTAAGAATTTATGAAGCTATGATCCTCGAGGGCCATACTCCAGATCATTTCACGTTCAATGTACTTGTCGCTTCTCTGTGTTAAGCTGGTAAAGTGGGTGAGGCAGAAGAATTTATGCGTTGCATGTCAAGTGATGGTCTTCTTCCTAACGTAGTTAGCTTTGATTGTCTTATCAACGGGTATGGAAGCTCGGGTGAAGGGCTAAAAGCATTCTCTATATTTGATGAGATGACCAAAGTAGGTCATCACCCAACATTCTTCACATATGGTAGTCTGCTCAAGGGATTATGCAGAGGTGGGCATTTGAAAGAGGCAGAGACGTTTCTGAAAAGCCTCCATGATGTTCTTGCTGCTGTTGATACTGTAATGTACAACACACTACTCACTGCGATGTGTAATTCGGGGAACTTGGACAAGGCTGTCTCTCTTTTTGGTGAGATGGTGCAGCGAAGCATTCTGCCTGACAGTTATACATATACTAGTCTTATTTCTGGGTTGTGTAGGAAGGGAAAGACTGTTATTGCCATACTTTTTGCTATGGAATCTGAGGCTCGAGGTAATTTACTTCCCAACGAGGCGATGTATACCTGTTTTGTTGATGGTATGTTCAAGGCTGGCCAGTGGAAAGCTGGTTTTTATCTTCGGGAGCATATGGAGAAACTTGGCCTTACTCCTGATGCTGTCACAACAAACGCAATGATTGACGGTTTCTCAAGGATGGGGAAAATAGAGAAGATATATGACCTACTTTCTGAAATGGGGAACCAAAATGGGGGTCCTAATCTGACTACCTACAATATTCTCTTGCATGGGTATTCAAAGAGGAAGGACATATCAACAAGCTTTATGCTGTATAGATCCATGATACTGAACGGCATTTTTCCTGACAAGCTCACGTGCCATTCTCTTATTCTCGGGGTTTGTGAATCCAACATGTTGGAGATTGGTCTCAAAATCTTGAAAGCATTCATTTGCCGAGGTTCTGAAGTTGACAGGATTACGTTCAACTTGCTTATCTCCAAGTGTTGCGCAAATGGAGAGATCAGCAAGGTATTTGATCTAGTTAATGTCATGACCTTACGGGGAATCTCCCCTGACAAAAATACTTATGACGCCATTGTAAGCGTCCTCAACAGGAACCACAGATTCCATGAATCTCGCATGGTTTTGCACGAAATGTCGAAGCAAGGTTTATCTCCTGAGTGTACAAAGTACATTGGTCTGCTTAACGGTCTTTGTAGAGTGGGAGATATAAAGACTGCGTTTGCGCTGAAGGATGAGATGATAGCGCTTAAGATATGTCAGCCTAATGTAGCTGAGAGTGCAATGGTGAGAGCGCTTGCAAAATGCAGCAAGGCTGAAGAAGCTATGCTGCTTCTTCGGGCCATGCTGAAAATGAAGCTGGTTCCAACTATTGCTAGTTTCACGACTCTAATGCACATGTTTTGCAAGAGTGGTGATGTTACAGAGGCCCTGGAATTGAGAGCCATCATGAGAAACTGTGGCCTGAAGCTTGATCTTGTGTCGTACAATGTATTGATTACTGGACTATGTGGTAGAGGTGATATGGTAGCTGCATTTGAACTCTATGAAGAGATGAAACGAGATGGTTTCTTAGCCAATGTGACTACTTACAAAGCTCTCATCAATGGGATACTTTCCGGAGGAACTGCATTCTCTGAGACTGATATCATCATGAAAGATTTAATTGCAAGAGGATTCATCACATCCATGAGCTTGTCACAAGATTCACACAAAACCTTGACAATGGTCATGGAGAAGCTGAAGGCCTTGCAAAGTAACAAGCAGGGATAAAACATCAGATCAAACTTTAATTGGTAAATCATATGATCCGCTTCCCTAAGCAATTAGTGTTAACGCTTATCTCGATGGTCTGCTTCTCTATAACACGGTTCGTTCTTAATCTTTATGTCTGTTACTCTTTTGTTTCTTATTTACGGTTTGCATATGTACTGCGTTTTCTGCTTTCCAGGTGAAATTGCAGTTTATCACCGTGAAGAGCTGGATGTCCAGAGTAAATGTTCTGTAGAGGAACCAGCCAAAAACCTCCCTGAGCTTTGTCTGATTCACAGTATGCATCTTACGTCATTCTGATTAGCAGTGAAGTATGCAATCATAGTTTTACTTTTGTTTTTCTCTTGTTTCATTGACAGTTCTTGATTCGAGTGCCAACCAGTTCCAGAAGCTCAAGCACTTAAACTTGTGCTGTTATGTAGAACAAGACAAGCAAGACAGTGAAGCTGCGCCTTTCTCTGACAAATACAACTCAAAAACCATACCAAAAAAAGATCAAAAGACTTGACTGAATTTCTTTAAACTCCAGGTGGGTTTATTGTAACTGCTGTCTTTACTCCACTTGCGTTAAAGATCTTTATTTGTTTGTTCTTTCTTACACTTTTTTTTTTCTCTTTACAGAGACAGAGCAGGAAGAGGAACAAACTCTGATGAATAGCTGGAGCTGTGTTGGCAATTCATGTGCTAACTTCACCTGTGACATCAGTCTCTGGACTCAATTCAGATAATGATTCAGGGAAAATGGGTAGTGACTTGCAGAGCCATGGAAGAAGCAAAAGGTTCTTCTTCTGTGTTTTTTGAGGAATCTTTTTTGATAAAATTGTCGGAATGGAGACACAGAGAAACTGGTTTGTTGTGTTGGGATGGTGTCTGATGGATCTTGATGCAGACAGAATCTAACAGTTCGTCAGATTGCATCACTGGATTTGTTCCATTTTGCAGTACCCACTCGTGAGCCTGTAACACATTATAATAATTATTATTATTAAATGTGTAGATTGTCTGTTAGTCTTCTAACAATTTGATTTACATTCATATTGATAGGCGTTAATATACACAGTATATTTTACAAAAATTGGTTGCACCAATCAGGAATAAACAAACTAAAAATTAAATATTTGTGGGGACTATTACTCAACAAAATTATTATAAACTTTATCAAATCTATATTGTTATTGTTGTATATAATTAGAGATCTACAAAATTAAAACATTAATACAGCTAGTGGATTAAGATATAGTGTGGTAACATTGGTAGATGAATGATGACGGATGGCATTTTTTAGATTATAGTTTTGCCAAATAACAATCGTTGTTAGGAAAATAATATTTCATCATCAAACAATAGGCCACTTGATAATTCTAAATTCAAAATGAACAACTAGTGTCATTATTTATTTTGACAAAATCGATTCAGACTTCTTTTTTAAACTGATGATAAATAAAGAAAAAAGGTTAGCCAATTGATTTTGTTGTTTGGCAAAATGGCTATGATTATAGGGGAGTCCATTAAATAACTTTTTTTATTAAAAAAAAAAAAAACATCTGAAAATATTAAGAGAAAGCAAACCCGTTTTCAAAAAAAAGAAAATATTAAGAGAAATGTTATAAATTAAAAACATAAGAATTAATGCTACAAGACAAAACAGTGCCAGCAAGTCACTTGGTTTGCATCCGTCTGAACCAACATATATGCTCTCTATTAACAGCCGTTAGCCAGCTCATCTTCCCGTTAAGAAACTTAAGGACGTCACGTCACTGAGACTAACTCCGTTTATATATACCGTTACAGACACCGCACCGAGAAGACAGATAAAGAGAAAGAGAAGCAAAAGAAAAGAATTTTCAGAAAGAAAAAAAGCAAAAAAAAAAAAAGAAAGAGAGAAAAGGAAAAGTCTCTCTCTTTCTCTCTCTCTTTTTTTCTCCCAGGTTCTCTCTCTTCTGCGATCAATTTTTTTTCTCTCACTTTCCTTGGTTTTCTCGGCGGCTTCATCTCCATTTTTCCGAATCGTTTTTTCCATTTTTCTTTGGATAAATCTTCCTCCTTTCTGCAGACGCCATGTCGGTACGTTAAAATCGTTTCCTCTTAAGATTTTCTTTTCCTGTTTCGATACATATGCTTGAGAATACCTTCGAATTCGATTTGATGAGTTTTGAGAATTTAGTTTCCATTTGGTAAGTTAGATGATGTGTTTCATTTTGATCGGAGGGTTTGTGTTTTGTCTTTTCCGCTGAACAATTTTGTCGATAATCTTCGATATTCGATATGAGGATAAATTTTAAAAAACATACAGATGTGATATTGTGATTCTGATGAGCTATTGTATTGTTTCTGATAATCCCTTTTGCGGATCTCGGTTTTTATTTTACTTTTTCACTCTTTGAATTTCGATCTCCGGCTTTTATTCAATCTGATTTTGATTGATTAAGCTTAGATTTCGATTTATTTTTTAACCCGGAAGATTGATTTCTCTTTGAGCTTAGATTTTGATTGTGAATTTGAGATGAAATATTTCTGATACAGAGTAGTTGTCTCTTGTTAGCTTATCTTTTTCCCCAGATTGTTCTTGATTCATTGATAGTGAAGAAGGCATGAACATTTGTGGGGGCACTTGTTTAGGGACAGGCAAAAGATCTTCTTGTCTTGTGAATTTGTTTGCTTATTTAGAGAAATTTTTTAAAACTCACTTGTTTCCAACTTCGTTTCTTTCCTCACCTAATAAAAAGGATAAGAAAGTGGATAGGAGCTTTTGAATTTTCTCTTATGGTTAGTTCTGGTATTCTTTTTGACTTATGGTGTTTAATGTTTGCTAAAAAATGGAAAGTTGATTAGTTTGGGCTGTTGTACAAAACTTTTCTTCCTGGTTCTTGATGGTATATAAGGTTTCATTAGTCAAAGTCCTCTATCTTATCTTTTGTGTTTGCTTCTGCCTAAGACTTGTTTACAATGAGCAAAGGCTAAGTAAGCCTTTTTATCAGGAGTTTAGTGTTTTAGACTCATTTTAGAAAGACCATATACTTAACAACATGTGAATAGGCAACCAATTCATCTGATTGGCACAACGGGTTGCTGAATTGAGTTTGAGATTGAACTTGTTTCTTGATGCTTTGGTTTCACGATTTGTGTTTATATTATGAACAGGACAAAGGTCGTCCCTTGCCGAAGTTTGGTGAATGGGATGTGAATGATCCAGCATCAGCAGAAGGTTTCACAGTGATATTCAACAAAGCCAGGGATGAGAAAAAGACAGGTGGCAAACCCGGATCACCCGGTAAATCCACTGAGGGCCATGTCAAGTCTGGAGGAGGAGATCCTAGTAAACCTCAGCCTGTAAGCTTCTTCGTTTCCTCTATGTCTCTCTATCTTCTCTTTCGATTCATCCTCACACAAATCGAGCTCTTTGGTTTCAGAAAAAATGGCTCTGCTGCATGCAATCTCCGGCTGTGGACTCTTGACAGACTCAAAAGATGGATTTGCTTGCTGCCCACCCCAAAAAAAAAAAGGTCACATTGCTTAGACATCTAAAGCAATGTTCTTTTATGTTTTTATTATCTTTCTTGAAAGTACCCACCAAAAAAAAAAGTTCCTAAGATGTTTTTGGAGCCCCGCCTTTAGTATCACGATTATGATTCCTTCTTTGAAGTTGTTTGTTCTTTAAAAAAAATGATGTATAATCGTGTTGCCACTTTATTGGAAAACCAGAAAGAACAAAAAAAAAAAGAAAAAAAAACACAGTTACTGTGTCTATATGTAATGATTTGCATGGGTCTTTTTTGGATTTAACTTTATGGTGTCTTTTTTCCTTGTTTATTACACTATTTTACATAAACAAAATATTATGTTTTCCTCTTCATTTGTCAAAACAGATCCCTTGAAATGACAATTTCCAAACCCTTGTGTTCAAGTTGCTCTTAAGTAATCGCTGCTGCGTAATCTCATCATATATCCAGAGAACATCCAAACACATGGAAGTTGGGTATATTGATGGGCTTTACTGGCCCATACTGGATTTTAAGTTATCTAAGTCGATGATACACTGTGAAGACAAAAATGTGAACGTTTGACTTTTGACTTTTGAGTATACTACTGTACATTTTTCTCTCCTTTTCAATCGAATTTGCAACAAATTTGAGTTTTGATTCTTTCGGTCAAAGTGAGAAAAAAATCAGAGATGGTGCATAAAATTTTGTTATCATCAAAACTATCAATAATAGTGCTCAATTCCCATGAATAAAAAGCACATTAAAAAAAAAAAAAAAAAAAAATCAAACGGGAACAGAAAATAAACGGGAGTATTTATCTTCATATATTTCTGTGCCTACGTGTGTGTATCAGTGTATATATATAATACTATAATGCATGCATGTGACTACTCAGTAATTTGTTAAGAGCAATCCAACAATCGGAGAAGAAAGTGAAGATGTGGGCGTCGGACAAGAAGAAACTATCGGTTTCGTCGACTCATGTGACGGTCAAAGTCAATACTCAGGTACTTGAATTAATAAATCGTTACATGGTTGATTGAGTCTGTATATTATTATATTATATATATACAGAACAAAATAATATTAGAGACAATTACTTATAAAATTGTTGCAAATACAATATAACAGAAAGAGAAGTGTGTGTACGTCCGGATTAAGAGGGACGGTGAGCTCCGTAAGGTGATGGAAGCATTTTCCACCAAAATTGGAGAAGAAATGGCTAAAATAAAGTTTGTCTTTGATGGAAAGAGGATCCAACCCTATCAAACTCCCAATGAGGTATTTATGTTTCACATTTTTTTCTTCTTAATTAAGGATTATACCCCAATAATATATGAATCAAACTGAAAAAAAAGAAAAGAAAACAAACTGCAGCTTGAGCTTGAAGACGGAGATGAAATCGACGCATTTTGGGAGGGTGCAGTTTCTGTTATCGCTACTAATTATCAGTCTCTGAGTCTTAACGACATTTAAAATCATTACTACGGCACAAAAGATTAATATTTTTAGTCTTGTTTAATTATTTTCACATGTTGTTTAGCACAAAAGTTGGTTAACGTTATCAATTACTTGAGTGATCTATGGATGAATGTGCTTTTTGGTAGAAAGTTATCTATAAACTAAAAATCTAGTAAGTTATTCGATTAAATTTCAGAGGTATTAATAGTATTCTCGGAAAAAAAAAAATCTGAGTTTACCGACTTCAATAATAGTTTTAATTAACTCCATTTTCACTCTTTATCCTGGCATAGAAAATAATCCGTATCATCATCATATATTCATATACTAATCAACTCACGAAAGATATAAGAATCAAAGAGATGTAGATATTTTCTTATTTTACAAGAACAAAGCATTGTCAATATGATCATACTTGGCTCATTCTGGCTAGTCAAACTATATATATATAGAACAAAATGAACATAATTAGATCTATTTTTTTAGCCCTACATGTCGTTTTATTTGCCCATCAAGCTCCACGCAAAGTTTTGGTTAAAACCTTCCTTTTCGGTGAACGGAAAAGAGACAAAAACGGTGGCTGAGTTTTAAACCCGATTTCGCTTCGGTTTTGGTTCGATATATTTTTAGTTTTTCGGTACATATCTATAATGGGCTTTTTGGGCTAAATACAGGTTTTCTCACAAGATCCTGAAGAGGCCCATTCGTAAAAGGATATAGAAGCGGGGATTTTCAAAATTTCCAATTCTCACTCTCTCTCTCATTTATAAAACTCTCTCTCATTTCCAAGATCTCTAGGGTTTTCTGCAAATTTCCTTTTTTTGCAGCCAGCGGCGAAGATGTTGGTCGAGCTCTCCAAATCGCAGGACTCCGCCGCCGGAGATGGGACCACCACCGTCGTCGTATTAGCCGGTGCGCTTCTCAAGGCGTGTCAGGCCCTTCTCACGGCCGGGATCCACCCTAGTGTCATCTCAGACGCGCTTCACAAGTCTTGTGCGAAGTCGGTAGATATCCTGACCGCCATGGCTGTCCCTGTGGAGCTCACTGACCGAGATTCGCTCCTCAAATCCGCCAGCACGTCGCTTAACAGTAAGGTCGTTAGTCAGTACTCCACGTTGCTTGCTCCTTTAGCTGTCGACGCTGTACTTTCTGTTATAGATCCGGCGAAGCCAGACATAGTGGATCTGCGTGATATCAAGATTGTGTAGAAGCTTGGTGGTACCGTGGATGATACGCATACGGTGAAAGGTTTGGTTTTTGACAATAAGGAGAGCAATGCCGCTGGTGCACCGACTCGGATGGAAAACGCTAAGATCGCTGTGATTCAGTTCCAGATCTCACTCCCCAAGACTGACATCCAGCAAAGTATTCCTGTCTCTGATTACGTTACGATGGAAAAGATCTTGTACGAACAGAGGCATTACATCTTGGTGATAATTGAAAAGATCAGGATGTGTGGCTGCAATGTTTTACTGATCCAGAAGAGTAGGGATGCTGTGCCTCGTAACTTTCTTTTCTTTTTGGCTATGCACAAAATCATGGTAATCAAGGATGTAGAGAGGGATGAGATTGAGTTCGTCACCAAGACATTGAACTGCGTGCCAATCGCCAGTATCGAACATTTCAGAGCTGAGAAGCTTGGCCATGCTGATCTTGTTGAAGAAGCCTCCCTTGGAGATGGAAAGATTTTGAAGATCACTGGAATCAAAGACATGGGGAGAACCACCTCTGTACTTGTCTGTGGATCCAACCAGCTTGTTCTAGATGAAGCCGAGAGGAGCCTACACGATGCATTGTGTGTGGTCAGGTGCCTGGTGAGCAAGAGGTTCTTGATTGCAGGAGGTGGCGCACCGGAGATTGAGCTCTCGAGGCAGTTAGGTGCTTGGGCTAAGGTCCTCCACGGGATGGAAGGTCACTGTGTGAAGTCTTTCGCTGAAGCTCTTGAGGTGATTCCTTACACTCTGGCCGAGAATGCAGGGTTGAACCCTATTGCCATTGTGACTGAGCTCAGGAACAAGCATGCCCAAGGGGAAATCAACTCCGGAATCAATGTGAGAAAAGGCCAGATCACTAATATCTTGGAGGAAAACGTGGTTCAGCCGCTGCTTGTGAGTACCAGTGCGATCACTCTCGCAACTGAATGCGTAAGGATGATTTTGAAGATTGATGACATCGTTACGGTCAGGTAGTTTCACTCAAAACCGGTCCAAGAATATCTAAGCTTTGTTTCTTAATTATCGTGTTTTGCGTTTGCACAATGGTTGAACTTAGACCCCTTTTTGCTAAGTGGTCTTATTTGTGGTTTAGTGCGAGTGTTTTTCTTTCTAGTGACTTGATATCAAGATTTATCTTTTTTGTTTCATATGTTTGATTATTTTGGTTCTAAAAGTCAGAACTTCAATTACTGGCAAAAGTGTAAACTTGATACACGGAAGAACATGATTAATACCCTCAAAACGATATTTCCATGAAAGAGGTTGTTGTTAGGTACCTTAGGACACAAGACATGATGAAAGTGATGGCAGGAACAGAGTTCTGCATCGCGGAAGCAAACGTTGGAGTTGCATACTACAGTCCCAATAGATAGAATCCTTGGTTCGCTGTGATTCTGACTTTTAAACACACGGAGTTTCAGAATTATAAGCAATGATTCTTGGATATATTAGTGAATCAATTGGTGATCAGAAGAAGAAAGCTCTGATCTACTTTTGTTCAGTCTGAACCAGTAAAGTGATTGTTTTCTGTTGAAACAATCACTTTGTTAAGAATATTGAAAACCAAAAGAAGAAAAGATTCAGACTTTGAGATCTTATCCAACAAATGATATCAAAGATACAAACTTAATGAAATTACACAAGAAACCCAAATGAGATCAACGGAACAAACTTTCTGAAATTAACTACATATGAGATCAAAGACATAAATTTACTAAAGCTACACAAAAATCTCAGATGAGATCAAAGGCTCACACTTTTTAACGATACGCAAAAAA
>JAHZTW010000001.1:107058919-107141016 GCA_020283515.1 Alliaria petiolata
TTTTTTGCGTATCGTTAAAAAGTGTGAGCCTTTGATCTCATCTGAGATTTTTGTGTAGCTTTAGTAAATTTATGTCTTTGATCTCATATGTAGTTAATTTCAGAAAGTTTGTTCCGTTGATCTCATTTGGGTTTCTTGTGTAATTTCATTAAGTTTGTATCTTTGATATCATTTGTTGGATAAGATCTCAAAGTCTGAATCTTTTCTTCTTTTGGTTTTCAATATTCTTAACAAAGTGATTGTTTCAACAGAAAACAATCACTTTACTGGTTCAGACTGAACAAAAGTAGATCAGAGCTTTCTTCTTCTGATCACCAATTGATTCACTAATATATCCAAGAATCATTGCTTATAATTTTTAAACACACGGAGTTTCAGAATTATAAGCAATGATTCTTGGATATATTAGTGAATCAATTGGTGATCAGAAGAAGAAAGCTCTGATCTACTTTTGTTCAGTCTGAACCAGTAAAGTGATTGTTTTCTGTTGAAACAATCACTTTGTTAAGAATATTGAAAACCAAAAGAAGAAAAGATTCAGACTTTGAGATCTTATCCAACAAATGATATCAAAGATACAAACTTAATGAAATTACACAAGAAACCCAAATGAGATCAACGGAACAAACTTTCTGAAATTAACTACATATGAGATCAAAGACATAAATTTACTAAAGCTACACAAAAATCTCAGATGAGATCAAAGGCTCACACTTTTTAACGATACGCAAAAAATCTCAGATGAGAAACAAACACACCCTTTTAATGTCAAAATTCTGTTTATCACAACAATACTAATAGTTCTGAATTTTGGTTATGACACGACATGACAATGATACCAAATTTCTTCAACTATGAGAGGGATCAAAATCTGATGCCCATATGATCATATCTACATGCAGGTTTTAATCTAATTTCGATATGAATTTTTAATCTGAAAATCATAACATTCCAAGTGAAAATGAATCTACTATGGTTATGATTAGGTTTGAATTTTGGATACAATTTTTAACTTTGCATTCAAATTGGATTTTTTATTTAATATATCAGTAATTTTCGAAATCAAAATTGTATAGGTAACAAAATCATAATCATGTTTATTTTCCATTTGATTTGGTCTTATATTTATATATTTGGATATTTTCCATTCTTCTTGAATTTATCTTTTCCTTTTCTTTATAAGAATATACAAACATTACTACTTTAGTCTTTCCTATTTCCTATATGTATGTCCGATCCTACTCTTTAATATGAATAAACACAATACAGAACCCTAGTATTATATAGCCGTATCACCTCTTAGGTGTTAACAAAAATAATTAATCGGATAGGTTAAGGTATTTGCTTATTCCGTGAATTTCTTCTGTTACTGGTTGTTCTATGAATAACACACACTGAGAAACTCATATCTCTTGTTTGCCTTATTTATGTTTTCAGGCTGAAAAAATAAGTGTTAGCTCTAAACTATGGACATGACAATATTAGCAAAAAAAGCAAAAACTATGGACAGGATAAGTCAGTTGCCTGATGATCTTCTCTTGAGGATATTGTCGTTTCTGCCTACTACAAAAGCTGTTGTGAAAACTATGGTTTTGTCGCAACGGTGGCAATTTCTCTGGACGATGGTGCCAAGACTCGTATACAATTATTACAGTCAAAAACTTTCCAATGAAGAATTTACGCTTTTTGTACACAGGTCTTTGCTCCTTCACGAGGCTCCTGCTATAGAAGCTTTGCATTTCATACTTGAGGACGTTCGTGATAGTAAAGATATCCAAGTGTGGATTAGAGCTGCAGAAAAACGCTCTGTGCGTGAGCTGATTATCGTGATTGAAAATTTTGAATCACCACCAGTAGCGGAACTTCCTAGGAGCTTGTATAGAAGCTACAGGATGCTTGTGACCTTGACGTTATATAACGCGGTTCTTGTGGGTGATGTTACTTGTCCAGTTTCTTTCCCATTCCTAAAAAAACTGACTCTTGTACACATGAAGTACCCTAATGATGTATTTCTCGACAAGCTTTTATCCGGTTGTCCTGTTCTTGAAGACTTGTTTGTGGAGCAATGCCAAGGTGACAATGTGCCCATTATTCGCGTTAGAATGCTTCACCTAAAGAGTTTACGATTGACATCAGGAGACAGAGTTGAAGGCGAGGAACATGGGTTTGTGATAGATGCTCCTTCTTTGGAGCGTTTGGACATTATCGATAACGATGGAGGGTCTTGTGTCATTGTGAATAATCTGAGTAAGATTTGGAAGGCAAACATCTACATTAGTCGTCCCGATACTGAGAAGCTTGTTGGTTCTATAACTTCAGCCAAGCTTCTTCGTCTCTGCTTACCAACCTCGAAGGTAATAAATAATATGTTTCTCTTTGTGTTTTAAAATCTGACACTGTTTCAAAAACTTATCCTTTCTGTCTCTTATACAGGATATCTATCCTGCTGGTACTGTCTTCCGCCATTTAGAGATATCCACATGCTACACAGAGTGGTTGGATCTACTTATGCGTATGCTCAATGATTCCCCTAATTTACAAACTCTCAAACTCCGAAAGGTTCGTTCCCCCAAATTATTCAGTTTACTTGATTAGTATATATATATATATATATATATATATGTATGTATGACCCATCTCTAACGCACTGTATCTCTGTGCCGTCACTCTCAGTGCCATGAATTTGATTTTGATGTTCCCGCGCGCCCGTGCTGGAATAAACCGAGCTCAGTTCCTGAATGTCTGTTAACGACTCTAAAAACTTTCGAATGGGTTGTTTATGAAGGAACAGAAGAAGAGAAAGAAGTAGTAGCTTTCATCTTAAGAAACGGATGCTGTTTAGAGAAGGTAACCATCTCCTCTGACCGCGACAAGAAACTTGAGATGATCAAGGAGTTAACGCTTTTGCCCAGGAGTTCCCGTACTTGTGGGATTAAGTTTCGCTGAAGCTACAGTTTCAGCTCTGAGGGAGACAAGACTTGTTCAATAGTCAAGTGACATGATTTCCTCTGTTTCTTGTTTTCTTGTTTTCTTCATGTCCTCTGTTTCTAACACCTCTCCCTTCTGTTATATTGCGGAAATCCAAATGAGGATTCATTTTTTGAGCAAATGGGAGGGTGCAGTTTCTGTTATCGCTATTAATTATCAGTCTCTGAGTCTTAACGACATTAAAAATCATTACTACGGCACAAAAGATTAATATGTTTAGTCTTGTTTAATTATTTTCACATGTTGTTTAACACAAAAGTTGGTTAACGTTATCAATTACTTGAGTGATTTATGGATGAATGTTGTGCTTTTTGGTAGAGAGTTTTCTGTAAACTGAAAATCTAGTAAGTTATTCGATTAAATTTCAGAGGTATTAACAGCATTCTTGGAAAATATCTGAGTTTACCGACTTCAATAATAGTTTTTTGAAAAGGACTTCAATAATAGTTTTAACTCCATTTTCACTCTTTATCCTGACATAGAAAATGTGTTAAATTGATAGAGATGGGCATGAATCCGTATCATCATCAATTCATCATTTATGATCAAGTAACGAAAGATACAAGAATCACAGAGAGGTAGAGAGATATATTGTTTTTTTTTCCTCGTATTAAATGTAATAATATACACAAGTACAAGAACAAATCGTTGTCAATATGATCATCATCCTTGGAGGCCTTTGGCCCATTCTGACTAGTCAAACGATATATATAACAAAATGTATATAATTAGATCTATTTTTTAGCATTACATGTCGTCTAGTTCACGTGCGAAATAGTTTTATTGTCCCATCAAGCTCCACGCAAATTTTTTTTTCTTCTGAATTTACGAATTTTCTGGGTTGGGCCATAGCATAATTATGATAGATCATAATATAATTTATAATACCTTCGAACTACATTTTTTTGAGTCATCAACTAGTAATTTTTGTTTTCACACTTTATATCCAATCATTCCATTACCAAATTGCAATTTTCCACTCATTATTTTTTCACTAAGGCGGCAACTGGTTGTGTCGTAAAGGAACAAGAGTAAAAATAATGAGTGGAAAAATATGGATTGAATAATTTTATGTTCAACCAGCTTTTTTAAACTTTGTTTTTCTCCTATTTTGTATAGTACATTTTTTGGAGGAATAAAGCTTATTTTCCTCTAATTTAGTGGGATCCAGTTTAATTTAAAGAAATACTTATTCCCCTTAAATGGTAAAATTATGGAGGAATCCAAAGGAATAGATAATTCCTTCCAATTTTATTACTCTAAAATGTCAACCAGTTGTAGTCATAGCCTTTCGTTAACTCTTGAGGCAGTATATAAGTTTTAGGGAATCTTAAGAGGAATTATGCTAACACATTGTACTAAAAGTTAAATAAAGTAAATTAGAGATTTACTCGCCGTCCAAATAAACCATTTAGGTTGATCGGTGACCAACCAAAAACTGCCATTTGTCAACCAAATACACTTCCCCTTCTTGTCCCTCTCTCCTCTCTGTCCCCTCTCTCTCTCTCTCTCTCTCTCCCTCCTCGCCACTGACTTTGCTCTGATTACAGAAGAATTTCAAACTTCATCTCTTCCACAGCTCAAATCTTTTTTTTCCTCCTTTTCATCTCTTTCCCTTTCATAGGCGTTGAGACTGGATATATCTTTTTCTGATTAACGTGTTTTATTTTTGGTCTTGATCGTCTTTTCTCTCCTAGAGAAAGAAAAAAAGATCGATCCTTTTTTCCTTGAATTTCTTGGCGCAACTTCGATTTCCCGTTTCTGGGTTATCATCTTCCGACTCAGAAAACAATAAATTTTCAGACGGAAAGATCAGGTACGAATCGATAATTTTGTCATCGCTCGTTTTTGGGAGAATTCTCCGTCGGCTTTAAAGGCTGTAGATAAAGCTTTCTATTTTCGGTTAGCCTCTTTGATTACTGATTTATACGATCTGTGCGGATTCTTGGTGATTTGGGTTTGTGCAGATCAATTAAAAGGAAAAGCCTTTAATCATCCCTCGATTTATTAATCTTTCCCCTTAATAACCTCTGCGTAGGGCTTTTGGTTTATTCCGTGTGTGTACTGTTGAGATATTGCTTAATTTGCTTGATTAATGGAATCGTTACTGAATCAAAAGAGAACTGTCTCTCTCTCTCTCTCTCTCTCTCTCTCTCTCTCTCTTTCTCTCTTGTGTGTTGTTAGGTGGTGAATCTTGTTTTTTAGTCTCTGTGGCTTTATATAGAAAGAAAATGCAAAATGGTTGCTAAGAAAGGACGCAGAGATTCGTCGGATTCTTCTCCGATTGTGGAGGTTGGGGAGATAGACACAAGCGCTCCTTTTCAATCGGTTAAAGATGCGGTTAACCTTTTCGGTGAAGCTGCCTTTTCAGCTGAAAAGCCCATCATTCGAAAAGCCAGTCCTCAATCCGCTGAGGTAAGACTTCTTCAGTTTGATTTGATTTCACAAACAATCTGAGTGAGTTAATAAGGAGTTTTCAAATCTATATTGTGCTGTGGGTTTGCAGAAAGTTCTGGTGAAGCAAACAGAGCTTCACTTGGCGCAGAAAGAGCTGAACAAGTTGAAGGAACAGCTTAAGAATGCTGAAACAGTCAGAGAGCAAGCGTTGAGTGAGCTCGAGTGGGCTAGAAGAACTGTTGATGAGCTTACTCGTAAGCTTGGTGCGGTAAATGAATCGAGAGATTCTGCGAATAAAGTGACTGAAGCTGCTAAGAGTCAAATCGAAGAAGCCAAACCGGGGAATGGTTCCGTGTCTAGTAGTGATGCTCACTCTCGGGATATGGAACAGTATGGGACGGTATGCAAGGAGCTTGATACAGCGAAGCAAGAGCTGAGAAAGATCCGTCAGGTTTCGAATGAGATTTCGGATACAAAGACTGTTGCTTTAACCAAAGTAGAGGAAGCTAATGATGTGACTAAAGTTAATTCCGAGAAGATTGAGTTGCTTAGAAAGGAAATCGCAGCTGTTAATGATTCAGTTGAACAGACGAAGCTTGCGTGTTCTCAAGCCCGGAAAGAACAAACTGAGATATTTGCAGAGAAGGAGATCCAGAATCAATCGTATAAAGCTGGCATGGAAGAATCCGCCAAGAAGTTGCTCGCTTTGAAGAAGGAGTTTGACCCTGAATTTGCAAAGAAGCTTGAAGTACAGTTGACTGAGACATATAACGAGATTGATGAATTGCAGAAGCAAATGGACACTGCAAAGGCATCAGACATGGATTCCGTTAATGGTGTGAGTTTGGAGTTGAATGAAGCAAAGGGTTTACTCGAGAGATTTGTGGTAGAAGAGAAGTCTTTTCAAGAGTCAGTGGAATCTCTTAAAGCAGAATTGAAGAATGTGAAGACGGAGCACAGTGAAGTTGAAGCGAAGGAGGCTGAAATCGAATCTGTGGCTGGTGATCTTCATCTGAAGCTAAGCAAAAGCAAGAGTGAGCTAGAAGTATGTGTTGAAGAGGAATCTAAAGCAAAGGCTGCTTTGGATGATATGATGTTAACCTTGAATCAGATAACTTCCGAGACAGAAGCTGCTCGACGAGAAGCTGAGGAAATGAGAAACAAAGCCGAAGGGTTAATGAAGGAAGCGGAAACCGCGCATCTCGCGCTTGAAGACACAGAGCTACATTTGAGGGTTGCTCTAGATGAAGCCGAAGATGCAAAAGCTGCTGAGACAAATGCGCTTGAACAGATAAAGTCAGTCTCTGAAAAAACCAACGCTGCACGTAATTCGACTTCATCCGAGTCTGGAGCTCAGAGCATAACACTGTCTCAGGAGGATTTTAAGTCTCTGAGCAAGAGAGCTGAGGTATTCGATAAGTTAGCGGATATGAAAGTGGCGGCTGCATTGGCTCAGGTGGAAGCAGTGAGAGCTAGCGAAAACGAGACACTGAAGAAGCTAGAGACAACACAAGAGGAGATTGAGAAGCTAAAGACTGCAACTCATGAGGCACTGAAGAAAGCAGCTATGGCTGATGCTGCTAAGAAAGCGGTTGAAGGAGAGCTCAGGAGGTGGCGGGAAAGAGATCAGAAGAAAGCAGAGGAAGTGGCGTCGAGGATTCTTGCTGAGGCCGAGGCGAAGATGTCCGCTGAATCATCACCGCAACATCACTACAAAACTACGAAACAGAAACCTGTCCATAACAAACTGGAGAAGACGAAAACTTCAGTGGTATCAAGGAAAGTGCTTTTGCCGAATCTAAGTGGAATCTTTAATAGAAAGAAGAATCAAGTGGAGTGGGGTTCTCCTTCTTATCTCCCTGGAGAGAAACCCTTTTGATGATTTCTTTTTTTCTCTCATGATTTGAACTTTGGTTGTTGTGAACGATTAGAAAGTTGTGTGCTTTTTTTTTGGTAAAAAAGGTTGTGGTTTGAGATCAGAGGCAGTTGCAGATTTGGTCTATAATGTGAGAAACTGGTTTGACCCCCAAAAAAAACCAAAAAAAAATGTGAGAAACTGGTTTGTTGCTGTAAATTGGATCAAAGCTTATTATATATAGGTTGTTTTATTTTTGGCTCGTTGTTGTGATTTATAAATGGTTTTCTGTAAAATCGATCAAGAACTTTGGTACCGTACTTATCAAGATTGAACCATCGAGAATGAACAGGACGGTGGTCTATTTAATGAGAATCTTCTCTCTTTGACAAGCGGTGTAGGATTTTCTATTTTTCTCATCTCCTGTACTTCAAAAACCATTAAGAATATGTACTTTACTTCAAAACCGTCCTGTTCATTCTCGATGGTTCAATCTTGATAAGTACAGAGTTCTTGAGTCTTGATAAGTACAGAGTTCTTGAGGGAGACTCAAATATGATATCTGCATTATTGTTATTTTTTTCTTGCATTATTGTTTGTGAGCATGACTTTGAAAGATAACAAAAAAAAAAACCCGATTTAAAGTAACAACTTTCTAAACATTTTTTAACCCAACTTGGGAAAACCTAAGTCAAGCTTTGAGTGCAAAAGAGAGACAGACCAAGTGGAAGAGCCACTGGGACTATGAAAGTACAACTCTCTAAATTAGTTTGCTCTGCATTCAAGACAAGTCCGATTTTTCAGTTGTGAACAAAATAACAAAAATAAAAACCTTGAAACCAAATGGAATCCGAATACCCAAAACATAGAAACTGACTTGTGCCTTCTCTTAAAACAACAAACCTCTAATCTTTCCCTTTTTCAAAACTCGTTCTTTTGTTTCTGCAAACAAACCAACATATAGTGGTTCCCAAAGTACAAGTAAACAACAGTTTTCACATAATCTCTTAACATTATCAGATTCTAGACTCGTATGGTTTGTCTACAACCAAACAACTACGGTTGGAATATGGATGACGTACATAGATGAAATATACACAAAAGCCAAGTAAAGCCCCTAACACAAATCCGGAAACGAAAGAGACAAACCTAAAACAATACCAAAAAAAAAGCTCAAAAACCTCATGTCGCTTGTTCTTCAATTCTTTCTTTTCCGCTCTAGTTCGGCTATGTACCTCGATTTAAAGATGGAAAGTCTCGACATGTTTTGATCATATCGATCCTTTTCTAAATTGCTTTGTTTTTTCATTTGGCCTCCTTGAGGTTGCTCGATTTGCACTAGACTTGGAACATAAGAGCACACATATGGCAAACATCTACTGTCGGGAGAAGATTCTCCGAGATCCACTTGTCTAACGTATCTAGCCTTTCCAATGATGTGAAGTGTTCTGCGATTCCTTCTCTCTTTTTTTCTGCGACTTTTGAGATACCTTACTGCAAAAAGCATGACTACTTTCTTCACCTCGTCAATAAAGAAACTTGTCGTAAATGGAATACTGTCATTCACTCTCAAGAACTTGCTCCACGACACCTTTTCGGTGTCAATCGTAGTCGTAATCCATATCTCAAATAAATCTTGATCTCTGTAGTAGTCGTCATATAAAACCGCAAGCTTCTCTTCTCTAACACAAGATAGAGTCCCAATTCCTTCGAACGGCAGAGGAAGAAGCGGCCCAAAACTCTCTCTCGTATAATCAAAACAGATTATGTGGTCGGCGTGTTGGTAGTAATAATTATTTGAGTTGATTTCTGTAGCACACCAGTAAGTGTTTCCCTTGAGAGAAACACCATCGGGAGATACTATACGCCAGTATGGATCAGTGACATCAAGAGTCGTCCATAACCCAGAGTTGAAATCGTATATTTCATACCATTCAAATTCGTTTCTGGATCCAAAAAAATAGGAACCATAAAAAAACCTCAAGAATTTGAGGCTACGACGAGAGTTCTTATCCTCGTATCCGAGAGCGTAACTAAACATGTCCCACACTAATACTCCGTGGAGAGAATATCTGAGTTCGATCCACCTTGTTTCTCCCAAATACGGATTCCAAACCACAACCTTGGTACCATCGTCTTCAAAGATGCATAACAATAAACCCTCGCAGTGAAAGACTTTAGATATCTTGACTTGTTCTTTAAGGCAAGTAAGTTTACCTCTATGCTCTGTAGATGGATCAACGTCTGCGTTGATGAAAACGCTAGTTAAATAAAGATCGTAGTCCAACACCATGATCATCTGAGACTCCCCTTCCTTTATTGGGGAAGATGCTTTACCAATGTGCGTCATTGTGAAGATACGACTCTTCCATAAAGTGTTCCACTCTCTACATGTTAATCGTACTGCTCTCATAGATTTTAAAGGAACCCTAGAGATAATATCCTCAATCACATCCTTTGGAAGATTGGTGATCATGATTGTTCTTTTCTCTAGTTGAAACGAGGGGTCTGATTTCTTGCACAAGGTAGAACTTAATTGTAAGCGATTAACTATATATATATATATATATATATATATATAAGTAATGGAGACTCAGAAACCCTAAATGAGGTTGGGCCAATGGTGGACTTTATAATTTATGTTACTGAATGAGATGATGACTCGCGGAAGACCAACGGCACCAATTTAAAGGGTGTTATTCAATCATGGATTTGAAGTTAATTATTTAGGTTTTATAATTTACTATTAGGTATTTTATTTTGTTAATGTTTTAGTTTAATCTCTTTTTTGTCAGTAACTTTTAAATTATTGAATGCTTAATAGACGGAATTTTTTTTGAAGGAGGCTATACCATGTGATGGACGAGTCAACAACAATGTTGAAGTTTGAATGGTGAAAGCGGATAAAAAAACGTAACAATGTTGTTGTCATCACAATTTTGCTCAATTTTTTTCTTTACAATTACTAGGAAACAAACCCCCGCGTCAACGCGCGTGAACCATTAAAATATTTATTAAAATTTAAAAATTTTAATTAATATTTATAAAAAAATCATAATGAAATATTATTATATAGAAAAATGACGTGCAGACCATTAAAATCTTTATTACAAATTTAAAGTTTTTGATTCATATATTTATCAAAATTTTATAATAAAATTTTATCTTTTGACACCCATTATTTTTTTTGTTTTATGAATTTTATGTAAATCAAATAAAATTAATTAAAAAAATTATATAAAAAAATTTATATTTATCTGGTGTTATGTATTTTATATATCACTCTAAACCTTGTCTATTTTCTGACGTAAAATTCCAAGGCATTTATAGACGTATTTATCTAATATTTTGCATTGGTTTCTTCATGTTAACAAAAAAATAAAATCTGATCACCAAACTAAAACTTCATCACTATACATGGGTTTAAAATCGTGATTGACATATTTGCAATTCTTATATTTATTACTCAATATGTATCATTACTTTTTCCTACATTTAAAATTTATTGTTAAATATTAACACAAATTAAATAATAATCTATTAATAATAGCAAACTCAACAAATACATTTCATTGTTGTGTTTTAAAATGGACATCGATATTCGATACATCTAAAAAGGTATCTTTTCGAATTGGAGATGGAGCAAAACGAATGGATATGTGGATGTGAATCACAAAGATGTAGATAAACAAAGGAGATCTATGAGTTTAGAAATAGGATAAATGAGTTGTTAGTAAATATCTATATATATATATATATATATATATATATTTTTTGGATTAAGAGAGAAGACTAAGAGAAGTCGAGAGCGGGCATGTTCTTTTGAAGTCGCAGCAATCAGAGTCAGCCATAAACAAGCATTATCACGAACGTAAAAAAACCTTCAACTCTTTTTAATTATTTTTGTCGCCGCAACTTACTTTAAATAAAATGCTAGTGTCATCGCTATCACTGAAAATAGCAAATGTAATTTGAGTGGTCGCCGTAATCAGCCTCGTGAGTCCCTGCAACTTATTCTTTACTTTCTTTGGGTCTCAAGTAAGTTACAATTTGATTTCTTGCTACTATAAAAATGACTCAAGCTCTGACATGGCCACTATCAGAGAGTTCATTTGTAAATCAATCGCGGCGCATGGACGAACAAACAAATAATCGAACAAATTAGATGGCGTTGAGATCAAAGAAAGTAAATTCTAATCTGACAAGTATATGTTGACCGATATTCGGTAAAAGGGAAAACCCTAATATAGATGAAGAATAATAACCAAAGAAGACAAATACAATACAAAGAAATTTCATTGTAACCTGAAGTGACATAGAAAATATGAAAAAGCCACGATAAGATTGTGTGGAATGAGAAACAAAGATTGTTCAAAGAGGAATGTTGAAAATTTAAGTAAATTGTTGCAATCGTTAGTTAACCATTGCAACTGATTAAATGAACATTTTCAACCGTTTAGATGAATCATTACAATTGTTGAGTTTATGGTTGCAACTTTCGGGGACCATTGCAACTGGTGATCAATCATTGCAACCAAATATATGCAACTGCAAGAATTTAGGCCTTTCACCATCAAATGGTAAAAAAAATCCAATGCTATGATAATTTTTACCATGAACTTTAAAACAAATTGGGCCATCATAATTTAATATTGAATAATCTATTTCAGCACCTATTAATCACATATAAAGCATTTAATTAAAAACTCTAATGTTATTCCTAAAAGAGGGATCACATAGAAGCTTTTTTAGCAGGAGAGGAGGTTATTGTATTTTAGGTAATTTTACACGATCTTGTTTACAACAAATAGTAAATAAAAGACGTTCTGAAACTCGATCCTTTTATGTGCTTTCAGATACTAAAACATTACAATCTTCATACCTCATTAATTTATTTTGCTTGATCTTCTTTAAAACCGTTTTATCTTTGCCTGTCAAAATTGTTTTGATTATATAATAAATGTGAAAATACCTTTAGATTTGTCTTTTTGTGTATCACCATATACATGCAAAACAATGACTATGAGAGAAAATGACAACTTCAAATAAACGATTATAAAAAAGAAGCAAGTTACCAATATTGATCAAGAATTTTTTTTAAAAAATAGATAAGAAGAAAATAAAATAGATTTGGTAATATATATATAATTAGCGTTACAAGTCACAAAGATTGGTGATTTGGTTTTTTAAAGAATTTTTTCTCTTCATTGTCATCTCATGACTAAGAATCACAATGATTTACAACAGTTGTAATATTTCAATTTTGTGTTTGTTCGATAAATAAAATAAAATTATTTTTTACCGTATTAATCTATTAATCCTGTGACGTAAATATGATATAAAATAAGGAAAGTGTTAAAAATAAACAGAAAAGAGAAAGACGAAAATAAAATAAAATAAAGAGCATTCATAGGCATTCATCTCTCTTTTTCCTTCTTTGAGTTTAATTTCATATTAATTTTCTCTTTAAATTGTATGATTTTGTTTTTCATTTGTATCTTTCGAGTCATAAAAGAAATTTTTTTAATAGTATGGAAAAAAGATTTTTGTAAAATTAGTAGGGATATACGTCAAATGTATGTGATCTAATAGCAAAAATACCTTCAAATCTCATTAGTTTATTTTGCTCGATCTTCTTTAAAACATTTTTTCTTTTGTCTATCCAAATCATTTTTAGTATTAAAAACATTTAAAATTATTGATAATATAATAAATGTGGAAATACCTTTGATTTTGTCTTCTTGTGTAAGTTGGCAATATTTTCACTTTCTTAACTTATTATACGTTAAATAAATATTAATTAAAATAAGTAAATAACTATATTAAATTTAATTGTTTTATTCAAATTAGTGATTAAATAGAATTTTAACAAACCATTAAAGAAGAACGTGTTGTAACTTTGTCTACAATTGTTTCAGATCTTTCATCCAAAGCATATATTCACACATTCTGAAGTGCCATTATTAATAAATTTAATATTATTTTATTGATATAAAAATTATATGATGTCATTACAATGATTAATATAAAATTATAGAAAAGTTTAAAATAACCTGCATCATTTATTTTTAATGGATCCTAAAAAATAAAAAACATATAATTAGAATATATAATAACACATTAAAAACTTAACAAATAAAATTATTACCTTGTTTGTTATAAAATTCTGGCAGTAGTATAGTTTATTTTCATTATTTGATATTATTTTCATTTCGTGTTATAAAACTATTTGTTTTAGTTTTTCTAAATTTCTAACATCTTTTGCAATACTTAATCAAAATTTCCAAAAATTTTAATTAATAATTTATTTGAACAATTAGAAAAGTAAAAATGATGGGTTATATATAGACTTTTAATGTGAAAAGTCACGATGATTGGTGAAAAGAGTTTTTAAAGCGTTGTTTCTTTTTATTGCCATCTAATGACAAAGAATCACAATGTTTCGTAAGAATTGCAACGTTTCGAATGTGTGTCTGTTCGGTAAATAAAACATCTATTCTTCACCGTTCAGTCGTAAAACAAAGAATATTAACCATTAGATTGAAGTTTTTTTGCCATCTGATGACGAAGAATCAGAATGGATCACAAGAGTTGCAATGTTTCGAGTGTATGTATGTTCGGTAAATAAAACAAATATAATCTTCACCGTTCAATCTTAAAACAAAGAATTTTAACCGTTAGATTGAAGTTTTTTTTTTATCACAAAATGTGATGATGTCAGCAAATCCATCCTATCCATTAGATTTTCAAATCATAACTAATCAGAACAAATACAAGATTTAGATTATTTTTCCTATAAAAAAATACTGACATCAGCGGTTCCTAAAAATCATTTTGCTATTATATATAGATTCATTTTGAACCGTCATATCCGCTTGATCCACACTTGTTCAGTTTGATTACAATTTGCTATGATTTATGTTTACAATTTTGCACAATTTTTTCTTTACAAATCGTAGCCCCATGACTAAACCAAAAATAGTAAATTTTATCAGAAAATAAAAGTTAAGTAGCCCAATGACTAAACCAAAACCTTGTTCCAACGAAGAATGACGATTCTTTTGAAACATACCCAATGAGTATTTGATTATTATTATTTTTCTAGTTGTTCGAATTAATGTTTCAAAAAAAAAAAACAGGCGTGGTTCCATCCATTTAGTTTAATGGTTGACTTAAACATTCATTAATAATTTTAAAAACAAACAGATGAGAAAAAATTTTAGGTGCAAATAGAGCAAATTGAGTCTCCCTCAAGAACTCCTCCTTGAGTTTCAACTTTGATATAAAAAATGGAAAATGAAAATGAATCATCACCGCAACCTCATTCACAACACCACTCTCTTGAGCTTCCGTAACGACCAATCATTGGAAAAGCCAGTCCTCAATCCGCTGAGGTAAAACTTCTTAAGTTTGATTTGATTTCACAAACGATCATTCGAATGATGGGCTTTTCAGAGAAGACGCGGAACCATTATATAGGTTGTTTTATTTTTGGCTCGTTGTTGTGATTTGTAAATGGTTTTCTGTAAATTGGATCAAGAACTCTGGTACCGTACTTAATCAAGATTGAACCATTGAGAATGAACAGGACGGTTTTGAAGTAAAGTACATATTCTTAATGGTTTTGAAGTAAAGGGGATGAGAAAAACAGAAAATCCTACGCCGCTTGTCAAAGAGAGAAGATTCTCATTAAATAGACCACCGTCCTGTTCATTCTCGATGGTTTGATAAGTACAGAGTTCTCGAGGGAGACTCAAGGAGGAAAGAACACAAGTTCTCGAGGATTCACCTGCGAATCTGTCTTGAAGGAGGCTACCATGTGATGGACGAGTCAACAATGTTTGAAAATATATGTTTGAAAGTATATACAAATCTCTTCATATAATCTTCTACCGGTTACTCCCATCCAAGAGCAAAGGAATGAATTTCGGCCCAGCTTGAAACCGTGTAAAGTGTTCCAGAGAGTCCCTTCCAGGTTGATGATGATTCTTCTTGACTATGCTGTTTCTGTTTCTGCACGATTCCGGAGAACAAAGGCACAAACGAGACCCCGAAATGACTTCCCACTCTCCTGAGGCTCGAGCTAGAGCCAACCACGATTCCTATGTCTGCTTCGAGGAGACAGAGCAAGTCACCTACTGAATCTCCAATATACACAGTAAGGAGGCTTTTGTTCTTATCATCATGATCCTTTCTGTTTTGTAGGATGCTTTTGAACTGCTGAGCCTTGTCGATCGGGGATTCCACTTTCCTTTCGATTTCACCAGTCGAGATGGATTCCTCGAATGTGAATTCATTTGCATGTACTTCGACTGCATCTACTCCGCCTGTAAAGAGGAGATTGTTTTAGCATAGTTTTTTTTTTAATTTAGGAGGATAAGTCTGCACAAATCATAAAATTATGGTTTTTGTCACATACGTGCAGAAAAGGCTGCCCTGATGAGGTCACCACACCAACAATACGAAAGCACGTGGACTTTTGCATTCAGATTCCGAGTCTTTAAAATTTTCTGCAAGACATTGATGCAGCCATCTTGAAGAATTAACCTTTCCCCAGCTCGCTTAATGTCTTCGAGATTCAGCCCCTTGAGTACACCAGACTCGATCACCCAATTGTTTGCCTTTTTCTCAAATTCTGAGTGCTGCTCTAGTGCTTTACATAAACCCTCGTAGTCAAACTTGTCCGCTGCATAGGAATGGAAGAAAAAAATTTCCACATTAAAACAAAATCAAGCAGAAAGTCTCAACTAGTTTATAAAGGCAAAGTGGATTAGTATAATCTTTGAAACCGGGATAGACAAAAGTAAACGAGACTGACCTTTTTCCTTATTCAGAATATTATCTATACATTCTTCATAGTGCTCCGTATATTGTTTGGAAAGTAGACTCCAGGTGTTCTTAAGGTCAGCGGAAAGCATCCGATGAGTTTGTTGCCCAGATTGACTCTGCTCATCTTTGGGGGCGGTTACAATTGCGATTTCAGCTAAAATTGCAGAAGAATCAACAACGGTGCAAGTCAGATCAAAATCAGAAAATATCAGCAAGTCATCTTTAGAGTGGTTTTTGAGCAGTGGAACTATGCTAGGCTGAGCAAGCGGTTGGGCATGGAAGAACTCCACTTCAAGTTTCATAGCCTGTTGATACAATTTTTCAATGATGTCCAGTTCTTCGCCGGTCATAGAGACACTAAGCTTCTCGAGCAAATCTTCAGTTTGCTTGGCTGATGCCTAGATAAAGGCACAACAGACATTTTATTATACAAGATGCATCATCTCAGATAGCGTACTTGAAAACTATGAATGTTAACAAAATTAGTCAGAAACATACCAATATGACATACCTGGAAAGCATCACTAGAATAATTATCGATCCATTTCTTATAGGGATGGTTCAATTCACTCGGATCTAGAAGTGCTCCAAACTCCTTACCAAGAAAGGCATACAACTTCATGCAAGGTGTCACAGCACCAAGTGTGTAGGCGGCAACTTTCGTTTTCTCAAATGGAGTATCAAGCATACCGGGAGCTTTGAGTCCTTCTACTTTTCCGGATGCTGTAGCTAACAAGAACTCGGTGTATCTCAAAGTTGCTGAGTTAACACTTACTTCTTTGTTGATGTTTAAATCCCAATCCTGCAGAGATCAGAAAAGCGTTCTACTGAGAATATCACTTGATCAGAAAATCGTAATAACGATGTTCTCCGGGCCACTTTAGGTCAATGAAAGTAAGATTAGAAATCTTGCAGAAAACTTGAGAACAATATTTTTTAATAGTTTAGAAGCTAAGTGGTACCGATTTACATAATATATTCAGTATCCAGAATGAGGAAGCCGCATATAAAGGCCTCAATAAATATTCAAGTACTTTCAGTCTTTCTCAATTCTCACTTAGCCAAGTTTTTGCGGTTAAAAAAAAGTGATTCTTTCACTAATAGCGCTTGGAGTTCAGCACCAAAAGGATTAAATTAACTATTTCAATCAATTTTGCTGATGGATATGCATTATTAAAACATTTAGCCTCTATCTCAAAAATGTAAATCAACCATTTAGTCACTGATGTCAGATGACAAAATCAGGGAATATATTGAACCATCATCCCCTATAGTTAGATATATAACTTTAACTAATATTTCAGGGATTCGGCTACAATATATCTATCGTGGTAAACGAATTTGAGAGATCAAACGAGTACATTAATTGCAGTTTGTTTTTCTGCGATGTAATGAAGACCTTTTTCCAATCTAAGCAGCAAACAGGTTTTGTCTAGTTAGATACATGAAATTAGTTCCATGCTACAGACTCATGTGAATTGTTATGTTCCATTTCCTGTTGATATGAAATAAATGAGCATGTAAAACAAGAAAGACCTTATGCCCCACCTGTACAAACGAGTCGTGCATTTTTAGTTCCTCCATCACGCTTTTCCTCAAGTCAGAAATTGCCAACTTATCATCATCATCATCAGCACACTCTGCGGCCAATTCATACCTAAAAAATGCAGGAAAAAAATAGATGATTAGAGAAAACAAGAAAAACTATGAAAGCCATTCATCGGAAGGTTTACAGAGGTTTTGTATTATACAAACCTTAACCATCTCTTCATATCTTATCAGTAATAAGAAAACTAATCTACGCACCACCATACTTAAGAGTCGATCTTATCGCCCAACTTTATATTATTAACAAACAACTTCACAAACCCTAAAGGTAAGAGTTCTTGATTCAATAAAATCGACATCAACCACTAAGTTTGTGGTTAACAAATGAAATAACGGTTGACAAAAGCATCAAACATATATTACATTTGTGAATTCTTCTCTTACATGTCATAGCTTTTGATTCTAACAACTTACAATTGATCCAGATCCATTATTTCAACAACTATTTCTAACCCTAATTTTAAAACCTTCAATCGTTAACATGATCTATCTGTATTCATCTTCACTTTCAATTCTAAAGATTCAACATAAAAATTGTCTATATATCAACTCACCAACTTCTAAAGCAATTATCACGCATCATTTTTCCTCAACCAATGTAAACGGAAGGAATCCAATTCACAGCGAAACTAAGTATATTAGCTTAAGAGAATAGAGAACTCACGCGTGAGCAAACGCCTTAAGGAAATGAACATCCTGTGAAATATAGTGGCAGAATGTCTCGATCCTGAGATTTCCGGCGGCCAAAGAGACGGCGAAGGGGCTGTAGATAGAGAATAGGCATTCTCTGTTAAACTTGAACCACAGCCTTCCCGGCAGAGCTTCTTCCGAGTGGTTAACCGCGATGTTAGGAGGAATCGCCATCGCCGAAGAGAAGGCGGCCACTGCCATTGGATTAATCGGGGATCCGAAGACTAGGGACTTGCTGCCAACCAAGAGGGAACAGATCGGCGCGGTGGCGCGTGACGATCGGAGAAGATCGAGCGAGTTATTGATCAGGCGCGTGGAGAAGAGGAAGCGCATAAAAAGCGATAAAAGAGAAGAGTTGAAAAAATTGACGGAGTTGAAGATCGAGCGAGTTATTGATCAGGCGTGTGGAGAACAGGTTTATTTAGAAATCGCGTTGGCTCATCAAGGTAAACCGTCGGGAGGGCTGGAGTTTAGAAGCACGAAAGCATTGACGGAGTTGCGATTCTCGCTCCAGAATCGGAACCGAGTGTGGAATCGATCGAAATCGCACCAGAATCGTGATTCCCAAAAAAAGGATGTTTGGAATCGCTGTGGAAACACACAGTTTTGAGTTAGAATCGGATTGTGTGTATATCGGAAGCGTGAAACAAATTTCTTTTTGTCGTCGGCGGTTTGATATGAAGAAGATGAAGACGTTGCTTTCTTTTTGGGCCTTTAGATTGTTTGTTGGCCCTATAGCCCAATTTGTCTAATAGTTACAATATACATATATAACACGTTTTGTGTTGTGTTTGCTACCAAAAATCTACATATATATGAACTTTTAATTTTAGTATATCTAATTTGATATTTATATGAATGTTAAAAAAAAATATATATATATATATGAATTTTTAATTTTACGATGTTATGTATAAATATATTTAATAAAAACTTAAATTATATAAAAAATTACTTCCCGGTTACTTTACGTTTTATTTCCGATTTTTGAAAAAATTAATTGGACCAGACCGAACGCCCGATTAACGAATAGTGCGTTTCCGAACAAGAGAACATTTTTCTATAAAATTCGGTTGAAAATAAGATAAAATCTGTGAAAATAAGTCAAGAAAACGTTGGCGGCTGTAAAGACATCAGATTAACTAAAATCGTGAATGAAGTAGATGATAGATAAATTACCGTTTGTAAGTAGTCGAACCCATTATTTCGAGGTTAGAGACCGAGTATTAACTCAACTGAACTGCAGTCATAATTGACTAACTCTCGCCAAGTAATATATTTAACCACATATTTAATCATTTTGATATTAATTAAATATAATATTTAAAGTTTGGAGACAATCTACATGAAGGAAACCTTATTGAAATTTGCAATTTTAATGTGCGAGTTTGTTATGCAATGACTATCAACAAGAGCCAAGATCAAAGCTTAAATAAAGTGGGTTTGTATTTGCCAAATCCAGTCTTCTCTCACGGACAACTATATGTGGCGCTATCAAAAGTGACAACAACTGCAGGACTTCAGATCCTTAAAACGGAGACAAAGCAATTCGATAATAGTGTTCTACAAAATATTGTATATCAAGAAGTTTTCAACAACATTATAAGCGAGGGAGAGAGATGATAGCAAGACCTTATAATATGCCTACGGTTTTTAAAATTAATTTTTAATTTCCAGATTTAAAGTTTCAATTGGAAAATTGTTGTTTACTATTTAGGAGAATGTATTAATACTAAGTGCTATCATTGAAATCAAAATACAGTGAAATGGAACTCTGAAGTACTAAAACGACTACAGAGTTTTAGTACTAAAATGGATACAATATCATACCAATGATACTTTCAAGAAATTGTGTAAGCCAAGAAAGAGCAAGCACAATTATTGCATCCAACGATGACGAGAAACGATACCATAAGAAAAGAAAAAGAGAGAGACTCTGAAATGGGTTTTTGCTTTACCTCACGAAGTTTTATACGAAATGCCTAGCAACATCCAAGCGCGCATCAAGTGTGTTCTCACACACAGTCTTCCCATATCAAGAGACGCTAACACAACTCCTCCTGAGCTGCAACGAAAAATACATTTGCATATATTTGCTTTGTCAAGACCATTTTTATCACCCAATCACATAAATTTTCTATTCAGCAGTGGTCCTCCTTTATATAACGAAACAACTTCTATGACTTTGTCACAAGATATATAAACCATATCACCAAAATTCGAAATAACTATAGCTATCATCATTAAAAATTAAAAGCACATCCATAGTCCTCCCGATTTATTTTATTTTCACGGGTTTTGCATTTGTTAGGTATAATCGACCAATTTTCAACGGTAAGTATTGAAAATCGACTCATCTAATGGATGGATTTGAGATTGAGAGGACAAATTTGCGTCATGGACGATGAAAAGCTTGACTTATCTGAGATTGAAGAAATGGAAGAAAGAGAACAAAACAGAAGATAGAGTGACATATCTGTTGGGAAGAAGAAGTAGAGAAAGAAGAAGAAGGATCAAGAAAAAAAAGAGTTTAAGAAGCTTTTAATAATGTTTTTTGATTAAATTGGAAGATCAAGGGAGACAACGGTGGAGGAAAACGGTAGACGCCGGCAAATTGGGAGAAAAAGACGTCAAGCTTTGCCGTACCATGGGGCGAACACGCCGGCCATCTTTCACGGAGACACCGAGCGGATAAGGAAGAAGATTTCAGTAAGACTCTTATCAAAGTATGGGGCCTTTGGGCCTATCGATTTTTTAAGGCTGAAAAGGCCTATTGAAAGTTCTTATTGATCAAAACAAATTATATTAATCTCCACTACACACTTTGTAGGCTAGACTTTCCATGAAATTGTTAAAACAACTCTAATCGTATGAGTGTATGGATCTCGGTTTAAAACCAGTTTAAAACAAGTAATTCCACCTGATAAATTTCTAAATAACTAAATTCTATTTATCAATTATAATGGGCTATAATTAGATTATTGTTTAGAGTTAACTAATTTTAGATGTTCAATAAAAAATAACCACTAATTATTCATGAAACAGTAAATACTTATTATAAAATATTAGATAAATTATTTAAGTTATCCTAAAGTTTTAGATTGATACATAGAATCATGTATAAAGTGGATTTAAAAAACAAAACAAAAACAAAAAGAATATTAATTAAATTTCTAAAAACAAATTAAAATTTACAAAAATAACTTAAAACAAAAATTTAAACTGTTACATGGATCCATATCTAGTCTTATTATATAAAGTTGGATGCGTCAAAGTTAGTTTTTAACATGATCGTGACACGTGTCAAGTTAATCGATATGATTTTGACACGTGTGGTAAGATTATAAACGAAATTATAAATTAAAAAAAAAAAGAAAAAAATAAGATTTTGACAAACAAATTAAAAAAGGATATAACAAACAAATTAAAAAAGGATATAACAAATTAAAAAATAAGATTTTGACAAACAAATTAAAAAAGGATATAACAAATTAAAAAAAAAAAAAATAAGGATATCCAAAAAAATCAAATACGTTGCATGCAAGAAAAAGGGAAAAAAGGAAACAAAGAAACAAAAAAATAAGAAAAAAGGAAACAAAGAAACAAAAAATCAAATACGTGGAAAAAGGAAAGGATATATTTCAATTTAAGAAAAAGAAAACAAAAACAAAAAAAATAAATTAGACTAACTAGGATATATTTCAATTAAAAAATAGAAATTTCAGATGCTAATGATATGACATTAGACGATGATGAGCTCAATGAGGAGGAAGATATCAAGAATCATGTAGATAAGCTTTTGATGCGAGTTTTGAGAAACATAATTTCTATAAACAGCATATAGAACATATACTAGAGAAATAAAAAAGTAAATTAAAAAGAAAAAGTAAATTAGATTAACTATAAAATATTTCAATTAAAAAAAAATTCTAGATGCTAATGATATGACATTAGACGATTATGAGATCAATGAGGAGTAGGATATCAAGAATCATGTAGAGAGACTTTTGATGCGAGGCTTAAGAAGTATAACTTCTCTAGAGAGCAGAAAAATCATATAAGGGAGATGAATGTGAAGAGAAAAAAAAGACTTTATTTGCTTGAAGAGAGTTAATGGAAAGATCGTTAACATACTTGAATGACTCAAACTAAATACCCAAGATTTGAACGCAGCGGAACAGAAAAAGATAGTTGATAAAGTTTGTGAACTATATGAAAAGTAAGGTTAATGTTGCTTACGATCCGTAACAGATTCTGTGTTTTGAATATTTAAATTAAAAATAAATGAGAATTAAAATAAATAAATAATTTTTAGGTTTCCATTTTGTGTTTTTCATATATATTTTTTAGTAGTGATCAGATTATGCTTTCTATTTTTTAAAACAAATATTTTAACGGGTTTTAAATTTTATTATATTCTTAAATGTTGTTATTCATTTAAGGTTACTAATACAAAAAGAAAAATATTAATTTACAGATTAATATTTTACAGATTATTCGATTTTATTTTTAATTTAGTTTTACGGGTTTAAAATATTTTATTAAAAATCCGCATATATGCGGATCCTATTCTAGTTATATATATAGATTAATAACATTACTAAAAATCCAAGAAGATATAAACCAAAATGTATGTCATTACGTCATATGAACGACGTGTCGAACTATGGTGCTAGTCTGGTAGATATTATTAATTCACTTTTTTATTGACTAACAAATTCTTTTTACCCTCTGTCCTTCTTCTCCAAACTTTCAGGTTCGATCTCCAAAAATTTCAACTTTTTTTCGAATTCAATGGGAAGCGGAAGATATTTAGACGACCCTTTAACCTTCACCAGAAACCCACCATCTTCGTCGTCTCCCATCACCGTATCCAACCATCTCGACAGCTTTCTCGGCGAATCGACCTCTCGCTCTGGAAGCTTCGAAAGTGAGAGCATTAGCGATGCCGATCTCGGACCTGAGAAACTCGCCGGGACCGTACAGTTCTACGAGAGACATGTCTTTTTGTGCTACAAAAAACCCTCCGTGTGGCCAGCGAGGATCGAGGCGTCGGAGTTCGATCGGTTACCGAGGCTTCTCTCTTCCGTCGTATCCGCAAGGAAGAGTGATATGAAGAAAGAGGTTTTTTTTTTGTAGTCCTTTTCAATGCTAATCCTGTGATTTCAAGTGGATTTAGGTCTCCCTTTGATGTTAATCCCATAATTACTGTGATTCAAGTGGACTTAGGTCTGATCCAAATCGTTTGTGATTCTAACTTGGGGAGCTTAAAAGTGAAATCCCTAACAAAAGGTTTCGCTAATGAACATTTTATTTACAATTTTGGTTTCTGGTACGATTCTAATTAGCTATAATATGAGTGAAGGCACTGACACTTCTTTTCGTTTTTGTCTAGTCAAGACTTTCTAACACCTCAATGAGTTGTGAAGTCAGTTTCTACTAAGGACATTTTGGATTCTCTGAGTTACAACTTTGGAACTTTTGGATTTGTGTTTAGATGGGTTCCATGATACACAATTATAACGTCTTTGATGCTAACTTTACAATGTGGCTTCTTATTCTTATGCATCAGTGATGAAATCTCTTTCTTGTTTTTTTTGTTGTCCATTGAATTGCAGACTCTACTCACAATATGTGAGGGCCATGATGGAACAGAGACATCGAATGGAGATGTTCTGATATTCCCCGATATGATCAGATACAGGTACTCGGTAGATGTTGTGTTTGATGATTCCTGATATACGGTAAACTCATTTTTGACATTCTCAAACAAAAAAATTGCAGAAGGTTGACTCATTTTGATGTCGACACATTTGTTGAAGAGGTGCTTGTGAAGGATGTTGAGTGGTTGCCTGGAAACCCTGAACCTCTAACTGGTTCATATGTCTTTGTATGTTGCCATGGATCCCGGGACCGGCAATGTGGGGTGTGTGGACCGTCTCTGGTTAGTAGGTTTAGAGAAGAAATCGAATTATGTGGTCTTGGAGGTGAAGTTTCGGTCAGCCCTTGTTCTCACATAGGTGGTCACAAATACACTGGAGATGTTATCATCTATGGATTAAACGTCAACCAGAGAATCACAGGACACTGGTAAGTAAAAAAAATCCCATATTTGGATAAAGAAGATTGAGTTGTCTATCCGTCAAGAGTTGATTTTACGATGGATTGTCGTCTTGAAATGAATTGGTATCTTGGAAATTAAGAAAAGGGAGTAAATTTTATCCATTTTATGCGAGTTTCTAAGTGATTCTTGTCTCTTAGGTACGGGTTTGTGACTCTAGAAGATGTACCTCAACTGTTGGAGCAGCATATTAACAAAGGCGAAATTGTAGACCGGCTTTGGAGGTATATAAGATCAAAGGTTCTTGATTTTGACTAGTCTCTGAATTCTGTCGGTGTTTAAACACTTTAATCGATTGTTTTACAGGGGTGAAATGGGTCTGTTAGAAGAAGATCAGAAAAAAACTCAAGAACAAAGGTTTCAAGAACTAAATGGCGAAAAGATCAACAACGGGGAGGTGACTCAAGAAACAGATAACAACGGTTTCTGTTGCCAATCCCGAGCTGTCCCAGAGCTTAATGGCAGTTGTTGCCAACAAAATGGGAACTCGTCTTGCTGTTTGAAGGAGAATCACACAGAGAATATTATTACCTCGGAAAAAGAAATCTCTGTAAAAAATGCATCTTTTCGGATAAGTAGCAGCGAGAAGGTATCTTCTTGTGGACTCAAGGTTTGTGCTGCGATGTCAATGTGGTTGGAGAATTGGGAGAAAGAAGATACATATGCTGCTTTATCTGTTGCCTGTGCTGCTGCATCTGTGGCTATTGCTTATAACTGCTATAAACAATTGAAATGAAACCATTTGTTATATATCTTGTTTCCTTGGAATTGTGATTATTATCTCAGCCCTTTAGATTTTTCCTCTTCGTCTGTATAGAGTTCGAAGAGGAGGGTTTTATCACTTTTATGTAAGCACTGTTTGTTCTTAATATATAATATTATCCATTTTGTAAGAAATAACGTTTTTTTTTTCAAAATTGGTTCTCCAGAAGAGTTTTGATCAATTCAGTTAAACCACCAGATTGGACATCTCTGGTTTTGAGTTAAGAGATCAATGAAAAGCAAAGAACTTTCTGGTTTTTGGAATTGGTGTATTTGCGATTCTCAGTGGTTTCGTGTCAAATAATAATTAACACAAGAAAATGGTACAGAGATGTCTTAGATTTTTGAAGAATGATACAAAGCTCATAACTTGTTCAAGACGTGAAAAGAAAAGGAAAAAAAAAACAAAAAAGAAGAAGAAGAAGAACACATTTCTCGAAAACACTAGAGTTTCTGAAGAATTTGCAAAGAAACAATAAGAGAGAATCATCAAATTTGGGGAAACAGCTTCTTGCAGAAAACCTTCAGAAGAAATCAAACTCAAGATAATTGCCCTGGTCAGATCTCACGCTTGTAGATGCAGCAGCCGGTACTGCAGGAGTATGATTCACCGGTCCAAGATCAACCGGTTTAGGAATCTCCGGTGGACTGGCACACCGAACCAAAGCCCAATTGACTCCTTCAAAGAAAGGATGTTGCTTTATCTCCGTTGCTCCACGCTTTTAAGCTAATCTATGTTGTGGCTCCTTCACTAGCAAACTCCTTATCAAATCCCTAGCTGCTAAGCTAACTACCGGAGATTCCGGGAATCTCAAAGGCTGACCAACGACTTTGAAGAGCGTCGCTCGATTTCCCGACCCTTTGAACGGTGTTTTACCGAACATCAACTCTTAAAGAAAGATCCCAAAAGTCCACCAATCTACCGCACTTCCATGTCCTTCACCTTTGATGATCTCTGGAGCTAAGTACTCGTGTGTGCCCACAAATGACATCGAACGGGCGCTTGTGGGCTCTGCAACGAGTTCTGGTAACGGAGTTACTTGGTGGTTACCGTTTTCGGTTTTCGGTTTCTTGTCTTTCTTAGATTTAGATGAGAAGAACCGAGGACCGAAGCAAGATGTTGGAGCCATTGAGATGCAAGATGGTTGCTGGATGCAAGCGGGTTGTTGCGAGCAAGAAACCGAACTCTTCGACAAGCCTTCGGATCCGAGGTTGGTTTCTCTGACTATTGAGAGGCTTACCGTACATCTAAGGGAGAGATCGAAATCCGAAAGCATCACGTGCCCATCGTCTCTCACAAGAACATTCTCGGGTTTCAGATCACGGTAAATGATCCCGAGCATGTGTAGATATTCCATTGCAAGAAGTACCTCTGCTACATAAAACCTGAAAACAGTCAAAGAAGTTAAATACAGCTATATATATATATATATACAGACGAGAATGGTTTTTTAGATAAAGAAAAGTTTGAAACTTTTTTCTTACTTTGCTGCTTGCTCGGTGAAGCGTTTGCCGGGTTGTCTCTGTCTCAGTGTATGCAAATCACCTCCAGGACAAAACTCCATGACCAAACAAGAGAACTTCTCGGTTTCAAAATGACTATACAATGTCGGGAGGAACGGGTGATCAAGACACTGCAGTATCTCTCTTTCGGTTTGTGCACGTAGAAGCTTTTTCCGGCTAGCCATAGCGGTTTTGTCCATAACCTTCATCGCGAAATAACACCTTGTCCCATTCAACTCAGCGAGATGAACAGTTCCGATATCCCCACATCCTAACCTCTTCAAGAGCCTAAAATGGTTCAAACCCAAACCGCCATGTTTCGTTCTAACAGCTTGGATCGCTTCCCATCTCACATCGTTGGCCTTGTGTGGTTTGTTGATGCTGCTGCTAAAGCTGCTACAAGTGCTCTCATCGCTTATATCACTGCTTGTGCTCGGCCTACACGTGCTACTCTTTCCGCTCTCACCTTGCTCGCTGATCTTATTAGTACCGGTTTTGCTGTCACTACTTGGATCGGCGAAAGACAAGCTCGAAGATACTTGATCTGCTAAAGTGTTGATTGACATACTTTGACTGGAACTGGTAAGTGATCCTTCTTGAGGTTTGGAGGCCATGGAGGTAAAAACTAATCAGAGCAAACTTGGTTTTTTGTGATTCTTAGAAACCTATTCTCTCTTCCCTGAGATTCAAGCAACTTTTCTTGACTCTAGTAATCAATATTGCCATCAAAGAGTGACCTGATCTAGTCATCAAACAAAAACAATAGCATCAGTTCAAGCAAGCTTGTTTACTCAAAATCATTAGAAGACTGAAAATCAAGAGATTAGTAATTTACGGATCTTACTAAATATACACCAATAAGCTCTATAAATCGAGTTTTCCCCAAAACTGGATAAGCTGAGTCTCAAGAACGTATAGAGAAGGAAGTTGAGCTGTTGTGGATCTTGAATTCAAATCTAACTGACAATCAATTGAATCAAAAATTAGCATAAACCAATTGAAGCTCTCTTGGTTCAAGTTTAACCAACAAAAATCAGCATAACCTATTCGAAACTTTTCATGCAAAAAGTGGAGTTTTTTTTTCTCTATATGGTTACACAGATCTCGTTAAAGTAAGAACAGCCAAATAAAGGCCTTTTGGATCTAGCAAGAATCATAGAATAAAACCCAGAAAAACTGAAAAAAGAACAGAACTTTAGAGGGAGACAGAGAGAGAGAGAGAGAGAGAGGAAAAATCCATTAAATTGTTACCTGAAAGTTAAGATTTTTGAGCGAGAAGGATCACGAGATGCCCTTTTTCCCAGAAGAATTAAGTAAAGGGAGAAGAAAAAGGAAGGAGAGAGAACAGTCACTGTTCATGTAACGCTGTAGAGAGAGATAGAAAGAGATGTGTTCATCTCTTTGCTTCCATGGAAATGGGGATAGAGAGAGAAAAAGAGATGAGAGAGTGCTAAGAGAGAGAGAGATGAGAGAGAAATGGGTCTACCATGAAAAGAGGGAAGAGAGAGAGAGAGTTGGGTCAAAGAAAAAGTTGAATACTTTTTTAAAAATTTTCGAGGGATTCAATTATTTCAATGTATTTTTGTTTTCTCCAAAATGGAAGACAAAGGTTTACATCAAGGATGCTCTCGTGAGCTGTAATAGTTGAGGCTTTTTAGGGACAAACTTAAAAAATTTGTAAAGATTATTGTATATTTTCACAATTTATTCTCATTTTTTCGTTTTCTTATTTTTCTATTTTCTTTGTCGTATTTTGTTTATTTTAATTTTTATTTCTTTGTCTTTGTCGTAACTTAATTAAGAAGAACATAGAGATGGATAGTTTTAAATAAAATTTTAGGTCATGCAAATCTTGATACTATCGCATGTTAATTTGTAAATATGATAATTATCGGGTCTCTTGGTATTAAATTTAAATTAAACCATCCGCAGAATCTGAGAAGGGCAAAAGATCGCTTACGTATTTGGACTTTCTTTTCAAATAAGATCCCTTTGTATTTAAAATCTTAATTTTGGAAACATTTGCTAAACTTACCATTCATTTATGCTTCCGACTAATTTACAACAGATATTATTTAATCTAGTTTCCAAAACTAATTAGACATTCGTTAAAATTTAATGGCCATAAAATTTTCACCAGTAGAATAAGAATACATATCTGAACCAGATTTAGTTATGATTAAGTTTCACCATCGTAATTTTTATCAAGTTTGGAAACTTGGGAATTCAAAAGATGCCCAAAAAAGGGTTGGAGCGAATTTCACCAAATTCTGATTTTATATTATTTCGATATATTAATTGTAAGAATGCATTTTCCCCACCATTATTTCATAAATTATTTGCCATTATATCGAACAGAAACAATGTTTTTTTTTTATTTTTAGAAATGGTTCAACAGGAAGTTGACAAAACAGAAGATTGTTCAGCATAAAAAAACACAAGTAGGTATAAAATTTGTTCATTTTAGTTATCTCAACAATTCATTTTTAACCTCATGCTTTTAGATCCAAAAACTGCGTCAGTTTTTTTAGTAAAGCTGAGAGATCCAATAACGACAATTGCTATACGATCGGCTTCGGACGTGAAACGCGCGTGGGGAATCTTTCTTCATAACAATCCCGTTTTTAAGGATTAAATTACTCCAATAATAACTAATTATAGTTAACTAATTCACCATAGTCCAATGGTGGAAATGTTCACTGTTCACCATAAAAATTGAACATGCTTTAAAAGCATATATTATTTATTTTACAAATAAACAATTCATGCTTTTTTATCATGTCCGTGAATTACTATAAATTCAGAGTTAATTTATAATTATCGAATATTTGAATGATCATTTTTAAAATTTAAAATCAGAGTTCCAATTTTTCCACTGTAACTCAATCATGATTTGCTATTGTTGATGTTCTGTGGCAAATAAAAACTCGACTTTTCTATGTCTCGAAAATATACGGTATAATTTTCAAACTATATCAGTTTCTATCTTATACTAAAAGGTACAATTTCACGCAAATTCATCTACCTAATAAATTTATGTTTCAGTAACTATATATCGTTTGAGTAAAGTTTGTGTTTCACTAAAGTCAACAAAAATAATTCCCTATGATGGGCGTACTTTTTTTATAAAAGTACATGTAATTTGTTTTAATTCTCTACGATATACTGATTTACTTATGTGGTAGGTACTGTAAAGTGTAAACTCACACACAGTTAATCACTGTTTAATTATAGTTTATATCCACTCTGCTTTAGCACACAACACAAATGTCAGAACATAGTCCACTTGATTTTGTTTGACGTAAAGAAAAGAAAAAATAATAATAGTCCACCTGATTTAATTATATATCTTCTTTTGTTATGACATAACCCATCTTTTTCGCTACAAAAAAAAATGTTATTTTTAAACAGCAGACAAATATAAATGGTTCTTTGGAATATAAAATCACGGAGAGAGTAAACAAATTATATTGAATTATTCATACAATAATAATACAAAAATTGATTGATTTTGAATCATATAATCGACCAGTTAGATATCTTTAATGATTATCGAATATTTGATATATTTTTATATAAGAAAAAAAAAAACAATCTGAATAATGCAAATTTGTTTTTAAAAGAACGAAGAGTTGCGGATAAATAACCAAAAATTTAATATTGAGAGGTCCCCAAACAAGATCTGACAGAGATAGATGAAGAATGGGTTGTCATGTTCTCCAACACAAGTCCCACTTTCGATAGAGAGATAGAGAGAGAGAGATGTGAATCTCTCCAAGTCTCTCTTAACTACTTACAAGTTACAACCAATCAACAGCTCACTGCCAAATCCCAAAAAAAAAAATTAAAACATCTTTCTGAAAACGAGAAAAAAAAACTGAAAATTTCAGAGCCTTTCGTATTTGGTCTAATCGTATTTTGTTTTACAATTGTTGTACTTCTATTTGGATTTGGTTTTGTTTGATCCAAGTTAAGTTGGTTTAGATTTTAGCTTAAATTTGGTTTCAAAAAGAAACACTATCAGAATATACGTATTTACGTCTATCTTTAATATGTAACTAAACTAAAAACTAAAATACAAAAATACCAGTAAATGATGATTTATTCGGTAATGTTCATTATACACTGAAATCAGTTTCATTTCAGTTTCCTATGTTTTGGTTTAAACAGTTTATAAACAAAATGTTGGTTTAAATATTTTGTTCTGATTTGGTTCGGTTTTTCGGTTACCGTCCCCACACACCTAACTTTGTCCATGTGAGAGAAGATGAGAGGAATTTTTAGACTGGCTCAAGAACACAACTCAACTTCACACTCTTCAAGAGAGATTTTCGAAACAAAACTTTTGGACATATAAGATCTGTCCATGGAGTCCAACATAGTGTCACTCTCTTCTGGTTTTTAACTTTCAACGTTACACAAATAGTTCGAATAATTTTTGGAAAAACAAAATAAGCCAATATATGGCAGGCAGACCACGAGGATAGATGATGGCGTTTTCCTATCAAGTTTCTTCTCTTTGTTGCAAAAACACTGAATCATTGCTTCGACTTCGCTCTCATGGCTACTCTTTTCTCTTCCCTGCAAATGTGTTTATTCAAACATTGCCAAGCAAAATATGTAAGACATCCCAAAGCGTTTTCTTATTTCAGTTCATGGATTTTATGATAAGTGAGAAATCTTTTTTTTTTACCTAGCTTGAGCAATTTCCTTCTTCCATTCAGATCTCTTCTTCTTTTGCTTCTTTGCTTTAGATGGAGCTTCAACCTTTCCATTTCCGGATTTTGATTTCTTATCTTTTTTGCCTCTTTTGTTCTCCTTTGATTTTGCAAGTCTCTCCTTCTTGTTTTCTTTAGTTTCCTTGGGAACAGAAGGCTTCTCCATCTCTTCAATGGCCTCGGCTTCATCATCATCATCACTAGACACATCAGCTTGCTCTACAGTTTCTACATCACCATCTTCTGAAGCTTGTTTCGTGTTGCTCATTTTCTTGAGCTGTATAAAGAGGAAAAAAAAACAAGCGCATAACATCAAGACATGTATGTTATCATCTGTTTCAGTTTATCAACTATTAGAGTAATGACTAGGACATGGTTGACATCATTTATAGGGTTAGAAATGAGTACCTTTGCCACAAAGAATCCGTCCATGTTGTGTACATGAGGATAAAAACGTTTAGTCTTCACTAAAGATGGATGAAACCGGTGTTCTCTAAATCTTTTATATCTGATGAAGACAAGGACAAAGATTTTGAGACGTTAGACGTATCATTGTAATGTTCCTTCACACATCTCTATAGATAGAGTTTGTACATTACCCGTCTTGGCCAAAATCTAGCCCAGTTTTAACGAGTTCAACATTCCTCTTCTTGAGAGCATAGTCAATGACAGCTTCGTTCTACGCAAATTTTTTTTTCATACAAAAGAAGAAAAGAAAAATGAGAATGCATCAAAAACAAAGGAGAGAAATATATCAGTTGACAAACCTCAGCAACCATAAGTGAACATGTTGAGTAAACAATAAATCCACCGGTTTTGGAATTGGCATCCACCATATCGATTGCAGCGAGTAAAAGTTGCTGTACATTTTTAAAAAGGGTTATGTTGGCATTTATATGAGAATATAAAAATTGTTTGTCCAGAATTTTCTTAACAAGGTACACTGCCATACCTTTTGCAAGTGAGCAAATTTCTTTATGTCATCAAGAGTTTTCGAAGTTTTAACTGATTCATCTTTTGATATGACCTGTATGGGTACCAGAGGACATTTAGTTATAAAGATCAAGAGCTTAACTACGGTTTAACAGAGACTAAGTTCAAAGTTTCTTACCCCAGTCCCACTGCAAGGTGCATCCAACAATACTCTATCAATCGACTTCTCACCTAACACCTTGGGAAGCTGAAAACAGAATAAACAAGAAGTGCAAGGAATAAAACAACTGTGCTGCATATTGAACAAAATTAAGCAGGTCAAAATTTATAGTTCCAATAATGCCAGTAATAATGTGAACTCAGGTAGATGTTATGGGTTTTATGAAGCAGGTCAATTATAGTCAACGATCTCTGAGTTTCTACGTCATCAATATAATAACGAATGTTCAAGAAGCTAACCTCTCTTCCATCATAGTTACAAACTATGGTATTTGTGACCCCCATGCGATGCAGATTGGCGGTTAGAGACTTGAGCCTAGGTATTTTCATCTCATTCGCAAATATTAAGCCTGGTTATAGCATCATTATAACTTTACTTAAACCAAAATAATCATTATAAACATTAAGACAATCAATTTGAGTATGGGGATAAGAAGCAGAAGAAACCAATGAAGACATACCGGTATTTTTCATTAGAGCAGCAATATACGTTGTTTTACCACCAGGAGCAGCACTGCATTGGGTACAAACATAACAAAACAGTCAGACACCCGAACAATTTACATAATAAAAAATATGACACATTCACAAAACACGGAAAGTTCAGCTGTGTCTACAATTTAATAGATGATGGTAACTTACGCTACATCCACAATCCGCTCATTCTCTCGGGGGGCAAGAGCCATCACTGGCAAAAACGAACTAGCACCTTGAAGCTGCAGATGCACCATGTACACACTTCAGCAAACAATTTACATTAACCATTAATGGTGAGCAGAAGGGTACAACAGATCAGAAGTTGACTAACCATATAATAACCAGCCAAATATTCAGGAGTCGCACCGATTGGCACTTGTGAATCATAAACAACAAGTCCGACCTACAATATTTAAGACATGTTAACTATTGAACACTCGTAAATAGGACTAACGCAAAAAGAAAACAATTAAGAAAACAAACTAATTACTTTTGACCACTTGCTTAATGGGTCTAGATTGACTCCTCTGTTCAAAAGTACATCAGCAAGATCCCGTCTTCGAGTCTAACACAGACAAAAAAACATCACGATGAAATTGCAGAGCTCAAAAGTCATAAGATTTAACCCAGCAAAGCACAAACCATGCTCACCTTAAGTGTGTTTGTCCGGATAGATGTAGGCCTTTGCTTTTCAAAAGCTTCAATTAGTTCCATAAGTTCAACAGGAGGAAACAGCTGCAAGAGAAATCCCAATTGAACATCCATAGGTAAAGAGTATTGGCAACATCCGACCCATAGTTTATTAAAGTAACAAAACAATGGAATTTCAAATCAAAAGATCAGAGGCTAGAGAGTAACCTCAAACAAAGCTCCTATAAGAAAACTGTTGTAGCCATAATAAGAACTAAGATCAGCTTTGAGCTGTTCAACGCACTCTTTCCTGCTGGCCCCTTTTGGCCTCAAAACGTTGAAATTTGACAGCGCTCTAACAACTAAAAGATGAATTTAACAATTAGAACTCAAAACTTGACGGAGATAATACCAAACACACCGACATTCAACAGTAATAAAGAAATGAAATTTGGAATGTTACTGACTTTCTTTTATTCTACTCTGCAGTAGAGGAAGATCTGGTGGCCCACGTGATTCTTCTTCAAGTTCCTGAATAATGAAGGATAATAACAGCAGTTAGATATAGCTAAAAACAACCAGGAACTGATAACTAATATAGTCTCACTCCCACGAAAGCATTAGCCAAAGAAACCCAGAAAATCCAATCTACAACATTTAATATTCTAATCAAACAGAGCATTGCACATGTCAAATTTGTACCTCTTCAGTTGGTAGCCGAAACGCATCTTCATCAGGTCCAACTTCCTTGTTGAATTCCAGCAGTTCAGCATCAGCTTCTGCCTTCTGCTTTGCTTCTTCTTTATCAATAGCTTCAGATTCCTTCAGAATATCGCCTTCATCGGAGTCAGAATCCGAGCTCGAAGCCGCATCCGATTCCAAAGGTTCCTCTTCATCGCCGCTACCTTCCAGAAAGTCATCACCCAAGAGCTCTTCATCTCCATCGCTTTCTTCTACATCGTCATCATCGTCATCATCATCATCATCAGAGGAAAACACAGAGGAGCCTAACCCATTAGACCCTTCCTCTCCATCATCAGATTCATCAAGCTCTTCTGATTCGACATCGGTAGAGGCATCATCAGACCCGTCGGAAACTTCTTCATCATTTTCGCTAGGATCTTCCTCCACAACTTCCTTCTTCTGCTTCTTCAATGGAGGTTTCTTCTGGGACTTCACTCCCTTCTTCGATGTCAGAGTTTGGGTCTTCTCCGCCTTCTTCAATGGAGGCTTTTGCGATTTCCCCTGATTCTTCGATAGAGGAGGCGTCTGAGTTTTCGTCACCTTCTTCAATGGAGGAGTTTGGGATTTCGCCCCCATCTTCTTGTTACGAGTGAGAGCAACCATTGCGAAGGTTAGAATTAGGGTTTTTCTCGCGGCGAGGGTTTAACACAGAAGAAGAAGGTGAGGATTTTGGAGTAGCAGCTATTAACTAGCAAGTACATGAGGTATAGTGGTGGGCCTTAATCTAGAAAATTGTCAATCCATTAAATTAATTTGGGCCCGTTTTAAATCATGGATATGAATATGTGAGTGACTCACAGTGAGTCCATGTTTTTAATTTACCAAGGTTTTTTTTTTTTTTTAGTCAACAACTAAGTTTTTCTTATAATCGAGAGAATAAAAAGTCCATACTCAGAATTTGTTACTTCAAACATTTTATCAATATGGTTTAAAAAAAATCTATAATACGGTTTCATAGGTTAGAAAATTTCGCTGCTACTAAACAACCATTCTTTAGTTTTTTTTTTAAATAAACAATATATAATGGGGGATGTATTCAATCTAATATTTAGAATAATTTGGAAGGATTTGATTTCTAATGAGTTTTAAGATAATTTTGGGTGAATTATGAAAGTTTTTATTATTTGCTTTTAAAATTTTATGAAATCTCACCTTAAACCATGGGATTTAAATTTTTATATTTTTAACTAAGAGATTCTACCAAAACATCTTAAAATCACTCAAAATTGTTTTAAATTCACTGTTTAAAATATTTCTAATAACATTAAACTTGGAGTTGCATTTACAAATCACTAGTTCAATAACATGAGATTTTAAAAGAGTGTGGATATATCACTCAAAATTCATTTAAATTCACACAAAAATAAGAGAAAACACAATCCTCTAAAATTCTAAGTCTTTGACTGAGACGGCTCAATCAAAACGAGAAAAAGGAGGAGCATTAGATCAACTAGAACCACAAATTGAAAGTGGGTATGTGGTACATGTGAGCTTTTGAACTTGCAAAAAAACAAAACAAACAAACAAACAAAAATTTGTACCAAAAGATTTGGTGAAAAAAAAACATCAAAAAAGTTGAAAGTTCCCTCCACATAAATCTTGCAAAAGAATTCATGGTTTTCATCTTTAGCATTGTGACAAAACAGCTCAATAATATGTAGTTTCAAGATTTGTGGCATCAAAGAAGATGAAAATTCATTCATATTGGGTAAAGTAGACAAAAATAGTTGACCACATTTACCCTTTTTCATAACGTTTTTCCATCCATTGGATTCGAAATTGGATTTACAGACATGGTCCAATCCTCGAACATGTTCGTCGTCTTCATCTAACAAGTTGCTATACATTGTCATTTTGTGAGTGAGAAAGGAATACTAAAATGTTGAGAACTTGCTAATAATCTGTTAATGGATTTGTCAACTTTGCTCCCCTCAGTCAACGGAAGTTGTAATCAAATTGTCGTAATCTTTAAGACACGAAAGCACCTTATCTTGTACCATTCTGGAAAATGGGTCGACAAAATATATTGTCACTAGTACTCTATCCAATCATACTAGGCAANAAGGTTCCTCTTCATCGCCGCTACCTTCCAGAAAGTCATCACCCAAGAGCTCTTCATCTCCATCGCTTTCTCCTCCATCGTCATCATCCTCATCCTCATCATCATCAGAGGAAAACACAGAGGAGCCTAACCCATTAGACCCTTTCTCTCCATCATCAGATTCATCAAGCTCTTCTGATTCGACATCGGTAGAGGCATCATCAGACCCATCGGAAACTTCTTCATCATTTTCGCTAGGATCTTCCTCCACAACTTCCTTCTTCTGCTTCTTCAATGGAGGTTTCTTCTGGGACTTCACTCCCTTCTTCGTTGTCAGAGTTTGGGTCTTCTCCGCCTTCTTCAATGGAGGCTTTTGCGATTTCGCCTGATTCTTCGATAGAGGAGGCGTCTGAGTTTTCGTCACCTTCTTCAATGGAGGAGTTTGGGATTTCGCCCCCTTCTTCTTGTTACGAGTGAGAGCAACCATGGCGAAGGTTAGAATTAGGGTTTTTCTCGCGGCGAGGGTTTAACACAGAAGAAGAAGGTGAGGATTTTGGAGAAGCAGCTACTACTAGCAAGTACATGAGGTATAGTGATGGGCCTTAATCTAGTAAATTGTCAGCCCATTATCATAATTTGGGCCCATTTTAAATCATGGATTGAATATGATTATGTAAGTCCATGTTTTTAATTTACTAAGTTTTTCTTATAATCGAGAGAATAAAAACTAAAAAGTTCATACTCAGAATTTGTAAAAAACCTAGATTTTTTTGGTTACTTCAAACATTTTATCAATATGGTTTAAAATATATATATAATACGGTTTCATAGGTTAGAAAATTTTGCTGCTACTAAACAACCATTTTTTTAGGTTTTATTTTTTTATCAACAATATATAATGGGGATTTGAAGAATTTGGTTTTAGAAGAATTTGGAAGGATTTGAAAACTAATGAGTTTTAAGATGATTTTGTGTGAATTAGGGAAGTCTATGATTTGATTTTAATTTTATATGAAATCTCACCTTAAATCATGTGATTTGAAATTTTTTTTTTGTTTAACTAATAAACTCCACCAAAACATTTTAAAATCAATTAAAATCTTTTCAAATTCAATGCTTAAAATATTTTCAATGACAGAAGTACATTTACAAATCACTAGTTCAATAAAATGAGATTTTAAAAGAATTTTTAAAATTCATATGATTTGTTATTTTAATGTACATGTTTGAACACGGATGGTGACACATCGGCTATATTAGCACAAACAAAATATTTGGTTAACTCATTAGTTTTTCAACAGAATTTTTAGAGAAATTATTTGCAACTTAAATTGCAAACAAAAACTAAGTTATTGTTATAAAAAAAAACCAATCGAAATCACTTACTATTCAATAATTCTTTAATCAATTAAGTTTGTAACTATATTATTGGTTCTTGATAGTTTTCATTCATAAAAACACAACCTTCAAACTAGAGTGGATATATCAATATATTATTTATGTTTTTTTTTTTTTGCTAAAGGGTTAAATTTATGTTATTATACAACAGAAGAAAAAATCAGATAACGTTAAAAACACACACAAAACAAAAAAATCAGAGAAAAACACAATCCTCTAGAATTCGGATGTCTTTGACTGAGACGGCTCAATCAAAACGAGAAAAAGGAGGAGCATTAGATCAACTAGAACCACAAATTGAAAGTGGGTATGTGTCTTGTTGGTACATGCGAGCTTTTGAACTTGCAAAAAAAACAAAACAAACAAACAAATAAAAAAATTGTACCAAAAGATTTGGTGAAACAAAAAAAACATCAAAAAAAGTTGAAAGTTCCCTCCACATAAATCTTGCAAAAGAATTCATGGTTTTCATCTTTAGCATTGTGACAAACACATCTCAATATAATATGTAGTTTCAAGATTTGTGGCATCAAAGAAGATGAAAAGTCATTCATAGTGGGTAAAGTAGACAAAAATGGTTGACCACATTTTTTCATAACGTTTTTCCATCCATTGGATTCGAAATTGGATTTACAGACATGGTCCAATCCCTCGAACATGTTCGTCGTCTTCTTCTAACAAGTTGTGCTATACATTGTCATTTTGCGAGTGAGAAAGGAATACTAAAATGTTGAGAACTTGCTAACAATCTGTTGTTAATGGATTTGTCAACTTTGCTCCCCTCAGTCAACGGAAGTTGTAATCAAATTGTCGTAATCTTTAAGACACGAAAAGCACCTTATCTTGTACCATTCTGGAAATTGTGTCGAGAAAATATATTGTCACTAGTACTCTATCCAATCATACTAGGCAATGATAACATATGTGGTGGTTCTAATTAGATAAAATTAATCTTAGGAGATTAAGCTTCAATCTATATTACATATTATAGACGTACATGTATAACTAAAGAGAAAACTGGTTATTTAATTTTATCAATGGTTGATCAAAAATCAATGAGATCTGATCAGGGATTGGACTACAATCATTTGATATATAATATCGTTATCGTTAATCATATTTACCCGCATAATCTAAACCGTAATCTAGTTGTTTAAGGTAAAGTGTGGTACATCATATTAGAATCTCTGAACAAAAAATTGGACCATAACTTTAGAAAACATATATATATTACGGGACCGAACCTCGGCTCAAACCTGATATAATTCTGGTTAATCATTAGACCAAATGCGTCTCCACATAAGTATGTAGGATGAATTTATAACCAAAAACCATTTAGTTAATAATATCTAGCTCTATGGTTCTACCGGTAATATTAAATTATTTGAACACAATCTAATTTATTTGTAATATTTTTTTTTTTTTTTAAACTAAAGGATTCATATTTCTCTTGCTAAAGTTACCGTTGAGTCGGTGTTTTCCAATGAAAAGAAAATCAATTTATTAGTCATACATCATTTTCACATGACGTACTAGATACGTGGTTGAAAGTTCCCATCAGAGAATCTAGTTGCGAAAGCTAATAAATATCTTATGCCGATCGAGCCAAAGTTGTTTCATATGATTTCAAACATCAATGAAGTCACTCAAGTCAATGTTAAGAAGTTCCACGTCTTTATATCGACTTTTGTTAAGGACATGTTAAGTAGACAAGGTTAAGGAGTTAATCAAAACCAAATAATGTTGTATGGTCTAAACGGTCGAGTTAAGAAATTAAACTACTTTTCTTTCTGGTAATTAGTGAACATGACGGTAGTTCAATCGGATATATGAAGGTGCAAATCATCAACACAGCTCCGAGTTCGATTTTTTTACAATGAACTTAACACATATCACATATTTTAGAGACTGAGATCGAACATATCCGCACGTAATCTAATAATTATGCAAATATTATGATGTGGCTTATCACACTGCAATCTGCATTTATCTTTTAATTATCTAAATAATCCAACCATTTTTATTCTAAGATAAATATCCAAGGATCGAAACATTTCGTAGTTTTTGAGATTCGCTTGTCATTGGAAAATTTAAAATTGTGTCTCAAAAGTTAAAATAATTTAGATAGTATAAAAAAAAAACCCGATTCTTCCACAGATGTGGCTCCGATCGGGACTTGTCACATTTATGGAAAAAAAAACCGTCCTCTCATAATCATAACGATACATATGCTGACTAACTCGATTAGATATGTCCCAAGCCCAAGTCAATTCCAAGTCCACGGCCAGCTGATAGCTCCATCTTGTATCAAGTATCAACTATTAAGGAAAGTACGTAGCGTGAGGAATCAGTTTTTTGTTGTTGTTGTTAAAGGTTTGCCCAAAAAAAAAAATATATATATATATATATATATATATAATTTTCTTAACACTAGAATTATAAAACTAGTTATCTAGTGGACCGTGGTAATTGTATTAGGGCATAGCGTGATATTCACTTTCTCCTTAATTCAATGCTAATTTAGGAAGGAATAATCTCGCTGTGCGTGAGTGAGTCTGTTAGATAATTAAATCTATCTAATTAAAGATGAATCAAAGTCAAAATCATTAGAGCTGGCAATAGTAACGTAAAAGTGAACCTAGACGGTGCGCGAAAACTAACCATGCATGGAGTTTTACAAAATTAGAAAATCGAATCAAAACGCAACCATTTTTGGAGCCTATTTATAGAAACAAAAGAGATCTGCAGTTACTGCGAAATATATCCTGGAAAATTAGTTTTTTCTTCTCGTCCTATAAATATTCATCTTCTTCTTAAAGGATGCTCTATTAACAAATTTCTCCTAAGCTTGTAATCGCGAGTTACGGGTGTGTCCACGACCTTAATTACACGAGTAGAGTTGACCACGTAAGTTTCCGAAAACACTTTTTAAAAAATTTTATTTGCTATATATACGATTAATTCTGGTTTTCGTGGTCCGTAGGTTTCTAGCTAGTGATTTCCTATGGTTTTTAAGATTCATGATTCATTAAAATCACAATAATTCAGATCGAATTGGTTTATCACCATCTGAACTAATTAGGGGTTAGGGGTTTTAAATCCATTTTAGTTCAATTTTCGATGATTTTTTACATATCGGTTAATAATATTCTCCGATGTAACAAATTGACAAATCATGTAATTAGCCATTTTTATTCATTTCAATTCTTTTTTGTTTTGCTAAAAATTCATATCATTTTTACATCTCATAGTCGGTGAATATGGCTAATAACATGCATGATATGTCAATTTGGTGATGAGTCGATGAGTCGGTGACTACAAATATGAGATGAATGTAACACTAAAACAATGGAACAAGAAAAAACACTGAACTAAAATTTGGTTTTAGTGTATATATATATATGTCATTTGAATTTTACTCGTTATAAAGAATGTTAGATTTCCAATGGGTTTCACCTTCTTAATTATGTGAAAACTTAACTATATATTTATTTATTTATATATATATATAAATATATGTCGTCACTATCTTTTTGTATATATATTTTTTTTGGGGTCAAAACACTATCTTTTTGTATATACTTCTTCCTTTTTTCGTAACAATTATTTCCATAATTACTCTTTTTTATTTCCATAATAGTTTGATTCCATTGAGATACTAGTGAAAATACAGAATCTAGAGTTGACCAATTTGAAGATTCCAATTCAGTTTACATTTTCTAAGTTAGTTAATCTTGTTGCGTCAAGAATTTTACAAACTTTTTCAAACAAATTCAAACCTAGAGAAAACCGATCCTTAATTTACGGCCTCCTCAATTTTAATTATAGTAAAACGGTAAAAAAAAAAAACCAATCTTGTGGTGTGAGTTGTCTAAAAGTCTATATATGAAGGGAAGATTCACACACACATATGCATCTGGACAGGGAAGTACAACAAAAAAAAACGTTATCGTAATCTTTAATTTTCAGGCTCCTTTTCAAAAATTCCGACTGGTTATCGAGGACTAGAAATCCGGTCACCGTCGCCGGAGACAGCCTCGAGTTTTCAACAAAGAAAAAAACCATCGCGAACGACGGAAAAAAGGAGCTTGAAGATAAAACAATGACGAGCGTTTTCAACGAACCCAAACCCTCCGACGACAATCCTCACGAGTCCAAGATCGCAATCCACGGTAACGTATCTCTCCTTTCTCACGGTTTATTTCGGTTTACACCGGTTTTGTTTCGAACCTTGTTTTCTTTTTTTTTTGTTTAAGAATTGTTTTGGATTGAATTTGTCGTACGTGCAGGAGGAGAAGGAGAAGAAGAAGAGGAGGTGAATGACAATCCGATTGAAGAAGTCCGGTTAACCGTACCGATTACCGACGATCCAACACTACCGGTTCTAACATTCCGGACATGGTTTCTCGGACTTCTGTCTTGCATATTGCTTGCGTTCGTGAACCAATTCTTTAGTTTCCGGACGAACCAGCTTTGGGTATCTTCCGTTGCTGCTCAGATCGTGACTCTTCCGTTAGGGAAACTCATGGCGGCGACTCTTCCGACAAAGAAATTCGGGTTTCCCGGGACGAACTGGTCGTGGTCGTTTAATCCTGGTCCGTTCAATATGAAGGAACATGTTCTTATCACAATTTTTGCTAATACCGGAGCTGGAGGAGCTTACGCCACCGGTATTATTACCATTGTTAAAGCTTTTTACCACCGTCAACTCAATGTCGCCGCCGCCATGTTGCTCACACAAACCACTCAGGTATTTAAAAAAAAAACAAATCTTCATGAATTTTGATTATTTTATTTTTTTGTCCACTCTAGATTTTTTTTTCTTGCAGATATAATTAAGTCTTTTAAAACTTATAATTTTTGTTTGGGGTGAATGCCAAAGAAATATGTTTTTGATTCTTCAAAAAAAAATTATTTTCGAAGCTTTTAAGTCTTAAAAATTTATGGGTGGAAAAAGACAATCTTTATGCGTTTTGATAATTTTTCTCGCACGTATACATTTTAAAAGTCAAATAATTTTTTTTTTTTGGGGGTAAATTGTCATTTGAAGACTAAACGTAGCTATATTTTCACGATTCTTGATCTTTGACAATCATTTTCTTGCAGTTGTTGGGATATGGATGGGCTGGAATTTTCAGGACGTTCCTCGTGGAATCGCCGTATATGTGGTGGCCGTCGAATCTTGTTCAAGTCTCACTCTTTAGGTTCGTTTCCATCCGATCTATTGAGCAATATTATGACTCTTCATCCCTTACATTCTCTCTCTCTCTCTCTCTCTTAAGTTTCTCAATCCGAATTTTCCATTTTGATTGTGTAACAGAGCTTTACATGAGAAGGAGGATCCACAAAAAAATCAACAAACAAGGCTAAAATTCTTCCTCATTGTCTTCAGCGTGAGCTTTGCTTACTACATAATCCCTGGCTACCTTTTCCCTTCAATCTCCGCTATTTCGTTCGTTTGCTGGATTTGGAAAAGCAACGTGACCGCTCAGATTGTCGGCTCGGGGCTCAGTGGTTTAGGAATTGGCTCGTTTGGTCTTGACTGGTCCACTGTTGCTGGTTTCTTAGGCAGTCCATTGGCTGTGCCCTTCTTCGCCATAGCCAATTTCTTTGGCGGGTTCTTCATCTTCTTGTACATTGTTCTACCTATCTTCTACTGGACTAACGCCTATGATGCACAGAAGTTTCCTTTCTATACTCCGCATACCTTTGATCAGTATGGACAACCCTATAACATTACCCGTATCCTCAATGAGAAGAACTTCGATATCAATATAGATGCTTACAACGGTTACAGCAAGCTATACGTGAGTGTGATGTTCGCGTTGCTCTATGGACTCAGCTTTGGTTCTCTTTGCGCTACCATCTCTCATGTCGCTCTCTATGACGGAAAGTAAGGATCTTTCAACATTACCTGTTTAGATGATGACTCTCTCTCTCTCTCTCTCTCTCTAAGCTTCTTTTGTGTGTTTTTGTGTTCTCTAAGGTTTATATGGGGGATGTGGAAGAAGACAAAGACAGCAACAAAGGACAAGTTCGGAGATGTGCATTCAAGATTGATGAAGAAGAACTACCAAGCAGTACCTCAATGGTGGTTCATCGCAGTTCTCGTTGTTTCCTTTGCTTTCGCTCTCTATGCTTGTGAGGGCTTTGACAAACAGCTTCAGCTTCCATGGTGGGGACTTATACTCGCATGCGCCATCGCCTTGTTCTTCACATTGCCTATCGGAGTTATCCAAGCAACTACTAACCAGCAAATGGGTCTTAATGTTATAACAGAACTGATCATCGGGTACTTATACCCGGGAATGCCACTAGCCAATGTGGCTTTCAAGACCTATGGTTACATCAGTATGTCTCAAGCCCTGTACTTTGTCGGAGACTTCAAGCTTGGTCACTACATGAAGATTCCTCCAAGATCTATGTTCATCGTCCAGCTTGTTGCAACTGTGGTTGCATCATCCGTCTGCTTCGGAACAACTTGGTGGCTCTTTACGTCCGTCGAGAACATATGTAACACGGATCTGCTCCCAGTGGGTAGTCCATGGACTTGTCCTGGATATGACGTGTTTTACAATGCATCCATCATATGGGGAGTGATCGGTCCAATGAGGATGTTTACAAAAGAAGGTATCTATCCAGGGATGAACTGGTTCTTCCTCATCGGTATCTTGGCTCCAGTTCCCTTCTGGTACCTCTCGAAGAAGTTCCCAGAGAAGAAATGGTTGAAACAGATCCATGTTCCCTTGATCTTCTCTGCAGTAAGCGCAATGCCACAAGCCAAGGCTGTGCATTACTGGTCCTGGGCCATCGTTGGGGTTGTGTTCAACTACTACATCTTCAGGAGGTTTAAAACTTGGTGGGCAAGGCACAACTACATCCTCTCTGCAGCGCTTGATGCAGGTACCGCGATTATGGGAGTGTTGATATTCTTTGCGTTTCAGAACAATGGTATAAGCTTACCTGATTGGTGGGGGCTTGAGAATTCAGACCATTGCGCTCTAGCGCATTGCCCCACGGCCAAAGGTGTTGTCGTTAAAGGATGTCCTGTGTTTTAAGGCTAATGCAGATTGAAGCTTTGCCCTGAAAGGGTTTATTGTTATCGAAAAAAAACGCTTTGGAGATCGTTATATCTGTGTAAGAACCCGTCCCTAAGAAGTTAAGCGATTCAGGAAATGTAAAGCACTAGATTTGGTTTCATGTTCTTTAGTATTTAACTATGTACTTCGCAAGTTTAAGAACAACAGCCAAATAAATCAGAGCTTTCATTCCAACTATATCATCAAAATGCCTGCCACGAGAACAAGCCCCAGAAGATCTCATTCAAATGATAAAACTAGGGTTTAAGATCAATAAAAAGCAATTTGAACTCTGTTGCGTAGCTGGATAAATACTTCAACAAGATTCAAGGGAAATTGTAAACAGAGGTCTCCGAGATTTTTTTTTGTTTTGTTTTTCGACTGAAGATGATGAAAGCAAAAAGTCTAATTAGCTATATCGCATATCCGTCTTCAGTTGAAAAGTCCAGGGTTTAGCCAGTCCCTGCAATTACAGAGAGTATCAGTGAGATATTACCATCGTCTAGTCTACATAAAGGTTGTAGCTTTATCTTCTTTTTTTAAGTTCGTGTGTATCTATCTAACTTACTTGGTGACATCATCAAGATGATCATCAAGATCTGTGACGTCCTTCCATTTCTCAGATGAAATGTAATCTGACAAAACTACATTGGCCGATGGCTCTTTCAAGAGTAGCTTGCTTCCTCCATCTGCTCCAACCACTCTCCAGTTCTTGGAAGCATCCTTCACACAAAGCTAGCATATACATACAACATAAACTATTACTAATCGAATAAAAATGATAAAATTGACCTATTAACTGCAGCACAAGAAAATTGCATCAAGCAGAAACTACCAAAAGAAAAGTGTTGATTAAAAGGACAATATAAGCTTGATGTCAAGAAGGTTGCTAGCACAATTCAAGTAGGCAGTCTGGAAACGTGATCAGCTAGTATGGTCGTGTTTTATATATTAGCATGGACAGCATTTGTTTAGGATGCAATAACAAAAAAAAATGAATGCAACAATGAGACAAGAACCGGGACTAACAATAAATAAGCAAATACTACAGAATTCGAGCTTCTCAGTCTTTCAATATTCTCTCTTGAACTTATATATAGCAATAACAATATACGAAAACCATACTTTCAAATGCCACAAGAAGATATACTGGTGTAGAGTGGCCTTGATATATATATTCCTTGCTAAATTGACTAACTTCTAAATCTCATATCCATGCTACACTAAGCTTTCCAAAACGTTGTCCTGATTAGAAATACGAACCTGCATCACAGGGCTTCGATCTTTACTCTTTGATAAGGCTTCAAGCTTTTTGTTGTTCAACTACAAAACAGCATTCATGTGTAACATAAGATGGTTTGACCTAGTGATTCAATAAACTGCTGTGATTGAAAGTAGAGGATAAGAGTTTCACCAAGAGAATTGGTGCCTGAGGGAAATAGCGAGAGATGTGATCACCAATGTTCTTAGCCACACCACAGAGCTCCACATCATCGAACCTCTCGTTCGCATGAAAGTACCCAACAATACTCAAACCTTGAGCCACGTAATGCTCCTCTATCTAACACATCAAAGCAGCAAAAATATATCCGAATCTCAGACAAAGTTAAGATATGCAAGATTTTTTCCATCCGCCAATTCGCATTGAGAGCACATATAGATACAGACAATAATTCTCTCTCAAACAGAGCTACAGAACACTTTTGTGCTGGTGATTAAACCCAAACAATCCAAGATCTGATTTTTCTATGTCAAAATAGAAACAAATGTAATACTTTACTGTGAATCAAGCAACAGATAGAACAGCAAGAATGAGCTAGTAATGGCATACGCAGCTGCAATTACATTTAGTACACAAGCTAAAGTTTCGGAAATTCGCAATTCAACATCCACACCAACGCAAACAGATCCTAAGATTTTCAATATTCAATTTCAAAGCCTATGTATCAAACCGATTCGAATCAGCGATAAGAGGATATAAGAAGCAGAAGAAGAGAGACCGACCATGATGAGCGAGATCTCGAGAGGAGGGAGGAGAGCGAGGTTAGAGTGAAACAGCGGCACAGAATCGGAGATCTCTACAACTCCTTCGTCCTTAGGGCTGATTCGACCGACGAGGACTCCGTTGACCGCCGCCGTCTTGTGTCGCAGCGAGTGGAGAACGAGTTTAATGTACGCGTTCTGGGAGATCTCATACTTCAATTCGCCGTTACTTCCCGTCCCCATCTCTACCTCACTCGATCGGAGACTCACTGAGTCAGTCCTTAAAATCCCACTCGCCGGCGTACGGTTGATTCTCGAAAGGAAATTATGAATGAAGTCGCAAAGCAATCGAGAAACGTTCTGAGATCAACTTTTTGTTAACGACAGTGTGGAATGGAATCCGCACAAAACCGGGTACGGGTCGGCCCGAGTTTATACCGGATTAACCGATTTCCTTAAAACTAATTGAACCTCTCCTATTGCAAAATATGTCACCAAGTTATCGATGCTTCAAAACTAGACCCTCTATTTCATTGTTTTACGAATGGCACCCATCAAATCTTCACGTAATATTAGAAAGTTTATTGGTTGTAACTTGTAAGCTTCAAAGTTTGTACAACCTTAAAATCATTTTATCGTTCACTCTCTTAATCAGTTTTTTGTCTAACAAAACGAATGGTGTATGTGTATCTATAGACATCGCACACAGTTATAATAAAATCAAAACCTGTAATTTATTATTACTAATGCAATTTTTTTTTCCATCTTTTTACTAATGCCAATTAGACAGCCAAATATGCTATAATTCAACAAAAATTACAAGCTAAAACCCTGAAACAAAAGTAAGCTATTTTTTGGCGTATCTAAAAAGAAAATGTAAAGCTATACGATATTTGCAGTTGTCGTCTTGGAGAGAATCGGCTCAGCAGAAACTACGGCTACTCCGGTCTCTCCTCCTCCGTCATCAGCCTCGGCTTTAGGTTTTGAAACGGCAGCGTTTTGCTTCGGAAGCAGCTTATTCGAGCTGTGATCGATGGATTTCCCCGGAAGATTGAGCCACGTGTATACAGACATGCCGGCAAGAGCGGCCACGGCGCCACAGATGCTGACGAAGCCAGGATCGGACCCGAAGATAACGTAACCTCCAAGCAAGATCACACATGTCTTGAATTGCCCTAATACTACATGAGATGTTGCCGAAGTTGCCCTGTGACAAACAACAACGTTTTTAGATATTTAGCATTAGAACTAGGCATATAAACTAAACCAATGTTTTTTAAACCGGAAAATAATTGATGTTTTAGCACCGGTTTTGATGTTTAGGCTCATCCCATCTGGTTAACGAGTCTGAACCGGTTTAGGTTCATTAGGTTATGTTCTGTTCATAAATCATAATGATAGCAAAATGAAGCAGAATCAAATTTTTAGAAACTCAAGACTGATCTTCAAATCGAAGAAGCGACAAACACAAAAGACTAACCCGAGAGCGAGTGCACCAGACCACTGGAGAAGAAAGCCGAGAAGAGCCGAGATGAGGATTGCAGAAGAGTTACCTATGTCCCATTTGAACAGCAAAACTCCAGGTGGGTCAAGCCATGGCATGAGAGCCAGTAAGAAGAAGACAGTAAAAGGTGTCGTCTTCCACATCAATCTACATTCAATAAAGAGTGTATTATCTTAAGAGACTTCTATTGCTTAAGCGTCAAGTAAAAGGAAAGGGAGAGATTCTTACGCTAGGGCCGTCCAATTAGCTTGTTGCTGAAGATTAGACCATAGGATTTTGTTGATGGCGCTTGGGATAATCCAAGCTACAGCAACCAATGCGCCGAACAAATTGAATTCTAGATCGGTCACTGTTGCGATTGCCACGCCTAGAGATACTACGGCTAATGCCATAACCTGTGAGAGAACAAACTCTAAAACAGAGTAAGCACCAAATGAGAGTCTTAACTAATCAGGTCCTAATTTCATAAAAAATCCAGCCAAAACCTTTGTGGAAGAAATGGTTTTCTTGAAGAGAACAAACTCTGCAAGAACAATCGTTGGAGTCACCGCGATCTTTGCCATCTGATAGAATCCGACACTGGACAAAAACAAAAGCTTTCAAGTATGAGATAAGAAGAGGAAACAGAGCACAATCTCTTTTATTTTTTCACAGTCTGATTTTATTTTTTTTAATTTTTTTTTATTTTTATCAAAGGTCAGTTTACAGCTTGAGCTATGAATGTAGATGGAATCTTTACAGAATGAGCAATGAACCTGTTGTGTTTGAGGCTGGTATTAGCGAGTCCAGAAGCGAAGGCCATGACAGCTCCAAGAGAGAAGAGAGAGGAGAAAGGTGTTGTCTTTGATGGAGGAGACATTGGAAGTAATGAGAGAGACTTGAAGAAAGCTAGAAGAATCCAAGCAACGGTATAGTGAATCAAAGTTAGAAAGATGGGAAAATTGAATCCAACTCTTCCCATCACCTGCAGAATTAGTCCCCCACCAAAAAGAAAAAAAAAAGTTTACAAATTACAATAATGGAAAAAAAAAAAGAGAGAGAATAATTATTAGATATTTCAAGAAACGTATTTACTAATTTATTGGCGAGGATGATTCCAACTGCAACAACGAAATTGAATGACATTGCAACAACAGGGCCACAAAATCTCTGTTGTTGCCGTTTAGCTCCTTCTGATGTTTTAAGCTCGTTGTAGAGAGAGCTTCTGAGCTCTTCCAAGGCTCGTCCTGCAAATCGAACAAGAAACACAAAACGATCCATAAACAGATCAAAAACAAACCTTAAGGCAATTCGTTTTTCTTCAGAAGCAATTCATCAAACAGGTGATAAACAGTATATTCTTAGAATGGAAACAAACAAACCCTTAATGATCCATTAATTAACAATCCGATCAAAACCATTCAACTTAACAATTGAAGAACAGAGATAATGTGAGGATAAAGCATCATCTCTTTACCAACCGAAATCTCTGAATTTTAGGGGAAAAAAAAAAGTAAATGAAGGAGGCAAATCAATTGAGGAAGATGAGCAGATTCATGAAACCAATCACCTGCTTCTGCAGCATCACTGTCTTTCCTTTTGAGAAATTTCCTTGCATCTTCTCCGAACAAAGAATCAACCAGACCCATCACACAATAAAAATGAAATTTTTTTATAATCCTCTGCGGAAAAATCTCCGATTGTTTTAATCCTTTCTGTGAAAAACCCAGATCACATTTTCCATTTTGATGAAGAAATGAAAACTTGACGTTAGATCAAAAATACGAAAAGGAATAAAGAGATAATCTGGATTAGTGGATTTAATGTCATTGTATGATTGTTTCGGCAGAGGCAGAGAGCCCTTATAGAGAGAGAGAGAGAGAAAGAGAGAGATAGCAATTAGCAGTTGCTTCAATACGCAGTTTCATTGCGTATCTTTTCTGTTTTATTTTATTCATTTTCTCTCGAAATTTTAAGAAAATTGAGGAATTTTTCAGGGATTTTTGTTTTCCTTGAGAAAATTGTCGAGTGTGTGTGTTGCCACGTGTATAGTTGACGTACGTCCAATACCTCATTGATGAAAATTATATAGTTCGGTTACGAGGTTTTTTTTTTTCTTTTTTTTGAACAAATTTTTCTTTTACAGTTGAAACATAACAATATTGTTTTTTATGCGCAATTCAAATTTAATGGTATGTTTTATTTATGGGAATATCTCTTTATCTCATAAAACAGATCTATATAGGTGTCTTACATGTACTTTTGACATTAATTAAATGTTTTATTTGATCACAAGCGTAACACTACTTAAGTTTTTTTTTTTTTTTTGAACTGAGGAACACACACTATACTTTAGTTATAATCATTAAGCATAGGTTCGATAAGCAGGACCGTATATTATCCTTTTGATAAAAGTCTTGCACATATTCAAATAGTTTGAGAAAGTGTGTTGATAAGCTCTTCACATTTGCACCCAACAAAAAAAAAAGTGTGTAGATAAGCTTAAGACTTATGCGATAGCTAATTTTGTTTGAAGTCAAGACAGATATTTTAAGATTTTTCTCATAGTCTTAGTCATATAAAAACCAGCATTAAATTTGCACCTTGAAATATAAGGTTAATTAGTTTTTTTTTTTACAGCAAAATATAGGGTTTTTTTTATATAAAAAGGGCTGCAAAATATAGGGTTAGTCAGACAAATGATTCATGCGTTAGGCGTACAACATAAGGATGTTTATTATATACTATAGAAGATGATATAATTTGATACGTAATTGTGCTTTCATTTTGGGAATAAAAATGACTTCACATGTACGCCCTCGAAATCGATAACGAGAAGCTTTAATTCCAAGATTTCGAAGTCTCAACAAACTATTGAAGGGCCTACGCAATAAATAAAACAAAAGCTGCATGTCCACGTCACCTTCTTCTCTTTGTATAATTTTTTTGTCGGCTCTCATTGTATAATTTAACTATACAAAGTAATAATATGCTAATATATGTGGATCCACCACTTAATTAAAATTCTTTCTGTTTTAGAATCATATATATAATTAGAGGATACTCTCTCCTCTTAAGGTGTCCACGTCAGCATTAATATTGTCTCTTAATGGGCTTACAATTACAACACAAAACCTATATTTTTATTTTGGGCTTTCAAAAATAGGAAATCCAACATCATAATATAATCCCAAATCAAACCTAAACCGCTATTATTGTTTACTCTAATGCACGCAGCCCACCCCTTCCATCTTCCTGCCAACCTCCCACAATCACCACTGGAGAATAATACCTACATTCACAGAAGAATTAATAAGTGTTTAAACGTTACAATCTCACATAAATTACCACACCGCCTAATTACCACAAACTCTTGCCTTCCTCTCATTAATTCTCTTACAAACGTTACCTAAACTTACACTATAAATAGCCATCTTCACAACACTAACCCCTAAATCTGCACTTCCAATCACTGACAAAGAAAGAAAAACCTCAAACCATAAAATCACAGCCATGTCTAACATTGACGTCGTTGCAATTCCTGCAACAGCTAACTACGTCACTTTTGATGATCTCCGTTTCGGTCGAACAACTCAACAAGTTGTCGGTAGGCTTTTACGTTTCTGGGAAGCCCGCAACATAAAAAAGGATGGGGAATTCATGGGGATTGTCCTACTTCTCTTAGATGAAAAGGTAATTCTCTCAAATACTCTATTTCAAATAACTAGACAATATCAACACTAACGATTTCTAACGAACTCCTTCTAATTTGTTTCTAGAATTCTGTAATTCATGGATTCATACCAGCAGGCTGTGTCGACCAATACATGGCAAACCTAAGGGAGGATGCAATTTTTAACATTGGATGATTCGAAGTAGGCAGGTGCACTAACCTGTACAAGATCACTGACCACCCGTTCGTACTCCGTTTCCTGCCAACCACAACAATTGTTGAAGTACATGATGTCAGCCCCACCATCAAGCATGAGAAATTCATGCTACGAAATATCGACCACCTACAAGCTTTGGCTAACACCAACCTCGAACTCCCTGGTAAAAAAAAAAAAACTACTCATAATATCCATTCTCACCATTTACATAATTTAAAAAATGTCAATCGTATTGTAATCTCAGATGTGGTCGGACAAATCCGTTTTGTGCAAGGCTCGAACCTAAACGACCCATCATCCACAGAACGCTTAGTCGTGCGATTCCGTGTTGACATGTAAGTCACATATTTTTCTCAACTATACGACAACAAAGAGTTTAAAAAACCTTAAATCAAATATTTCACACAGGTCCATAATTGTTTACCTTTCTCTGTGGGATGCTGTGGCTGCCACGTTTCGGGCACATCTTGCCTCTGCCAACACAAGCAATTCTGTCATGGTGGTGACCACAGTCAATCCTAAACTCTTTGGTGGTATGTTTTATTTCACAAAATCAATGTTCAATATCCATCATAACTACAATTGTCCTACTTCTATAACTCTGTGCTTAACTCTTCAACAGGCAATCTCTATCTCAACTCTACTCCATCCACAAGATTCTACTTCAACAATGACATCCACGCCATCCAACAGTTCACGAAACGGTAACAACAAAACATGCCTGCTATTTTTCAAACAATCTAGCTCCTACTTCTTGCCCATTCAACTACGTGTACATTTATTGGAACACTATCATGTCCCCTAAACACTATAAACATTAAACCTCCTTCTTCCATATAGGATGGGAATCGAAGCCATTGAACCATTTGTGCGCACATAAACAAAGGATGGACTACGAAAGAAAGAAACTGTTTCAATTGCAGAACTTCATGACTTTGTCTCCAAATCTAATGAACAGGTACTTATATAAATAAATGAAATATATATCCAACATCATCTCATCGCTAACGTCTTATTGTCCAAATCTCATGCAGACACAGGAAGCTGACTTCCTATGCAAAGCACGAGTCGTCGGTGTGCTTCAAACAAACGGTTGGTCTTACGTATCATGTGCTGCCTGTAGCCGAAAATTAAGCAGATCTGGCACCGATCTCCGCTGCAACAAATGTGTCTCACCAAATGTAACGGGTGTTGCTAGGTAAAAACGAACCACAAATATCATACTTAGCCAAGTTCAAATACTTTGTCTACTTTCTTAACTTAAAAAAAAAAACAAATTGCTAGGTACCGTGTGGAACTGGCTGTCGATGATGTCAACGATGCTGCAACGTTTGTGGTGTTTGACGCTGAGATGACCAAGCTTACAAACAAAACAGCGGCTACACTTATTCTTGAAAACGTACCTTCGTGGAACCCTAAAAAATCTACTCACATTTAATTTAAAACGTACACTTACTCTACGTACTTTCACTACAAACTTTCTAGGCTGATGGACCAGATGGAGAAGAAGTGCCACACTGCCTCCAATCACTCGCTGAAAAGCATTTCATATTCCAAATACGTGTAATGCCGTTTAACTTTACTCTCAACCATCGCACCTTCACAGTATCAACAATCACTCCTGCCACCCCATTTGGAGAAAGTTCAAAGGTATTCCCAAGAAAATACATTCCCTAAAAGCTATCGCAACAGCGTCATAAATTAAGTGATCTTATCCAATACTAATTATTAACACAACTTCATCAGGAAACAAGCAACGAAAACACAGACGTCGATAAGAATGAGGAGGTCCAAAACAACTTTAACAACAACCAAGTTACTCAGAATGGACCAGAGCTACATCCAAAACCACCATTGGGTCAGGATGAGAAGAGCCATAAACGACTACGTGAGTAGTCCCGTATACAGAAGCCGTCTTTCCCATAAACTTTTCCTACTTAAATAATTTCCATTAGTCTTTCAAAATTACTATTACTTGATGATCAATTTCTGCTTTTATTTCATTTTATTGTGCTGGTACAAACTTGAATTTTTCTAATAAAGGGAACTCTAGACGTTTTTTTCATCTGTCCAAAATTACGTAAATACACAAACAACATGCATAAAAATGCATATAATTATAACAAATAATCAGGATTGCATTGTTATTCGCTGGCCGAAATACGACAAACATTGCCGTCATAACAAAACCATTTCAATAATGCCACATAAGTTACTCAAGCTTCTTAAAACAAAATTTTTACTGCCATAATAAGTAACGTGGGTTCTGCCGTATGTGAATCTTTTTAACTAATTGATTTGATAATAAAAAAACTTAAAAAAAAAAAACCTTTACCTAATTGGTCACTTTAGATTCTGATACGAAATGATTAACGCAATCAACACCCATGTGGCACGAATACATTCAATTTTTAGATGTGGTTAAAAAGAAAAAAAATGATTCACGGTGAAGATTTAGTGATATTTATTAGGCTAAAAATTATTCTTCTTCCTTCCATTGGTCACATGTTAAAGACTAAAACTAGGAATGGACAAATAACTCAAACCGAACCAACAAAATTGACCCGACCAAATCTAAACTGACCCAAACCAAACAATACATTATACATAACCCAATCAGTTTGATGTTTTTCTCAATGTGTTTACTTTTGAAAAATTAAATGGGTTGTATAATTATAGACCCCTTAAATGTAAACACAATAAAAGGCAACGGTTACGGACGTTGTTGCTGCCACTCATCAGAAAAATTGCACATCACAATGTCCGTTACAAAATAAGAATCGAAATCAACACCCATCCTAATTGAATACAAAAACTATTAAAGGAAGTTAAAGAGTTAAACTGATACACAGAGAAGAAGTGCGGCCAATTATTAGAAAATACAATACTCCAATACAATGACGATTAACATAATATTGGACAAACTATGTCGTTAAATATTAAAAAAACACGTCCTAATTTAAAATTTAAAAATTTAACGAAATTCAAATAATAACTCTACGAAAAATTTAAAATGCATACATAAACTAAACTAGAAGAGGAAGATAAAACACCCGATAAAATTACATTAACCGCATTAAACAAAATAAAAAAGAACTTCAAAAGTCATACATTAATCAACACATGCCTATATAAATCGATTACTTATCAATCACACAGAAATCACAGGCCAGCCAAAAAAAAAAATGAATCCTCATAAAACACATGTAAGCCTGCTAGAAAAATTACCTCAAGATTTGCTTGGTGAAATAGTTTGTAAAGTCGGTGCTGATTCACCAGAGGATTACCACAACTGCATCCTATCATGCAAAGAACTACGTGTTTCATCCACCGACCACCGAGTGTGTCAAAGACTCAGCCTTGCCCCCCTGCTGAAGAAACCAAGAGCTGCAAGCCATTACAATACGGTGATGAATAATTGTCTTGCAAATAACAACAAAGACGCACACTATATCAAAGGTATATTAGAATACTTCCTTCAAAAAAAAAATGTACATTGGTCTACATCATTTCTCAGTAGCGGCTGATGCGGGGCACAAGGAAGCCACCTATATCTATGCTCTCATTCTGCTATGCATCTGAATTACTGAAAAGGGGAAGAAATATTTAGCACAGCTCAAATGGGCAGAGGACATAACTACAGTTGACACATGCTGGGAAAACATAAAGACAGCATTGCAGGGGATTAGAGTGATCAAGAAAAAATCATATCTAAAATCACTTGAAAGGATGAAACCCGTCAACTATTGTCACCGAGACGACATGGACAATACATGTGCCAAGTGTTTTTACTACAAACAAATGTATAAATTTATTTACATGATGTAGCTATATATGATTCACAATTTAGATTCTCTTTGTTCATCTGATTTTAGAATTGCTTATTAAAACTATCTTATTGTTTTGCTAAATACTTTGTCCTAATGTCTACTACAAGTCCCGTGAAAAATTTATGAAAAACCAACAGTATATCCAAACGAGAAGCTTCAAACCAGATTAAAAAATCACAATAAAACTAAACAAAACGGTTACCAAAACACAACCAGAAAAACATACACAATTTGGAAAAAATGGCCAAAAAAATGAAAGAACAAATTGGAAAGTGAATACTGCATCGTCAACACTCGAAAAAAAAACAAGTTTTGTATGAATAACATATATAATTACATTTCAAATTTACGTACACAACTAAATAAGGGTATCGCTGAAACCGGTCTTACTATATTAGAAAAGGGACTAACAGATCTCATTAGGAAAAACTACAGAGGCACGCAACACAAAACCAAATACATTACAAATGCATAGAAATATTATTTTTTAAAAAAATATTTTAGTATGGTAATGAAAATACTTAAAACATGAGATTAAATGGCCTATTGCAATTCCCAAAAACGTATAACTGCAATTACTATTAATTACACATTAAATGGATAATATATAATACGAAACAAAGATGTAGTCACATCAAAGCAGCCAAAAAGTTAAGAAGAACAACAAAAATATGAGAGGTAAAACTCCAGGGAAAAGAAAACCAAACGCAGAGATTCCAATTCAAAAGAAGAAGCAAAGGAAAACTAACACAAATGCAGAGATACAGAAGACCTGGGTTGAAAGAAGTAAGTGGTTCATAACCTATAAACACAACAACTACAATAGGATTGCAGACTCTAATATTAAAAACATCGGGAAAGCAATACTCTTTTTTTAACGCCTTATTTATGAACAACAGCTACGCCACTACGAATAATAGACTGTGGATGCTCAACTTGCAGAAAACTGGGTAATTGGTACAATACATGGTACTCTTAATAATGAGTCACCTTTATGCGATCAACAAATAATTAGTCATGCGAATGCAGGGGAGTAAAAAAAGGCGAGGCAAATGCGACGAGCAATTTTACTGGCTAAAAAAATGAAAAGAAAATTAGAAAGTAAGCATCTAAAATCAATAAAGAACACTTGATTAAAATACAGTAAATCAACAAACACTACAATTCAAATCACATGATGCTCATGTTCGTGACTGACACAACACTAATTGCAGGGATTACACATGAAGAAGCAGCTCAAACATCAAGAAAAAAAGAAACGGACAGAAATGGATTGTTTGAATGCCCATTCTGTAATGCTTTAGTATGGAACCAAGAAAAAATGGGTATTGGAGGCCCAAACAGAACACCATTGTTTACAATTTGCTGTCAGCAAGGAAGAGTTCAGCTACCGAAAGAGCCACAACCACCCCCACTACTGGAAAAACTTTCGGCTGAATCACCTCACTACCAACAAAATATCAGAACATACAACTCCATTCTCGCCTTCACGTCAATGGGTGCTCAAATAGATGAATCTGTGATGCACAAAACAGGACCATTCACTTTCAGGATACATGGCCAAAATCACCACAGGATAGGTTCGTTGGTGCCAGTAGAAGGAAGCACACCAAAGTTTGGACAGCTCTACATCTTTGATACAGAAAACGAAGTGGAAAACAGAATAGGAGCAGTTAACAGAACAAGAAAAGCAGGGGAATTGGATAAAAACGTTGTCAAAGACCTCATCAACACAGTGGATACATACAATTGTTTGGCAAAAATTTTCAGAAAGGCACGAGACGTGTATGAAAATGGTGTGTGTCCTGAGTTTAGCTTCAGGCTGATTTCCCAAAAGAAACGTGGGAAGCAGTATGATATGCCAACAACAAATGAAATAGCGGGTCTAATTGTTGGTGATTTAACTACTGCTATCGGTGAAAGAGATGTGATAGTGAATCACAAGTCAGCTGGACTACAACAAATTAGTGATTTACACCCACTGTTCATGACTTTTCAATACCCTCTGCTATTCCCATACGGCGAAACTGGATTCCACGAAGCTATTCCTATTGTTGAAAAACACGGGATTACTCGAAAGAGAACATTCGTCACTAAGAGTGAATTCTACGCATACCAGATACAGACGCGTCTACACGAAGGAATGACAATTATTAGATCTAAGCGCTTGCTTCATCAATACATTGTGGACGCATATACCGCAATCGAACAAGAAAGGTTACGTTGGTATAGACTCAACTAGAAGAAACTAAGAGCAGATCTATATAACAACGTCAAAGACGCGGTTAATAGAGGTGATACAGATCCTAAGCTGATTGGAAAAAGAGTAATCCTACCAGCGAGCTACACAGGCAGTCCGCGATACATGGTTGAGAAATATCATGATGCAATGGCTATATGTCGGTGGTATGGGAATCCAGATTTATTCATAACTATGACAACTAATCCAAAGTGGGATGAAATATCACAACACTTAAAGACGTATGGGAACGATGAACCAAACGACAGGCCTGATCTAGAATGTCGAGTGTTCAAAATCAAGTTAGATGAATTTTTAGCAGATTTCAACAAAGGTCTCTTCTTCCCTCGACCAATTGCAGGTTTGAATGAATTTTAAATTGTACAATTATAATAGTTATTGATACATATATAACATCTTCTAAATTTCTAATGAGTAAATTTTCCGATAAAAGCAGTGGTATACACAATTGAATTCCAAAAGCGAGGATTGCCACATGCACACATACTACTATGGTTAAAAGGAGATTTCAAGAATCTTACCCCAGAAGATATTGATAAGTTCATATCAGCTGAGATTCCCGATGAAAAGGAAGATCCAGAGGGTTACAAACTGGTAGAGCAACATATGATGCACGGTCCATGTGGGAATGACCGTCCATCATCTCCATGCATGGATAAAGGTGTTTGTGGGAAAAAATTTCCAAGGGAGTTTGTGACACACACAAAAATAAACGACTCTGGTTATATCTTATATCGGAGAAGAAGAACAGAAAGACTTATAATGAAGGGGAAAACGAAACTGGATAATCGGTATGTGGTGCCTCACAATTTTGAGATTTTGAAAAAGTACAAAGCACATATTAATGTGGAATGGTGCAACAAGTCAAGCGCAATCAAATATCTCTTCAAATACATTACAAAGGGAGTAGACAGAGCGACATTTGTAATTCAACAAGGAAATCTACTCACTGAACATAACAGTGGAGATAAATCCGAGAAAAGAAGAGACGAGATAAATGATTACATGGACTGCCGATACTTATCAGCGTGTGAAGCAATATGGAGAATATTTAAATTTAATATTCACCACCATAATCCAGCGGTTCAGCGGCTTCCTGTCCACCTTCCAGGTGAAGAGACGGCAGTCTTTGATGAAAAGGACGATCTAAGAGATGTGTAATTTCGTTATGGCCAAGGCAGGACTATGCTTACGGAATGGTTTGAAATGAATAGGCTATACGAAGAAAACAGAAAGTTGAAATATGTGGAGATGCCACTACATTTTCTGTGGGATAATTCAAATAAGGTGTACTCACGGAGAAAAAAAAAAACTGGAACCATAGGAAGGATTGTAAACATTCACCCAGCTGCCGGCGATAAGTATTATCTTCGGATGTTGCTAAACATTGTGAGGGGTCCAATAAGTTTTGATGATTTATTAACCGTTGGAGGGGTTAAACATGACGAGTTCAAAGCTGCATGCTATGCAAGAGGGTTACTAGATGGAGACAAAGAATGGCATGAATGTATGGATGAAGCATCTCAATTGGTAACTTCAAGCCTACTCAGAAGCTTATTTGTCTTATTATTAATTTTCTGTTAAGTCTCACAACCTTCGAAGCTTTGGGAACATTGTTGGGAATACATGTCGGACGATGTACTGGGTAAGCAACAACGTGTTTTAATCTTCCCTCAGCTACAGCTAAATCAACATCAGTTGAAGCAGTACACATTGGTTGAAATTGAAACACTCCTACAAAAGCATGAAAAATCACTAACAGATTTCTCAGATATGCCTCGACCAGAAAAGACGGTTTTGGAAGACATACACAAAACCTTACTAAGGCAGGAGTTTCAATATAATCTTTCAGACGAAAGAGAGTTACATGAGATGCTATTCCCCAAACTGAACGAGAGACAGAGACAAATTTATGAAGATGTCCTGCAATCTGTGTCAAATGACGAAGGGAAATTATTCTTCGTCTATGGAGCTGGAGGCACGGGGAAAACTTTTATGTACAAAACTATTATCTCATCATTGAGATCAAAGGGGAAAAGTGTCATACCGGTAGCATCATCAGCCATCGCAGCTCTACTGCTACCAGGCGGTAGGACAGCCCATTCAAGGTTCAAAATACCAATCGATGTGCATGAGGATTCAATATGTGAGGTTAGTAAAGGATCAATGTTAGCGACGGTACTTGGTAAGGTTGATCTCATTATTTGGGACGAGGCCCCGATGGCACATCGTCATACGTTTGAGGCAGTCGATCGAACAATGAGAGACATTTTGTCTGTAGCGGATAAACCATTTGGTGGAAAAACAGTTCTTCTTGGCGGTGATTTCAGACAGATCTTACCAGTTATACCGCAAGGAACAAGACAGGAAACAGTTTGTGCAGCAATAAACAGATCATATTTGTGGCAGTCATGTATAAAATACTTGCTATCACAAAATATGAGAGTGGAAGAAGAAGAAAAAAACTTCTCGAAATGGATTTTGGAAGTAGGAGATGGAGTAGCAGTTAAGGCAAACAAGGGCGTAGAGGAGAATACAGAAGAAGAGAGCATCTTAATTGATGAAAATCTATTACTACCACAGACCGAGAAGCCACTGGAGAAGCTATGCGAGTCTGTTTATCCAGATTTTATAAGCTCTTTTGACGATTGGGAGAAGCTTAGAGAGACAGCTATTTTAACACCCAGAAATGAAACGGTTGATGAGATCAACTCTTTCCTACTTTCAAAGGTGCCTGGCTTAGAAAAAGAGTATCTAAGTTGTGATACAACAGCCCTAGATGAGGTACATCATGCAGGATATGAAATCTCATATCCTACGGAATATCTAAATGCCTTAGAGTTTCCAGGTTTACCAGCACATCGACTTCGTCTTAAAGTTGTTGTCCCAGTTATGCTACTAAGAAATCTAAACCAAAAAGACGGGTTATGTAACGGAACAAGGCTGATTGTCACCCACTTGGGAGAGAGAGTAATCGAAGGGGAGATTATATCACATACAACAGAGAAGAGGAGAGTGTTAATCCCTAGGATAATACTATCACCACAAGATTCAAGGCATCCATTCACGTTAAAAAGGCGACAATTTCCAGTGCGTATGTGCTATGCAATGACTATAAATAAAAGCCAGGGACAAACCTTAAAAAAGGTGGCTTTATATTTGCCTAAGCCAGTGTTCAGCCATGGTCAGCTCTACTTTGCTTTGTCACGTGTCACATCTCCAAAGGGACTGAAAATCCTTGACACCTCGAGAAACAAAGTTAAAAAGAATGGGGTCACAAACATTGTGTACAAAGAATCTTTTCTTGGACTTCCAAGAATATGAGGTATGTACTTCATTCAGGTAAAATGTAAAAATATATGACAATACGTGTTCTCATATGAAGTACTATATATATAAGTGAACATATTTAAATACTAATCGTTAAAACAATAAATACAATATCAAATTCAGAACACGCATTTTACTATAATTATATACTAAAGCAGATACTGATTTGACCAGATTTAGAGTGCAGATTCGACTGAATATTGCATAGTTTATGATCAGCTTGCAGAAAAAGTATCACAGGCTTATCGATACGCGATACGTATAAGGGAGTGGAGCGTCAGTGTTTCAACAGAGAGAAAGTCAGTCATTACCTAAACCATTAGAGATATTAGGAAGCTGCTTCTTAACTGTTATTAAATTGAAAATCATAAGTAGGTGGTTAAAGCATGAGTGAGCACAAGGGATTTTGTAACCAAACCAATATATGTATACTTTGAAAACTTGCTCTCAATCGACTCTCATTTATAATTTAAAATCATGTAAAGTAACAAATACATTACTAAATATCAGTAAGATGTAAAAAGGCATGAATGTTCTTACGGGACAGTAAGATGATTGTTTGAGCCGTCACTGTGTGTCCATAAGGAAAGCCCACTCCAAAAAAAAAAATTGATACACGATATTCAGTGTCGCCAGGACATCCATCGGATTGCGGATATGTACTGCAAAATGTTTTTTTTAAGTTATAAGGGAATTAAAATACTGGGACAACAAATGAACTCATTCTGAATTCAAGGAATTACGAATGCCAATTACAATTAAAAGCAAAATCAGAAGATGGGCATTCAATTAGCAAATAACTATAATAAAATAGAAAGATAAGATTATGAGATATAAGGATTTTGAAAGAAAAGTTACATCAAAAACAGAACAATACAAGTAGTAATGTATTGTTGATGTTCGTAAGAAAATATGAAGACGGATTAGGAGACATTAACATTCATAAACCTCATAATACGGTGAAAGAGAGAGAGTATTCTTACGGGAGAAGGAACCCATCTGAAAATTAAATCCTCTCCTTCAGAGCTCGCTTCAGTGGCAATGGTGACTTACTGCAGATTCGCGGAGGGTGTAATCGAATTCCTTCTCTTTCTCGGCGTCCATAGACTTCATGATGACATCCGTATCGTTTAAGCTCTCCGGAGGCGCCATCTCGAATTGGATCTCGCTTGCTCTTGGATCTTGGCTCCTTTTGGAGTGGCAGTATACTGCAGAATACACGAAAAACACGCCGGGTATGCCGGCAGAGAGAGACCAAGAACGACTCCAGTGTTCAATTTCTTCTTCCTCCTCACTTGAAAGATAAGAAATAGAATTAAATAAAAAAATACCGAAATATCAAGAAAAACGTGTGATGCGGTTAATTTTATCAAACGAGACTCGCACACATCGTAATCTACACGATGCTTAGACACGTGTAATTTACAATTTCAATATTCTTCATCACCTACATAAATATATTTGGACTACTTATGGCTTCAAGCCCAACAAGATAACTTAGTCAGGTTTTAGGTAGAAATTAAAAAGATAACATTAAAAAATTAAAAAAAACAAACCTCGATTACCAAACATCCCCGCGCGTGCGCGGGGGCCCGTTCCTAGTTACTATAATGGCTTATCTTTTTTAATTACTGTAATATGTTAGGACTAACTTCGAGAATTTTTGTTCATATTTTTGTTCGTTTAGATCCATTTATGCCTGAGATGTCAAATTTGAGTGAATTTGGTAAAGAGCTAAGTTTGAGAAAAGAATTGAAAGTTTGGCTATGGCAAGTTTAGGTATAGGTAATCGATATAAGGGTACCGCATGGCCGAAGTTTTATCAATAAAATTACGTCTCGTGCCATTCGTGATGCGCATGTGTTTTGCTTTGAATATGCCGCCATATCCCCTGATTTGTGCATGACGTAGATCGAACCGGTGGAATTTGACAGTTATTAACTGCCGTAGTGAGTAAATGCTGCCAGAAAACGCGTTAAATTCAATTTGGCTTGACAAGGAGCGTGAATGTCTGAATATAGCAATCTACCTTATAATATGCTTATCTATAATTGATACTAAATGTTTGAATATAATGCATCGTCCGGGGAAGAAGGTTTTCTGCAAGTGTAGTCACTGTAATGAAACCGGGAATATTAATTGCACGTCCAGCAAGGTGCTCATATGATGAATCGTCGTTTGTAAGGTAACAATATAGGTTAATTTGTCAAACCTTCATTTCTTAATCTTCATAACACCTACTTGACTATTTGTATGGACATGTAACTGTTTGGTGTGTTTTTAAACGCATGTCTATGTTTTATGTAATATAATTATGTTCAAATTACGCCATCGAGTGCTACGTCGTATTATACATGTCTACATTATTTTATGCATGTATATATCTTAAAATGAATGACTATATATTGTTATGTGAACATCTTATATTTATATATATCTTATGAAGTACGTATGTATTTTGTTTTTTGAACCTCTAAATTTAAGTTTTTTGAATCTACCCACATAAGTAGACATGAATACTATATTTACATAGTAAGCTTTGATCTCACACGACAAACGAAGACTGTCTTACAAAAAATAACAATCATGTTAGCAAAATACAAAATAAGGATGCACAAAGTTATGCTTAGACCCACCGATAGAGAATAAACATATAATAAAGAAGTTTATATATAGAAAAGTAGTAGCATAAATCCAGATTATACTATGTAAATTCCTAAATGAGCATCTCTATAAGAACGACATTGAGGTCGTCGACCTCATCCCACCATGCAAATTTTCCCCGTCAGGTGTTCCATCGTATTCCTCTTTTATTTATGAGTTACAGCAACCAGTTACGGCAACCAAATATTATGGACACCATTTAGCATAACACTGAATAAATATCTAACTGCAATTGTAGATATCTATATATTTAATTAGATACTTAAATTAGTGGTTTTGACGCATTATGATAGTGTAAAGTTCTAACTCTGAATGTGGATATCCATCAATGTATACACTTGGGATAGAAACTATACCTCTCCGGAGGTATACTGGATAAATATCTAATTGCAATTGTAGATATCTATATATTTAATTAGATACTTAAATTAGTGGTTTTGACGCATTCTGATAGTGTACGACAACATGAGTTTTACATTTTCTAATAAAATCGCTCCTCTTATATGTAAAATTCTGCTATAACAATTTTCGAAGTGACAATTTTCAGGGTTATTTTGCCAATAGATTGTTAACATGTGCGACATAGAACAAGATTATCAGAGATTGTAAACATGAGCGACATAGAAGATCGGTTATTACCTATTAATGACCTGACTACCGAGAAGTCACAATCGCCGGTTTGTCGAACACGAGATGTTCTACAGTGTGAATACAGATTTTTATCGGTGAGATTGGGTCGAGTATCACACGCGTTTGATAGAGATCTTGATAGTGTTAACTGGTGTGAAAGATGAGTTTATAGAAGAAGATGAGAGAGAACGATGGAGTGTGACTTTAGGATTTCCTGGACTGCAAAAGAAGATGTGTGATAGATACACCTCTTGTATAACCAGTAAAATACAAGCGTGAACAATTAGAATTTAAGTTGACTCTATAAGAAACAGGTTATCTACGTCATTTCCCGGGAAACCATTAAAAAAATTGAATTCACACTGTTTTTTTTTTTGCACGTAGGGGTATAATCGACAAAAAGTGTGGCGAAATATTTTTATGTTTGAATCTCCATAAGAATGTGTGTTTTATCTAATTTTGGTTTATATTTGGGTTGTTCATCCAATTATCCCAAATTTTAATGTGACTTGTTTCTGTAAATTTTAGTCCCGAATTCTTAGTACAAATATTGTGATAACAACATCTTGATGTAAGCCGGGTGTTTGGAATTCTCGACAATTAGATCTTTTGTTTAAAAAAATCTTTGATTTAGGAAGTAGTTGTAAGAGGTATGTTGTTATGATGTTATCTATGATTTTACCGTTTCAAAGCTCACTTGATTAGTTTTTTTTCAAAAAATCTTAAGAAGATATGAAGATTTGTAGGTGGTTTGTTGTGATACATGCCCGCGGGGCCTAATGGGCTCCACTTAAAAGATGATTTTGATAAGGTAAACTAACTTTTTCATACAATACTAAACTTTCATAATTATGTTATTATTAATTACTTCATTTGATATAAATCTTTATTTTACATGATCTCTATGAGTTAGATAAAAGCATTGAAGCTAATGTGAGCAACACAAAGACACATTTGGATATCTATTTGGATGAGTTGAGGCTAGCGTGAAGTTTTTATTCAGACTTGGATGTTTTAGGCTACTAGAATGATAATCAACATCGACTTAGTGGTTTAGCTGACATAGCACGTGATTTTCTCTCCATTCTAGTTAATACAGTAGCATCAGAATCAGCTTTCAGCATTGGAGGTCGAGTTTTAACTGCATATAAAAACCGCTTGCTCCCAAAGAACGTTCAAACTTTACTCTGCACTCAGAATTAGCTATGCGGTTATGCTGAATATGAAGGTAAAACTTTAAAATTTACAGAACTAATTTTATAGTTAAATGATTTTTTTATTTATTTAATTAACATTTTGAATTTTAGGTATCACATTGCGAGTAGCTCGGTTATGCTAAAAAAAATTCTCGACCAAAATATATGCTTGATAAATATATTAAAAATATATATGAAAAAATCGACAGTAATCAATTAATCATAATCTTCTAGGAGGAGCCAAAAAAAAAAAAAAAAATCTTCAAAAAAAGTAAAATATCATTTTCTTCATAAGAAAAGCAAAAGAGACAGAAAAACTCGAGAAACAAGCTTCGTATATTTCTCGCTGAAATTTAGGCGGTTGTATATCCTCTTCTTCTTCTCCTTCTTCTTCTCTCAATCTCTCTGCTTCTCAATCTTCGGCTGCAACAGTGAACTACCAAAAACAAATCGCGTTTATACGTTTACCTAAATCGGTCAGAAAAACAAAAACCCCAACTAGTTTCTACTTCGCTGATGCATGTACGTTTCTAAGGAGATGGAATTTTATCGAATTTCTGAGTTCTTATGCCGTTTTGGGGTTTTGTAGATCCGTATCTTCTCTGCCGTAGGATTCGATTTCGTTGAAACAGGCATATATGGGGCAAAGCGAGGATTGTTGCTCGACTCAGCTAATCGATGGGAATGGTGAATTTAACGTGGAGGGTTTGGAGAATTTCGTGAAGAAGACGAAGCTCTCTGATTGTGGGCTTTCTTATGCGGTTGTTGCAATCATGGGCCCTCAGAGTAGCGGTATGAGATTATTTGGAGTTTGTTCTTCTTCTTCCTTTTGAGTTTGGGGATTCGAGTTTCTGGTTCTTAGTTTAACTCCAATCAATAGTATACGATTTCTGAATCTTTTTGTGTTGTTTCTGTGGATTCTGGAATCTCTCAGAGCTACTAAGTTATAGTTTTGAATTTGATTTGCTTACTGTGGTATGTCTTTCTTGGTGATGAACAGGGAAGAGTACACTTTTGAATCATCTTTTTAAGACCAGTTTTAGGGAAATGGATGCTTTTGCGGGAAGGTTAGCGAATTTCCTATAGTCATATATCTTTTTGATCTTTTTTGTGGCTATGCCATTTTCTTAGGGTTGAAATTTGTTTGACTTTGGTGATTTGTCTTCGTCTTTTCCTTGTAGGAGTCAAACAACCAAAGGTATTTGGATGGCCAGGTGTGTTGGAATTGAGCCTTTCACACTTGCCATGGATTTAGAGGGTACTGATGGTAGAGAAAGAGGCGAGGTATTAGCAATCTTTACTGCAACACATTCAAAGAATGTGGTTTTGGCTAACTTGCTAAGAAATTTTCAGAAATTTTGAAAACTTATGGTAACTCATTATCTTGCATTTCTCTTCTTATTCTCTCTGTTAATGGTTTTGGAATTTAAATTGCTGTAATTGTCAGGATGATACTACATTTGAGAAACAAAGTGCACTCTTCGCGCTGGCTGTTGCTGATATTGTACTGATAAACATGTGAGTCTCTATGTTTTGTTGGCTCTTTTTCTGATAACTATTACTGTTGTGCATAAACCATGGAAGGAGAAAGCTAATCTGCCTGTTTTATAAGAAGATAGATATGAATTCAGATTTACCCATCAATACTTATATGTTTGATATCTTTTCTGAATCTTAAGTACTGAGTTGAAGTTAATTTCGAGTAAACTTATTGGAGATCAACCAGCACAGGCATATGATGTAGCTCTTTAGGCATAAAAGGTGTGGACCGTAGATACCCATTTTGTTAGATTATTAATGAAATAATGAAATACATAGGTGGTGCCATGACATTGGAAGGGAACAGGCTGCCAACAAACCATTACTTAAGACTGTTTTCCAGGTATCATGATTCGTTTACATATGGAATGTTATGTTCTATGAACAGGTTCGATAACTTGGTCATTATTGCTATTGTAGGTCATGATGCGATTGTTTAGCCCTCGGAAAACAACTCTTCTTTTTGTCATACGTGATAAAACAAAGGTTTGGCTTTTGCAATTGAATATGATGATTCTTGATGGTGAAAGTCATATTTCTTAGATTGACATATGCTTTTGTCCCTAGACTCCAATAGAGCTGCTTGAACCTGTTCTAAGAGAAGATATTCAGAAGGTAACACAAACTTTCTCCCTCTCTCAATTTCCTCTTAGTTACTATTTTCTCCTCTTTCATTTGGGTACCGATTATGATTTGTTGCAGATATGGGATTCAGTTCGCAAGCCTGAAGCACACAAGAATACACCACTAAGTGAATTCTTCAATGTAAGGAGATAGTCTTCCCACATAGACGATGCTTCTGTCTGATTAATGTTGTACTGTTACCAAATTGTTCATGAATATACCTGTCTGTCTTTTCCTTATTTGATAATTGGCTCGATATATGCTTGTAGGTGGAGGTAGTTGCCTTATCCAGCTATGAAGAGAAAGAAAAAGTGTTTAAGCAAGAGGTATTCTTCTGATACATAAAATGTGTGTCTTTTGAAGCATCAAAGTAAAACCTAAGACCGATTCCCTTGATTCATGCAAACTTCTAAATAGGTTGCCGAGTTGAGGCAGAGGTTTTTCCATTCCATTTCACCTGGGGGACTTGCTGGTGATAGACGTGGTGTAGTTCCTGCTTCAGGATTTTCCTTCAGCTCCCAGCAGATTTGGAAAGTTATAAAAGAGAATAGAGACTTGGACCTTCCTGCTCACAAGGTTTTCTATTCACTAAAAATCTGTGTGGTTAAACCATGTCTTCTGATCTTGTGACCTAATGTTGTTTTGTTTAATGCTTGCAAGGTAATGGTTGCCACTGTTCGGTGTGAAGAGATAGCTGATGAGAAGCTACATCACTTGGCAACCGATGAGGTGTGCTTCGGTGTCCTTACCTACTGTAACTTTTTTTTTTGCTGATTTAAATGTTTTGTGAGACATAACGGGGTAGACTTTATTTAGAGTTGGTTGGAGTTGCAAAAAGCCGTAGAAGGTGGTCTGGTTCCTGGTTTTGGCAAAAAGCTTAGCTCTATCCTTGAAAAATACTTCTCAGAGTAAGCTCCTCTTTTCTTGGTTCCTGAAGTACGTACTTAATTCCCGAGCAAATACATTTTTCCTAATCTTGTTTGGCTTACCCCTTCTTAGATACGACGCAGAGGCAATATACTTTGATGAAGGAGTAAGAAAAGAAAAACGTCTACAGCTGAAATCTAAAGCTTTGGATGTAAGATTTCCTCCGTCTCTGGGTTTGCATTAATAGTGTTGGCTCAGGATCTGATTACTTATGATTATTGTGTATTATTTTCAATTTTCTCCAAATTTCCAGTTTGTGCACTCTGCTTATGCTACCATGTTGGGACATCTACGATCCAATGCACTGGAATCCTTTAAAATCCGACTGGAACAGTCTCTAAATCAAGGAGAAGGATTTGCAAGGGCTGTGCGGGACTCCCGACAGTCTTGTCTGCTTGTGTTTGACAAAGGATGTAAAGGTGAGAGTTCCTATTTCAGTTTTTGCTTCAACAGTAGAGTCTCCTTGTAGAAACAAATTGTTCTGGCCAAAATTTACAATAAAGACTACCTCCTTTTATAAATTGTGTTCGTCCCTTCAGATGCTGCGGTTAAACAAGCAACTTGGGATGCATCAAAAATCAGAGAGAAACTTTGCCGTGACATTGATTCTCACACATCTTTTGCTCAGACTGCTAAACTATCTGAATTAACTGCCAACTACGAGGTTCTTCTTGGTTTTCTCTTCTTCTGACTTCTTAATTTTAAGGGCTCATATTAATATTTAATTTGCTTCATGTTCTTTTCCAGAAACGGCTAACTCAAGCACTGAGTGAACCTGTCGAGTCTTTGTTCGAAGCTGGTGGAAAAGAGACGTGGCCTTCCATAAGGACACTTCTCAAACGGGAGACCGAAACAGCTGTTACAGATTTTCTGGATGTAATTACTGGTTTTGAGCTAGATCACGCTACAATTGATGCTATGGTTCAGAATCTTAAGGACTATTCTCAGAGTTTGGTGGAGAAAAAGGCGAGAGAAGAAGCTGCCAAAATTCTGATCCGAATGAAAGATAGGTAAGAAAAAGATCAGAGTGGACTCCTATTAATAGCCTCTTTTTCAGGTTTCTCAGCTTGATATTATTCCAAACACGTTTCAGGTTCTCAACGGTCTTCAGTCATGACAAAGACTCAATGCCACGGGTCTGGACTGGAAAAGAGGATATTAGAGCAATCACAAAAGATGCTCGCGCAGAGGTAACTCCTTAGAATTAATGGCGAAGAGGGCTACGTTGATGTCATGAAACTCTCTCTATCTGTTGCTATCCTGCAGGCTTTAACTCTTCTCTCTGTGATGGCTGCGATACGTTTGGATGAAAGACCGGAAAAAATTGAGAGTATTCTTTTCTCTTCTCTCATGGATGGAACTGTTTCTGTTGCATCTTCCAACAACAGAAGCAGAGGAATTTCTACGGATCCACTTGCATCTAGCTCTTGGGAAGGGGTAAACATTCTAATTCAGTGATTTCTAGTAGAATCTGGTTGATAAATGTGACTATTGCTGAGACATCACACAAAATGGAACCCAAATTAGTCCACTTTACCCGAAATATGTAGCATTGTGGCACATGGGATTGTAATACCGATGCCGCTTCCAGTTGTAGTCAAACAGAAATACCAATGTTTTGGTTTTGTGGATGCAGGTTCCTCCAAAAGACGTGCTACTGACGCCAGTACAGTGTAAGTCTCTGTGGAGACAGTTTAAATCTGAGACCGAGTATACCGTAACCCAAGCTATCTCTGCACAGGTAATTTCGCAAGTCTACCTCAGAATTTCTGTGTTATATATATATAATTTAACCAATGGTATGTTTACATTTCTACTCTACAGGAGGCTCACAAGCGAAATAACAACTGGCTTCCACCGGCTTGGGCGATTGTGTTGATGATTGTCCTTGGTTTCAATGAATTCATGATGCTCTTGAAGTAAAGTTCAATGTCTTTGCACTCCTTTACATTTCATTCTAGATTCTCCGTAACTGTTTCAGCTGGTTTAAGATTCATTGGCATGTTTCATTTTTTTATGGAACAGGAATCCTTTGTACCTCTTAGGCTTGTTTGTGGCGTTTTTACTCTCCAAAGCCTTATGGGTGCAGCTCGACGTTCCTGGAGAATTTCAACACGGCGCTGTAAGCTCTCGTTACTTAATCCTCAGAATTGTTTTCAAACACAAGACGTTATCTTTAACAGCATGTTTCCTGCATCTGTTTTAGCTTGCTGGGGTACTCTCCATCACGTCAAAGTTTCTTCCAACTGTTATGAATCTTCTAAGAAAGCTCGCGGAAGAAGCGCAAGGAAAAACTACTCAGGAAGCACCAGCATTCTCAGCTTCCCAAAGCTACAGACACCAGTCTCCATCAAACCCCATCTCAAGCACAATATCAGAATCTGTCTCATCAAACATATCATCACTGGCTGATGATGATGCAGAATACTCAAGCCCTGCACTGGTTCAGAGACGAAACGCCAGCGACGTACAAGAAACAGAGATCTCTCAAATGTAAACCAACCAGAAGTGCAAGATTTACCATATAACAGGATATGTCGGTTCTGACAATGTTCTTCATGAAAATCGTACTGTAGTTTATATATAGGCAGTATCTTGACTTTGAATACGAAATCATATTATACCATTTTGAGTAAAAACCTCGAAGCAATAAAGTAGCTCAAGTTATTTGAATCTTGGATTAGCTTTTCAAAGAACCAAATTACGTTTCCTTAAAGCTCATTTTCTGATTTCTCTGATCATGCATGAAGCTAGACAAGAAAGAAGCGCAGAGCTTTAGAATCTAAATGAACATTAGTTTGAGTAGAAGAAGCTTGTTGACGTCTGAAAACTAACCAAAACAGTACATTACAAAGAATCAATATGTTACAGCATGCAACAAGCCGAAAACTTCACCAAATGCTCAACGGTGTTTCCAGATTCTGATCTGAGATAGCTTTCTTGAATTGTTTTCTTCAAGACTTGATCTTGTGCCTAAGTTTTGGGATTGTCAAGTCTGCACCTCCAAACCCATCCATTACACCTTTCGCCGATGGAAACTCACCTCTTGCAGTTAAACTAGCAGAAAAAAAGAGATGGTAACGAAAATGAGCAAATGAAACAATGCTACTACTTTCAGGAAGATAACCTTAAGCTTTAGTTGTGTTGTACAAAGCAACAAACATCGAAAAAGAGACATCAAAAAGCCAAACACCATACCTGCTTCGCATGACTACACATGGCATGCCTATCATCTTTGCAGCAGAAACTCCAGATTGACTACCAGCAACAAGTACACAGTTTTTTACAGGTAATCCAGCATACTCCGCAGCAGCACGCAAAGCAACAACAATTTTCTCCAATCTGGAAAAAAAAACAAAGAAGAAAACCAGAAGATATCTTAATTATTCTTGTTGAAGTATGGTTTGTGTAGAGAAGAACAGAAAATTCCACCTCTCAGATGAGCTTGTGTCTATGTCCACACTTAGCTTTAGCATCGATGCAACTTCTTCTGCTATCCTCTGTTTCTCAGCAGACGCTAGTCAGAGAAAGTTTAAGAAGATGAGATATTTCTTGCAATTACAAGGGAAGATCTTAGATCAAAAGTACTTGCAAATTGTTTCCGAGCTCTATACCAGCTTTTTTGACTTCCTTCACTAGTTGCTCCTCAAGACTTGAAGAAACTCCTTTGCCAAGAACAAGTTGTCCATACATACTCTGTTCCACCTCATTGTCTCCGATAACCTTCACATTGGAAAGTCTTTCTTGGCCAAGCATCTCGACAATGGATCTGTTAAATACTCGCATCATGAAGACAAAAGAACAATCAAGATTGTTGAGAAATAAAAGAGACCAAAACTATGTACGATTTTGTTTATGCTAATGGATTGTTTTGTAGAGTTTCCTCACAAGTACTACATTTAACCTTGCAATTTTTCGGTTTTCCTAGTATGTGAGTTATACAATCACAAAAAGAAAACCTCAAGATTCTGAAGCAAATTCCTAGGCTACTGTTGTTTCCAACAAATTTAACCTTTGAGAATATCATGGATTGTATCAAAATCATTTGCATGTGAACCTTAGCTATCTCCAGGAGAACTGAAATTAGTGCATCTTGGAGAACGAAAGTAACTATATTGAATTGCAGAAAGAAATGTTTTTGGGAGCTTAGCTACTTACAAGGCTACTTTGTCTCCACTCTTGCAGTAGGCTGTTACGATAGCAACAGGTACTCTCTCAGTGTACGCATTATCGATAAACCTGCAGCGGAAGAAGGTAAACCAAATTGAATTTTCAGATACAAGGAAAAAAATGTCTCTAGTTCTTTGTTTCAATCTGAAAGAGAAATCATCAGGCATATTCTAAAGAGGCTCACTCTTGGACTCCAGATCTCAGAGGTAAGCTTTTCGACATCAGAAACTCATCCATTGCATTTTTCTGCCAACAAACAAGTTGAAGTTAAGAAAATTGATGGAGTTATCAAACCTTAAACTTCGAAGAGAATATAGTTAGCTGAATACAACATCATGTTTAAGGATGCGTGCAAACAAACCTTTTCTCGCAATACACTTTTTACAAAACTCCCTTTCTCATTGGTTGGCAAAGACGAAGGCCACCCAATCTGAAAAGAGGTAGATAAACAAGTGAGAAGAAAGAAGCGATAACCATGTGCTCACGTTTCGCTAATGATTGCTAACGCAAAAAACTTTGATAACTTTACCTGGTTGAAATACAAACCCAACATTTTCTCTTCATCAGCAGCACCCTTTCTGGTAATAATCAACTAAACACTTTAAGACGACGAAATGCAATTGTAAAATGAACTCAATCTAGTTGTCTACTTTATATCCATTGTTTATGAGCCTAAGACAAAAAAGAAGCAAAAAGGGTTTATACAGAAGACAACATCAGCTTAGTATCTACTACACTGATAAACGAAATAGACTTATTAGTCCCTAAAATCAGAATTCTACGATATGGAAACGGATATGATTGGAAACAACTTGATTCTTCAAGGGTCACAAATAGAAGAAATCAATTGCAACAAAAGAATCGATTCTTAAGGATTTCAAAGTAAAATTTCAAGAAACCAAAGCCAACCAGAAAACACAAGTCACTGATTGTTACAAACTAAGATATGTACCTCAACAGGTCTGAATAAACTGGTTCAGGCCAATTTGCACAATCAAGCCCAAGCTTTTGAAAAGCTGGAATTCACAACGAGAGCAACAACATCAGAAAAGATAAATCATCACAGACCACAAATCTCATGGATTTTGAAAAACCTCTACAAGAACGGGTGATTCAAGCCGCACCTACATTGAACGCCTGGCGATTACTTGACCAAGTATCAATCATGACCCTGGAATAAAAACAAAAACAAAAACAAAATTTACCCATCACTGAAGCAAAACCAAGAACTTGCTCCAATCCATACAAACCTCATCAGAAAGTTTGAAGCTTTTCATCATCGGAACTTACCCATCAACCTCAAGTATCACGGCGAGTTCTTCAGATGAGTTTACATCTTCTCGGCTCGCTGATAAGCAACGCGGAGAGAATCTCTGTCTTCGCAATCGCAGGCAGTTTCCGAGAATCTGGGATTTTTCTGGGAAATCGGAAAAACGTAAGCAATTACGTCTTCCGGTGTCATGTGACGCTCGCTCGCACAAATATCGAGTGAAAAGAGAAGTCTTTGAACAAGAAAGTTGAAGATTGTTAAGAATCGAACAAGAAGCGATTTCCATGGCTACGTTCTGTGGTTTCTCAGCTGATTCATAGAAAAAAAAAGTCTCCACCGATTTATTTATCGTAAAATAAAGCACAGATTCTTTATGACTGTTGCCTCTCTCCAAATTCCACAATCCAGCTACAGTAAATTTCCAATCTAAGATTTGTCCTTTTCGTGGCGAATGATTCCTTCTTCTCTTTGTTGTTAAATCGAATTACATTTCCTTACAATTCCACGATTATCCATATGGATCGCTTTTTACAATTCATTCATATGGATCGCTTTATACTTTTGAAATAAATGGAATTTCTGACCAAAACAAAAAAAATGTTTCGGTAAAACAGAACCTGGCAGATTAAGTACATAATTCACTTCAATACCGTACAAAGGTTTCTCTTTTACATCAAAATAACAATGAAAGTATTGCAATAACAAAACTTTGAAGAAGCCATCAAAAGTAAACTCAGTTGAACAATGTTAAGAGTACAGATAAGTTATCAAGTAATTGTGGACTTTGACCACAATCTATACTTGCTAAGTTGCTATGATCAGTTTCTCAGGCAATGACCCAACTCTCATCTTACCATAGTAGAGGAAACTTTTCCCCAATGAGCTATTATATAAAAAGCTAATGAAAGTATGAAGTTGCCTAGCGGAATCAAACAGTTGCCCAGTTTAAGATTAGACGGAAAAAAGCAGGTGATAATATGCATATTTAAAGTTCCCTAGCATGGAGTGGTTATTGGAAGGAAAATCTACTTAGCTTCTCAACATCCTTTTAGGATGATGAGTCCTCTCGTTCAAGCCGTTGGATTGTGCAAAATGGCACAAATAGATATATAATCAACATAAAATACACTGAGCATGGTTCCAACGACTGAACCGACCCATGTAGAAGTCAAGTTCACATGGTTGGGCATCAAAGTGCCCAAAGGTCTTTAAAAAGACCATAAGATGAATTCAAGAGTAGCAGTTTTTAATAAATCATTACCTCTCTCATGAGTGGTTGTTCTCTTGTGAGTGTCTTCTGTGCTCTCTATCACCATGACTACTACCTCTGCTCGTCTTGTGGCCTTCTTCACCATTCTCGCTACTGTGGCGTCTCTTTCCTTCCGACTGCTTTTCAGGAGGGCTTCCCATTTTTCTCTTTCTGCTGTGCATCATCGGGGACACGTCGTTTACCATTTCGCCTTCCTCTGTTTTTTGTACTCCCCCTTTAACATCTGGAATCTCACCATGTTCTGTACCCACGTGATCAGAGCTCTCGGCCTTTGGCCTGCTCTGTACGTTCCTCTGCTTCGCCTTTTCATCCTCAACAGCTACTTCCACATCTTCCAATTCTCTTTCAATCAAATCATCCTCATCCATCAAATCCTTTTTCCTCGTCCTTTCACCTAGCAACTTCTTCGCTTTCTCTCGTTTAGCCTTCACCTTATCCCGAAGCAATTTCAAGTCTTTTGGAGATTGGCTGATTGGAACATCCCCCGCATCAATATTTCTAGATTTATGAACAGCGCCATCATCTTGAAGCTCTCCACCCTCTCTTTCTGAGTTCTCCTTCCCAGGTCCATCAACTAAAGGTCTAGAGTTATGAGGGACTTCTCTCACATTATCCTTATGAGCTGGATGATTTTCAGGATGCGGGCTTTCTTTTGTTTCTCTCTTTATCTCCTCTTTGTGATCGACACTGACATTAGCTGCCTCGCCACCACCATTATCAGTGTTATGATTTAAAATGCCTTTTGATGAACCTCCATGATTATCAGAATTCGAATGTTCATGGGTTGGACGTACTGATGTTTGCCTAGAACCAACATGCTCATCTGTTGACGCTGCATTTCTGGAGCCTGTCCGATGACCTGACCCTCCTCCACCTACACTACTTTCGACTTCGCTTCCTTGAGACGCAGGGATACGGTTTTGCTCATAAAGCTCAAGCATTTGGTTGCTAACATCTGAAATATACAAAAGGTGATAACTCTTGAAATCATTTCCAAATGGGAATGAAAGTCAAACAAAGAAACAAGAGTCATCAAATCAATGTCATCATGCACATACCCTCCAATTGTCGGGGTGTGACATCAAACTCTTGCCACCAAACCTTCTCTCCATCTGATGGTAACTTCACTTTAAGGAACTTGGCCGCGAGAAAAATTGCACCAGCCGCAATGTGATGAGGCTTAAATTGCAGGCAGAGTGATGTCCGCAGACTGCAAGCCACTTTTCATAGTATGAAGACGGAAATACAAGGCACATAGATTTTATTGGAAGCTTTAGAAGGAAATAGCACTTCAACGTACCCATCGTTAACAAAATTCCATGCAACTTGGGCAAGAGCATTCTGCGCAACCTTAAATTTCTTTATTGCTTCTACAAGGGGTTTATAAGGATGATGAACATTGAGGTCAAAGCCTAATGTAGAAAGTACTATTTTTTCTCCGTTTAATATAAGATCTTTTTGTTTCTCATATGCTTCCTGCAAAAGTGATATACATCAATACACATTGATAACCAACAGAAAATAAATCAGTGACGAAGGACCATGGATCTATAATAGGAAGAAGCAAAGTCTGTAGCTAATAGTACAACCTCAAAGTCAAATAAAACAGAAGATATGGGGAAAAACAATACATTCATTCATAACTAGTTAAACGGAGGCAAGAGATTTGAGAAGGTTCAGTAGTATGATGAATACCTTTTGCTTGATTTTCTCTGCAGCATCAGGATCCTTCTTGTTTATGATCTCATACGAGACAAAAATAACGTCTTTCAAGGGCCGTGGGGTTTCCTCAACCTTCCCAGCAAGGAACATACATACGGTTGCAATTGTCTGTGGAAACAACAAGAACAAAGGGCTCAGTAAAGATCTAAGTATTTGTTCCTGGTCTAGAAGAATAAATCAGTACCAACAATCACAATTCAGTAATCCTTGCATAGAAAATTTGAAAAAACTAAATCTATATCAAAGTTACAGCCAAACTATATGTGAGAATCAAGTAGTGTGCTCTCTAGAACTACCAGGAAAAATGGCGAGGAGATGGAGCCAATATTATAAAAGGCTACCAAGGATCCAAGACATTAAATACCTCGAATTCTACACTAGCCAGACTATAGCATAGCGATTCGAACAACACAGACTAAAGCCCATATTTTTTAAGCATCCAACTTGTTCAGGTGTAAAACAATAAACTCACCCTTCTGTCATTCTTTGCATGTGATTGGCGAAAGAAGAATCGATGACAGAAGATTATCGCTGTAGCTATTGTAACCTGGGGACTGATCGGAAAACTATATCAGCCACTTTCAATGAAAAAAAAAAATTGAAAGCTTTGAAGAAAACATTGAAAGCGTTGAAGAGTGCAGAAACCATGCCTACAAGAAGCACAATTCAGACAGTGACAATAACGTTTTCACCAATAGTAGATATCTCATCCTTTCATTCATGTCAGTGAAAGAAGCGCATAGATAAAATAAAACACTAGTTTTACGACTTTCTGTTGGAAGTTGCTAAAAGGCCTATAACTAATGTAGTACAAAGGCATGCCTATAACCATCAGCAGCACATCAAGTTCAATCAAATTCCAATTATACTAAACCTATATGCAGAGGGGTAACTATATACTGTACACAATGTTGATAAGACCGGTTGGATGAATTATCATGTCAAGAAAGACAAAGCTAGCTTGAAGCAGTTCAATGAAAAATGCACCAATGTGGGAAACGAACATAGCGGTTTGCAAAACGAGAAAGGAATCTAAGATGAGCTGAAAAAGGAACTTACACTTTCAATCTCATGCCCAAGTCCTGCAAGAATGTACAGTAGGATTTGCGGAGGTAAGTTTCCTTCTTTAAGTCAATACCATCCAGCCTCGACGGTGAATTTTCTTCTATTTGTTTTCTTCCAAAGTACCAGCGGGAAACCTCTTCTTGCTTTTCATGAGAATTCCTCGAGTGAGATGATACTCCACTCTCACTGTACGAACATTCCCCAGCTAGTACTCCAGCCATTAGTATCTTCTAAATCCAAAATATCCCAACCTAGCAAAAGCAGAAACCAAAATGTGCATCACTATACTATGGTCATTAAACTGATACTCAACGCTAGAAAGGACATAAGCAAAGAAATCACAAGGACAAAGTACATTGATTCTCCAGAAAACAAACTATTGTACTAGCTCTAGCTATGTTCTCTACAATTGCACAAGAGATTTAGCTTCGAATCACAGATGTGTAATCTTACAAACAAGAACAGGAAACAACTGAGAGAGGTCAATGACAAAGAGAGCAGATTTTCAAACAGAAACACGGCAGAGACTGATTCGTGAATAGTAATCATAACCACATAGTCTAAAAAACGAGATTCAAAGGGGTAAATTTTTAAGCTATGAACATGAATCATGCAGAGTGATTTTGCAAATTGCAAATCATGGAAACGAACTTATCGAACCTCATTCCGAACTAAGCCAACACAAATCGGACAACTTGATTAGGCAAATTTTATCGCCAATTAGATGCAATCGAGTAAAAATCCGAAATTTTTGCTCAAGATACGAAACCATACCGAGAAAATTAGCAACTGTGCAGGAAAAAACAGATCCAAAGGGTTTGTGGAGCAATCAACCGAAAGATTGAAAATTTGGTTAAGAATTCACTTGACGGTGGGAAAACAGAAAAAAATCCCCCAAATCGAGAGAAGAAGAAAATCAACGAAAATCCAATACAGTAATCGAACGAACAGAGGAAATAAATTATGGAAACTTAGCTTACCTGCAATGAAATCACTTCTCCGGTCAAGAATTGCAGGAGAATAATAAAGCGTGAATTCAACAAACCCTAACCCTAGAAGTCGCGAGAAACGAAAGAGGAGGAAGAAAGGGGGATAGGGTGAAATCAAGAGTCTGTCTATTAAAGACCAAAAGCTGAGAGAGATTCACTCTTTCCTTTTTCACATTAAAAGAAAATAATAAAAATAAGCTCTAATCGTTTTTTTCTTGCATTCGTCGCAATAAGATAATCGTTAACCTTTGACATTTTATATTAATTTTGAGTAATAGAAAATTAAAAAATAGGCAATATATTTTAGGAAAATTTCAATTAATTTATACCGACCTGATGCTAGGAGATTTGTCTAAAGGCATATTTCATTTAATTTATACCGGTCTGTGAAAATATATTTTAGGAATATTTTAATTAATTTATACCGGACTAAGGAAAAAGATGATTAAAATTTTTTTTCTTGTTTTGCAATAAAATAATCATTAATCTTAATATTTTCTGCAATAAAAATTTAAAAAATACGCAATATATTTTAGGAATATTTCAATTATTTTATATGGACCTCATACTAGGATTATAATATTTTTTTGCGTAAAATGTAATAATTATAATAAATTAATTAATGTCTATTTGATTATATACAATTAAAAATAACAGTTAAATAATTAAATAACTACGAATTTTAAAAATAATTGTTGAACCAAATTGAACCCACACCAATTTAAAAAAAAAAACTATTTGATTAAACCGATAAAATTGAAGATTGAATCAATAGAATAAAACCAAATCGTTAACCTCTTATGCTTCTTGTTCTTCTTCCTCTCTCTGTCTCACCGAAATAGCGATCTTCCCTCCTCGTCGGAATATGCTCTTCTTTTCTTGTCGTTCACTCATACTCGTCAGAATCGCTATTCTATCTTATCGCTGCTCTTTCACTCACTCATACTCTCTCTCTCGCGCGGCAAAAGCAATCTTTCATCTTCTCGCTATTTAGCCATGGCTAAAGAAACAAGTAGCGCATAACCTGATGAGGCTTGCGACTTCATTACTAGAACTAATTTTTCGTTTTTTGGTCAACAAAAACATGGAACTCATTTTTAACACATGTTGTGCCGGTATATTTCAGGGCAACTTTCTGACGTATTCCCCATAGAAGGACTAGAAAATGAGAGCGATCAATGCATTACCGCGAACACTATATAGAGTGTACTCAAGAAAAGAGTACGTTTTTGGCCTTTTATCCTCTTTCCTGTGTCAAGATTATTGTTGTTGGATATTAAATGTCAAGATATAAAATGCAAAGTACAATGATGATAAAGATGGATTTTGTCGGAATGTGCTGTGTAGCAAGAAATAGATGTGGACACTTTACAGGTTACAGAGATAACGAATACAGTGTTTTACTCTATAAATTAATATTGTTATGAATTTAAAATTTTATTATTTTATAGAGATTAATTTATAAAGATATTTTTCGATTTGAACTCTTCTTAATGATCATCAAAACACTAACAATTTGTTTTCAATAGTGCATAATTTGTTATGGTGATTAATAATCTCAATTATAAAAAAATAATAGAAGTCAATAATATATTCGACTACAGTAGAAACTCTATAAATTAATATTCGATTCATTAATAACTCGCTAAATTAATATTTTTTGTCAGTCCCAAAATTAGTTTTTCATCCAAATAATATATCTATAAATTAATAATTTTTTTATAAAACCTCATAGTCCCAAGATTATTAATTTATAGAGTTTCTACTGTATCTAGGTGAAAGTGATACATGATGAGAGAAAGTGATACATGATGATAATTTTAGAGTTTATAAAAAGTTGTGGCTAGATTTGGAAAATCTAAACATAATTTTTCTCTTGAAACAAATATGTTTATGTAGATTTAAATCTTATTATATAAAGTTGGATGCGTCAAAGTTGCTAATTAACATGATCGTGACACGTGGCAAGTAATCGATAAGATTTTGACACATGTTTTAATTAATATATATCTTATTATATAAAGTTGGATGCGTCAAAGTTGCTAATTAACATGATCGTGACACGTGGCAAGTAATCGATAAGATTTTGACACATGTTTTAATTAATATATATTATAAAGGAAAAATATACTAATCCTAAAAGAAAAAGGAAATACTACTATTTTAAAAAGAAAAATAAATAAAATAAAAGGAAAGATATCTTATTATAAAGAAAAAATATACTAATCCTAAAAGAAAAAAGAAATTACTATTATTTTTAAAA
>JAHZTW010000001.1:107142743-107155980 GCA_020283515.1 Alliaria petiolata
CCCCCCTTTCCTTCTTTAGATCGAGTATTAGTTCAGCATAACTAGTAATTTTTAAGAGATGTGAAGATATTAAATTTTGGCCTTCAAAATTTTCTCAAATAAGTTATACTCATGTTTGAAGAGTTGTGAATATTGTCGCTCATGAACCATATAGTAGGTTCCGAGGAAAAAGGTGGTAAAAGGTATGAGATCACCGGAGAGGCTATTGCTTTTTCGCTGCGAGGAGCATTACTTGGGGAAGTGAAGAGGCTGCTTCGTTTGAGAAAGGGCAAGTGCAAGTTGTAAATTGAAGAGACAAGGAAGGTATGAGTCAAGATATTTGATCGATGAAGCTATCAACGATTAGAGTGGAAGTTAAAGCGGAGAACGACCCGTGGCTTCCCTCAGCAAATGAATCACACAACAGGGGATTAACGGATTTATAAAAATAAATAAAAAAACACACAACCTTCTGTCACAATCCTACATAATTTTAAAGAAAAACAAACACATAATAAGTAAAAGACTTGACAAACACATCAAATTAGAGAGCTCTTTATTAAACCGGCGATTAAGAAAAGAAACACAAACTTGTGACACAATCCTTCATAAATTAAAAAGAAGAAAAAAAACACGAAACACGTTATAAAGACACGAGGCTTTCAAAGTGTTCCGGTGAGAAAAGAAATTGACAAACACATTGCTCATCACTTGTATGATTGCACCCAAACTCTTCAAATCCTTCAAGCTCAACTCTTCTAATAAAGTTCCCGCGTATGTGTTTGTTGTAGTAGTAAATGTACAATGGTTCACCTTTGGGAGGCAACTTCACCGGACCTAAAATGATCTCGTTGGCTTTGTTCATGCCTAACAAGTTTAGCTGAATGTTCCCAGACAAATCCGACAAGAGAGGGAGAGCAACGAACACTTTCAGTAACCATCTAGGTTTGTCCAACTCTAGAACCCAAATATCAAACCTTCCGAGAGGTTTACGTGGGTACACCGAGCCTAACATCCCATTGTAGTTGATCAATGATCCGCGAGTTATGACCGGCGTATAGGTGCTGAGACCACCCACCCTCTCACCTCTAACGTCAAACCAAAAAATCCACGGTATCTTGGTCTCTTTTCCTCGGATTTTCCAACCACCGTAATACACAATCCCATTGATGCATATTCCGTTCGTTACAACCTTATAAGACATGATTTTCTTACCTTTGGTGTCTCTCCATGAATGATTTCCTCCTCCGAGTGTTAAAACCTTGTGCTCTTGAAAATGTTCACCGCACAAAGCCGTGCTACACAATGCTTTGTATTCGTTACCCACCGGATCATATCCCAAGCACATATACACGGCCTCTCTTCTACCACTAGCAGCTTCTGGCAATGTTATCATCTGTCTAGTGCTAGGGTTGCATATTGTGAACCGGCCTGGTTCTGAAGGATGTAACAAACTGAACAATCCATGGACGCAAGAGAACTGAACACGGTCCACGGGCAAACAGGACACCGTCATTTCGAGGTTGGTACGCGAAGAGGTAAGACGAAAAGGGTAAAACAAGTGCCAACCGGGTATTGGCATTTGGAGATTGGTAGGCAAACAAGTCGTGGATCTCTCTGTTTCATCGTGGGAAGACGATAAGAGGACCACGCGGTTCTCATCGATACGAACAGCGGCTAGAATCCGTGGCCGGGTTTGGGACAGCGAGCTGAACGAATCGGTGAATCCTTGGTTGCGGATGGTGGACAACCATTCCTTGGATACACATTGGAACCTCTTAAGAGATTTAGCCGGCAATCTAGTGAGAATCTCAACCGTTAGATCAAGAGGGATATGATGACCTGAGCCGGTACAAACACCCTCCTTGTCTTCATCCTCTTCACCTCTCATCCCACTCTCACCATACGAACATTCCCCAGATAATACTCCAGCCATTAGTATCTTCTAAAGACAAAATATCCCAACCTAGCGAAAGCAGAAACCAAAACCTGCATCACCTTACGATGGTAATAAGCATGGTTATGAAACTAGCACTCGACGCACACAAATTAAAAAATCTTAAAAAGAAAAATTTAGGTTATCTCCTCTCCGTCACCAAAAAAACTAGTAGATATATCTTCCATTACAATAAGCAGGGGCCGGCCCTGACCTAAAGCACAACAAGCAGGTGCTTTAGGCCCCAAAATATATTAAGATATTTTAGGGGCATCAAATATTAATAGTTGTCTGTGGTGTAGTGGTTCCGTTCGATTAAAATGCCCTCTATAGGTGCTGGGTTTAAACCTTCATTTTTACAGTTTTTTTTTCTTTTTTTCGAATAAAATGTTTTTTAATGGGCAATTTTTTTTTTTTTGCTTTAGGCAGAGAATTACTTTGGTTAAATAACTTTTTCAGGTTCTCAAAAGTTGCACACGAACTGAAAGTAAATCTAAAAGTACACAGTATTAACAACAAAAATGTAAGTCTAGATTCGATAATGCGGCGGTTCTCTTTCTCTTCTCTCCTCCACATCTTTTAGAGAAAGAGAGTTTTTTTCTCTTTTGATTTTCCGGTTCAATCGGACTGTCATATCTTTTCGTTTTCCCAGTCAAAACGGGATTTCGTTTTTCGGTTTAGTCCGAATCTCTTTTGGTTGTTTTATCTTTCCATTCATCGGACAAGGTCTTAAGGTTATATAAACAAATTTAAGTTTTTTTTTTTACTTTATTCCCTATTGGCCAATTCAAGTAGACTTTACTAGACACATATATATGCCCTTTTGGCCGACTGAAGTAAACTTTACTAGGCCGATTGATAAACAAATTGAGTTTTTTCTTTCTTTCTTCCCTATTGGCCAATTCTTGTAGACTTTACTAGGCCGATTGAAGTAAACTTTACTAGACACATAATGTTTGACATAATTTTAATTGTTGAAGAAAAATTGTAAGGAACTCAACTAACTAATTAAATAATATTATAAGAATAATTTTGGTGGTTTTTTTTAGTTATTTTTTTGGGTTTGTAGCTCAAGAGAAGAGAATCATGATCCAAACCCAACCTAAGGAAGCTGTGTTATGAGGTATGCATCCAGTTCCGAAATTCTCGTGATTGTGAATCAGTTTTTTAGTGCAAATCCATGCATGTCTTCTTCTTTATCCCAACTTTGGTTACATGGCTCTGCTCCGCAAACTTGATTCTGATGCTGCATTTGAGTCATCATATATATTATCAAATTTCTAACTTTTCAGATTTTCTTCTCGCTCATCTTCGCTTTCCAGAATTAATCTCGCTCTCTCAAACCCAGTCTTTTCCACCTCAAAGCCAAAAATGAATAAAAGGGCCCACAAAACAAAGAATGACTATACAATACAAGTAATTTTCAATTCTTTGAACAAACCAAGTCCATGTGGATATAGATTTTGGGAGAGTGGGTTTACTCTTGTGTTCTAATTTCCTGACTTGGTTAAGTAATGCTCTTATTTGGAGAGATGAAATAATTCTTGATGCCAAAAGTACAAAAATAAAAATGGCAATTGCATTCCTATCTTACAGACAAATTGGAAAAACTTTTTTCCAAAAAGCTTCCATGATGCAATTTTGAGAATTCAAAAACTTGTTAAATATCATCTAAACTTTACCTGTACAGGTAAATGCTTTGCTATGTGGAAGCTTTCTTATGCCGACATAATTTGCTAACTTTTTTCTCATCTAACATGTAGGATTGACCGTTTTAAAACCCATCAAATATGTGTCCTCATCAAACTCTTCAAAATCTACCAAAGAACAAAATTCATAAAATCACTTTATATAATAAGTTGATATAGCTAGCCAATCATGTACTCTACAGATTCATTTGTAAGATTTCCTTTCATATCAAATATTGTAATACGTATATAAAAATTACTATCCCCGCAGAATAACCTCTAGTGTTAATAATAAATATATCTGCCAGATACAACCGTACAAGAGATAATGACGTCTGCAAGGAGACCGAAGCAACAATCATCCCCAAATTTTGATCCCACTCTTTGGCCCTCACTCTCACTAATTCCACCCAAGAAAATTCTTTTAACGAAGAACCGACACTTACTGTTACGGAAGAAGAGTACCATTATTGGCTCAGATCAAAATTTGATATGTGGTTAAAAAAGTTGAACGAATCTACCTCTACAGCCATCAGAATGATCGCCGACACACACCTCACCGTGAATTAATCAAGTAAACAAAAATCATGTATCCTCGACAGAATTTATTCGAAATCAGCTCTCAGCTTTTGCTCGTACTTTGACACACTATTAGGAAACTTTCTTGTCTACATGAATTCCACAGGGAATGTGTTGATATATGGCTCAGAGGGTATAACACGTAATGAACGAACACAAACACAATCTCTTACCTTGTGAAATGATCTCTTGAATGCTCTGTTATCATCAATGCATAGCTTGTCCTCTGTGTCGCGGAGACAGTTGCAATCCATCATCTCTTCCACAGAGAATGTGTTACTTTTCCAGAATAGCTATCTATGTGGACTCTTCTTCACCATCCCCTCCATCAACCCCTCCACTATCATCGTCTCCTCCACGAACACCTTCTCCTCCACGACCTCCTCCACCACATCTTTTGCCATTTGGCTTCACCATTATCCAAGGCAGCTTTCCTCCAGATCCTCCACCATCTCCTCCAGCATCTCCTGTACCACGACCACTTCCTGCACCTAACCAAATGGTTGAGTTATTGCCTTTGAAGGTTTATGCCAAGTCAAAATGCAGTGCTAGGTACGTTTTCTGTTCACTACTGGTTTTTGTTTCAACTTAACTGACTCTTTTGTTTTCAACTTAGATATCAGATTTGCTTGGAAGACTACAAGAAGGGGGACACTATTAAGAAACTTCATTGTCTACATGAATTCCACAGAGAATGTGTATATATATGGCTCATGGGGTATAACAAGTAATCAACGAACAAAACACAATCTCTTACCCTGTGAAATGATCTCTTGAATGCTCTGTTATCATCTATGCAGAGCTTGTCCTCTGTGTCGTGGAGGCAGTTGCAATCCATCACCTCTTCCAGCATCTTCTAAGAAGGGTTACGATGGTGACATTGATAAGACTCCTCCATCTTCCGAAGAAGACGCAAAAGACGGGGACTCTCCTCCAACCTTCTGATCCATTTGATATAAGAACTAGATCTCCTTTTTCCAAAGAGAAAGCTTATTAGCATACCCTGAAAGCAATAAACCAAAGTCAATCCTTTATTGTTTCTTGGGTTTTTAGGTATATCATTGTATTGCAGGATCTTCTGTACGATATAAAGAAATGGTGCAAAACTCGTACATAGTAATGGTGCAAATCCATAGTATTGAATCAAATGTCATGAATCATGATATTGAAAAGAAAAAAATAATATCTAACTATTAGTATGAGATTATCCATAATCTAATGGCTAAGAAAAACCATATACAAAAAACCTAATATAAGAGCCCACTTCAGCAAAGCCATCAACTCAAACTTTCGGGGAGGAAGCTTCCGTGGAGGAAGCCTAAGAGGAACATATTTTGGCTCTGTGACCATCTCTACGTGGAAAGGAGTTGCGATCTCATTCCAAAACAGAGCAGACGTGTCCATATGCGTTGAATCGCTCATGTATATCTCTCTAGCTTTATCCACACTTTCTCTAGTCTCTTGTACTCTTTCAGCATTTCCCTAACTTGTGTCACTTCCTGTCTAGATCCTCTGGCTATCTCCTGCATCCGCGCCACACTCATATGAGCTTGATTTATTAGTCCATCAAGCTTTGCCACATATTATCAAAGTAAGTATCAATTTTGCTCAATGTGAAAGAAGGAGACAATACTTTTTGATCAATTGTGTTACCTCTATCCGTCATAGAGTCCATTATCGTCTTGTGCCGCTCGATCTGCGTGAGGCTTAGATTTGTATTGTATGATGGAAGTCTAGAAAACATCGACAAAAAGTTCGAAGAAACCTTAGGAGCCAACTCTGTTTCTATGATTTGCTAAGCAATTAAGACAACTAATTGAACATGAGTTTAGCTACAGAGATGAAAATATACTTTGTAAACTGAGCCCTAATAATAGTTATACATTTTTCTCAATGTGTATTCTCTCGTAGGATTTTGATTCTCTGGTGACAAAAAAAAGTGTCAGGATTCAAAGTGAAGGAGTTAATTTGCATACCAAAGAGACGGTTGAGTCGATTATGCAAACTCATCTTCTTTCTCAAAGATATCTCTGAGTTAAAAAAAAAAAAAGCCATGAACTCTTTTACATAAGTATAATCGAAGTTACCTGTTTCTATATATGGAGCGTCGCATCAAATCTCGACATGAAGACAGCCGATGTTTTAGCAATTTCTCTGGCCAATCTACTAACGATTATATGTATGAGATTTTGGGAGACTGTTGGATTGTTGTAGTTTGACTTGGTATGTGTGCCAACTAAGGGTGGGCAAAAAAACTGAACCGAACCCACTATATTTGATTAAGTTTTTTCCCAACCCAAAGGGTTTGATTAGGTTTGTCCCTTGTTCTAAAACTCGCCCGCCGCACGGATTACGCGGCCGGAAAATCGTTGCTCGGAGAGTGACCGTGGCGAATAAGGTGTTATCGGTGATATTCAACGGCCACCCGATTTTCTTCCGCCTAGATCGTGGTTTTGCAGAAATCATCGCATAAATGGGTTAATCGGCCGCTTAAATTTCGATTCCGTTGTCGTTCGATCCGTCGCCGGTCGATCGATATCTTTCAGGTAATCGAAACCACTTGTTCATCTTCACCCTCAGTCCATTCTCCTCTGATTAATTGTAATTTTCTCTTTCGGTTTGTGAGCTAAAACAAACCAATTGATTTTTGCTTTTCCATTAAATTGCAGGGAATATTGGTGAGAAGACGGAGAAAGGGTTTGTATTTAACTATTTATCAATGTTATGAATTATATCGATGATTTAGTCTGACATTATTGGCTTTGTTTCCTCGTGGCTATCTCAAAAGATCTAAGGTGAGAGCTTCTTCTTATTCTCAGTCCTCAAGATGATTATGGGCCATAAGAATGTTCATGAATTAGTTAGACTCTTTATATAACTCACTGCTTCTTCTTCTCTTGATTTTAGCTAATTAATCTTTGTCTTGAAACTTTCAATAAAGCTTAGATTTTGATCAATGAAAGATCAGAAATGACATAATTGAATGTGTAGTTTTGAGTTTAGAGAGTCAATCTATTATAGTCTATACAAGAGCTGCAATAGATTAACTTCCATCGTTGGTACATAATTAGAGATTTTCCTAACTGTTTGAAAGGATTTTGCAGATTGTAGTTGTTTAAACAAAACAAGGTGAGGATATCTTCTAGTATATCGAGCAAAACCAGGGATGTGCTAGAAGGTCTGGTTAAATATAGTTCATTAAGAATGTTTGCTTGTTAGGCAAAGTTCTTTCGATGAAGAAATCGAGGAGATAGAGAATTCTCCTTCTGCTGTAGCAATACGTGAGCTTTCTCCAGTAGCAAATTTTGTTATTAGGAGGTGTTCAAAGTAAAGCATCAACCTTCAATGTTTGCAAGAAACTTTCTAGAGTACTGCTGTTTCAAGGCACTTGCACTCTTTGTGGGAGTAACAAGTCATCTAAGCGATAAAACGTTTAAGAGGAATATGTCATCTTGTGAGTGTAATTTATTTTTTTGTGTTATGAACTTTTAACTTTAATGTATATAAAATTTTTGTGTGTTCTCAAGAAGATCAAGACAAATTATTTTTTGTGTAGCTTGTGAGTGAAATTAATTGTTTGGCATGTTGTATTAGATATGAATTGGAAGAAATAACAATTTATGTTTTATCTAGTTTGGTATTTATAAGAATTTAAAAAATATATATGTTATAAATTTTTAATTTTGATGTGTTATGTATAAAAATGTTTAGTAAAATATTAAATTGTATAAAAAATTACTCTCCGATTTATTTCCGATTTTTAAAAAAATTGCTAGGCCTGGACCGAGCGCCCGACTAACGCCTAGCGCGTTCCCGAACAAGGGGTTTGTCAAATCAAACAGATAAATCAATGTGTTTATTTTATTAATTAATTATATCAAAGTAATCACACGTTTGATTTTTATAGTTTTTTTTATCTTTCTCTTCTAACTCAATTTAGTCTTAATATGATTTGAAAATTTTAATTTCTTTTCATGATTTTTCTCCCGTAGGTGTTTTATTTACATTTTTAAATTTATATATTCTCAGCTGACAAAATTTTTTTTTACATACAGGATCGTTTAAAAGAGTTTAAATAGAAACCAAACCAAACATACGTAAACCGAACCAAACTGATTTCACTTAAGTTCAGTTAAATTTTTCAACCAAACCGAATCGAATTCTAAAATAAATCAAAATGCCCCTCTAGTGCCAACCGTGAAGCTCATGACTATACATGTGAATAATAACTTTAATCATAATCATTTTTCCCATGATTTTATAATTTTTATCTTGTGAATACATACTAAATAAATAGACAGGAGATGAAAATTTGGAAATTAACAAGCTTTATAGTGTAAGCTCACTTATTCCGGTGGTCGATAAATAGTTCATTAATATTTTTATATCGAAAGCTTTAGAGTTATATCTCTAAAAGATGCAATTTCTAAAAATTAATATAGGCAAGTTTATAAGAAAATTTTCATTGTTTCACGAGTGGAGCCGTTCATCATGGTTAAAGTTGGTAGCATTATCTGTTATAAAATTGTTATTCTAATTGTTCTCGTAAATATTATCAGTACTAAGAAAATAATTTAATTAATATCAATAATTTAACTTCTCCATTTATCTCTTCTTCCAGTATCAATAATTCAATTAATATTTTATTAATTTACCGATGTTAAATAAAAATTATTTAATAATTATTAGTTTAAACATTTTTTCAAATTTTGTAATCTATTAGAAAAAAAAATCCTTGTGAATCTATTTTTTTGTAGAAAAACTTAAAAAATATAGAAAAACCTTAATGTAAATATGTTGCAAGTTTTTTAAAAACGAAACGAAAATATACATGTACCTAAACGAAAATAAATCTCTAACACGTGTAGAGGTTTTGGACTCTATCATTTATAATTTTATTTGATTTTGTTATGCGTTTAAAAAAAAAAAATTAAAGTATTTGATTTGGTCCAATGGATATGAGGTGCATTTGTTTTATGATCGCTAAACCCACAATCATTTGCAATGACCCGCTAAAGCCACAATCATTAGCAAGACGGTCAATTTAGAAATTGTTAAACTCCAGCAAAGCAAAGACGAAAGGAAACCACTAGGTCTGGGCATAAAAACCGAATCCGATTATCCGAACCGGAACCGATCCGAAATAACCGGTTCGGATCGGATTCGGTTATAGGCTATTTATCCGATGGGTATTAAATTTGAGAACCGTGGGTATCGGGTCGGTTCTGGTTCCTACCCGATATCCAATCGGTTACCCGATAGATCCGATCCCCTCTCATGTGTTCCAACCGATAGATCCGATCTCCTCCTCATGTGTTCCAACGCCAAACATAATCACCATATCCTTACTACTTCTCTTATTCTCTGTATAAAACCCAACAGAACCACCCAAAAGGAAACGATTTTGTGATAAGATAGAGAAATTTGACACTTGGATTTGAAGATTTTGGGAGAGATTGAGATGCTCATATGCTTTTGACCAATATAGGGAGAGAAACGAGAAGAACCCAAGAGAGGAAAACATGAGAGATTAGATTTCGAAGCTTTATAGGAAGATTGCAGAGGAGGAAAAGAGAGATGGTGAGATTTTGTAATCGTTGGTGAAGAAGCTGTAATCTGAAAGGCCATGGCAATTAGCTTCGATTGCAGAGAACGAACAGAGAGACGGTGAGATTTTAATTTTTGATTATTTTTTTTTTCAAGGAAAATGGGCTGTGAAAATTGAGGGTGTGTAAATATATCTGGGCCTAGGTTACCTTAATTGAGCTTTGAGGGTATTTCAACATATTTGGGCCTAAATTATGTTATTTGGGGTTTTAATTATTCGGTTATTTGGTTACATGGTTACATTTTTGATCTAATCGGGTAAAAAAAACCGAACCGAACTGAAATTATTAAAGAACCGATTATTTTCGGGTTTTAAACGGTTCTGAGAATTAAGAACCGAACCGACCCGGAACCGGTAGAAATCGAATCGAACCCGACTCGAAATCATCTCGGTACCTATATGGGTATAAAATCTCTGTATCCGAAAGAACCGGAACCGATCGGATCCTACCTGGAACCGACCCGAATACCCGAATGCCCAGACCTAGAAACCACGGAAGAAAAAATTAGAGGAAAAATAGTTTAATTCTTCTAAAAATTATTCTGCTTATTTATTTACCACCATTTGCACAGTTAAGAGAAACGAAACTTCAAACTAATAGATAATGACGTCTGCAAGAGACGACAATAATCATCCCCAAATCGATTTAGGGTTCAAAAGCTGAGAGCTGATTCCGAATCGATTCTGTCGATGATACTTGATTTCACGGTGAGGTGTGTGCCGGCGATCATTCCGATGGCGGTAGAAGTAGATTCGTTCAACTTTTTAAACCACAGATCGAATTTTGATCGGAATATGGATGCTTTTATCAAACACTGAGCTTGTTTCACCATGTTGACATTGAGCATTGACATTGAGCACTAACAATTAGTTCACTTTCTGCTGAATCCGCAGGTGATATTTTATTGATTCGATGGGAGTTTTTTCTCATCTCTTTCTCTTCTCCTTTCGCAGCACAAAAGCAGCAACCGCGTAAATGGAGATCACTAGACAAACAAGCCGTATAGGTTTCTCCAACATCTCGCACAAGTCTTTTGCGCCATTAATTAAACTCTGGTCATCTGTATCTCCCGAAGAGCATGATGTTTCAACTCCTTCATTGGTCTCCTCTTTCTTTGGAGATTCTTGATTAATAACTTCACCACCTTCTGAGCTCACAGGTGACATGGATCCACCACTGGTATTGTCATCAATCTTTGGAGCAGCATCATCGCTAACCCTCAAAGGAACTTCACCGTTGTTTCTCGACGGAGCAACAACAGATTTAGGTTCGCACGGGATGTCTTTTACGTTTCTTGTAGCTTCGAAAGACTCTACTCCCTCTGTGATCTCGCCGCCCGTATCTAGAGCCACCAAGGAGACAGAGGTTTCTCCACTTTGGATCTGGAAATGACTTTCTTCACTGTTGATGTTTCCTTCAGTATTGGTCGTTATCTCGCCATGGTCTGAGTATTTCTCAGCACACAAACTACGAACAGGTTTGATGGGTGCATAGACCAGAGTAAAGCCGCACTTGAGCACCTCACAGCTTGTGATCTGTTTTGTTCCGTCGGTCACTTCGAAATTGAAAGAAGCCTCCGTAGCTTCTCTGTCCCGTTTCTTGACCTCTAACAAACTTGTGTATCCGATGAAGACATGACCAGAAGATTTAACGATGTCTCGGGGTCTATCGCTGCCATGTTCAGTCCACCCACCAAGAATGCAACTAAACTCGATCAAAGTCTCGTCTTCTTCTTTGAACTCACTCGTGCATCTAACCATCACGCGTTTGTTCTGAGCTTGGTAGTCCTTAAATGAGACAACAGCACAAAGAGCTACACCGGTAAGCCCATCTTCATTCCAGTGCCGAGGCAGCTTTTGCTTCAGCTCTGACCCAGCCGTTCGGTGATTGAACCATACAGGTAATTGCCAACCAGGATAGCAGACTCCGATCAACACATCGAGCTTTGAACCCTGCCGATTTGATACCAAAACAGATTCAAAACAGAATTGCGAGAAGTATGTTATTCTTTTAAGGTTGCAAATGGTGTCAGTGATGGAGTGTAAGAGTCTTATGATGTAATTACCTTTTCTTGGTGAGCTAGTGCATCTGACATTAGTTGAATCTTCCTCCGGACATAAGATACGATGCCATTCTTTGCAACTTGATCAAGTTTGGTACAATTAGTGAAACTAAACGTGGTGTGTGAATGCTCTGCTTCTGACAAGATTAGAGCCACCGGGCTCTCGATGTTTTCAAGAGCGATGCAGCCGTGTGCGTCTAACCAGTGAAGATTATGTGGAAGCATTGGGAGAGATATGAGCTTGTCGCAATACTTGAGGTCAAGCCATTTGAGATTGTAGAGATAACTGATGTTGTTTGGCAAGCTTCTGAAATTGTTTCTGCTCAAACATAAACGTTGAACTGATGATAAAGTGTAGATCTCATGCGGCCATTGACGCAAATCGAAAGAAGTTTGGCCTTGATTATTATTGTTGAATCTCTGCAAGAGGCGAGGCATCTCTTTTATGGCTGTACCGTCGAGTAGTAAAGTCTTCAGATGCTTCATGTCCTCTTTAACCTCTGGGAAACTCGCAAAGCTTGTACAGCCTGAGAGCACTAGCTTTTGAAGAGCTTTTAGGTTTCCGATAGAATCTGGGAGACTCGTCAGTCTTTTGCATTCTTTCAATGTCAGCAAGACAAGTCTTTGGAGATTCCCAATCGTTGAAGGAAGTCCCTTTATGGCCGTGCCATCTAAGTACAACTCTTCAAGATTCTCTGAAATCATCTTGAATTCCTCAAGATTCGAGCAGCCGCTCAGGATGAGTGTTTTCAGAGAGATCAAGTTCATTTGTGGAAGAGATTCGAGGCTCGTGCATCCTCTTAGGTTCAAGAATACAAGACTTTTCATTTCCTTTAGCTCTTTGTGAACCGTATTCAATTCCGTGCAGCCTTCCAGGTTCATACTTTGAAGGTTTCGAGCATGCGATAAACCGGACAAAGTGCGCAGCTTACTTGAATGGTTCAGATCCAACCACTTTAGTTTCGATGTGTCCTATGGAACAAAAAAAAAGAAAAAGAATCAATTGTTAATGGAACTACGTAACCAATAACAATTCATTATAAACATGTGACGTGTATATATATATATATATATATACCTTCTCTCCATCCCAAACTTGCTCAATGCGACTGTAAGGCAGCTTGAGGTCTACAAGATTCTTCGGATAAAAATCTTGTGGAAGCTTCTTCAGTGGAAATTTCAGCCAGTGCAGATACCGGATCTTTTGCAATGTGAAGTCAAGTCCGTTGGGGAAGTTCAAGTTGCATTTAGCATCATTGTCTTTGTTACAACTTGAGTCGAAGAATTTCAAGTATCTGAGATCATTCATGTCTTTGAATGTATCACTGCCTAAACTCATTTTCCTCGGTAGCTCAGACATGTCAAGGAATATTCCTCTGACCTT
>JAHZTW010000001.1:107157742-107297446 GCA_020283515.1 Alliaria petiolata
TAAAAAAAAAACATAAAAGGATTCTATCCAGAAAATATATTTTGAGTATTACCTCGTTTCATCCACTATCTCGCCTTTCTTCTCGGTCACAAACCTCAGAGCTCTTCTCCATACTTTACGTTTGGTATGATCTTTTTTCGCTAGTCTCTCAAAATTCTCACCAAACTTGTCTTTCCGTCTCTTCACCGTGTCAACACTGATCCTGTAGAACACTGGGAAAACCTCCAATGTCTTTTTCTTCACACATTCTTTGATCTTGGCCAGCTCATTCAAGCACCACTTCGACTCCGAGTACAAGCTTGAGATGACCGCGATTGCGATACACGACTCCTCGATCCTCGTGAAAAATACTTTCAAATCTTTCCCCATCCTCTCGTGATTGTCTATGAAAACATTGATTCCTTCAGTTATCAAGGCCTTCTCCAGATGACTTACGAAGCTGCCTCGGAGCTCCTTTCCCCGAAAATTTATGAAAACTTTGTGTTGCGTTGGCTCGTGGACTACATTGGACGAAATTGCCTTCGACATCAGAGGTTTTTTTTGTGTGTGTGTGTGTGTGTATCGGAGGATTTAATGGTTGAACTAGCAAAATGTATAAGATTGGGGTGTTTTATTTTCGGTCTTAAACAGTGCTACAAAATATATAACCACAATTAAAGGTTGGATAACAACTACGAATTTCTGTTTTTTCTTTTACAATACACATTTGATTATGATTTTATATGAATATATGGAAAGTAAATGTGAATACATGCATGATTCTAGATCTGCATCGGTTATATTAAACTAACAAATTAATTGTTAATGACTTTAGTTAATGCAAAAAAAAAAAATTATGTAGTAAAAGATCGTTACTCCAGTGACTTATATGACTCTTTGTTTGTTTGACTTTCTTGCTCTTCTGGATAAAGCTACTGGATAATCTCTAGTCGCCGAAGACTTCACGTTACAAAGACTTCACGTTCGATTAGGAAATAGTATTTTTTTTTTATTAAATAAATACCCTCTCACGCGGTTTAATGACTCCAAGAAATTAATATGGTACCCCTATCGGTTGAAACTACGTACGAATACCCCATATTATTAGTTCAATTATCAAAAAAAAAAAACCTACATTGTTTGTATCCACGCCTCATTGGTTAACTCTTTTTTACATAACGATTATGTTTGTTCACGTTTGATTTAATATAAAGTTCTTTGACGAAAAACAAAAAAAAACAAAAACCTAGATTGTTTGTATCCACCTCATTGGTTAACTCTTTTTTACATAACGATTATGTTTGTTCACGTTTGGTTTAATATAAAGTTCTTTGACGAAAAACAAAAAAAAAAAGACAAAAACCTAGATTAGTTTTGGTTTAGTTCGGTATTTCACTTGCCGGAGTTATTGGTTATCCAATAAAACAAAACAGATGTCTGAGACAATCATGATTCATGCAAACATTTTTTTTTATAACCGGGATCATCTTAAAACTGAATCAGAACTAATTTCTGATGTAAAAACATTTATAAATAGTAAAATACTTCTATGATTGAAGATAATTGATGCATGTCAATATGGCATGTACCAGCGGGATAAACCTTCAATAAAGTGAACAAACATTAGTAGATTAATATTTCCTTTTGATATTGGTATACATTCGTTTGATACGAAATTTTAACAAAGGGTATGGTCAGGAATTTTGTCTCAAAGAGTTAGATACTGATTTATTTCACATACTTATTTGTGACGAATACATTTCTACGTTTTGATAACCGTAGGCAATTATAAATTTATAGTAGTTTTTAAGTCATTCCATTTTTAAGTGCAACAAAAATTAGGAATCAAAAAGTACTCTACCGATAAGCGATGACTTTCCTTTTTCTAAAGAGATAAGCGATAACTTTCTCAACCATGACCAATCACTTTTGGCTCATAATTTCTCATGACCGATCGGCAAGTCCCAATGATCGGCTAGTTTACACAGGGCCGATCATCCTTCTCTAAAATTATCACTTTTTCCTCAGGATTTCACAGAAAATGTGGCCAGTCGAACCACATGTCTAGGGTTGGAAGAACTTGACAGATTGTTTTCTTTTATCTTGACAGATTACTACATTTAAGAATTAAGATTAACATTAAATATGTACTAACCTAGATAACTCATGATCATTATTTAATTATAACTTTTACTTCAAGCATCAAGGTTTGTTTTCATATTAACCGTAGTGATATCCAGACTGTCGTCCATGACTTTTTAGAAACGACAACCAAAGATTAATTATGGAGAAATAAAAGAGTCAGTAACTGACAATTACTGTTAAACAAATAAACAATTAAATACTATTAAACTCTTTTTTTTTGCTAAAAGATCTTTAAATATAAAACTCTTTACAGGCAAACTATTATATATATAAAACCACGCATTGTCTTATCGTTGATTATAGAATGACCAGATCGATTATCAATGAAAATAATATTCAATGACCAGATCGATTACCAAAAAGTTAAATAAAATTAAATGACCAGATCGGGTGAGACTTTCTTTGTCAAAAAAAAAAAGAGATCGGGTGAGACATTTTATTGGTCACAAGGTCGTCTGCGCCATACGCGGGACATGTATCAATATTAACTATGTACACGTTCTTTGGTTATTTAAAAATACTTTTGGGATAAAATGGTTGTAGTAAGAAAAATTAGTGGAATACAAATAAATAGAATAGAGATAGGTGGAATAAGGATAATAGAAAATTAATTTTGTTTCACTAATTTCTTTTGAAAATAATAATTATTTTTTTGTTAATGTATTCAATTTTTCCTACGAAAATTTGTAGAAGGCACGTCTCAAAAAAAAAAAAAAATTGTAGAATCTCAAGACCAAAAAAAAAAAAGTTTGTAGAATCTTTTCCATTATCTTTCACTTCGAAAGGTAGTCATTTTCAATATATCATTTCACTTCATATTATATATTTTCTATTATCTTTCACTCTATTTTTAGAGTAAAATTATTTTATGTAGTGCTTTATATCTCACTTAAATTTATAAATAAATATTTTACTTTAAATTTAGTGTAATATTATTTATTTCATTATTTTCAGAGTAAAATTTTTTTTTATTTATAGAGTTATTTTTTAATCTTGATATGTTTTCCGTTTGAACTTCAATTATTTTTGTCGAATACTTCAAAATTATATGTTTTATTTTTATAATTGAATAAAATTATATCAACAATAATTAATTATTTAATTAATTAAAATTTTAAAATACAAAATAACATTTTAACTAGAGAATACAATAAAATAGTAAAAGATAAATAAAAAAATACGTAAATAGTCCCGAAAATTAAGATAAAAATCCAAAATAATTCTCGTAAAAAATAACTTAACACAGTGTAGACTAATGATTTAATAATCTATTAGATCATTTTTAGATTTATGAAAATCATTAAAATATTGCCCAACTGAAATGAATGCGGAAAAAGAACTTGTTGATCAACCATTTTCTTTAAAATCCATGCTTGTTAGTTGTTACGTATGCACAAATATATATATAACTAGTGGTTGGCCCGCGCTTCGCGCGGAAGTTTTTTTATCATTAATCTTTAGTTGTATTTTTTCCATAATATAATTATTCTACTATTGTGTTGATTCATTATACATTCTCTATTCTTTAGATATATCTTTTAGTTCTTATAATATTCGTTCACGTCAAATCTTGATCTATGCTCTCTTACTTTCATTTTGCAGTAGGATTTTTTATATATGTATTATTTATGTTTTGTGTTTTTAATGTTATTTAATACTTGGTAATTCTCGAATATTCTTATGTGTTTGATGTTATGGCCATATTTTGATTTATTTTCTTACTCATTGTGTTGTGTTACTTAAATTATATAGAAATGAATTTGCATATTTTTTCAGGTAGAGTTCGAGTTAATTTCGAAGCAGACAATTGAAGAGTGTTTGTATTAATTTTGTTTTCCCTTTATTCTAAAGGGTAATCATTGTAATGCATGAATAATTTTTAAAATTAATAACCGGTCACGTTTCTTGTTTTATGGTCACAGCCCCTTATGTAGCCCAATAGCGCAAGAAACCCAACAATTGATCATTATTTTAACCCGGTTTTGTTTGGGCTCGTAATTACCTGAAAAGAACATGAATTTCGACCCAATGAGTTTGATTCAATTCCTAGATACCGAGCGAGAAGCAAATGAAGACCACCAAGAAGGTCCTCCGCTTCACGCCGTGATGATAATCAATGGATACAACTTCTCAACCGTCAACAATCCAGACGATACTCTGGATCTAAATCAACTTTCTTATCCCCAACAAACTCTCAATTGCCCTATCCTTATATAACTGTACTTGAACTGTATTTAATCACTTGAAGAAGGAACCCAGATCATGTTGTGCTATCTTATGCAGTTAATTTTGTGTTCAACTACAGTTGTAGTCTAATTTTCCTTTTCTCCTGCATATTTGCAAGGCCTGAAAATTCAAAGTAATTAATAGTCTATGAATTTGAGAAAAAAGATTTGAGATGATAATTTCTATAAATATTACATGGCGGCACCGTGATGCTATCGAGAAGGCCTTCCATGGCTGAAGAAGGAAGCGGAGATTACGACGGAAGAATAAATCAGAGTGATTTTAAATTGGACTGAGTGAGGTTGGTATTGAAATTTGTCCCAATTATGTGTTGTCAAATGTAAGAGGATGAGGTGGAAGGAGAAGTGAGGAATAATAAGCATGATTTCTCAATTTTATTTTTTAAAATTATTTTGTTAAAAATTAACCAATCATACATAAATTATACTAATTTTACGTTTCATTCTATACATATTTTTATTAAAGTATGAGATTTTTAACAGCTTAATTTTACTTATTTATACCTTAATTTTACTTATTTATCTTTTTATTAGATGTTAAGATTTATAAACTTATATTTTTCTTTATAAATTTAGTTCTAGGATAACTTATATTTTTAATTGTTAGGAATTTTTTGATATCGTAGTTTTTTATAATATTACCGATACAACTTAACCTAATTCTTTATAAATTTAGTTCTAGGATAACTTATATTTTTAATTGTTAGGAATTTTTTGATATCGTAGTTTTTTATAATATTACCGATACAACTTAACCTAATTCTTTATAAATTTAGTTCTAGGATAACTTATATTTTTAATTGTTAGGAATTTTTTGATATCGTAGTTTTTTTATAATATTAGCGATACAACTTAACCTAATTAAATATTTATAAAAGTTGAAAAATATTAGTATAACCATTTTTAAAAACTTTTTATTATTTATTTCAATTATATTCATATTAATTTTTGGTTTAATTTAGAATATGAATGGTGTCTTTTGGAATTCTTTTTATGTTAAAACAAAATGTATAATTAGTATGTGTATTAAATTTGGAATTAAAAAAATTAGATTAAAAAATATGATGTGGCAATGATGTTGAGGATGAGGTGTCTTCATGAGAAGAGAGAAAAGTTAACTTTATATATATAGATTTATTAAGCTGTTAAATTTTTTTTTTTAAATGTTCATATTTAAACTATTGTGAAAACATAAAATAAAAGGATATAACTTTTTCTTAACATTGGTGTTTGGTCCAATGATTTTCTTTTTTTGTTAGAATATTCTTTTTTAGAATGAAAAATAGAAAAAGACATTTGAACAAACTTAATTCTATCTTGTAAGAATTCTATATTTATATTTATAGTAAAAATAGATCAAGCATATGATCTAAGGTTTTTTAAAAAATTATTACATGATCTTTTGCGGATATTAGAAGTCAATGATCCAACAATGTAGATTAGTCGGATTTGGAAGATAGTGGCATCACAGCCATTACATGTTAAAAGCTTTTTACTTTTATTTTTTATCGTTCAGAGAATTTATTACAAGCGTTGCTGTTAAAAAAAAAAGTAATATAAAATTTTTGGAAAAAGGCAACGAATTTTTAAAGATACTAGACGTTCTCTATCTATCTTGTTTCGTTTTATTAGACGACCATATTATTTTTCAAGTACACCGGCCTCTTCTCCTTTACTAAAAACTGTAGCAAAGAGTGAGAGAGAGAAAGAAATTGAGATTAAAAAAAAATTTGAGAACCTCCAAAACAAATTCAATGGAGATTTTGAGCGCGAATCATCATGACGTATTCATCGATTTCAGCTCCAAAGATACGCGTAACTCCTTCGTCAGCCATCTCTCGGCTGCTTTCGGCCGGAGGAACATCTCGACGTTCCTCGGAGGAGACATCATCAACTCGGTGACTCAGTCGGCTATTGAGGGAGCTAAGGCTTTTGTGGTTGTCTTCTCTGAGAACTATGCGTTCTCGCCGCTCTGCTTGGAAACGCTCGTGAAGTTTTTGGATCTCCAGCGACGTGAAAACGGCCCTGTGGTGATTCCAGTCTTCTATGGTGACGTCACTCCATCCGTCGTTGCGCAGCAGACGGGGAAATTCGAAGAGGCTTTTTCCGGTCACCGGAGTTTGTTCTCCGAAGACGATAGGGTAGAAAGATGGCGAAACGGTCTGATTGAAGCGGCGGAGTTGCAAGGCCATGAATCAAATGAACAACGAAAGTAAGTTTCTTACAAATTTACTTAATACAAATATTTATTTACAAAGCTTTAGTGGAGTTGTTTTTCTTTTATTATTTAAACAAAATTCATTATATCAGATTTACTTATAAAGGAAACAACACTAGTACAAACTATATTACACATGTTCTCTCATCGAATTGTGATGTTCTCTCATCGAATTGTGAATTTATTTTACCTGAAAATATGTCCTTCCTTAGTTATTTTTTTTATTTTTATTTTTTGTTGGTAAGACAAATATAATAAAAGAATGTGACTTCAAATCCAGACGAATTAAAATCTATATATTAATATTATGATTGATATATACTGAAAGATCGTCACAATTTCATCCATTAAGATTATAGTTCCATCATACAGTTACAATGCTAGGTTTGAAAAGTGATTATGTACATCTCGTGGAACCGCGCTGTAGTCTCCCATTTCCCTTTGTGGATATATCCATATGTATGAAGACATAAAAGATTACTATATAAAAGTACAAATAATTGAAAATAACCATTTGTTAACAACTTGCAGTGACTCGGAGTTAGTAGAAGAGATTGTTTCGGATGTGCGCGAGAAATTCTATCCAACAGGTAAGATCGGGATCTACGTGAGGTTGAATGGGATCGAAAACTTGCTTTGCCAGCAATCCAAAGACATCTACCGGCTAGGGATCTGGGGTATGCCTGGCATAGGCAAGACTACCATTGCTCAAGCAGTTTTTAACCAAATGTCTCACGACTTTGAATCTCATTGCTTCATCGAAAACTTCCACGGAAAGTTTCATGAGAAAGGACTGCACAAATTGCGGGAAGAACATTCGGTCGAAAATCTAAGAGATAAAACAGTTCTTGTTATTCTTGATGATGTGCGCAATCCAATGGAAGCCGAGTCATTCCTTGGAGGATTTGATTGTTTTGGTCTTGCAAGTCTAATAATCATAACATCCCGAGACAAGCAAGTTCTTTATCAGTGTCAGGTTGAGGGTGTTTACGAGGTACCGTCCTTCAACAAGAAGGAGGCTCTACAGTTATTCACTAGGTTTGCGTTTCCAAAAGGAAAACCAAGAGATAGTAATCTAGTAGAAGCATCAAATAAGGTTGTTAAGTATGCTAATGGGAACCCTACAGCCCTCTGCTACTATGGCAGAGAGCTGGAGGAGGGAAAGACGAAACCAGAAGAAATGGAGGCGGATTTCGAGAAGATCAAGAGATGTCCTCCGCGGGAGATTATTGATTTGTTCAGGAGCAGTTACGATGTGCTCAGTGAAAATGAGAGGAGCATATTCCTAGACATTGCTTGTTTCTTTAATGGTGAACAGTTGGATCGTGTCATGGGAATATTTGAAGGGTGTGGTTTCTTCCCACACGTTGGAGTGGACCGCCTCGTCGAAATGTCTTTGTTGGTGATATCAAAGAAGAAAAACGTTGTGATGCATAATTTGATTCAGGATGTTGCTAGGGAAATCGTCAATGAAGAAAATAATAAAATCTTGAGGCGTCGCAGATTGTGGGATCCTTCAAGAATCAAATTATTACTTGAAGACATTGAACCTAAGGTACTACTACTGGTCACACATTCTTATGTTTTCCAGTTGTATTTACAAAAAGGCGTGGGCATTGGAAACTCCGGTTTGGTTCGGGTCAGTTTGTTCCATTTGGAAGAATTGTTACTGCAGTTTGACCGAATTAAAGTTAAGAAAAATCGTTGTCTGCAACTTTAGGAACAAATATTTTGCTGATTTCGATTTATTAGGTTTAATCGGTTAGGCTTGTAATTTCTGTTTACTCTGTTTAATTAGTGAGTCATCTAATACCTTAAACTACGTCTAGATGAAGACATAATTAATACCCATGTAGGAACCTAACTTTTTTTTTGTTTAGCAAACTCCTTTTTCATCTTCCTCCAAATTATTCGGTTTGTACAAAACCTATACATTTATCTCATCATCTTATGTGTTTTTTTTTCAGGGCACTGAAGTTATTGAAGGGATTTTTCTTGACACAACAAACACTAACGTTGTTGTTAATCCTATGGCGTTTGAAAATATGTATAATCTTAGATTGTTGAAAATTTACAGTTCAAACTCTGAAACTGCTCAAGAACTCCATCTTAATGAAGGACTTCACTCTCTGCCTTACGAGCTTAAGCTACTTCACTGGGAAAAGTATCCGTTGCGATCGTTGCCCCAAGAGTTTGATCCTAGCCATCTTGTTGAACTCAATATGCCTTATAGTCAGCTTCGAAATCTCTGGGGAGAAACCAAGGTAAGACTATAGAGACCCGCAGTTTATTTTTTCTTTTTCTTACATTAACTGAGCTATCTATGTGTTTTGTTCTCGTTTTTACAGAGTATAGCGAAGTTAAAAATAATAAATCTTAGCCATTCTCAGCAACTAGTTGGAGTTGATGAACTCTCGAAAGCTTGTAACCTTGAGCAAGTGGATCTTCAAGGTTGCACAAGCTTGGAGAGCATCCCACACACTGATGGGCTCAAGAATCTTCAGCTTCTGAATCTCTCTGGCTGCACAAGAATCAGTCGTGCAGAGATTACGGAGAAGATAAAAAGACTGAATCTAGAAGGCGGCTTAAGAGAAACAAAATTTGAATCAATGGTGTTCTCTACGGTAGTAACTCTGGAATATGAGGATAACACAGACAGCTCCTGAAAAAATAAAAATGTACTTATATTTTCAAACTTCCCAGATATGTCAGAAAAAAGTGGGCGATTGGTTGTATTATACACAGAGGAAGCCATTTCGGAATTACTCTAAATAGAGCTTGGATACAGATCAGATTGTTATTATTTACACTAGATGAAAAATATTGTTCAATATTATTATCTATGATGAGACAAGACAAGTAGAGGAACATACTATCTATCTCGCTTGTTTGGCCTCGGTCCATTTTGGATGGTGAATCTTGCTCTGTTTTGTTTTCGTGGATGACACGCTACCCTTACTTAAAAAAGAAGAAACTATTAACTGCTAAAAGTACCAACGAACAAAATGGTAAAATGATTCAATGATTCAATGAAATGAATTCTTACATCTCTATATGATGTGCAAAATTCTCAAGATGCTGTTTTTTCTTGGTTGTGGGGGTTTGGTCGGTTTAAGAAAAAAAAAAAAATATATATATATATATATATTAGACAAATGAAAAAGCATAAATCTTTATGATCCTATAAAACCTCAAATCATTATAGTGAAATATAACAGTCTATCGTCGGAGTACTATCACTCCGACGTTAATATTAATAACCGGAATGTCTTATACATGCATGTAGGAAATGAAACCATAAATTTTGAAGAGATAACCGGAGACTATTTTAAAGCTGAAAAATCCGATATATATATATCTTTACCTTAAGATATCCACCCATTTGTCCCCGTAAAGTCGAGGTTTCTCTTTGAAGGCTTGAGAGGTTTCTTAGAATTGTTAGTCATAGAAGATGAGTCTCCTCTTCCCGCGGATACATGGTTGTCATATCTAACTGGAAAACCATCATATGAGGGTCTTGTACCGGTGAAACCAGATCCATGGCCAAGTTGAATCCCCGGGTTATAAGGGTCACCGAGTCTCAATGCATTGGCCGGGGTAGCTGCTTGCGCATAATTAATCGTGATATATCTGCCTTGTACCGGGGTTGGAACATGTCCGGAGGCAAAGGCTTGAGGAGCTAAAGAGTTTCTACCAGTAAAGCCTACTATGTCAGCAATAGGTTGACTCACTTGGTTTCCCTTTTGGGTCTTGAAGGCTTTTTTAGAACTCTTTGTTGTCTTAGAAGAAGGTTCTCCTCTTTGCACAAGTTTGTTGACAAGAGAATTTGGGATTTGCACTGAGGGAATGGCTTGTAGCAATTCCCAGACGTTCTTGACGATACTGTCGATGAACTCGCTCTCTGTGCTGCTGCTAAAACTAATTAAAAAAAAAAAACCAAAATGAGACACTTCAATTATATTATAGTTCACCAGAAATCAAATTCACAGGTCTATGAAGTGAATATATCCTTTGAACTAACCAAATAGATATATAAGTTAAGAGTCCCACAAGAACTTAATCTAATATGTAATAGATAACTAACTACTAAGGAAAATTTGATTTTGAGATAGAAGTCCATAAATCTTGACATGGACCAACAATATTGAGGAATTTAATTAGAAGTTTAATTCTAAAATATGGCATTCGAGTAGAATTTAGAGAAAGTGTTTTTTCATCTCAATATATCCAAACGGAGATTTCATAGAATGTATTGAAATGAAGACATAATTGTGGTTTGACCAAGGAAAAGAATATTAATTAGTACCCATTATTATCTATGAACGGAAACCCAATCTTCCAGGAGATACATGCTAACGCCTCTTTCCATTCATCTATTTTGGATTGCTCAACAGACTGATGACCCTCGAAATTCGAGCCAAATTCTCCATTAAGGGATTTCACATGGTCTGTAGTCACATTGTAGAAGATGGGAAGCACCTTGTGATAGAGAGTATATACATTCCCACAGTTAGTATACCATTTTCTCAAAATATGCATATCTACACTAACAGCACTAGCTCTTAAGTCACGTATATGTTCTTAAACAAATTTTTTTTTTTTATATAAATGGTTATAGATCACACCTTGAGCTCGCCTAGATCCACACGTTCTTTTATCTTCACAAGCTCATCCAAGCACCATCTTGATTCAGTGTACCTTTTAGAGAAAACGGCTAGTGCGATCTTTGACTCCTCGATCCTCTTGAAAAGATTGCTTAGATCTTCACCTTTTTGCTCCTGTTTGTCTGTAAAGAAGTTTATCTCATTCCTTTGAAGTGCCTCAACGAGATGGCTGATGAAGTTTTTGCGCAGCTCATCTCCACGGAAATTGATTAAAACTTGATGTTGTGGTGGAGGCGGGACTCTACGGTCCATTGAATGTTAAGTGAGAGATCTCTTTCCAGACGAGATTAAAGAACTACAGAAGATGATTAGGGTTTATTGTAGAGAAGCTAAGCTTTAAACTCCATAGATGTATAAGCTCAATTAGCCGTCAACTTTGAAAAGAGTCATCGACACTCATTTGGTCTTTCTTTATTGAATATTTGCTTTTGTTAATGTGGTGCACATGGATAGAAACCTTTGAAAAGAGTCATCAAATTTATAAATTTATCACCGATCGAGACACATATTAAATAGACTAAAAAGTACAAAGGTAAAGAACGTTGCTTTTGTTAATGTGGTGCACATAAATAGACATCTTCTTGTCCGGATGGATGGTTTGTTGCGTCAAATTTTTGTATTCCTTAAATAAGTTATGATAATACACTAATAATATACTACCTCTAACTATCAGAGTACATACTACGTTTATGTTTAGAATAAGCATGGAGTTCTATATTATTAATATAAAATAAATTATTTATTAATAATTAATTAAAATAATATTTTTTTAAAAGTTTATAATATTTTCTTAAATTTCATTTTAAAATTAGAGATAAGTTGTAAAAATATATCAATTTTAATAAAAACAAGCAATAATATATTCATATATTAGTAGATTATCATAGTTATATCTTTGTATAAGATTATTTTTATGGTAATTATTAATTTATGATATTAATGAGACCGTATATTTAGATAGATTTTTTTAAAAATTATTATCTTATTATTTTATCGATTTGTGTTATATTTTTAATCAGTCCAACTCGGGACTAAATAAATTTATTAATTTATCGAACATTAATTTATAGAGTTTCTACTGTACATAAAACAAGTGATTAAGAGACTAAATGAAACTATATCACACACATTCAATTAGCGGGGATGATTGGTGGTGGCTGTAGAGTCTTTCCATAGCAAAAATATTTCTACAGCACTAAAACCCAAGCAATCATGCTTTAATGTTGGGTCCGATTGGTAACCTAAAACGGTATGAGATTTTTAGCGGTAAGCTCGATCTTTTAGATAAGTGTTTATGAAATAGTTAAAAGTTGTAAAAAAAAGTTGTAAATAAAAGCGGTACAAAAAAGCTGAGTGTAATACTGTTGGTAACGCTTTCTGTACAGCTTTTGTGATTGGTAACTATTAAAATGGTATAAGTCTTATAAAAAGCTTTATGGTAAAGTTTTTGGTTACCATTCTAATCCGTTATTTTAAAAGGTACAGTCAAATTTTAAAAATAAATACAATTATTGGTTGTACAAATAAAAAAAAAAAAATCTAAAGCACAGAAGAACACATCTCAACATGTTTATACAAATGATATATATACTTCAAATATATGTTATTTATTAGGTAAATCATTACTTTTTGTGCATTTCAATCTTTTTAGCTATTATCGAATGAAACTACTTGTTCCATTTACATATACAGTAAAAACTCTATAAATTAATAATGTTTAGACTAATATTTTATTAATTTATAGAGTTATTAATTTATCGGTTTTGAATAAAATAAATTATTTATTAATAATTAATTAAAAGTAATATTTTTTAAAAAGTTTATGATATTTTTTAAATTTCATTTTACAATTAAAGATGAGTTGTAAAAATATTTTAGTTTGAAGAAAAACAAGCAACAATATACTTATATTTTAATAGATATCATAGTTATATCTTTGTATAAAATTATTTTTATGATAATTATTAATTTATTATATTAATGGGACTTTATATCTACATAGGTTTTTTAAAAATTATTATCTTATTATATAATTGATTTGTGTTATATTTTGAACCGGTTCAACTCGGACATGAATAATTTATTAATTTATAAAGTTTATTAATTTATCCAATATTAATTTATAGAGTTTCTACTGTATTACCTAAATCATAATTGCAGGTAGCAATAAGTCTAAGAGATCATGACGTCCACAGAGACGGAAGCAACAATCATCCCCAAATCGATTTAGGGTTCATTTTTTTTTTTTTTTTTTTAGGGTTCATATTCGTCCGCCCCTAAAACCAACATGCACTTCGCAAACGCCGAGAGCTGATTCCGAATAGATTCTGTCGATACATGATTTTCGTTTACTTGATTAATTCACGGTGAGGTGTTTGCAGTGTGCCGGCGATCATTCCGGTGGCGGTAGAGGTAGATTGGTTCAAAATTTTAAACCACAGATCGAATTTTGATCGGAACCAATCACGGTATTCTATTTCCGTAACAATATGTGCCGGTTCTTCGTTAAAAGAAATTTCTGGTGTGGGATCATTGAGAGTGAGAGCCAAAGAGTGGGATCAAAATTTGAACATTGGCTTCATGATTATGACGGATGGTTGCAGCGTCTCTCTCTTTCCCTTTCCTCAGCATCAAAGCAGATCCAGCAGAAATGGAGATCATAAGACAAAGAAGAAGCCCCATAGATATTATCATCTGCACACTTGTGTTCTCTGTGAAAATGTTTCACCATTTTGATTGATCTCTTCTGAATCCCCATGGATACTAGTATCACCCATTGAGCTTGTTTCACCATGTTGATTGATCTCTTCAATCTTTTGAGATTCAGCACTAACAATTAGTTCACTTTCTGCTGAATCCGTAGGTGATATGGATTGATAAAAGAACGATCCAGACATATTTTATTGATTTGATGGGAGTTTTTTTTTCATCTCTTTCTTTTCTCCTTTCGCAGCGAAAAGGCAGCAACCGCGTAAACGGAGATCACAAGACAAACAAGCCGTATAGGTTTCTCCAACATCTCACATAAATTTTTTACGCCATTACTTAGACTCTGATCATCTGTATCTCTCGAAGAGCATGTTTCAACTCCTTCATTGGTCTCCTCTTTCTTTGGAGATTCTTCATCAGCATCTTCACCACCTTGTGAGCTCACAGGTGACATGGATCCACCACTGGTATTGTCTTCAATCTTTGGAGTAGCACCATCGCTAACCCCCAAAGGAACTTCACCGTTACTACTTGACGGAGCTACAACAGAACTAGCATCGCATGGGGTATCTTGTACGTTTCCTGTAGCTTTAAAAGAATTTACTTTCTCTGTGATCTCGCTGCCCATATCTAGAGCCACCAAGGAAACAGAGGTTGACTCATTCTGGATCTGGAAATGACTTTCTTCACGCTTGATGTTTGCTCCAGTATTACTCGTTGAACCAGGCATTATCTCGCCATGGTCAGAGTGTTTTTCATTACCCACGCTATGAACAGGTTTAGCGGGTGCATAGATCAGAGTAAAGCCGCACTTGATTACCTCACAGTTTGTAATCTGTTTTGTTCCGTCAGTCACTTCGAATTTAAAGGAAGCCTCCATAGCAACACATCCCGCTTCTTTGTCTTGTTTCTTGATATCTAACAAACTGTTGTATCCGATAAAGACATGTCCAGAAGACTTGGTGATGTTCCGGGTTTTGTCCTTGCCATGTTTTGTCCACCCACCAAGATCACAACTAAATTTGATCATAGTCTTGTCTCCTTCTTTGAACTCACTGGTGCATCTAACTAAGATGCGGGTGTTCTGAGCTTGGTCGTCCTTACTCTGAGCTCCGTTGTCCTTATTCTGAGCTCCTTTGTCCTTCTTCTTAGCTTTGTTGTCCTTAAAAGAGATAACAGCACAAAGAGCTATACCAATAAGCCTATCTTCATTCCAGTGTCGAGGCAGATTTTGCTTTAACTCCGACCCAACCGATCGGTAATTGAACCATACAGGTAAATGCCAACCAGGAAAGCAGATTCCGATCAAAGCTTCAAGTTCTGAGCCCTGTCAATTTGATATTAAAAGAGAATCAGCCAGATGCAAAAAAAGTGTTACTCCAAAGGTTACAAAAGTTGTTATTGGAGCAGACGGTGCATACCAAAAACGACAGTGCAAAGTTACACCGTCGTTTTTGGGATGCTCCATTTCATTCTGCTTTTGTACACCGTAACCATTTAAGAGTCACTGACGTAAATACCTTTTCCTGGTGAGCTCGTGCATCTGGCATTAACTGGATCTTCATCAGAACATAAGACACGATACCATTCTTCGCAACCTGATTAAGTTTGGTACAATTAGTGAAAATAAACGTAGAGTGTGACTGCTCTGCTGCTGCCAACAAAAGAGCCGACGAGGTCTCGATCTTTTCAAGTGAAGTGCAGCCGTGTGCGTCTAACAATTGAAGATTTGGTGGAAGCATTGGAAGAGATATGAGTTCCTCACAGTACTTCAAGTCAAGCCATCTGAGATGGTAGAGATAACTTATGCTACTTGGCAAGCTTCTGAAATGGTTACTGCTTAGACATAAACGACGAACTGATGATAATCCGTAGATTCCATGCGGCCATTCGCGCAAATTGTAGCGTGACCAAGAAGAAGTTTGGCCTTGATTAACACTAAGGCGATGCAAAAGATCAGGCAACTCTTTTATGGATGTTCCGTCGAGTAGTAAAGTCTTCAAACGCTTCAAGTTCTCTTTAACCTCTGGGAAACTCGCAAGGTTTGAACAGCCTGAGAGCACTAGTTTTTGAAGAGCTTTTAGATCTCCGATAGAATCTGGGAGACTCAGTAAATTTAGGCAGTCTTTCAATGTCAACAAGACTAGTCTTTGGAAGTCCCCGATCGCCGAAGGAAGTCCTTTTATCGCAGTACCATCTAAGTACAACTCTTCTAGATTCTTTGAAGTAAAATTGAATTCCTCAAGATTTGAGCAGCCGCTGAGGATGAGCGTTTTCAGAGAGATCAAGTTCATTTGTGGAAGAGACTCGAGGCTCTTGCATCCTCTTAGGTTCAAGAACGTGAGACTTTCCATGTTCTGTAGCTCTTTGTGAACCGACTTCAACTTCGTGCAGCCTTCGAGGTTCACACTTTCAAGGTTTCGAGCCTGCGATAAACCCGACAATGTTTGCATCTTACTTGAGTGATTCAGATCCAGCCACTTTAGTTTCGATATGTCCTGTGGCCGATGTAAAGAAAGAAAAAAAGAAGAAGAATCATTTGCTATGCAATTATATATCTAATCAATGATAATGGATTCTGAATTGTTAGAAGATGAGATATATATACCTTTATTCCTTCCCAGACTTTCTCAATCTCACTGTAAGGTAGGCTGAGGTCGATAAGATTCTTCGGGTCAAAATCTGGTGGAAATTTATCTAGTGGAAATCTCAGCCAATGGAGATATCGGATCTCTTGCAATTCGAAGTTAAGTTCGTTCGGGTAGCTTAGGGTGCAGTCAGGTTCACATTCTCTAGGACAACTTGAGTTGAAGAATTTCAAGTATCGGAGATTATTCATTTCTTTGAATGTGTCACTGCCTAAGCTCATTTTCTTCGGTAATTCAGACATGTCAAGGAAAATTCCTCTGACCTTTTTTGCTTTCTGGAAAGTTTGTGTAACAAGTTAAAGTTAGGGTTGGTCTGAAAAAGAAAATAAAAAAATTCAAATGTGTAAATATAGATATTAATTTCGCACTCACTTCTTTGTTGAGGAGAACAGTGATGATCTCGCCATGGTTGACCAGCCTACGCCTGCTTCTTTTTTTCTTAGAGGATGATTGTGAATCGAGCTCCATTGCGAGTGTATACATCAAGTCGTTTATCTCTACTCGCCCGCCACTAATGTTAATCAAGAACCTATCCGCGAGATCTTTTATTTCATCAACCGAAGAATCCAACAAACTCCTGACATGATACTCATCTTCAAACTTGAAGAAACATGCCAAGTCGAGGAACACTTCTCTGTGGTTGTCGTTAATAAGACCATCATAGGGTATTCTCAAGACATCTTGAATCATGTTGCTGATCGGGCTTTTCTCAAGCATCTGAAGCTTTGATTTCCAGTACGCTTCGTCCTTATTAAGAAGCTCGTGGCCAAGTTCTTTGAGAGCTAATGGATGGCCCCTAGAGTAATCTACAAACTCTCTTGCAAGCTTCTTGAAACTTGGCTCGCAAGAACCAGTGGCGAACGCGTGTTTTTTAAAGTATCTGAATGCATCCCTGTCGCTCAGCCCCGGGACTAGATAAGTTTCATCCACCATTCCCTTGACCACGGCCTTGCTGCTCGTTATTATGACAACTCTACTTCCTTTTCTTAACCATTTGCGTCCGCCAAGAATCTCTTCTATCTGACTCTGTTTACCCACATCGTCAAGAACAATAAACACTTTGCTTTTTCTTAGCTCAGCTTTTGCAGATTCCGATGAGAACTCAGTATTGTTTTGCCCCTTTCCATCGTATTGCTGTAAACCATGTAGGAGGTCTTCATGCACCCTGTGGACGCCAAGAGCGTTTGCCTTTTCGCGGACGTCCGTTAGAAACATCCTATGCAAGAACTTATGTCCACAATCGTCCAACAGTTTCTTGGCAAGAGAGGTTTTACCTATACCACGCATCCCAACAACTCCAACAAACCGAGTGACCTCTTTTGATTCGAAATCTAACTTCTCTTTTAAATGCTCTAGGCGTGTTTCGATCCCAAATAAAGGAGACGCTTCTGAAGAAGAAGAACTCTCAGGAGCATCTCCTTCTAGTTTTTCCTTGGACGATTCAGTAATTTTTTCACTTCGACTCTTAGTTCCTTGATCCGTTGAGAGGTCTTCTAGGTTTTTCTTTACGTCCCTCACGATTGCCTCGATCACCTCGACCTCATTGCTACAAAATATGTGACAGAAACCCAAGTAAAGCCAAGAATTTCATTAAAATATGGAAGACAAAGGTGGGTTGAACTCGAGAGACAAAAAAAAGGTTTCTTAGGTGTGAAGCAGCAACACAATCGATCAGACTATTTCCCTATACATTATTTTTGACAGTCCCTTCTGTTAAAATTTGCATTATTGTTTTGTACGATATCAAGAGATTTGCAGTTAAAAATCAAGATCAATGTTTAAAAAATAAAAATATATATTTAAAGATCAATGTAGGCATGTTTACTAATCTCTGGTGAATTTGATTATAATATATATTTAGAAAATATGATGTTATATATTATATTATGTTTTACTTTGGATACTATATTAGTTACTAGAATAGGACCCGCATATATGCAGGTTTTTTATAAGATATTTTAAATTCATAAAAATAAATTAAAAATAAAATTGGATAATGTATAAGAAAAAAATAAAATAAAATTTTATTAATATTTTCAAATATATATGTTTTAATATTCTTATATGTATTATGTTTACTTCTAATGCCTTATCTATATATAGATATAATTATTTATTCTAAAATTTTAACAAATTATTTATCTTACTTTTATCATAATTAAAATCTATATTATGATTCGCATATACGCAGATTTATAATAATAAAATTTATAACCCGTTAAAATAATTATTTTAAAAAATATAAAACAAAACCGGATCACTACTGTAAATATATATGAAAAACACAAAATTTAAATCTAAGAGTTATTTATTTATTTTAGTTCTTATTTATTTTTAATTAAAATATTCAAAACACATGATTTGTTGCGGGTCCTAAACAACATTAACCACATTTCTCATATTGTTCACACACTTTATCAACTATCTTTTTCTGTTCCGCTGCGTTGAAAACTTGGGTTATGCAATTCAAATCCTTCTTGAGTATGTTAACGACCTCCCATTAACTCTTTTTAAGCAAATAAAATTTATCGTTCTTTTCATATTTATCTCTCGTATATGATCTCTCTGCTCTCAAGAGAACTTATGCTTCTCAAGACTCGCATCAAAAGGATCTTTACATGATTATTGCTATATTTCTCTTCATTGAACTCATCATCGTCTAATACCATATCATTAGCATCTAGAATTTTTTTTTTTAATTGAAATATATCCTAGTTAATTTAGTTTACCTTTTGTTTTTATTTTTCTTAAATTGAAATAGATCTTTTTGTTTTAAATTTATTTTCTTAAATTAAAATATATTATAGTTAATTTAATTTTACTTTTTAGTCTAAATCAATAAATTTGACATTTTTATTTTTCTGGAAATTTTTTTTTTCTTTAAAAATAATATTTTATCGAGACACACGTCAAAATCTAAATCGATAAACTTGACACGTGTAAAAATATTATTGATTAACTTGCCACATGTCAGGATCATATTAATAACTAACTTTTACATTTTTGTTTTTACTAAAATTGAAATATCTTATTTACTTTTGTTTTTATTTTCATTTTCTTAATTGAAATAATTTTTTTTTCTTTTATTTAGTTCACTTTTAAAAATAATAGTATTTTCTTTTTTTCTTTTAGGATTAGTATATATTTTATTTATAATATATTTTAATCAAAACACGTGTTGAAATCTTATCGATTAACTTGTCATGTGTCACAGTCATGTTAATTATCCCGCTTTTATCATAATTAGATTTATCATAATTAAAATATATTTTATGATCAGCGTATATATGAATTTATAATAATAAAATTTAAAATCCATTAAATATTTAAAACAAAAAAATAGAATACAAATTTGGATCATTACTCAAAAAAATATATGAAAAACACAAAATTCAAACCTAAAAGTTATTTATTTATTTTAATTCTCATTTATTTTCAATTAAAATATTCAAAACACATGATCTTTTGCGGGTACTAAGAAATATTAACACTACTTTTCATATATTTCACACACTTTATCAACTATCTTTTTCTGTTCTGCTGCGTTAAAAACTTGGATATGCAATTCGATTACTTCGAATATGTTAACGATCTCCCATTAACTCTTTTCAAGCAAATAAAGTCTAACATTCTCTTCATATTCATCTCTCGTATATGATCTCTCAACTCTCTAGAGAAATTATGCTTCTCAAGACTCGAATCAAACGCCTCTCTACATGATTTTTACTATAATCCTTCTCATTGAGCTCATCATCGTCGAAGGTCATATCAATAGCATCAAATTTTTTTAATTGAAATATATCCTAATTAATCTAATTTACTTTTTTTTTTCCTTTTCTTAAATTGAAATAAATCTTTTTGTTTTATTTTCTTTTTCTTAAATTAAAATATATCCTAGTTAATTTTATTTTACTTTTTAATGTAAATCGATAAATTTAACATTTTTATTTATCTTTTAAAAATAGACGTATTTTTCTTTTTCTTTTAAGATTAGTAATTTTGTTATTTATAATATATTATAATCAAAACACGTGTCGAAATCTTATCGATTAACATGCCAAGTGTCGCGATCATGTGAATTACTAACTTTGACGCATCCAACTTTATATAATACGATTTTTATTTACCTTTTTGAATTTTTAGTATTAGTAATTGATCATACAATTTTTTTAATCTAAATGAAAAACATTAAAAAAACTTTTTTTCCCTTTTCTTAATTTTCTTATTTACTTGTTTGATTTTTTTTTTCTTTTTAGTATTAGTAATTGATTATACAATTTTCTTAATCATATTGGGAAACATAAAATAAAATTATTTTCCTTTTATGTTTTTAAAATTAATTTTTAGATTTATGTAAACATTACGTTAAAATCTATTTGGTTTAATTTTTAACACGTCTCAAAATCTGATCGATTAACTTGACACGTGTCACGAACATGTTAATTACTAACTTTGAAGCATCCTACTTTATAATATTATTATTATTATTATTATTATTATTTACCTTTTTGATTTTTTGATTTTCTTTTTAGTATTAGTAATTGATCATACAATTTGCTTAATCTAAATGAAAAACATTAAAAAACAAATTATTTTCCTTTTTCTTAATTTTCTTATTTACTTTTCTGATTTTTTTTTATTTTCTTTTAGTATTAGTAATCGATTATATAATTTATTTAATCTAATTGGTAAACATAAAATAAACTTATTTTCCTTTTTTGTTTTTAAACTTAATTATTAGATTAAACATTATGTTAAAATCTAATTGGTTGGATTTTTTTAACACGTGTCAAAATCTAATCGATTAACTTGTCACGAGCATGTTAATTAGCAATTTTGACGCATCCAACTTTATATAATAAGATAGCGCAAAAGTTCTAAAATACTAATCGGAATTGAAATGAAATAACACTAATAATCAATTCTCAACTATAAAATGGTATTTATTTGATGCTCGAAAAATAATATAGAAATCTGCATATGACACCGGACATCATCATCTAGTCATAACAGAGATATGTAATGTCACTTAAGTATATTTTTTTTTTTTACGACCACTTTAAGTTTATTTTAGGGAAAATTTGGTGAATAACCATAAAAAAACTATAATTTACTCACCCATAACCAATTTTTCTCTCTACCTCTTCCTATCTCTCTGTAAGAAATTGATTACTTTCTTAATTATAATTTTTTTTGGTTATTCACCAAATCAACCCTTTATTTTAGGGGCTCAAAAGGAGCCAGTAAAAAAAAACTGGGATATCTTATTCTTTAAGAGGTCCCCTTGGCTCGACATTATCAATATCGGGGGTTTCCGTTTTACTCCCTCTCATCAAATATATTTTAAAATTCTTACACATTTAATTAAAAAAAAATTGCTAAAAAAATAAAAATAAAAATAAACAATTGAATTCTTTTCGTCTCTATTTTTTAATTCTTTTATTTGAGTTAAATGTAGTTTGGTTTAAATTATATTGTTTTTATTTTCCATGACTAATTAAAATATCTTCCTTTTTTTATTTTTCGACAGCAATTAAAATATCTTCTTTTAAATCATTGATTTTAATTAATATGCAATACTTTGAAAATAGAAAACATCAATCTTAATAAAACAAAAATCTAAAAATCAGTCTTCTGAAACTGAAGAGCGCAATTTTTTTGGTCAACAGATTATAACCCTTTCATAAGAGTTATCTTAATTAAAAACTAGTTTTGGTATGAAAATACCAATTTATGAAATAGCCTAAATTAAATTAGTAGGTAATAAAATTTGCTTTGCTGATTATGACGTCAGTACTTTGCCAAGTCAAACTCGTTCCATTGAGCTTTTCTCCTTCTGACTCTACTAAGCAACCTTACCTACTGCATTTTGAAACTATCTAAACTTCTCGAATCGTACTTGTTCCATCCAAAGTTCGTCTAAACATTTTTCCTCTTAATTTGAATACACAAACTTACAAAAGTATTTTTAAACCACACTATATTTTATAAGTAACAAATTAGTAGTATATGAAAACTAATGTAGATATCAATGCAACCGAGTCATTTAACGCATCCATTATCCAATCAGCTAAATCAATGATTTCATTGTGAAAGAGCATTTAAAAACGAGTAATGGTGCGTCTCTAAAGCAAACCAAACAGAGAAGTTTGCATGTATAATTATTTATTGTCCATATATATATATGTATGTGTGCTGGTTAGCAAAAAAAAAAAAAAAAAAAAAAATTTGAGTATGTGATTAAAAAAGAAAAAAAATCATTTACCTCTTTTCATGAACACTCACGCCTATCTTCGTTGTCACAAACGTAAGGGCCGTTCTCCATTTCGTATCATCGGTATGATCTGTTCCCACTAATTCCTCCAAATTCTTACCAAAAGTTTCTGTCTGATTCCTAACCGTGTGAACATCGACTTTGTAGAACACTGGAAACACCACCAATTTCCCTTCCACCACGCGTTCTTTGATCGTTGCCAACTCATTTAAGCACCACCTCGAGTTCGAGTACAAGCTTGAGATGACCGCGATCGCAATGCTCGACTCCTTGATCCTCTGGAAAAATATGGTCAAATCTTCTCCCATAGTCGCGTGATTGTCGATGTAAACATTGATTCCTTCTCCTTTCAATTCCTTCTCTAGATGACTTATAAAGCTGAGTCGGAGCTGCTCTCCCCGGAAGTTTATAAACACTTTGGGTTTTGGCGTTGGGTGGACTACATTGGAGGAGGTTGCCTTCGACATCAGAGTTTTTATTTTTTCGTCGGGGGATTTGTTTTAGTTCGACAACGTTTTCGGAATGTATGGAGTGGAAAGTCTTCTTGTAATAACTACGGATATGAAGATATATATGAACACATTCAAGATTTCGATATCTGCAGATCGGTTATTAAAATAAACATCAATTATTAATGAATTTAAATATCTTAAAATTTAATTCTTTAGTTAAAAGATTTCGCTAGTGCAATGACTTATATATGACTCTTTGTTTTTTTATGACTCATTGTTTGTTTGTTTGACTTTTTGGTTTTTGTTTTTGTTTGGATACCTGCGTTCTAGTCGCCGGAGATTTTCCCTAAAATCCAAAGACTTCACTCTCAATTTCTCTAAGTAATGAATATCGTACCCTTATTTGTTGAAATCAAGAAAAAATTTCCTAATGCAAAATATGCAATCTAGATTAGTTTGGTTCGGTGTTTAACTGGCAACAATTGATGCTATTTGTCTGCATTTTGATCAGAATTTTTTTGGTTATCCATTACAAGAGATGAGTGAGATATCTGTTCAGTCGTGCAAAAATTGTCCTCAATATATGTCTTAATTAACAATAAATATCTACTCGTTATTCTAAAACAATCTCCATACATTACATGTTTCGTATATCTGCATCATTTTCATCTCTTGCACACAAGAATATAATAAACAGTAGTTAAAAAAAGAACATAGAAAATAACCTATATACAAAAACTATTTTACTATACAGAACTTAATAAGATCAAATATAACTAAAGAAAACAAAAAAAAATTGATAAAATTGCAACAAGAAAAAAAAGAACAAAAAATATATTCAAGAGAAATCAAAACACGAAAACACATGAATATAGAAACTCGAAAGAGAGAGAGAGAGTTAGAGAAAGAGATGAGATTTTTGTATATCAACCCAAAAACTGGCGCGTTTGAGGAAAAAACCAAAATATTTTAGAGTCAATTTGCTCAATATACATATTGAAACTTGAAATTAAAGATATGGCCATTACGATTTGGAAACCAAGAAAATAACCAAAAACCCTAATCTCTATAATATTTTGAACGAAAATATCTTTGCTGAACAATGTTTTTTTTTCCCGACTACTGTGTTTGTGTTTGTTCTCCAATTCTATACTATTTTATCATTATTATATTCTATATTATCGGTAATATTTTGTCTTTTGTGCTATATTATTTTATCTTGAAAAATAGTATAATCATATACTCTACCCAACCTTGATGAATTATTCTTTCTAAATCATTTTGAGATTGCAATAGTTATGCAAATAAATTGATGGTGCTTACAACTAGTTTGCAATACATATTAATCAATTCATTAACAATTAGTTTGCAATACATACTAATCAGTTTAAATATATATTTACATTAATCAACGTGAATAACAGAGGAAAATACAAAAAAATATAGTATAATCCCGGAATGGTTTTCTTGTGGCTAATCTCTAATCGCAAACTGTGACTCGCTTAGCAAAAACAAAAAATCAGCTTAGCTAAAGCGTTATTTTCCCAATCAGAGATTAAAAAAACACAGCTCCATCCATAGAGTCACCATCAATTATTCCTTCTTCTCCATCTTCTTTTTCTTCATGTTGTTCCTCTACACCCTCTTCATTCTTTTGTTCATCTCCGTTTTCTTATTCTGCTACTACCTCATGAGACGAAGAAAAAACAAAAATCAGCTTACCAAATAAACGCATGATACTACTATAGACTACTATAAAATCCAATAAAATATACTACTATAAAAAACACATAAAATAGAAACCAACCAGCATAATCTCCTTCTCAAGCTATCACACGATATTAACAACAACCAACCAGCATAATCTCCTTATCAAGCTATCACACGATATTAACCATTTGCTGTCTAAGAAGAAAGTAAACACATTACCAAGCTGATGAATTTTATAAACAAACATATCTTTATCCAAGAGAAATCAAACTCGCAATTTAAGCAAAAGCCAAATTACAGTCTTAATTTGAAATAGTTTATGAGCTAGTTTCTGGAAAATCAATCACCCCCAAATCAAATAGGAAAGCAAAATATCCCTAACACGACTGATCAAATAAGGATTAGAAAAAAAGAAAAATACTTTTACCAGTTGTAGGGTCAAACCGAGACCACATCTTTGTTCGAAACTCGTGATCGATCCTGACATAGACTCGCTCAATTTCTCAATATTTTATCAATGATTGAGTAGAGTAGAGATGGACTTGAGCATAAATTGAGATAAGAAACATATTAAGATGAGAAAAAGAGAGAAACAAGGAAGATGCGAAAATAGTCGCAAAACATGTATAATCAATTAGAAGATTTTTATTTTTATTTATATTACGTAAAATTCTAAATTTTGAATAATACTTATTCTAAGTTTTGTAAAAATATAGATATTACTTTTTGATTTTAAATAATTTTTTATTTTTATACTTATATACGAAACATAATTTAATAAATGATATATGATTTTAGATCATTTCCCTTGTTATAAAAATAAATTCGAACACATGCATTATTCTACACCTGCATTGATAATTAAAATAAACATCAATTATAATGGAAAATATCTTCAAATTTAATTTTAATAAAAAAAATTCGTTAGGCATTGACTTATATGACTGTTTGTTTATTTGACTTTTTTGGGAGGATAAGAGGGTGCACATGCATCCATTGCTTTTTAAAACATTAATGTGTACAACCATTAAATTTTTAAAAATTTCTCATATTCTTTTAGATAATCCAATCAATTCATTTTAAAAAAAAAACCAAAAGAAGGAAAACAAATTAAACCTAGTTAAAAAAAAAAATCAACCAAAGTCTTTAAAACCTGGCTATATTTTCTTAATTTTTCACTAAAAAGTTCATGCCTTTCTAACTTATGCGTAGAATTATATTAATATATTATATCGTGGCTCATTTGTGTAATTTGACGTTGATTTGTATTTTCATCCCAACATCATCGCATTGTTGTTGCCACTTAATGACGACATTAACTGGCGTATAAGTTCGACACTGGTCCATGTTATAATCCATTGAAGTTGGATCTTCATAACCGGCTCAGTTCATTAGACCATAGGTGGTCAGGACTCCTAAGTCTAATAGAATTAGTAGATGTTTTCTTTTTTCTTGTAGAAGTAGTAAAATGACTATTTCATTTTCTATCCTTTTATGTAATCACTATATAAAGAGACATTTGGTCCTTAAATAATAACACATAATTCATTCGATTCACAACACGTTATCAGCACGAGTTTGCTCTGATAAACCCTAGCAGCCGCCGAGCATAAACCCTAAGTTCCGCCGCCGTTCGCCGCCGTTCGCCTCCGATAAGTTTTCCGAGGTCTTTAGCTCCCGGTTCTTTTCCATTCAACCCAAAAGAAGGATCAAAGGTAGAAACAAAATCTCTAAAACCTAGAACATAAAAATCGAATTCTGACCTAATATTATCAAACCCTAAAAATCGATTCTTCCATGTTCTACTTGTTTGATCTTTTGAGAGCTTGAAATCGAATTGAACCTAAGCTAAACTAGAACCCTAAAATCGGATTGCTTGAAATAGATTGATTGCTTGCACATCTTAAAATCGAATTTGGACCTAAGCATATAAGAACCCTAAAATCGAATTTAGCCAAATCATAATTTAACTTGGAATTGCATGATAAAATCGGACCATTAAAATTTTGTTGGCCAAAACCGAAAATCATAGATATTGCTTGCTAGGATTGAATTTGGAAAATTCTCTTTTTGTTTGATCACATAGAAATCGCAAATTGGAAATTGCCTTATTTGTTTTGGAAAGTTTCCTTATTTGAAATTTGGACAATTGCCTTATTTTGAATTTGAAAAATTTCCTGTTTACTTTTATCACCTAGAATTGCATGTTAGGATTAAAAAAAAATTGGAAACTTGCTTGAATTAAAATCGCATGATAAATGCATAAATTAAAATCGGTTGAAAGAAACCCTAAAATCCTAAGAGAAAAACCGATGCTTGATTTCAAATGTCGAAAGTCAACAATTTGGACTTCGCAGCCCTTAATCTCTCAGGAGATAATTACTTTCAATGGGCTTTAGATGCAAAGATCATCCTGAAATCAAAAGGGCTCGGTGAATGCATTAATGATGCAAATAACGAATCCGAGAGGAATAGGTATAAGGCGATTTTAATCATACGCCACCATCTCGTTGAGAGTCTCAAAGATCAATACTTGACGCTTGAGGATCCTCTTGATCTCTGGAAGTAGTTAAATGCAAGATATGATCATCAGAAGATGGTTATACTGCCTAAGGCCAAATATGATTGGCTTAACTTAAGGCTCCTGGACTTTAAGTCCGTGGATGAATACAACTCTGCCCTATTTAAGATAGTTTCAAAATTGAAGCTATGTGGCGAGATTGTGACAGAGAAGGATATGCTTGAAAAGACCTTCTCGACCTTCCACTCAAGCAACGTGTTGCTACAGCAACATTATCGTGAGAAAGGCTTCACGACCTATGCAAGTTTGATCTCTTGTTTATTGCTTGCGGAGCAGAACAATGAATTGCTGATGAGAAACAGCGAAATGAGACATCCTGGATCAACCCCACTTCCTGAAGCCCACGTGGCCGAGGACACTAAGATGGAAACCGAGGCAAACCATGTCCAGAGATACCAAAAGGATAATGGCCGTGGACGTGGAAAGAGACAAGGGTGTGGTCGCTACCACCCATATGGTCGAGGGAATGGCCGCGGATCTGATTTTAACTGCGGTCGAGGCCGTGGCCGAGGACGTGGCCACGGGAACCAAACTGGACATCAGTCCAACCCGACTAAGTCTGTTTGCCATCGATGTGGGATGGACTATCATTGGGCCAAGACATGTAAGACTCCCAAACACCTTGTGAAACTTTATCAAAAGAGTGTTAAAGGGAAGAATCCAGAAGCCCACATGATCCAGCATGATAAGGAAGGCGACTTCGATCATGAACGTGATGACCTTATGGATGATCTCATGGAGACATCAGATTGTTTAAAATAGGCATTAAAATTGTTTTGCATTCATGTTTTGTTTTCATTTGGATTTATGTCTTTGGATTTGTTTGGATTTGCTTAATTAATAGTTAATGGCTTTTAAGACATAATTCTTGTTTTTAAATGAAAGGCAACATGGATGAATTCGTGGTGGATAGTGGGTCAAGCCACACGATTTTAAAGGACAAGAGATATTTCATAAATCTTACATTAAAAAAGGCCAATATAAGTACTATAGCAGGCATGGCCGGCCTAATAGAAGGCTACGGCCAGGCCAATGTCCTATTGCCTAAGGGGATGCATCTAGAGATTGCGGATGCATTGTTTTCCCCCAGCTCAAAGAGAAGCCTATTGAGCTTTAAAGACATTCGAATGAATGGTCTTCATGTTGAAACAATGGACGAAGGAAACCGAGAGTTCCTCCAAATAATTAAAATCGTCCAAGGCCAAAAAAAAGTCCTAGAGACTATACCTGCTATAGCTACCGGCTTATATTGCACTAAGGTCAATATGATTGATGCCAATGCCACCGTAAACCAAAAGTTTACGGATAGGTTCAACCTATGGCACGACCGGCTGGGACATCCCGGGTCGAATATGATGCGAAAATTGATAGACAATACTTATGGGCACGCCTTGAAAGAAAGGAGAGTAATCCCAAAGAATCTTACTTGTGCCTCATGTTCACAAGGGAAACTCATTGTAAGGCCATCACCAGTGAAAGTGACAAAGGAAACAATAAACTTCCTGGAAAGAATTCAAGGAGACATATGCGGACCAATACACCAACCTTGTGGGACATTCCGATATTTTATGGTCCTCATTGACTCATCTACAAGATGTTCATATGTATGCTTATTGTCATCACGGAATATGGCATTTGCGAGACTCCTTGCTCAGATAATACGCCCAAGGGCTCACTTTCCAGACTTTCCTTTTAAGACCATACGAATGGATAATGCTGGTGAATTCACTTCCCAAGCGTTTAATGACTATTGTATGTCCATGGGGGTAAGTGTTGAATACTCCGTGGCACATGTACATACACAAAACGGCTTGGCCGAGTCATTTATAAAACGCATACAGTTGATTGCTAGACCATTACTCATGAGGTCAATGCTTCCTGTATCCGCTTGGGGACATGCTGTCTTACACACTGCCGAACTAATTCGCATCAGGCCATCTAGTGACCATAAATATTCCCCATCCCAATTATTATCGGGACAAGAGCCAGACATTTCCCATCTTAAGATATTCGGTTGTTCAGTTTATGTGCCGATTGCACCACCACAGAGGACTAAGATGGGACCTCAAAGGAGGATGGGGATATATGTTGGATATGATTCACCCATGATCATAAAGTACCTTGAGCCGATCACCGGAGATTTATTTAAGGCCAGGTACGCGGATTATCATTTTGACGAATCCGTTTTTCCAACATTAGGTGATGGAAACCGCCTGGTAAAAGAAATTGCATGGAATAAAACATCCTTAAAATGGCAAGATCCTCGGACTCGTGAAAGTGATTTAGAGGTCCAAAAGATAATACATTTGCAAAAGTTAGCTATACAATTGCCAGATTCCTTTGCAGACCCAAAGAGGGTAATGAAATCATATATACCAGCCGTGAATGCACCAATTCGTATTGATGTCCAAGAAGGACCGAGTCAAGCGGCTACTGAGTCTAAACCACGATTGAAATGTGGAAGACCAATTGGTTCCAAAGATAAGACTCCTCGGAAATTAAAGAAAGGTGCTGAAATTCAGACCGAGGAGATAGTGGACGTTCCAGACATAAATGAACCTAAGGTGCCGGAAAATGTTGCTTGGGACGCCAAGCTTCATGGACCTGAAGTTCCTGATAACAAAGAGATCGCGATCAATTATGTCTCGTCTGGAATCCAATGGAACAGAAAGAATGTCGACATTGATGAAATATTTGCATGCAATGTAGCACTTGAGCTCATGAATGAGGATCTAGAACCCACGTCCATTTTAGAGTGCACTCGTCGATTAGACTGGAATAAATGGAAAGAAGCTATAAACGTGGAGTTAAACTCTTTAAGGAAGAGAGAGGTTTTTGGTCCCATAATTCGGACACCTCGTGATGTTATACCAGTTGGACATAAATGGGTCTTTGTGAGGAAGAGAAACGAACAAGGTGAAATCGTTAGACACAAAGCACGGCTTGTGGCACAAGGATTCTCACAAAGGCCAGGAATCGATTATGAGGAGACATACTCCCCTGTGGTGGATGCAACGACTTTTAGATTCCTGATAAGTCTGGCCATAAGAGAGAAATTGGATTTGCGGTTAATGGATGTTGTAACCGCATACTTATATGGTCCACTGGATAACGAAATTTATATGAAAGTCCCAGAGGGAATAGAGCTGAAAGATAAAAGAAGTTCTCGAGACCAGCATTGTATTAAGCTGAATAAATCGCTCTATGGATTAAAACAATCAGGTCGCATGTGGTATAATAGACTAAGCGAGTACTTAGTGAAAGAGGGCTATAAAAACGATCCCATAAGTCCATGCATATTCATAAAGAAATTTGACAAGGGATTCGTAATCATCGCGGTGTATGTAGACGACCTGAACATCCTAGGAACCTCTGAGGAAATATCCCAAACGGTTGAATACCTAAAGAAGAAATTCGAAATGAAAGACTTAGGAAAGACTAAGTTCTGTTTGGGAATACAACTTGAGTACGCCAATAATGGAATCCTTGTGCATCAAATGGCATATACATAAAAGGTACTCAAGCGTTTTAATATGGACCAGGCTCACCCACTGAGTAGCCCAATGATGGTGAGAAACCTTAGTCTGGACAGCGATCCATTCGGTCCAAAGAAGAAGGATGAAGAAATCCTTGGTCCCGAAGTGCCATATCTCAGTGCCATAGGAGCGTTAATGTACTTGGCTAGTCACACTAGGCCGAACATTTGCTTTGCCGTGAACCTCCTTTCAAGATTCAGTTCTTGTCCGACCCAAAGGCACTGGAATGGGATCAAACACGTACTTCGTTACCTGCAAGGGACGAAAGATATGGGTTTGTTTTACACTAACCTTAACAATGAAGGTTTAGTTGGTTTTGCTGATGCAGGTTACCTTTCGGATCCGCACAACGGTCGATCCCAGACGGGATATTTCTTCACTCATAATGGAACAGCCATTTCATGGAGGTCCATGAGGCAGACACTCACGGCTACATCGTCTAATCACGCGGAAATATTTGTGATCCATGAGGCCAGCCGAGAATGTGTTTGGTTGAGGTCAATGACTCAACACATTAGACGAGATTGTGGGATGACAGAAGGGAAAGAAGAACCGACCAGCATGTACGAGGACAATGCCGCATGCATAGCTCAGTTGAAGGATGGATACATCAAAGGAGATCGGACGAAGCACATCTTACCAAAGTTCTTTTTCACTCACGACCTACAGAAGGCCGGTGAACTCAAAGTGCTCCAAGTCCGTTCCAGCGACAACTCAGCCGACCTAATCACTAAGTCGCTTCCAACCTCCACATTGAAGAAGCTAATGCATCAGATCGGCATGCGCCGATTAAGGGACTTAGAGTGATGATCATTTCAGGGGGAGTAATGCGTGTTGTACTCTTTTTCCTCGCTAAGGTTTTGTCCCACTGGGTTTTCCTTAGAAAGGTTTTAATGAGGCAGCATCCCCAAGCGTATTACTATGATCCCATCATCACAACCGGTTATGTCAATCAAGGGGGAGTGTTATAATCCATTGAGGTTGGATCTCCATAACCGGCCCTGTCCATTAGACCATAGGCGGCCAGGACTCCTAAGTCCAATAGGATTAGTAGATGTTTTCCTTTTTCTTGTAGAAGTAATAAAAGGACTATTTCCTTTTCTATCATTTTATGTAATCACTATATAAAGAAACCTTTGGTCCTCATAATAATAACACAGAATTCATTCGATTCACAACAGTCCACTGTTTTTTAGTAGTATTATTAACAAAACATGTTATTTAACTTTTAACAAAAAAACATGTTATTTAAGCGTGTCAAAATGTAATTAGCTAATAAAACCAAAAATAAAAAAAATTACATGCCGGCCCAATGTAGTGGACCGCCTAAAGCACCCAAAAAATTTGTTGCCCGTAAATATTAAAAGAAGCACAAAAATACATCTCAGAGAATCGAACCTTGGCAGTTGGAGAATTATGAACTACATAAACCACTATACTACAAGCTTTTTTTTCTGTAATTGATGCCCCTAAATATTATATATACAATTTGGCGCCTAAAGCTGGAGCTTTACCCGCTTTAGCCCAGGGTCGGCCCTGTTGACAGCAGCAGTATAAACAAATATCATGGTATTCAAACGTTTAAACAAATATGTTATATATTAAAATAACATATTATTAATTTTTTTATTACACATGTGATATCTATAAATAGCATGCTATGTTAAAATGTGGTTAACTGAACTGATAAACAACAAAAAATAAAAAACATAAATCACACACTATATACGTTGAAATAATTTGTTGTTTGTTAACTATACGTGTGATATACATAAAAATAATAATATGTTGTAATGTAATGAACAATTCCAAGAAAATAAAAATCAAATCTTTATGCTATTAATTGAGAAATCACTGAAAAACTTTATAAAAGGTAAAGCGTAGAAATCAGATTATGGCTTTTCTTATTAGGATTAGCATCTCTAAACCTACTACATTTTTTAATCCAAATGCTATTTTAGAGTAAATTTTTGTCATAACCCTACTCTATTTTCTACTTCGAAATAGAGTAATAAAAATTAAAAATATTTCATATTTGGAGTAGACCTTTATTCTACTCCATTTTGGAGTTGAACTTTTTTTTATTTGTAAACTGATAGATTTAAAAATTAAATATTATTATTTTATATCATTCAATATTTATAAACAATGTAAAACAGATCATTATAAATATTTTAACACTACAATTTTTATTCGAGAAGATTACAATGTAAAACAAACTTTAAATACATTACAAATGGTAAAATTAAGATAAGCAATAAAATAAATGAGTGAATTTTTAATTTTTTTTAAATAAAAGATACTAATAATAAATATAAATAAAATTTATTTAGAATATTTTTTTTTGAAATGAAAAATGAAAGTATACATTGGAACAAAACTCAATTCTATTTTTGAGTTACAATATTTTGGAATAAAAATTGAAGATATACATTGAAAATGGTCTAAGTAAAATCTCACATGGTCAACTGTGAATGTGCTAACCATTACTTTTAGTTGAAGGTTTGTTACATAATCATGTGAGACCATGTATTAATTGACCGTAGTGATTATCCAGACTGTCTACGACTTTTCAGAAACGACAACGAATGATCAATTTTATATTAGAGTGTCAGCAACTGACAATTACATTGTCGTATGGTTTATTATATAATGACCATTTCAATTACCCAAAAAGAAGATCCAATGACTAGATCGATTACCATTAAGAAGTATCCAATAGACAGATCGATTACAAAAACATAAGTATACAATGACCAGATCGATTGTTAAACAATCATATGATATACGGTATAATGATCAGACCGATTACCCAAAGAAAAAGAAGTAAACAATCAACATATCGATTACCAAAAAAAGTATACTCTGACCTGGTCAATTACCCAAAAAATTAAGTATACAATGAACAGATCCATAACAAAAAAATTATAAACAATGACAAGATCGATTACCCAAAAAAATATATATAGAATGACCAGATCCATTACAACTTAATATACAATGACCTGACTGATGACCAAAAATATAAAAAAAGAATGACCAGATCGGCCACGACTTTTATTTCCTACGAGGTCGTTCGCACCGGGCAGATATGAAAATCAATTATGCACATGTTTAATAATTGCAGTTTTTTTTTCTTGAACAACGTATCTTCCTTCCTTTTTTTTTTGCTGATTTTTTTTTTTTTTGGATTAACAAACTTAACTATTGTTTTAGTTCCAACGTTACTGATAAGTTAGTAGACTGCTTATGAAATCTATTTTTTTTTTTTTTTTTTGAAACCGGTTTTATGAAATCTAACTTTTTTTGTTTTTCTTTTGTCATGAATCAGGCAGAATTTAAACTTGGATGGTTACACATAGATAGTACACTAACACTGTAACACAGATTAATGGAAACTATCTAATTGACAGAAAGAAGTGATAGCATATTATCATAAGTGATAATTCAGGAAAAGTATTAAAATAATTTACTCTATCTCTTCTTTTTTTATAAGATGTTTTAGAATTTTCAAATTTAATTGTTCACAAGTTTCAATACAAAATATATTTATTTATTTGAAATAAAAAATCTTTCAAATGAGATTTTTTATTTTAAAAAATTATTTTTAACTTGAAAATAACAAATAAGGCATGTTAAACAAAAAAGTCAAATTTAATGCGCAATATAACCCGCTATTATCATAGTTAAGTTATTTAAATTAGCCTAATGCTCTATCACTGGTGTTGAGAGAACTTTTTTCCGAAAAGTTGATAATCGATCATATTTAAAAAGAAAATTAGGTAGATAACTTAATTTTGACACTTATGCAAAAATGATAAAGTGAAAAAATTGTAAATAAGTACATTTTTTATTTGCTTTTTTTAATTAAATAACGTGGTATTTTATAAAATACCATGTTATCCATTAAGTTGTATGTTATTTATTTAATTATTTTTTATCTTTATTTTATATTTATCTTATTGTCAACACATCTAGTTATTGTGCGCAAAATCAACTTTCAGTTATTTACGAATTTGCACACCATGTTACTTTATAAACAAGTGCCAAAACTAAATCAGTTAATCTATTATTTTTATAATACCATATATTTCGTTAAAAACAAAATACAATATTTATAACAAAACCGAGAATTAATTGCACATTAGACATAGACAGAGAGGGTGAGGGAAACTGATATTTCAGACCAAAAAGGATTCGAGAACCTGCATAGACAAAAAAATCAATGGAGACCTCATGCGCGAATCAACATGAAGTATTCATCGATTTCAGCTCGGAGGATATCCGCTATTCCTTCGCCAGCCATCTCTCGGCCGCTTTCCGCCGGAGTAATCTCTCCGTGTTCGTCAGAGAAGACATCATCAGCGGGGCAGTGACGTCGAAGATCGATTTTCGGTTACCCGATGCGACTCAGTCGGCGATTGAGGGAGCCAAGGTTTTTGTGGTGATTTTCTCTGAGAGCGACGCGTCCTCGCCGCTCTTCTTGGAAACGCTCGTGAAGTTCTTGGAGCGGCGTAAAGACGGCCTGGTCGTGGTGGTTCCGGTCTTCTATGGTGATGTCACTCCATCGATCATTGAGCAACAGATCGGAGAGGTTTTTTCCAAGCACCTGAGTTTGTTCTCCGACCAAGAACTGCTAGCAAGATGGGGAAACGGTCTGATTGAGGCGGCGAACTTACAAGGCCATAAGTCAAATGATCAACGAAAGTAAGTTTATATATTATTAAATTAATATTTATTTACTGTTTACTGTTTCATATATCTAAACTTCTTGAAGGAATCACCGTAAATTTACAGAACTTGATTTTAATTCATTTAGTGGACTTGCAAAAAAAAAAAAAATTGGAGCCAACATGCATTATACTTTATATGTGATTTGAATCAGGCTGGTGACAAAACAACAAAATTAGTACTATCCTAAACTATGTCCTAGTCATCGAGTTGTGAATTTCTTTTTAATCAATGATTTATATTTATTTATTTTTTGTGTTAAGGCAAATTTAAATCATAGAAACTTCAAATGCAGACGAATTAAAATATTATGATTGATAAAATATAGAAGAGTGGGAAATTGTGATTTGCCCTCTAATACTGGAAACACTTTCAACCATTTTAAGTAGGTTTCAAGTCAACCATACTATATATAGTTCCATCATACATGTATAATGCTAGGTTTGGAAAGTGAGGATTTATCAACGGAAATGCAGTGGTTATTTCTCATTATCCTTTGTGGAGATATCCATATGTATTCATACATGGTTACTTGATATGATATAAAATAAGTTTCTTTTCTTTTTAAACTACTACTATATTAACAGAAATATAAAAGATTAAAATAACGCCATGTGTTAACAACTTGCAGTGACTCAGAGTTAGTGGAAGAGATTGTTGCGGATGTGCGCGAGAGGCTGTATCCAACAGGTAAGATCGGGTTTTACACAAGGTTCGTCGGGATTGAAAACTTGTTTCGCAAGTAATCTCATGACATCTACCGGCTAGGGATATGGGGTATGCCTGGCATAGGCAAGACTACCATCGCTCAAGCAGCCTTTAACCTAATGTCTCAGGACTTTGAAGTTCATTGCTTCCTCGAAGACTTCCACGCAGCGTATCATGAGAAAGGACTATACAAATTGCGTGAAGAATATTCTTTCGAAAAACTAAGAGATAAAACAGTTCTTGTTGTTCTTGATGACGTGCGTAATCCTATGGAAGCCGAGTCTTTCCTTGGAGGATTTGATTGTTTTGGTCTCGCAAGTTTAATAATCATCACATCCCGAGATAAACAAATTCTTCACCAGTGTCATGTTGAGGGTCTTTACGAGGTACCAGCCTTAAACAAGAAGGAGGGTCAACAGTTATTCAACCAGTTCGCGTTTCCTGAAAAAGAACCAAGTGATGATAGTAATCTAATAGAAATGTCAAAGAAGGTCGTTGAGTATGCAAGTGGGAATCGTACAGCTCTCTGCTCCTATGGCAGAGAGCTGGAGGGGAAGACGAAGCCAGAAGAAATGGAAGTTGAGTTCGAAAAGATCAAGAGATATCCTCCACAGGAGATTATCGATGTGTTCAAAAGCAGCTATGATACGCTCAGCGACCACGAGAGGAGCATTTTTCTAGATATTGCTTGTTTCTTTAAAGATGAAAAATTGGACTACATCTTGAGAATACATGAAGGTTGTGGTTTTTTTCCTCACGTTGGAATTGATCGTCTCGTTGATCAGTCTCTATTGGTGATATCAGAGGACAAAAAGGTGGAGATGCATAATTTGATTCAGGATGTTGGTCGGGAAATCGCCAAAGCAGAAAATAATCAGACAGCGAGTCGTTGCAGACTGTGGGAACCTTCAAGCATCAAGTCATTACTAGAAGACAGTGAACCTAAGGTGTTTACTGATTCACAATCTGTAATATACAAATCCTTCTTTATCAATCTGACCTTCTTGTGTATGTTTTTGTAGGAAACTGTAATTATTGAAGGAATATTTCTTGACACGACAAACCTTAACGTTTCTGTTCATCCTATGGCGTTTGAGAATATGTATAATCTTAGGCTGTTGAAGATTAACAGTTCAAGCTCTGAACCTGCTCAAGAACTCCATTTCCGTGAGGGACTAAAATGTTTGCCTTATGAGCTCAAGCTACTTCACTGGGAGAATTATCCGTTGCAATCGTTGCCTCAAGATTTTGATCCAAGCCACCTTGTTGAAATCAACATGCCTTATAGTCAGCTTCAAAAACTCTGGGTAGGAACCAAGGTAAGGCTAAATTCCGAGAACGTAAATATATTTTCTTTCCTCTTACGTTAATTGATCTATAGTATGTGTTTTTGTGTATGTGTTTTTGTGTTGTTTTACAGAGTCTAGCGAACTTAAAGATAATGAATCTTAGTCATTCTCAGCACCTGGTTGAAGTTGATGAACTCTCGAAAGCTTGTAGTCTTGACCAAATCTATCTTCAAGGGTGCACAAGTTTGGAGAGCATCCCAGACACTGATCGGCTAAAGAATCTTCAACATTTGAACCTCTCTGGTTGCACAAGAATCAATCGTGCAGAGATTAATAAGAAAATAAAAGGACTGGATTTAGAAGGTGGATTGAGAGAAACAAGTCCTAAGTCAATGGTGTTCTCCAAGTTAGTAGAGCTGGAACCTGAGGATAACAAAAAAAGCTTCTGAATTATTATTATTATTTTTGTAAAGAATCTTGCCTTTGGTACTTTTGGATTGTGAATCTTGCTCTGTTTTGTTTGCGTAGAGGACAAGCTATTGTACTTACTAAAGACCAACCCGTTAAAAGCTAAAATTCCCAACGATAATAATGTTTTGATGAATTCATCAAAATAACATATTAACCCAAAGATTAAAAAAATGATTTAGCATTGCCTCGCAAATGAAAAGCCAAATTATTTGGGATGCTTGCTTCGTTCTCTATCTCTACCATTGTCAGATGCACATTAAGCAACCCTTGGTTCATGCGTTGCTTAATGTACGTAGAGATCATCAACATTGTCTTGTTAAGATATCGAAGAGCTGTCTTCTTGTTTACTATCATCTCTTCTTGGAGGTGAATCAAAATTCTGTATTCCACTCTAACATTCGGAGCTTCACCAGACTAATACACCAGAGAGACCCGGGATCAAGAACATAAATAGAACCCAAAATATATTTTTATTGCAAGAATCAAATGAATCAGACAAAACTCCTTATGTAAAAACGTTTCTTTCGCAAAGCCAATTAACAAATCTCAAAGTTTTTCTCTCGTTTGGAAAACTTTATCTGATAAATCACCAAAAAATTCTCCGTCTCTCTCTATCCCTCTCGCATATAACCTAAACTGACAAAAAATGTATAAAAAAGCTGCACTTTGATCATTGGCTTAGTAAATTGTTAGCTTCATTTTAGGGAAACTCAATCTCCAAAAGTCAATGTGAACCATGTGAACTTATTCTCCGTTTGGTAATCCATTGGATTCACCAGCATCATGCTCTGAAACTATGTTAGATATTTTTTCACCACGTTTACCATCCTCCGATCTAGGAGTTGCATCAATTCTTGCCTCCCAAGAAACATCTTCGACAGACTCATACAACAAAGAAAAGCCGCATTTCGTCACCTCACATTCTGTAACTTCACTTGTACCATTTGTGACTTCAAATTTGAGGGAAACACCAGTAGGAACATATTCTTTCTCATGTTCCTCTTCTTTGCGTTTCTTGGTATTGAACCAACTGGTGTAGCCAATGAAGACGTGGTCTGACTCAACCTTCTTTAGCTCTTCTTCATCGCCTGGCTCAGACCAACCACCAACAATGAAACTTACACGCCTCAAGTTTATGTCGGCATGATCAGCGTATTGACATGTGCATTTCACTTGGAGACTGTTGGTTTGGTCTTCAAACCCCTCAAACGAGACTACAGCACATAGAGCTACTCCATTTAATCTACCTTCCTTCCAATCTCGAGGCAGCTTGAGGTTTAAAACTGATCCAACTGCTTTATGGTTGAACCACATAGGTACTTCGCATCCCGGAAAGCAAGTACCCATCAAAGAATTGAAAACAAAATCCTGAAAATTGATGGAAAAATATAATAAAATATGGTGTTTCAGGACATATCAAAGATCAATGAGAGAATAAGAGAGGAGTACCTGATTATAGCGATCATCTGACATCGACCGGCCTTTCTTTTGAATGTAAGATATGATGGCATTCTTTGAGACTTGTTCAAGTTTGTCGCAGTTGGTGAAAATCAATGTGGAATGAATATTCTCTGTTGGCCTAGGAAGCGCTAGTGGACTCGTGACTGTTCTCAATGAGGAACAACCATGCGCATCCAAGCATTGAAGATTTGGTGGAAGCTGAAGCGATGTGAGATTCTTACAATACTTTAACTCGAGCCATTTCAGATGGCTCGTGTTAAATTGCAGGTTCTGGATTTTATTGTTCTTGCTTAAGCATAAGCGGTGCACGAAGAATAAGGATGAGCTGTTAATAGTGATTGGGATATCTTTTACTGATGTTCCATCAAGAAGCAAAATCCGTAAGTTTACCATGCCCTCCTTAACATCGGGAAAAATCTTGAGCTTCGAACAACGAGAGAGTTTGAGTTCTTGAAGAGATGTCAGCTTCCCTAGAAAATTAGGAAGAGCTTCCAGGTTTTTGCAGTCTTCCAGATTCAATAAGATAAGTCTCTGGAGATTACCAATGGCTAAAGGAAGTTCATTAATTGCAGTGCCGTTTAAGTACAGAGTTTCTAACTTATCTGAAATCACACAAAAGTTCTTCAGCTTTGAACATCCACTGAGGATGAGAACTTTCAAGGAATCCATATTGATCACCGGCAAAGATGAAAGACTTGTGCATTCTTTTAAGTTCAAGAAAACAAGACTTTTCATATCTTTCATCTCCTCGGGTAACTCCTCCAAACTTGTGCAGCCTTCAAGGTTTAGTCTCAAAAGATTTGGTGCTTTTGATAAACCTGACAAAGAACTCAGTTCAATCGAGTGGCTGAGATCGACCCACTTTAGTTTTGGTGCATCCTGTTACAACCAAAGAGATTTCAACACCATCATTCACAAAAAAATACTTTAAGCTGATTGGAGAGATACAAACCTTAGAACCCTGCCATACACTGGTAATTTTGCTGTAAGGCAAGCTAAGATCGATAAGATTCTTGGGGTTGAAGTTTGATGGAAGTTCCTCCCCTGGAAATTTCATCCAGTAGATATATCGAATAATATTATCTTCCGGGAACTCGAGCCCATCGGGTAAGTTTAACTTGCACTCGGCTTCACCATTTATAGGTTCAGTGGAACTGTAGACTTTAAGATACCGTAGATTGCTCATACCGATAAATGCTTGGTTGTCTAAGGGCTTTTCATTCATTTTAGACATGTCTATGGCAATACCCCTAACCTCTTCTTTTCCCTGTTGATAAAGTAAAATCACCAAAAGTTATTGAAAGTACATATAGAACTCTACCAATAAATCAGGTCCCAAACTCTAAATTCCTTATCTCACCTCTTTGTTTTCTAACGCATCAGTTGACTCTCCAAATTTCGACGGAAATAGCCAATACTTCCCTTCACTTGTTCCAATAAGTTCATTGCACATTGTAAACAATAGATCTTGCATCTCAACTCGGCCATCATATACGTGAATCAAGAACTTGTCCTCGAGATCTCTAATTTCGGTGCCACCTTTAGCAGATTCTTGGTCAAAAGAATCCAGTAAATTTATAATGTAATCTTCATCTTGTGATCTAAAGAAACAAGCTATTTCAAGAAACGCATCCTTCTGCTGCTCATTTAGTTCACCGTAACAGATTCTCAACTCTTTCCTGATCTCCGGATTCAGAATTTGTGTCAGTGTTCCAAGTCTTTCTTCCCATTGATCTTCCTCTTTCCCCATAAGCTCCCTAGCATATGACTCGAGAGCTAAAGGGTTACCTCCTGCATACTCCAAGAACTTTCTAGACAGCTCCAGGAAGTTTCCCTCAAGAGTAGTACAGATTTGTGCTCTAAAGAGCTCTAAGCTCTCTCTGTCATTCAACCCGGGGACCTCGTAGATATTGCAGGTAAGTCCCTTAAGTAGTGACTTGTCCCGTGTAATGATGACGATCCTGCTCCCTTTCTTAATCCAGTCCCGGTTCCTTAGAACCTCATCGATCTGTTTCTTGTCACTCACGCCATCAAGAACAACCACAACTTTCTTCTGGAGTAGGCGATTCTTACAAACCTCAAGTGGACTTCCATTTGCAGAATTTATGTCTTCATTCAGTAAACCTTCCACTAGTGTCTTCTGCAGCCATTCTAATCCTTGCTCGTTCGACTTCTCGCGTGCAAACTCGATAAGCACGTGATGTCTGATCTTTGTCTTCAACTTTTCCAACAGTTTCTTGGCGAGATAGGTTTTGCCGATTCCAGCCATCCCGACAATCCCAACAACACGAGTTTCCTTGTCATTGCACTCCACATCAATATTTTCTTCCAATTGCTTTAGGCGTTGTCCTCCTGATTTGGTAATGTTTGGTGCTCGGTTAGAGCTTTCTTCGGGTTTAGGGTCTTTTCCTCCTCTTTCTTGGGGTATAGGGTTTAATTTTCTTAGAGATAGATCTTTTGTTAGGGCATTCTTAATCTCTTCGATGATCTCATTGAGGAAAGCAACTTCGTCCCTGCAACGATACGGAGATATTGGAATTAAACTTGGTTTGTGGTCAAGATTAATTAGATGGGTGAATGATCCAATTAAACAAAATTGTACCAAACCCAAGGAAGCCTAATTTGATCCAACTTACATAGTATTGTTAAGAAATAAAAGACATGAAAAGTAATCTAGAACATGAAAAAATATGAAAATATCTAGACACTATGGTAGAATTATAGAGACATATAAGCATTTCGGATCATTTGTAAAATACTTTTGGAGTTGATACTTTTTTTTTGATAAGCAGAGAGGTGATCCGGGGTTTTTACCATCTTCTAGAATGAGTGTAGGCGTCGAGTAGTTCAATTACCAGATTTTGTAATGGATCTAAAGCATGGTACCATCTAGTCGAAATGGAGGTGATTATAAATTCTATGTTTAATGGGAATCGATATCTTATCTAGACCAATATAATAACTCCTTGATAAGTAATATATTCATACCCAAAATTTGTAAACTAAGTAAAAAATTGAAGTGAAAGCAAATTGAAAAATTAGAACAGTGTTCTAAAAACATAAGTTAAATATTGTTTTTAGATAATCTTTCCAATAACAAAAGAAATTTCAGAAATATTTCCAACCTTTATTAATCAAGTCGTTGTAATTTGAGCAAACCCTTTTTTCCGACGTTAGACAACTATAATTCACAATTATTTTACTTTATCCAAATAAATATCCAACTTTGATTTGATTTGACAGAATAATACTCAACGTTAGCCAAACATGTATAGTTTGTGGTTGCTTTTTTTGGAGAAAATTGCGTAGTCGCAAATTCTACCAAAACTTGTGGAAAATTAGATAAGACTAATCCTAAAAGGTCAAAACCAAAGCACCTAAATGTAATAAAAACAAAATTTAAAATCAAATGCTCTATTAATTCTTGAATCGCTATCCGGTCAGGTTACCGGTTATCGGTGGATCATAGGTTATTGGCACGGATCACCGGTTATTGGTGGATATTTTGGATTTTATGTATTCGATACTAGGGTTGGTCCGCGCTTCGCGCGGGAGTTTTTTGTCACTAATCTTTAGTTGTATTTTTTCCATAGTATAATTATTCAATTATTGTGTTGGTTCATTATACATTCTCTATTCTTTGAATATATCTTTTAGTTCTTATAATATTCGCTTACGTCAAATCTTGATTTATGCTTTCTTACTTTCATTTTGCAGCAGGATTTTTTACATATATATTAATTACTTATGTTTTGTTTTTTAATGTTATTTAAAACTTGATAATTCTCGAATATTCGTATGTGTTTGATGTTATGGCCATGTTTTGATTTATTTTGTTACTCATTGTGTTGTGTTTACTTAAATTATATAGAAATGAATTTGCATATTTCTTCAGGTAGAGTTCGTGTTAATTTTTAAGCGAACATTGAGGAGTGTTTGTATTAATTTTGTTTTCCCTTTCTGTTAAGGGGCAATCATTGTAATGCATGAGTTATTTTTAAAATTAATAACCGGTCACAATTCTTGTTTTATGCTCATTGCCCCTTGTGTAGCCCAATAGCGAAAGAAACCCAACAATTGATCATTAATTGAACCCAGTTTTGTTTGGGCTCGTAATTGCCTGAAAAGAACATAAATTTCGACCCAATGAGTTGAATTCAATTCCCAGAGACCGAGCGAGAAGCAAATGAAGATCAAGAAGGTCCTCCGCTTCACGCCTGATGATAATCAATGGATACAACTTCTCAACCGTCAACAATCCAGACGATACTCCGGACCCAAATCAAATCTCTTATCCCCAACCAACTCTCAATTGCCCTATCCTTATATAACTATACTTGAACCGTATTTAATCATTTGAAGAAGGGAGCCAGATCAGGTTATGCTATCTTCTGCAGTTAATTTTGTGTTCAGCTAAAGTTGTAGTCAAATTTTTCTTTTCTCATGCGTATTTGCAAGGTCTAAAAACTAAAAGTAATTAATAGTCTATGAATTTGAGAAAAAAGATTTTAGATGACAACTTCTATAAATATTACATGGCGGAACCGTGATGCTATCGAGAAGGGCCTCCACGGCTGTAGAAGGAAGCGGAGATTACGACGGAAGAAGAAGTTAGAGTGATTTTAAATTGGGCTAAGTAAGGTTGATATTGAAATTTGTCCCAATTATTTGTTGTCAAATGTAAGAGGATGAGGTGCAAGGAGAAGTGAGGAATAATAAGCATGATTACTCCATTTTATTTTATTTTAATTAGTTTTTATAAATTAACTAATCATACATAAATTTTACTAATTTGACGTTTCATTCTATACATATTTTTATTAAAGTATGATATTTTTAACAACTTATTTTTACTTATTTATACATTAATTTTACTTATTTATCTTTTTATTAGATGTTAAGATTTAGAAACTTATATATATATATTTTTTTTATAAATTTAGTTCTAGGATAGCTTATATTTTTAATTGTTACGATTTTTTTGATATCATAGTTTTTTTTATAATATTAGCGATATTACTTAACCTAATTAAATATTTATAAAAGTTGAAATATATTAGGATAACCATTTTAAAAAACTTTTTTATTATTTATTTGAATTATATTCATATAAATGTTTGGTTTAATTTAAATACGAATGGTGTCTTCTGAAATTCTTTTTATAATGTTAAAATAAAATATATAATTAGTATGTGTATTAAATATTCATTAAAAATGTGTATTAAATTTTCAATTGTTGGTTCAAGTATACCTTAATTTTACTTATTTATCTTTTTTAATCACTTGAAGAAGGGAGTCAGATCAGGTTGTGCAATCTTATGCAGTTAATTTTGTGTTCAGCTAAAGTTGTAGTCAAATTTTCTTTTCTCCTGCGTATTTGCAAGGTCTATAAATTAAAAGTAATTAATAGTCTATGAATTTGAGAAAAAAGATTTTAGATGAGAATTTCTATAAATATTACATGGCGGACCCGTGATGCTATCGAGAAGGGCCTCCATGGCTTTAGAAGGAGGCGGAGATTACGACGGAAGAAGAAGTCAAAGTGATTTTAAATTGGGCTGAGTGAGGTTGATATTAAAATTTGTCCCAATTATGTGTTGTCAAATGTAAGAGGATGAGGTGCAAGGAGAAGTGAAGAATAATAAGCATGATTACTCCATTTTATTTTTCTAATTAGTTTTTTGAAAATTAACTAATCATACATAAATTTTACTAATTTGACGTTTCATTCTATACATATATTTATTAAAGTAGGGTATTTTTAACAACTTAATTTTACTTATTTATACATTAATTTTACTTATTTATCTTTTTATTAGATGTTAAGATTTAGAAAATTATATTTTTCTTTATAAATTTAGTTCTAGGATAGCTTATATTTTTAATTGTTACTATTTTTTTGATATCATAGTTTTTTTTTATAATATTAGCGATACTACTTAACCTAATTAAATATTTATAAAAGTTGAAATATATTAGGATAACCATTTTTAAAAAAACTTTTTTATTATTTGTTTGAATTATATTCATATAAATGTTTGGTTTAATTTAAAATATGAATGGTGTCTTTTGAAATTCTTTTTATAATGTTAAAATAAAATATATAATTAGTATGTGTATTAAATATTCATTAAAAATGTGTATTAAATTTTCAATTGTTGGTTCAAGTATACCTTAATTTTACTTATTTATCTTTTTATTAGATGTTAAGATTTAGAAATTTATATTTTTTCTTTATAAATTTAGCTATATGATAACTTATATTTTTAATTGTTGAGAATTTTTTGATATCGTAGCTTTTTTATAATATTAACGATACAACTTAACCTAATTAAATATTTATAAAAGCTGAAATATATTAGGATAACCATTTAAAAAAAAACTTTTTAGTATTTATTTTAATTATAAACATATGTTTTATAAATATATGTCTTTTCAAATTCTAAGTTAATGCATGTTAATTATTATAAGAATTAAATTGAATAACAGAAAACATAATAAATAAAATAAACAATTTAAGTTAATAAATTAATTAATAAAACGATTGCTGAGGTGGCAGCATGAGAAGAGAGAAAAGTTAACTTTATATATATAGTTAATTTTTGGTTTAATTTAAATATGAATGATGCATTTTGAAATAATTTTTATAATGGTAAAACTAAATGTATAATTATATGTTTTATAAATATATATCTTTTCAAATTCTAATGTTAATGCATGTTAATTATTATAAGAATTGAATTGAATAATAGAAAATATAATAAATAAAATAAACACTTTTAAGTTAATAAATTAATTAATAAAATGATTGCTGAGGTGGCAGCATTAGAAGAGAGAAAAGTTAACTTTATATATATAGATTTTTTGATATCATAGTTTTTTATAATATTAACGATACAACTTAACCTAACTAAATATTTATAAAAGTTGAAATATATTAGGATAACCATTTTAAAAAAAACTTTTTATTATTTATTTTAATTATAAAGATATGTTTTATAAATATATGTCTTTTCAAATTCTAATGTTAATGCATGTTAATTATTGTAAGAATTAAATTGAATAACAGAAAACATAATAAATAAAATAAACAATTTTAAGTTAATAAATTAATTAATAAAATGATTGCTGAGATGACAGCATGAGAAGAGAGAAAAGTTAACTTTATATATATAGATACCGTAGTTTTTTTATAATATTAACGATAAAACTTAACCTAATTAAATATTTATAAAAGTTGAAATATATTAGGATAACCATTTAAAAAAAACTTTTTATTATTTATTTTAATTATAGACATATGTTTTATAAATATATGTCTTTTCAAATTCTAATGTTAATGCATGTTAATTATTATAAGAATTAAATTGAATAACAGAAAACATAATAAATAAAATAAACAATTTTAAGTTAATAAATTAATTAATAAAATGATTGCTGAGGTGGCAGCATGAGAAGAGAGAAAAGTTAACTTTATATATATAAAAACAATTTTAAATTAATAAATTAATTAATAAAATGATTGCTGAGGTGGCAGCATGAGAAGAGAGAAAAGTTAACTTTATATATATAAAAACAATTTTAAGTTAATAAATTAATTAATAAAATGATTGCTGAGGTGGCAGCATGAGAAGAGAGAAAAGTTAACTTTATATATATAGATACCCCAAGTTTTAACAATGGTATTGGATCGAAATAATGATCGAGTTCCGGGTTTATCGTTCCGGCTGATCTGGGTTGGATCTTAAAACATTGTTTCCAAACGTTATTTGTTATTTTGGAAGCGTTATTTTAAAATTTGGGGTTTAGTAACAAATAACGTTTTAAGATTTGGGGTTTAATAACATGGTTTTGAGATTTTGACAGTTTTGTGGTTTTAACATTTTTGTCAAAAACGCAATTTTATGGTTTTAAAAAAAAATGCGATTTTTGACCCCCAAAAAATCATGGTAAAAAACATAATTTTGGTAAAAGATAATATTTTGACTACTATTTTAGTGATAAATATATAATCAATAATCAGTATTAAATAAGCAATAGTGTTTTTAAACTTTTCTTTTTAACATCTTAAGTATCTAGATTTTTGAGATGCAATTGATTTTTTATCGAGATTTATCATTGATATGCATTTTTAAAGTATCCAAACAAACAACATTTGAGAATTTGCATCAAGATACAACATTTGATCCAAAAATGAATAGGGTCTATAACTCAAGGCTTTTGAGATTTTTTGGCAAAACCAATAATAAATTTTTATGTTATTCAATCACATTTTTCAAAATATGGCTTTATGTGTTATAATACTTATAAAGTAGTGTCTCTAAATTCCAGAAATATTGTTATGATGATTTGAAAACGTATATTTTAATTTAGAGTAATTCAAAATTTTAAAAAACTTCAAATTTCATTGACGTATATTTTAATTTAGAGTAATTCAAAATCTTACAAAACTTCAAATTTCATTGTTTTCGTATATTTTTGAGACTTGTGATAACAAAAAAAATAATAGCAATTTTCTTAAATTCATCTTAAATCATCAAAATCATTTAAAACTTAACAAAAATCAAATCGTTCAAAATGATTGATTGAAAGTTTGACACCCACCCGGCCACCCCTAAATCGTTCAAAAACCCGGGGTTTTCTTTTTATTTTTTGTCAACAAACAGTTAAAAAACTTATTTTCATTGCATCCTTTTTAGAGAATTATGAAACTCTGCGAGTCAATGATATGTTTCTCTTAAAAGAAGCCATTAAACTATATATGAAGTTTTCTTTCAACCGATTAATACCAGTAACCCGTAAAAATTTAATTAATGATGTAATGTAGGTTGGTTAGTTACCGGCCGGTTTCCGACAGCAAACAAAACTTGTCCGCAACGGCATATAAAGCTGCGTCCCATTTTAGGATCCGGTCGTCTCGATCACGACGACCTAGCTTCCTCCATAGATTCCAGAGCTGAACACCGAAATCTCCATCAAGCCTTTTCACCGTGCCTGGCTCCAACTTGTAAAATATGGGAATAACCCATAGAGTGCATCGTTCCACGCACTTCAATATATGCACAAGCTCACTCAAGCACCAACGTGACTCCGTGTACCTACTTGATAAGATCGCCAGCGCGACTGTCGACTCCTCGATCCTTCTATAAAGCGCGTCAAGATCCTCGCCCGCTTGTTCCTTAGTGTCGATAAAAAAGTTGATTCCATTGCGTTTCAAGGCATCTTCGAGATGGGAGACGAAGCTTTTACGCAGCTCTGCTCCCCGGAAATTGATGAACACTTGTGGGCCTACGCCGACGTTGGCAGATGATGAGGAGGCCACCATCTCAAGTTTGTTTTCTTTTGTTGTGTGTGTGTGTGTGTGTGTGTGTCTGTTTGCTATTGATTGTTTGGAGAAGCAATGCCCATAGATTTATTTGTACGTAATACAAAAATATATCATTGACGTCCTCTTAATTATATCTTAAATGACCGCGTTTTTCGTCAAGATTACAACGTATGTAAGGATTTAATTAAGTGATTGTAATTTACTGGTTATTATTTTATTAGTCGAGATTAACAATCAATTTTTTTTAAAGAGACAATCTTTCGTTATAGAGACTACAGATTTTAAATGACCTCAAAAGAAAACAACTAGTCATATAAAATAATACGTACCATAAATAATTCATTTAGTTACAATTTATGAATTTTTCCTCCTAAGCCGATATGATAATGGTTAGTGTCAGCAATCAAGACTTTCGATCCACACATCTCAACGGTCTTTATTTAATACACAACATTTTTTTTTTTTTGAAACAAAGATAGACAACATTATTGATGATTAATTTCAAAAAGATAATTTATATCTAGTCAATGCTTTAGCGCTCTGATGATTTGTCAAAAAAAAATTATAACGTATAAAGGTTTTCCATTATCAATTGAACATGCCCAAAGACTTACATTTGTAGTTTGTACACAAGTCCTTAGACTTAATTGTGTCTAAAAGAAATACTAATTTACACTAAACTTAAAAAAAATGATATGTACAAGAAAATGTAAGCTAAGTTATGTAAATAGTAGAGGATTTATATATCCATATTAATGTATAGTTCTTTCGAAGATAATAGCATAATTATTATAACTAGTAAAACACACACACGGATATATATGTGTGTGTGTTTTCTTTTTTATAGTATGTAGCTTAATTAGCTTTGAATCAACTAAAATGGAACAAAATACTCTCTCCATTTCTAAAAGAAAGATTTTCTGCATTTTATTTTTGTGAAAATATTTTAAGTTTTCTATTCATTTTTATTAGTTAATGATGATGATAAATTGTAAAAAAAAATTAGAAAAAATTGAATTAATTGAATTGCTATTGGTTGAAAATTATAAAAAAAAATATTAATCACAAAAAATGATGCATTTATAGTAATGTTTTAATTTATCTTTTTAATATGTGTGATAACTCCAAAACATTCATCCTTTAGAAACGGAGAGAGTACTGTATGCATTATGTGAAATTGAATTTGAGTGGTCATAGGAAGATATTAGCAAAAATCACTAGATTACAGATTAATTTTGTATCATTTTGTTTATATGCCTGTTGAATTAAACATGATTAATATGTATCGTCATGTTTTTGTTGCAATTTTGGTTTGACATTGACTTCGTAATAAGAATAACGCAATCAGTTACAAAAAAAAAGAAAAGAATAACGCAACCACCATAAAAAAAAAGAAGTTATTTGTTTATTTGCATGTCTAAATAATTTTGAGCAAACGAATGGAAAAAATGACTCATCCGAAATATAAGTTCCAACGATCTCAGAATAAATGATACACAATATTGTTTTACAATCCGGAAAGGTCGTCAGTGATAGTGTTTTAACTAAAAGAAAACAGTGAATTAGCATTGAAAATTAGAATCGACTTTAGTTAAAATCTAAAAGCAGAATATTCTAAACGCTTTAGGCTATTAACCGGTTTTTATTGGGTTTTATTAGATCAGGACATCAGCAATCTGGTGGCCAGGAATTTAGTCAGAGGCTATAATGTCGTGACTAAATGAATCATGTGGCCACTTGTGGCAACATGACCATGAATTGTATATAAATGGTCTCCGTGGCTAGGTGCTAAATGTAACCGTGGTTCGTGGCCAAATTAAACAAAATCTTATAGGGAAATTACATGGTCATTTTGTACTAGATAGCAAAGAGAATTACGGTGGTTCTTTTAGAAATTAGCCAAGTGTTAAGTTTCAGAGGTTTTTAACTTAAAACTAATTAATAGTAAGCGAATTGGTCCATATCTCTTATATATTACTAAATGTTATATACATTTTTGATATGGGATGATTCTTAACAATAAGCAATCAATCTAACTCTTAAGTCTCAAAGATCTAAAACTCACAAACACACTTTGTATATGGAATAACTCTCCTTTATTGATGTTTAGAAAATATAACTCAAAACTAAACACCTTGTTCTTGGATATCAATTGCCACAACTCGACATTGATATATATGTAGAACTAGATTTTCCTTTTTCTAATCCTATGATTAATAGGAAAACACACTTTTCCTATTATAAAAGGAACTAGACCATTTCGTTTTAGCCTATCATATCATTAACCAACTTGTTAATGATATCTTGAGCTCTAAGTATTGAAGCTTATCCAACATTCTCCCTCTTAAGCTTCAACCTTGGTTCGGACATGTCTTCAACTCCAATTAAGCTCCTCATTTCCTTGAAATTGATTCTCGCCAATGATTTGGTTAGAATATCCGCCTTTTGTTCCGTTCCCGGTACATGCTCTACTTCGACAAGCTCCTTTTCAATGCACTCTCGTATAAAATGGTAACGCTTATGGATATGCTTACTTTTACCATGAAATACGGGATTCTTTCTGAGCGCTAGTGCTGATTTGTTGTCGATCTTGACAAGAACTTGTTCTGTCTTCCATCCGGTGATCTCACTTAGCAAATCTTGAAGCCACATTGATTGTCTTGCTGCTTCCGTTGCTGCCATGAACTCAGCTTCGCAAAATGATAGAGCCACCGTGTCTTGTTTATGCGAACACCAAGTTATTGGTGAAGTGCCGAAATAGAAGATGTGACCTGTAGTACTTCTTCCATCATCTGGATCAATGTTGTGGCTGCTATCACTAAAACCAGTGATTTTTCTTGAGCCTCCTCGATTAAACTTCAGTCCATACACCACAGTTCCTTTAAGATATCGCAAGACTTGTTTCATCACATAACCATGAGACTTGCGAGGACTATGCATATACCTACTTGCTACACCAACTGAGAACGCAAGATCTGGTCGTGTATGCAATAAGTAACGCAAACATCCGACGTTTCTTCTGCAGGTAGTAGGATCAATCTCTTCTTCTTCTTGTGCCTTTGAAACTTTTAGACTAAACTCCATTGGAATCTGAGTTGGATTACAAGTTTCAAGACCAGCCTCTAAAAGGATCCTTCTCGCGTATGCTTCTAGTTTAATCTCTATGCCATCATCTCCTTGATGTACTTCCATACCAAGATAGTATGTAAGCATGCCGAGATCCGACATCTCAAACTTTGTTGACATTCCGCTTTTGAAATCTTTTATGACTTTTCTTGTATTACCTGTCACAAATAGATCATCAACATAGATTGCAACAATTAGAAGTGCACCTCCCTCTTCCTTGCGGTACACGGATGTCTCCTTGGAACATCTCTTAAATCTTATTCCTTGGAGAATTTTATTTAGCTTCATGTCCCAAGCTCTTGGAGCTTGCCTAAGACCGTACAAAGCTTTTGAAAGCTTGTAGACCTTCTGCTCTTCTCCTTTCACCTCGAATCCCTCGGGTTGTGTACATAGACGTCTTCCTTGAGCTCCCCATGTAAGAATGCTGTTTTCACATCTTGATGATGGATCTCCCATCCATGTGAAGCAGCTAGTGCAATCAACAGCCGTATGGTCTCCAGTCTAGCCACATGTGCAAAGACTTCATCAAAATCGACTCCACATTCTTATACATAGCCTTTAGCAACTAATCTCGCTTTGTACTTGTTGATTGTTCCATCAGCGTTCTTCTTGATTTTGAATATCCACTTGAGTCCAATGATCTTTGTCTCATGTGGTTTATCAACTAGACGCCAAGTCTTGTTCTTGTTGATAGATTCAATCTCCTCTTTGCACGCTTGATTCCATTCTAATGAGTCCTTTGTTTCCTTGAAACATCTAGGCTCGTTGTTGATTGTAAGAAGAAGCCTTTCACATTTACATTTGCTTGTAGAACGTAGTCCTCTAGGTAGCTCAGAGGGTTGGTAGCACGTGTTGATCGTCTTAGCTGTTGTTGTGGTGCTTGTTGTGGCGCTTGTTGTGGTGATTGTTGCTCATCGTCTTGCTATTCATGGTTATTAGGACTATCCGGTTCATCATCGTCTGAGTGATCACTTTCTTCCGGGGGATCTTCGCCAACTATAGCAGGACCAACTCCATCATCTATAGTCATTCCCCAATGCATGTGAAATATCCCCGGATCCTTTCTTGATCCGTCTCTCTCCTCATTCCATCTCCAGCCACTCGATTCATAGACAACTACATCACGGCTTACCACAATCTTCCGTGTTGATGGATTGTAAAGCCTATAAGCTTTGGATCCTGGTTCGACCCCAAGATTTACCAATGGTACGGATCGATCATCCAGCTTCTTGATGAGATTCGTATCAATCTTTGAATATGCAAGACATCCGAAGATTCTTACAGTTTCAATGTTTGGTTTCTTGTTTCGCAGGCTTTCATAAGGAGTCATCTTCTCCAAAGCTTTCGTTGGTACTCTATTAATTATGTAGGTCGAATGTCGAACTGCTTCCCCCCATAAATAATTAGGTACTTTCATGGCTTTAAGGATGCTCCTTGTCATCTCCATAATAGTTTTGTTTCTCCTCTCTACTACTCCGTTTTGTTGAGGCGTATAGGGTGCGGTTAAGTGTCTCTTGATGTCGTTGTCGTTGCAGTAGTCTTGGAATTCCTTTGATGTGAATTCGCCACCTCTGTCGGTTCTTAGAGTTAGGACTGACTTTCCTAATTCTTTCTCCAAGAGACTCCGAAACATCTTGAACCTTGTGAATGCCTCACTTTTTTCTTTCATCAAGATTGTCCACATGTATCTTGAGAAGTCATCAATTATGACAAATACATACCTATTGGAAGCTGCTGTTGTTGGTGTTATTGGACCGCATAGATCAGCATGTAGAAGCTCGAGTGGTTTTGTCGCTCGAAACATGGTTGCCTTAGGGAAGGATTGACGAGTTTGCTTGTCCACCAAGCATGATTCACACGATCTCCTCTCTTCTCTGATTTCTGGCATTCCTTGTACCAACTCTTGCTGCGACATGGACTTTAATGTTTTAAAGTTTATATGCCCGAATCTTGCATGCCATCTCCAAGTATCATCTTCTATACTTGTTTTTAAGCAAACCGGCTTTCCAATTTTCAACGGTATCTTGTATAACCTGTTTGGTGATCTTTGAACTTTCACCAAGAGCCTCCCTCGTGGATCATGTAAGGTAAGGTAGTCTTGTCTCATTCGTATATCACATCCTGTTTCTGTTGTTTGTCCTAGGCTTAGGATATTGCTTTTGAGCTCCGGTATATAGTAGATGTCCGAGACAAGTTTCTGCTCATTGGTTTTGCTTTGAAATAAAATCGATCCTATTCTAAGAGGAACTAGACAATTTTCTTTTACCATATCATGTCATTAACCAACTTGTTAATGATATCTTGGGCTCTGAAGCTTATCCAACAAAGTCTTCAGCAAATGCCAAGATGCCTCGCCTCTCAAAAAATATATTCTTCCTTCTTTGGAAGGAACGCAACAACAGACTTCTCATGGCAGAAGTTCTTTTCGTGCAGGTGGATCAAACGATTTGTGATCCTCTTCTCTCTCGGTTAACTCGCAAAGGTTTTGAGATTTTGTTATTTCAATGGTTCTCACATTTCTTTAACTGTCTTTATTTCCACTAGTCTCATCCTGGCCTTTTTACCTTTATAGGTCAAATGTAACTCCTTACCATAAGCTCATGTGATTACTTTTTCATTTTTTCAAAAATAAATTATCGTTGCGAGTTGCGAGTACTGCTTTAATTTGGAATGACTACAAATATTTTGTAGCTATTTTATTTGATATTGCAACGTACTTAATTGCCATGGTCACAATTTGACCTTAAAATTACCACGGTTTGGCCACAGATTAGTGGCTTCAATTCCATGCATCTGATTTCTATTAAAAATATATATATTTAATAGAAATAATTTTATTAATATAATTAGTATATAAATATATAGAAATAAGTAATCATAAAATACATATTTCTCTATTTTTACTTTGAATAACGTAAAACTTCATAGGCTTATCACAACGTCACGAAAAGATTTCTCTACAACCAGCAAATTATTTTTGATCGCGGAAACCCTATTGAATACAAATAGTGTGTTGCGATGTCATTGTGAAAACGCAGACGCTAACTAATTCCCCCAGAAAACAGGTATGTGGTCGTTGTTAGGGCTATATTTATTTTGTTTTATCAATTGACTTATTCCATTCGATGGGGTGGCTAAATAATGATATGACATTTTCATTCAAAAATAATAATGATGTGACATTAGAAGACGCTGAGAAAGATGGTATTTGGCATTTTTAATATACATATACAGTTTTATATAGAGAAATTTGAATGCATGGTTTTTTTTAAAGAACTGGTAGCGTGCAATATTAGATATCAATTTCTTGACGCGTTCGTCGACTTAATTTTTGTCAAATGTTCGTCAATTTAAAACTACGACTACTAGTAGAATTAATGGATATGATGTTTTTTAAGGAACGTTGAATATATATATACTTTTTAAGGTTTTAAGTTAGTATTTTTTCTTCAACAAGGAGGGGTTATCATTTGAGATATCTCAATGGGGTTCTCAACAATAAAATATTAGAAAAAAAAAAAGAGAAAAATGAGATGGAGTTCTCATTTGAGATACCAAAGAGAGAGAAGTGAGAACCCCAAATCACACTTGTCTCTTATTCGTTGGTTCAAAAATTTTATTTAGATTAAAATTTAATTCAAAAATGTAATTATATTAAAATAATAATATTTTTTTGTTTGAGAACCTTAGAAGGGTTCTCACACATGGATTTTAAACAAATTAACATGTGAAAATCTCTCAAAATCTAATACTTAAAACTTTTCAAATACTACCTATATACCTAAGATTCTCAAAATCAATTACAATAAAAGAATTTTATAGATTTTCTAAATATACAAACTCTCTACAAATCTAACAAAAATCTTTACAAATTTAACAAATCTTTCAACTTTTAAAATCATTCAACTCTATATAAATTCATCTCCCAATAATCCCCACCCCCCCCCCCCCCAGTCCTTTTACTTTTTTTTGTTTTTGTATTTTTTTTGGGATTATTAAGAGATTTTAGGCTTAATCCCATTATCTCCTCGCGTTCAAAACTACAGCATCTAATATTTTGTGGTAGATAACCCTTTTTAATATTTTGATTTCTAAAAATAATCTCTCTTCATTTTCTCTTAAGAAAATAACATCTTTTATTTTTTTTAGATAATTTTTATCCCTAAATTATTGATTCAAGTCTTTTGCATTTTGTGCTCCGTATGTTATTTATCTTTCTGTTTTAAAGGTTGAGTTCCAGTGTCGATTTAAGGCAAAGGTTAAGACGTGGGGGTATATAATTCATGATTTACGGTTGAGATCAAAGATGCAAATGGATGTCACTTTATAAAAACAAAAATTAGTGAAATTAACCATTTATTTTAGATTCCTCTGCAATTTCTCATTTAAGTTAAATTTACATTCTTCTAAAATTTAATGTGATCTACATAATAAATGAAAAATGGTCAATTACTCTAGTAATTATTATTCTACCAAAAAAGAATTATGGGGGAATTTTTTTGTACTTCTTAAAAGTTATAGGCTTATTAGCCACGATATAAAAGAAAATATTTTGTTTTTAAAATGATTATGAAAAGAGAGAGAAAAAAAAAGTGACCGAAATAAATTGATCACAAAGAAAATAAGTAAATCATACTTTTGTCCCACATCGAAAGGCCAAGGTGGTAAGGTTTGTTTCTTGGGATTATATATATATGATTGTCGCGCTCAAATTTAAATTTTCCGGTTAACCGGTGTACCTTACACCAATTTAACTAAATTAAAACCAGTTGAATAACATATTACACATTGATTAGTTTATACTTCGCTAACCAGTCAGAAACGGTCAACATGTACAAATAGCGGGAACCAAAAACAATATTTGAATGAAACTTCCCGGACATTTTCCACCACATACTTTTCTTATTTTACTATATTTGAGAAACTTCTATATATATATACACGTTTACAAGCAACATCTAAAATATTCTTGTTGTTGCTAGCTTTTGTTTATAAATACACATAACTACGCTATGGGTCAATTCCAACCAAAAACGAGTGGCAAAATTTCGACAACGCACAAACAGATAAACCTTCTTTGCCTTCTGATGTTCCAAATCAATATATGGACATTGTCATCGACAACAACGAAGCTAAATACACAGTTTATATTAGCTTCGACAATAATGATTCATCAATCTCCTCCTTCATCACCTACCTCAGAGCTACTTTCAAACGCCATGGAATCTATGAGCTTGACGAGGAGAAGGATCATTTCTTCGAGCAAATTATGGTTCTTCTAGTGGTTTTCTCGAGTAACTACAACTTCTCTATGCCGGAGAATCTCGTGAACCATCTCAACAAGAAAGACCTTGTGGTGGTTCCAGTGCTCCATGGAGTCACGGTATCGTCCGTGAAGCAGCAGATTGCGTTGCTCGAGCCATCGAGCTCCGTAAATCAGGTGACTATGTGGCCACGTGTTCTACTAGAATCAGCTGTATTACCAGGCCATGTATATAATGATGAGCGAAGGTATATATGTGTAGTATAATACAAATTAGCTGACTTTTTTTTCCCCTTAAAACCAGCAAGTACGGGTTTTAAATTTAGCACTTTGATATGGCGGATCCATAAAGTTAGATCATTTCTCCCGAAACTTAACATTAATAGACACATACATGAGATATCACTGAAACAACATCATTCTAATTTCTAGGTGGTTGAGCTAATTGGGACTTTTGTTAAAGTGATTTCTTAGGATTAAAAACCAAAAGTTAGGAATCAGAAACATATAATTAACTAAATATTTCCCTTCGATAAAAAAACAAACTAAATATTGCCCTAAAAAAAATAACCAACACCGGAGGCCAAGCACTCTCATGTATATGTCTTTTATTTGTCAAGTTAAACACACACATATATATATTATATTTCGCATAATTATGAACAAATACTAAGTTTGGAAACTAAGTTAATTTTTAGTAATAAAACTTTTATTTTCAACTATCAAATCTATAAATTGAAAAGATTAATTTTGGATTGATTTTCTATAATCAAATTTGGTAATATGATATATAAACTAATCAGAAGCAAACATCCTAATAGGTATTACTTTCCCATACTTTGGCTCATCATGTGCATGCAGAACCGGGTCTGGTAATTTAGGGGTTCCAAGCCATTATATTTTTGTTTCTGGTCCATTATATATAAATAGATCCAAAAAAACAAAACAAAATTTTTATATGTATGGGGTTTGATAATGAGGTGTGTTTATAAACTTTACGTACTAATGGAGTAGTTGAAATTTTGAATTAAAATATCGGCCTCTAAAAGACTAGAATTACTAAAGCAAGTGGAAGGCTTTGCCCAAACTTCTCCTGCTTCTTTATATGTGCATGGTGTGGGTCAAACTCTTTCTAAAACTGAGTTTACAGGTCGAAAATATAACCTTAGAAACTATAGTTATTTGAACCCAAAAAAAAGAAACTATGTTTATAATTTAGTGTTATATGGCTTTTGTAATTTAAAACGTCTACTAAAACAGCATCCTACTAGCTAGCTGCAAACTTCATGCAGCAGTAATATATACATAAATAAATTCCATATATAGACACGTAATTACTAGCTAGCTGCAAACCTCAAACCTCATGTGTGTGTGTCAGTCAGTCAGTGTGTATATTATATATAAATAAATTCCATCAGTTATTCTTTTCACATAATTGAGATCATTTATAGAAACATTTTTTTTTTTGTAGTGAATCTAAATTTATGGAAGAAATCGCCAGAGATGTGTTTGAGAAGCTCTATCCAACGGAAGAGATTGGGGTTCACAAACGGCAGGAGGACATAGAAAACTTGTTGTGCAAGCAACCATGGGGCCTCCGCAGTCTAGGCATTTCCGGTGAGACTGGCATTGGCAAGACGACTCTAGCTAGAGCCGTCTTTCGTAGAATGTCTGGTGGATACGATGTTTCTTGCTTCATCGAAAATTTTCACAAAGAATATAGTGAAAAGACACTTGGGCCTTTGTCAGATGAATACTTGGGTGAGATTCCAATGGAAGAGTATGACCAAAAACGTTCTGTTTCAAAGCCAAGCCACCGTCTGAAAAGAGTTCTCATTGCTCTAGATGATGTGCAAAATGCTAAAGATGCAGAGTTATTTCTTGGTGGCGGATTTGGTCCAGGGAGTTTGATTATCATAACCTCAAGTGATAACCAAGTTCTGAAGGATTGCCACGTCAATGAGATTTATGAGCTTGAAGGTCTTGACCATGAAGAAGCTTTGAAGCTATTCACAAGATGTGCCTTTGGTAAAGAGGTGACAGAGAATAATCTTTTTGAGAATTTAATGAAAGAGATTGAATGTGCTAACGGAAACCCATCAGCTATCCGTGCACATGCCACAATGAGAAAAATGGAATCCTTATTATTGATGAACATTCCCGATGTTCCAAGTAGCGGCCAAGAATCTTCATGCTGTGTCGTTGAGAATAACACATCTACGTTGATAGTCCCCTATGAAGAAGAAGTAAATATCGAGATTCCATCGCGTCACAATGTTGATTTGGTATGTTTGATGAGAAATCTCATCAACTCTACATGCCAAGTCATCATGTGTGTAGTAGTTTCTTGGGTTTTTGGTTGGCTTTGGAACTTTTTGGGGTTTCCAGAACAAGCCCTAATTTACTTGGTTCTCTCTGCTTTACTATATCTTTGAACTTTGATTGTATATATATAGATATAACAAGGTGCTGTGTATTTATATCTCGTTGACGATGTATGTCCCGAGCTGGAACTCAAAACTCAATTCTAGCTCATAAACTTGAAAAGAATATTTGAACCGAACCGAGAAAAGAAGAACGAAAGAGAATACACGAAATATATTTATGAAAATAAAAAGAGTGCTAGTTTTAAAATTAACAACGTAGAAGTGATATGTTTTAATTTTTCCATAAAAACTTTCCAAGAAAAGTCGTTTTCACTAAATTTCTCTACAAAACGAAAGTCCACAAATCCTCTTCATCAATCTGACCCTCTTGTGTATGTTTTTGTAGGAATATTTCTTGACACGACAAACATAAACGTTGATGTTAATCCTATGGCGTTTGAGAATATGTATAATCTTAGGCTGTTGAAGATTTACAGTTCAAGCTCTGAACCTGCTCAAGAACTCCATTTCCCTGAGGGACTAAAATGTTTGCCTTATGAGCTCAAGCTACTTCACTGGGAGAATTATCCGTTGCAATCGTTGCCTCAAGATTTTGATCCAAGCCACCTTGTTGAAATCAACATGCCTTATAGTCAGCTTCAAAAACTCTGGGTAGGAACCAAGGTAAGGCTAAATTCCGAGGACAGAAATATATTTTCTTTCCTCTTACGTTAATTGATCTATAGTATGTGTTTTTGTGTTGTTTTACAGAGTCTAGCGAACTTAAATATAATGAATCTTAGTCATTCTCAGCAACTAGTTAAAGTTGATGAACTCTCGAAAGCTTGTAGTCTTGACCAAATCTATCTTCAAGGGTGCACAAGTTTGGAGAGCATCCCAGACACTGATCGGCTAAAGAATCTTCAACATTTGAACCTCTCTGGTTGCACAAGAATCAATCTGATAGCAAGATTTTACCAATCAATTACTCAATCCTACTACACATGTCATTGTAGTATTTGAGGATCAATCCATATGGGTTTGTTGTGACACAAGGAATTCATAAAACTTCTTAATCTAAGCAAGTCTAGTGAAGGTTTTGGTATGTGATTAGTAACATTAAACAAGGTGAATGACAAACTATCGTCAAAATAAGTAAAAACAAAACAGAGATAAGTAAAAACAAAACAGAGTTTCTAAAAGGTTTTTGTAAATTTTGGAAAGATGAATCCAAGGTTATGGTATTGATTTTCAGGTGTTTAAAAGTGTAATCAATGATGTCATTCTACTCATATAAATGCTAATCCCCAAGCTTAGAACTTCAAGAATAGATTAAACCACTTTCATGGACTTAATCTTTTCATCACATTTCTAATCAAGAACAAACTTTCATTTGTGATCAAAAATGCAACAAGCTTAAAGATTCAGTTCTAATCTGCTAATAAATACCTTAAACAATCACTTTCATGAGCTAAGTATGTAAATCTCTTGCTTAAATTATCCATGAATTTTACTAATCTTTTGGATGAGAAAATTCCCTGTAAATCTAATTCAACATGATCAAGGTTGAAATTAGCATTAAGAGCACTAAGCAAGAAGAGATATGGAAGAATCAACTCATAGACATCAAGACTAACACCCTAAACACCCTAGATCTAATCAACCTTAAATTCTAAGGAAACTACTCACTAAACATGGTTAAACTCATAAATATATTGAATTAGATATTGGTAAACATAAATATAAAGAAGAAGATGATAGATAAGACAAACTCTTGGATTGCAAACACTCTTGAAGATATCTTATAAAGTTGATTTAGAACCAAAAGAGAAAGAGTTTTTAAACAAGAACAATGAATTTAAAATAAGAACAAAGGATGATTTAGGTAAAAGATTGTAATAAGAGCTTAGGAAAAATGTGTAAAAGAAGCTTGGCCTCAACAATGGCCAAGAATACAGATATATAGATGAAAATCACGTTTTTGTGTGGAGAAATTAGGTAAAACCGAGTTTAAACCACATTTCCTTTGATTAAGCAAGTAAACCAATTAGTTTGTGAATAGGGATCGATCCATATGGATCGATCGTTCTGCTTCTGATCGATCGTTCTGAGATGTCGGGTCGATCTGAGATAATACGGTGTTGGAGCTCAACATAGGATCGATCGATTTAAATCAGAACGATCGATCTGCTACTAAAATCGCCGTATCTCTTGAACCGCTGCACCAAATGGCATGAAACCACCACCAAACGAAATCTAAATCAATTTTCTATGACTTTCATGAAGACCGTCGAGGCTAAATTTTAATTGAAACCCTTCGTCGAGGCTGATCTTTCAGTCGGTCAAAATGATCGATCAAAACGTCCAGACGGATATGTGTTTGCTAAACTCGCTGTATCTNACCGCTGCGCAGCAATTGTAGAAGCGTGCAAGGTTATATAACTACGAACGGGAGAAATAGGGAAAATATTAAAAGAAAGGGTAGGTCGCTCTTTACCTATCAAACGTACAGGTGAGGGTAAGATTGAAGGTCTTCTTTGAAGGTGATTTTGTATCGTCCAACTTATGGAAAGTTCGAGTGCTTGATATATGTGCTACTACATCTTCAAGAAAACAGACACAGAAGAAAGTGAATATGTTGAACAATTTCAGATTATGGAGAAAATTAAGTAAGTATTAACCTGGTAAGTTTGCTCCTTTGTCTGCCAGCATTTGGACCTCCTTAAATGGGCATATCCGAAAATGAGTGTGTGAAATCTGGTGATCGCCATCCTCAACGTTTTCCATAGTAGTAAGGTCGTTGAAGTTGATTTTGAAAGCGTGGTCAGTCAACCGGTATTTGTTTGGTGATTTACTCACATCAAAATCAGATATTGAGAATAAGTTGCCTTCCTTAAGCTTCTCCCGATACTTATGGAGCCGACGAGGGTGGATAGATGCTTGAATTACAGTGCCCTACATTATATTGGGGAAAGCACTGTATGAGCCATGTGTGTCATATATGGTAGAAATATGGGAATAATGAAAGTAGATTAATTTACATTTTCATCTAGAAGCAAACAGTCCACGCTGAGCAATGCATTGTTTCGCTTAAAATCACGGGCTTCCCATGTGCGAAGTAGCCTCACAACAATATTTTGTGAGGCTAGGTTTTCATCTACTGCATCGAGGGAAGAATAGGTGGAGGGAGCTGCGGCAGGTTTAGAATGATTAGGGGCCATGTCATGTGGCTGACCTGACATTAGTTGTTATCTAAGTTGGGGGAAAGATGGAATGGTATGAAGGAGACGTGTGTGTTCTTATTAAAGGAGAGGGATTGGAAATGGAGTTTAAAACCTAATAAAAGGAATTAAAGTGGAAGAAGGAAATCAGGGATTTCCTTGTAACAGTAAGGGAATGAATTAAATATCGCATAGAATATGCAACATTAATGAGATTTTCTTGTAACCGTAAGGGAAATCCCTGATTTGCAAATTGTATTTAAAAAATTCAGAGTCAATTACATCAAGAAATTAATGAGACATTTCCAAAATTTAAATTTGAAGCAGATTTCCAGATTTCATCTAAGGATTAGTAATTCCTTTTCGGGAAAAAATAGAAAAGGGTAACCGTGAATACTTTTTTTTAACCGTGAATATAGATTTTCATAATCAATGACTTTCAAAATCGAGACATGTAAATAATAAACAGAAATAACTGTTTTGTCATTTGGGGAAAAAAAAGGAAGAAGAAATAGTATCTTGACAGAAATTGAACAGTCTAAAAACAATGTTCTAGGAACTTGAGAGCTTTGCACAAACTCTCAAATTCTCCCTGCTTTGAGAAAACCAAATTAATGGGAATTATGTTTAACAATATAAAATATGGGTGTGAAATCTGACCTTGAGTGAGACATGTAGCTGGTTCCGTTGCCTGAACACATAGCTTTCAGCACAAAAAAAGGGTGAGAACCTCTGTATAAACAGACAAGTCAGCAGTTCTTTAATACCTCTGTATTTTCTGTTATTCACGACAAGAGTTGGGAGTACAGTGACGTCTCCAGGAGAACCTTTGCCAATCTGAAATAGACTCATTTGAAGAACAAAATTAAGAACGTAGAATATATGGCAAATCTAAAACGACAAGATCTAGAAGAGAAGAGAAAGACAAACCTGAGACTCCTGCTCTGCTTTAAGAATTGGGTTCTCCACATTTGCTTCAGGGTCTCCTGCTCTGCTCTGAATCCCAATCCTTGTCCAGCTTCCATTCCTTTGTCACCTCAAGTCATTAATCACAAACCTTATCTATTACGAGAGAGAAGACTTCAAGGTCTCCATCAAGTTTGATGTGGAAACGGGTAAATGATTTGTAATTGGCGATCCGAAGTGCAGAGAAAGCTTCATCAAAGTGTATGTGAAGCCAGTTGATGGAGATATACAAGTAACTTCGAAAGACCGTAAACACAACAGGAGTTGAGAAGACCCAAAAGTAGAGGAAGGCAGAAGCATTATAGAAATCTATTTTGCTTACCGGAAAATGTTGGTCCATGTAACCGCCATCACCTAATGTTTTAACAATTTTATTTCCGTTGCAAAATAGATTTCAGTTTTACCTAAAACAAAGGCTAAAAGGTGACAAAATAAGTCACCTCAGGAAAATCAGACGCTGACATAAGATACTTGATTCTAGGGTAAGATGTGGCCTAACTTACACTGAAATTCACGTAAAGACCTTTGCGTGAGTGTAAGTGAGCATAAAAGACACTGAAGCAGATGCCTGAAAGCATATAACCGAAAGAAATATCAAAATCACCCATTAGGAGAGAAAATTTAGAATGAAATAAACAAACTTTAAAGTAACAAAAGATCCAACAAGTTAATGAGTTCATTAAATAATATCACAGGAGCAAAGAGCACAGGGTAATGAATCATGAGACTCAACAAGGGACTTAATAATTTCGTTCCACCAATCCACGGCTTGCCGGTATAGTTCATCACTATATAGACGGAAGCCTGGCCTAGATTCTGAACCAGAAGGACCTTCCCATCATACCCTTTAGGGAAATCCTGCTCAGGATCAGGCGCTCAGAACCCCAAATCGAGAAGCAATTCTGACAACGCAAAGTAAAGGCGCCGGGGCGGAGGATCTAGGAGCCGTCAGAATTGCATAGAGGTACAGCGGATGTGGATGAGAAAAGCAATCTCGGCGAGTTGATGAGTTAAATTTCGGCGATATCGGCGGCGGATGTGGATAGAAGAATCAATTTGAAGATCGAGTTTTGTGTCGCCATTGAAATCGACCCATAGAAGCTAGGTAATTTCTAGCCATAGGTGCATATATAGAGAGAGATAGAAAGAAAGGGAGTTATGGATTTGGAACAATGGATTTCGAAGGTTAAAGACGCTCAATATCGGTCCGAGGAGGAGCTTCTCAGCTTCTTTTACTTTGTTTCTTTCTCATTTATTTAATTAGTATAGATATAGATTAACGCCACGTGTCAGCCACTCAGAGAAGGTCTTAAAAAAAACCTTAGATGGTGAATGTTTGTATGGTTTTTGGATTTTAGTTTTTGGTTTTTGGATTTTGATTTTTGTTTTTAGATTTTGGTTTTTGGATTTTGGTTTTTTATTTTTGTTGTAGATTTTGGTTTTTCTAAAAACTTGAATGGTAATTTATTTAGTTTTTGGTTTTAAGTATTTTTGTGTTCTTTTTTGTTTTAATCTAGTTTTATTAATTTTTGTTTTAAGATTAAAACTGATAAAATAAATATTTATTTAATTAATACAAAATATTATTTTTATAGCAATAATAAATAATACTAAAAATTATGAGTGAAAATGCACTTAAATTTATTTCATTAAAAAAAATTCATAAATTTATTTTTAAAGAAAAACAACAAAGATAAACTACAATTATCGTGAAATCCATAAAGAAGCAGAAATTTGATCACGGATTCCTTCCATATATTGCATCGGAGTGTTACTACCTTCTTCGTCTTCATCTGAATCATAATCTTCTTCAACTACATTACTCGCTTGACGATGGTTTGAATCAAAATCAACATCTCGTAGGTTTGATAACCTAATAAAATTATGTAACGCCATTGTTGCTGCAATAACCTTACGTTGAACATGTATGCGATACTTTGGTTTTTCTCTTAAAACCCGCCATTTTCCCTTCCACACACCAAAAGTCCGTTCAATGATAGATCGTAGCGAAGAATGGCGTCTGTTAAACATTTCTTTATAGCTACTGGGCGGAGTAGCTCCATTATATTCGCTAGGATGATATCTTTCCCCTCGGTATGGAGTAAGGAATCCAGGTCGAAGAGGATAACCAGAATCTCCCAGATAATACTTTCCGAAAGGTGGAGTCGGAAATTGATGAGGCCCCTCCATCGCTAACGCTAAAACTTTTGCATCATGAGCTGATCCCGGAATACCAATATATGCATATGTAAACAACATGTCCATATTGCATATAGCTAAAATATTCATACTGGTGTCACTTTTCCTGTTCCAATATTTTTCTGCATTTTTTCCGGCAACAGTGACAGGAACATGTGTTCCATCAATTGCACCAATAAACCCTTTAAAGTAAGGTCCATACCTGTCGTCCGATACTAGCCTTGGATGAGGCTGCGTGAGCTCATCTGGACCAGGTCTAAGCAAATCAACCGCCATTCTTTCGAGAGCATNATGGCGGTAGAAGTAGATTCGTTCAACTTTTTAAACCACAGATCGAATTTTGATCGGAATATGGATGCTTTTATCAAACACTGAGCTTGTTTCACCATGTTGACATTGAGCATTGACATTGAGCACTAACAATTAGTTCACTTTCTGCTGAATCCGCAGGTGATATTTTATTGATTCGATGGGAGTTTTTTCTCATCTCTTTCTCTTCTCCTTTCGCAGCACAAAAGCAGCAACCGCGTAAATGGAGATCACTAGACAAACAAGCCGTATAGGTTTCTCCAACATCTCGCACAAGTCTTTTGCGCCATTAATTAAACTCTGGTCATCTGTATCTCCCGAAGAGCATGATGTTTCAACTCCTTCATTGGTCTCCTCTTTCTTTGGAGATTCTTGATTAATAACTTCACCACCTTCTGAGCTCACAGGTGACATGGATCCACCACTGGTATTGTCATCAATCTTTGGAGCAGCATCATCGCTAACCCTCAAAGGAACTTCACCGTTGTTTCTCGACGGAGCAACAACAGATTTAGGTTCGCACGGGATGTCTTTTACGTTTCTTGTAGCTTCGAAAGACTCTACTCCCTCTGTGATCTCGCTGCCCGTATCTAGAGCCACCAAGGAGACAGAGGTTTCTCCACTTTGGATCTGGAAATGACTTTCTTCACTGTTGATGTTTCCTTCAGTATTGGTCGTTATCTCGCCATGGTCTGAGTATTTCTCAGCACACAAACTACGAACAGGTTTGATGGGTGCATAGACCAGAGTAAAGCCGCACTTGAGCACCTCACAGCTTGTGATCTGTTTTGTTCCGTCGGTCACTTCGAAATTGAAAGAAGCCTCCGTAGCTTCTCTGTCCCGTTTCTTGACCTCTAACAAACTTGTGTATCCGATGAAGACATGACCAGAAGATTTAGTGATGTCTCGGGGTCTATCGCTGCCATGTTCAGTCCACCCACCAAGAATGCAACTAAACTCGATCAAAGTCTCGTCTTCTTCTTTGAACTCACTGGTGCATCTAACTAACACGCGTTTGTTCTGAGCTTGGTAGTCCTTAAATGAGACAACAGCACAAAGAGCTACACCGGTAAGCCCATCTTCATTCCAGTGCCGAGGCAGCTTTTGCTTCAACTCTGACCCAGCCGTTCGGTGATTGAACCATACAGGTAATTGCCAACCAGGATAGCAGACTCCGATCAACACATCGAGCTTTGAACCCTGCCGATTTGATACCAAAACAGAGTCAAAACAGAATTGCGAGAAGTATGTTATTCTTTTAAGGTTGCAAATGGTGTCAGTGATGGAGTGTAAGAGTCAGATGATGTAATTACCTTTTCTTGGTGAGCTAGTGCATCTGACATTAGTTGAATCTTCCTCCGGACATAAGATACGATGCCATTCTTTGCAACTTGATCAAGTTTGGTACAATTAGTGAAACTAAACGTGGTGTGTGAATGCTCTGCTTCTGACATGATAAGAGCCAACGGGCTCTCGATGTTTTCAAGAGCGATGCAGCCGTGTGCGTCTAACCAGTGAAGATTATGTGGAAGCCTTGGGAGAGATATTAGCTTGTCGCAATACTTGAGGTCAAGCCATTTGAGATTGTAGAGATAAGTGATGTTGTTTGGCAAGCTTCTGAAATTGTTTCTGCTCAAACATAAACGTTGAACTGATGATAACGTGTAGATCTCGTGCGGCCATTGACGCAAATCGAAAGAAGTTTGGCCTTGATTATTGCTGAATCTCTGCAAGAGGCGAGACATCTCTTTTATGGCTGTACCGTCGAGTAGTAAAGTCTTCAGATGCTTCATGTCCTCCTTAACCTCTGGGAAACTCGCAAAGCTTGTACAGCCTGAGAGTACTAGCTTTTGAAGAGCTTTTAGGTTTCCGATAGAATCTGGGAGACTCGTCAGTCTTTTGCAGTCTTTCAATGTCAGCAGGACTAGTCTTTGGAGATTCCCAATCGTTGAAGGAAGTCCCTTTATGGCCGTGCCATCTAAGTACAACTCTTCAAGATTCTCTGAAATCATCTTGAATTCCTCAAGATTCGAGCAGCCGCTCAGGATGAGTGTTTTCAGAGAGATCAAGTTCATTTGTGGAAGAGAGTCGAGGCTCGTGCATCCTCTTAGGTTCAAGAACACAAGACTTTTCATTTCCTTTAGCACTTTGTGAACCGTATTCAATTCCGTGCAGCCTTCCAGGTTCATACTTTGAAGGTTTCGAGCATGCGATAAACCGGACAAAGTGCGCAGCTTACTTGAATGGTTCAGATCCAACCACTTTAGTTTCGATGTGTCCTATGGAACAAAAAAAAGAAAAAGAATCAATTGTTAATGGAACTACGTAACCAATAACAATTCATTATAAACATGTGACATATATATATATATATATACCTTCTCTCCATCCCAAACTTGCTCAATGCGGCTGTAAGGCAGCTTGAGGTCTACAAGATTCTTCGGACAAAAATCTTGTGGAAGCTTCTTCAGTGGAAATTTCAGCCAGTGCAGATACCGGATCTTTTGCAATGTGAACTCAAGTCCGTTGGGGAAGTTCAAGTTGCATTTAGCATCACTGTCTTTGTTACAACTTGAGTCGAAGAATTTCAAGTATCTGAGATCATTCATGTCTTTGAATGTATCACTGCCTAAACTCATTTTCCTCGGTAGCTCAGACATGTCAAGGAATATTCCTCTGACCTTACTCGCTTCCTGTCAAGTCTCACGTATTATAACATGTAAGGTTAATTAGGAAATAACTTCAAAATGTGTAAATAGAAGTTAATCTAACTCACCGTTTCGTTTCGGAGTGTAGTAATGATATCGCCATGGTTGAACAACCTTTGCCAACTAGTTGATTTTTCAGAGGATGGTTGTGATTCTAGTCCCATTGCGAATGTGTACATCAGATCATTCACCTCTAGTCGACCGCCACAAATATTGATCAAGAAATTATCTGCAAGATCTCTTATTTCACTCGCGTTCTCACGAACGGAAGAATCCAGTAAACTCCTCACATGATACTCATCTTCAAACCAGAAGAAACATGCCACATCCTGGAACAGATCCTTAGCTGTGTTTGTCAACATCGTCGTTAGGAAATCTCAAGACGTTTTGAATTGTCTTGCTGATTGGGCTTTTAGCAAGCGTCCCAAGCTTTGATATCCAGTACGCCTTTTCTTTTCTAAGAAGCCCACCGCCAAGAATTTTGAGAGCTAGTGGATTTCCCCTGCAGTGATCCACAGACTCTCTTGAAAGTCCCGTGAAACTTGGATCGCAAGAACCGGCAAACGCGTGTTTTTCAAAGTAATCTAGCGCATTGGTGTCGCTTAGACCAGGCACTAGATAAGTTTCATCTACGACTCCCTTGACCAGGACTTGTTGCTCGTTGTTATGACAACTCTGCTTCCTTCTTTTAACCATTCACGCCCGCCAAGAATCTCTTCTATCTGGCTCTTTTTACTAACATCGTCAAGAACAATAAACACTTTGCTTTTGCTTAGCTCAGCTTTCAAATATTCAAGCGGAAACTCAGTGTCTTTTTGCTCCTTATCGTCGTTTTGGCTCTTCTTTAAACCAGATAGGAGGTCCTTCTGCAACCTAGGGAATCCAAAAGACACTGACTTTTCGCGGACGTCATCGAGAAACATTGTATGCAAGAACGCGAATCCACAATCATTAAACAGTTTTTTGGCAAGAGTGGTTTTACCTATATCAGGCATCCCAACAACTCCAACAAACCGAGTAACCTCCTCTGAATCAAAATCTAATTTCTCTTCCAATTGCTGTAGGCGTGTTTCGATCCCAATGAAGGGAGACACATTTTTGTTTTTTGAACTTTCGATGAAGGGAGACACTTTTGAGGAAGAAGAACTCTCAGTCTCTCCTTCTGATTTTCCATTGGGCAATTCAACAATATTTTCTCTTGCACTCTTTGTTACTTCATCTGTCCGAATTTCGTCTAGCTTTATCTTTACGTCCTTCACGATTTTGTCGATGATCAGGACCTCATTGCTATCAATTATGTCAGAAAAAGAACAAGTTAAGACAAGAATTTAATTTAAATATGCAGACAGGGATAGAGCTGGACAGACCAAAAGGTTTCTTGGGTGTGAAGCGATAAACATAATCTATCTTTAAGAGTTAAGGGATTTAGATTCCCTTAGGTTATATGAGGGCTCAAAAGAATGGCGCTAGTCAGAAATTAATTAAATATTCGTTTTTGTATTATTTCATTATATAAACAGTGGAAAAAATTAAAAACGAAAAAATAAGATCATCCATAAAAATAAATTAGATAAGATTGAGAAATTAAGGTATAAGAAATTCCCCACGATATTAACAATTATTTATTTATTTTGTTTTTTGTTTTGTTTTTCTTCTTCTATTATTTTGTTTTCATTTAAATTTTGTTACATATTTCCAATTTTTGTTTTTCATGTTCATATTTAAATTACGTTTAATTTTTATAATATATCCCTTCATATATCTATTCATTTAAAAAAAACTTGATGAATTGATTCTCATATTTCTATTTGAATTATACTTTATTTTTAATTATTTTTGAGTTTTTTTTCCTGAATCGATATAAAAAATAAGTTATTTTTCTTTTTTCTTTTTAATATTTTATCTAACTAAAAATATTATATACACGTATCAAAATCTAATCGACTGATTCACATATCTTGCGATCATTTTCAGTATTTTAAACTTTATATAATAAATAGTATTGTACCAGAAAATATCATTTGATTGTATTTTTTTTTAAATAGTTGTAATGAAATATATATACTTTGACAATTTCACCCAACAAAAGAAGAAGTAGGATTGACACCTTTTTTTAAATAAAAAAATCATGATATATAAAAAGGGAAATTTGGCTGCATAACTATATCACATATGTTATTTAATAGAATGACCATAACAAAAGTGGTGTCATGATATTATTTGTATAATATGTATAATGCCAATTTTATCCTTCTTTATATTTTCAAATGGAAACATGTCTATACTGTTTTCCATATCTGTATAGTACAGTTGATCTATTTGTTTTGTAACCTCTCTTGTCTTCATCTCTGGTTTCGTCATCTAGGTTGATAACTCTAGCTTTCTCAAACTTATCATATTTTTTTTTTTTTTTGACATGTTATACTATTATATTTAGATAGTATAGAACAGACAGGTTAAATAAAAGAATATACAAGTTTATATTATTTTTCATGTTCATATAGTATATAGTTTGATCAATTTCAAACTTAGCATCAAATATATATATGTTTTTTCACTTGTTATACTATTATATTTAGCCGGTATAGAATATACTAAATAAAAGAATATCTGAAGTAGGGTCATTTTCGTCCAACGAAATAGTGCTATGGTTATGCAATTAATTTTTGAATTGCTATGACTATATTCTTTATTTTGTTTCCCAATATGTATATACAGCTAAAAGACACATATAAAAATAAAACAAAAAAAAAATTATTTAAAAATAAGGGATGTCATGTGTCACTTACAGAATTATCAACGGACTTCTGTTTATACATATAAAGATAGATTAGAACCTTCGTATGTGTGAGTTTATAATTTAACTAGAATAGGATCCGCATATATGCGAGTTTTTAATAAAATATTTTAAACCGTAAAAATAAATTAAAAATAAAATCGAATATTTTGTAAAGAAAAACGAATAATCGAATATTTTTCTTTTATATTAATAATCAAAAGAAACTTAAATGAATAACAAAATTTAAGAAAATAAAAAAATTTAAAACCCGTTAAAATATTTTTTAAGAAAGTAGAAAGCATAATCTGACTAATAAAAATATATGAAAAACACAAAATGTAAACCTAAAAATTATTTATTTATTTTAATTTTCATTTATTTTCAATTAAAAGATTCAAAACACAGAATCTGTTTCGGATCCTAAGCAACATTAACCATACTTCTCATATAGTTCACATATTTTATCAACTATTTTTTTTCTTTTCCGCTGCGTTAAAACCTTGTGTATTTAATTTGAGTCATTCGAGTATGTTAATGATCTTTACGTTAACTCTCTTCAAGCAAATAAAGTCTCTCTTTCTTTTCACATTCATCTCTTTTATATGATCTATTTGCTCTCTAGAGAAGTTATGCTTCTTAAGACTCGCATCAAAAGCCTATCTACGTGATTCTTGATATCCTCCTCATCATTGATCTCATAATCGTCTAATGTCATATCATTAGCATCTAAATTTTTTTTTTAACTGAAATATATCCTACTTAAACTAATTTACTTTTTCTTTTTAATTTTTTTTGTTTCTCCCGTATATGTTCTCTATGCTTTTTATAAAAGTTATGTTTCTCAAGACTCGGATCAAAAGTTTATATACATGATTCTTGCTATCATTGAGTTCATCATCGTCTAATGTCATATCATTAGCATCTCAAATTTCTATTTTTTATTTACTTTTCTGATTTATTTTTCTTTTCTATTTTTAATACTAAGTATTTTTTTATTTTCCTTTTATTATTAGTAATTATCATACAATTTCCTTAATTTAAATTAAAAACATAAAAAAACTTATTTTCCTTTTCTTAATTTTCTTATTTACTTTTCTGATTTTTTTTTCCTTTTTGTATTATTAATCGATTTGTAAACATTATGTTAAAATCTAATTGGTTGAATGTTTTTAACACGTGTCAAAATCTTATCGATTAACTTAACACGTGTCACGATCATGTTAAAAATTAACTTTGACGCATCCTACTTTATATAATAAGATAGATATAATAATTTATTCTAAAATTTTAACGAATTATTTATCCTACTTTTATCATAATTAAAATCTATATTAGGATCCGCGAATACATTGATTTATAATAATAAAATTTCAAACCCGTTAAAATAATGTTTTTAAAAATATAAAACAAAATCGGATCACTACTGAAATAAATATATGAAAACACACAAAATCTAAATCTAAGAGTTATTTATTTATTTTATTTCTCATTTATTTTTAATTAAAACATCCAAAACACAGAATCTGTTGCGGGTGCTAAGCAACATTAACCATATTTCTCATATATTTGATACACTTTATCAATTATGTTTTTCTGTTCCGCTGCGTTAAAAACTTTGATATGCAATTCGAATCCTTCAAGTATGTTAACGATCTCCCATTAACTCTTTTCAAGCAAATAAATATCTCTTTCTCTTTACATTCATCTCCCGTATATGATTTTTCTGCTCACTAGAGAAGTTATGATTCTCAAAACTCTCATCAAAAGGATCTTTACATGATTATTGCTATCTTTCTTTAAATTGAGCTCATCATCTAATATAAATCCTTTTGTTTTATTTTATGTTTCTTAAATTGAAATTATGCTTCTCAAGATTTGCATCAAACGCCTCTCTACATGATTTTTGATATACTCCTTCTCATTGAGCTAATCATCGTTAATGCCATATCAATAGCATCTAATTTTTTTTAATTGATATATATCCTAATTAATCTAATTTACTTTTTGTTTTTATTTTTTTTTATTTAAATTGAAATAGATCCTTTAGTTTTATTTTCTTTTTTTCTTAATTGAAATATATCCTACTTAATTTTATTTTACTTTTTAATGTAAATCGATAAATTTAACATTTTTTAATTTTTAAAAATATTTTTTTGGAAATTCATTTTTATCTTACTATATAAATTTAAAAATAATATTTTACCAAGACACGTGTCAAAATCTAAATCGATAAACTTGACACATGTCGAAATCTTTCCTTTTATTTTATTTATTTCTCTTTTAAAAATAGATAGATGTATTTTTCTTTTTCTTTTAGGATTAGAATTTTTTATAATAGATTTTAATCAAAACACGTGTCGAAATCTAATCTATTAACTTGACACGTGTCGCGATCATGTGAAATCAACTTTGACGCATCCTACTTTATATAATTAGATAAGATGTTTATATTTCATGAAAAAGACAAAACACAAAAACGTTGAAAAGAAAATTAGATCACCCGTGAAAATAAATACAATAAGATTAATAATATCAACATGAAACCATTGATAAATCTAGAAGGTTATTGATTAAGTTAATCTTTATAATTCATTTTCTTCTATTCAAACTTACAAAAAAATCCATGAAATTGTAGTTAGATAATTAGTAAACAATTTAATAATAAGTTGAAGAATTTTCTCGTTTAAATTTATCTATCTTCTCATCAATTAATAAAAGAGTCATTTCCATGAGCTCATGTTCTTTTAAAATATATATATATATATATATATATATAATTCTTCCCACTTTTTGATAAGATGTACTACAATACGATGATACAAACTCTTTATATATCATGGTTTTTATGGTTTTTGACCATGATATAAGTCTTATTTTTTGTTTTTTAGAATCCTATGAGGATCTTTACATGTTCAGATACGTTTGAAGCATAGTTGGAGCATTTTGGAGCATTGTGGAAGAAGCTGATGAAAACATGAAGTCGGAGTCGAGTTGCCTGTTCATGGGTGTCAATCGACACCACTCGAGCCAAGACAAAACGCGAGTTTTACAAGATTTTTAAGAAAAAAGAAATCGCCCAGAAGTTTTACTTGTTTACAAAAGTACCCCACTTATGTTTTAACCCTTATTTAAGGATTTTAGAGCCATTGTTAGGCCATTATCTCATAATTTAAGAATCTTAGAAGTTTTAGTTTTTGAAGTGAAAAATCAGACTTCTTTAGTGCAGATTTGGAACTCCCTTATTTGTTCTATTGATTTCTTTTATGCTTTCTATTCAAATAATGATTTCTCTCATTGATCATGTCTGAGTAGTTTGCTTGTTAGTTTTAGGGTTTTTCAAAGATGATTGATGAATTGTTAGGTTGAATTGAATTGTTAGGATAAAATCATTAGAGTTCTTCATCTGGATTTGTGATTAATGATTATTCTAGTTTCGCGAGCTAGAATCTGATCTTAGGTTAATTGGTAGACACGAGAGTGTGATTAATTGCATGAACTAATCTTAGATGAGTAAGATTCCTATCTGCAAAGAGATTTGATTTAGGATCTTGTGAACAATTGAACCTACACTTAATGCTTGTTTGAATTGTTAGAATTTGCAAAAAGATTTGAGATACTAGGGTTTAGACATAGATAATCTCTGCAGCGAGAGTTGATTGATTTTACATTAGTGTTTCAAGTTCAAGAATAATGCTTAATAAATTCCTAATATCCTGTCTAGATCTGCAATTCGGATTCACCTGAGAATTTTTCTGAACCTATCTTTTGTCTCCTGTAATTTAATATTTACTCTTAACTTAATTTGAAATTAAAAGTTTGCTGTGTGACAATCTAATTCCCTGTAGATTAGATTCCTAAGTACTGCGACTGATCTCTTAATTTGAAAGAGTACCTTTAGGATAAATTTGAGCATATCAAAGATTTTATTTGTCATTTTGATAGATAAACACGGTGAAAATCAGGTGAAAGATGTGGTTAAGATCAGTAACCCAAGCGTCTGATTAACACCCAACCCGAGCTTCCGATTAGTGCTCGACAATGGCGATAGACGAGATTGTTGGAAAAGAATTGTTCACACGTGGTGTTTAAAGAAAACTTAGAAATGAAGAAGAAGAAAATTGATAAAAGAAAGCATCTGGAAAAGATATGGTTTGCGAAATAACCAAAATATCAAATGTATTTAGTTATACTTATAAAAAAAAATCAGATATTTTGGATATTTCGAATAATTTTGTTTGGATAGATTATTTTAGTTTTTCAAGTAGTTCGGGTAGATTTTTGGGTATCTTGGATAGTTCAGAACCGATCCGAACTGAAATCAAACAAAATTTGGTTTTATTTTGGTTCTCAATCATATTACTCGACCCAATACATATTCGAACCAATCCAAACCAAATTATTTTGGTTCTTATATGGATCCCATACTTTCATATTTGAACTACCCAAAATCCAAAAATACCAAACCGAAGCTGCCTGAATGTCCGAATTCCTAAGTCTCTCGTAACTTGTAATCTTACGTGTCAGAATCTAATCTGTTTTATACAGTATGATCTCTATATATTCTTATATACATTTCCATATTGTTAGTTTCCCTCTTTGGTACATCTCATACTTGTATAATTACGTGTACCCCCCTTTCGTTACTGACGTTAATTAATACAAAACATTCAACCTATTTTTCGATTCTGACAACTTAAATAGGGTAATTGAGAATATGTAGTTTTGAATATTTCTATCCATTGATTTATTAAAAAAAAACATAAAAGGATTCTATCCAGAAAATATATTTTGAGTATTTACCTCGTTTCATCCACTATCTCGCCTTTGTTCTCGGTCACAAACCTCAGAGCTCTTCTCCATACTTTACGTTTGGTATGATCTTTTTTCGCTAGTCGCTCAAAATTCTCACCAAACTTGTCTTTCCGTCTCTTCACCGTGTCAACACTGATCCTGTAAAACACTGGAAAAACCTCCAATGTCTTTTTCTTCACACATTCTTTGATCTTTGCCAGCTCATTCAAGCACCACTTCGATTCCGAGTACAAGCTTGAGATGACCGCGATTGCGATACACGACTCCTCGATCCTCGTGAAAAATACTTTCAAATCTTTCCCCATCCTCTCGTGATTGTCTATGAAAACATTGATTCCTTCAGTTATCAAGGCCTTCTCCAGATGACTTACGAAGCTGCCTCGGAGCTCCTTTCCCCGAATATTTATGAACACTTTGTGTTGCGGTGGCTGGTGGACTACATTGGAGGAAGTTGCCTTCGACATCAGAGTTTTTTTTTGGTCGGAGGATTTAATGTTTGAACTAGCAAAATGTGTAAGAATGGGAAGTTTTATTTTCGGTCTTAAACAGTGCTACAAAAGATATAACCACAATTAAAGGTTGGATAACGACTACTGATTTCTGTTTTTTCTTTTACAATACACATTTGATTATGATTTTATATGAATATGTGAATACATGCATGATTCTAGATCTGCATCGGTTATATTAAACTAACAAATCAATTGTTAATGACTTTAGTTATCTCAAAAAAAAAAATATGTAGTAAAAGATCGTTACTCCAGTGACTTATATGAGTCTTTGTTTGTTTGACTTTCTTGCTCTTCTGGATAAAGCTACTGGATAATCTCTAGTCGCCGAAGACTTCACGTTACAAAGATTTCACGTTCGATTAGGAAATATTTTTTTATTAAATACCCTCTCACGCGGTTTAATGACTCTAAGAAATTAATATGGTACCCCTATCGGTTGAAACTATACGTACGAATATCTCAGATTAACCAAGTGGTGGTGGTTTAGTAGTTCTCAAACCTGAGGAAGAGTTGATATGTTGGTGTAGACTAGAGATCGAGCGTGAAATTGTTAAATCATTTCTACTTGACCACACGGATATAAACCTTTACTTTCGGTCTATTTGAATATCCGGAGAGAGGATCTATCCATAGGGTTACATCTCTCTAGGGATTAGTCTGACCCTTTTATAGGTTTGAGTTTTCTTGAATTATCAAAAAAAAAAAAAATACCCCAGATTATTAGTTCAATTATAAAAAAAAAAACCTAGATTGTTTGTATCCACCTCATTGGTTAAATCTTTGTTACATAACGATTATATTTGTTCACGTTTGATTTAATATAAAGTTCTTTGACGAAAAACAAAAAAAAACAAAAACCTAGATTAGTTTTGGTTTAGTTTGGTATTTCACTTGCCGGAGTTATTGGTTATCCAATAAAACAAAACAGATGTCTGAGACAATCATGATTCATGCAAACATTTTTTTTATAACCGGGATCATCTTAAAACGGAATCAGAACTAATTTCTGATGTAAAAACATTTATAAATAGTAAAATACTTCTATGATTGAAGATAATTGATGCATGGCATATACCAGTGGGACAAACCTTCAACAAAGTGGACAAACATTAGTAGATTAATATTTCCTTTTGATATTGGTATACACTACAAATATTGTTTGATACGAAATTTTAACAAAGGGTATGGTCAGGAATTTTGTCTCAAAGAGTTAGATACTGATTTATTTCACTTACTTCTTTGTGGCGAATACATTGCTACGTTTTGATAACCGTAGGAAATAATAAATTTAGAGTAGTTTTTAAGTCATTCCAACCTGTGTTTCAAAAGTTACAACAGATTTAGTGACATATATATTCTTTTGGCACGTAAGAAAATGCAACAAAAATTGGGAATCAAAAAGTAATCTACCGATAAGCGATGACTTTTCTTTTTTGAAGAGATAAGCGATGACTTTCTCAACCATGAACCAATCACTTTTGGCTCATAATTTCCCATGACCGATCGGCAAGTTCCAATGATCGGCTAATTTCCACAGGGCCGATCACCTTCTCTACAATGATCACTTTTTCCTCAGGATTTCACAGAAAATGTGGCCAGTCGATCGAGACTCGAACCACATGTATACGGTTGGAAGAACTTGACAGATTGTTTTCTTTTAACTTGACAGATTACTACATTTAATATTAAGATTAACATTAAATATGTACTAACCTAGATAACTCATGATCATTATTTAATTATAATTTTTACTTCAAGCATCAACAGAGGCGGACCCACTTTGTATGAAAGGTGGGTCAGCTGACCCCCGTTAAATAAATAAAAACAAAATATGTACATTAAACATATTCTTGGAATGTAGTCCAATCCGTTCAATTCTTTTTTATTGCACCTAGATATTTTAGTTCGATTTTCCAATTTGCTTCCATATGTATTGATTTTTATCATTTTTCAGAATTACAGTTTCTTTCATAAATGATTCTTCTTTCCTTTTTAGTATTTCAAAACTTTATTTTTCTCTTTTTTTTATCCTTCTCACAACTGAATTTTTTTTCTTTTATTTGTTTCTTCATTAGTTTTATATTTTTTCATCAAAAATTAATTTTTTTATTCCAAAATTTTATATGATAATTCTTTTTGCAACATAAACTTTTATTTAATATCATTTTAGTTTGTTTTAAAAAGAAAATTGTACACTTGCTTTTTGTACTATATAATTTATGTCATTAAAATTTTTAAGTAAATAATAAATAATTTTTAGATTAAGTTTTGACCCACGTAAAAATAATTTCTAGGACCGCCACTGAGCATCAAGGTTTGTTTTCATATCAACCGTAGTGATATCCAAACTGTCGTCCATGACTTTTTAGAAACGACAACCAAAGATTAATTATGGGAAAATAAAAGAGTCAGTATAGGCTGGAGTTGTGGTTCTCTGGGGTGTCTTCAATCCCGTCAAGCTTTGGATTTTATTAGTGTTTGGTTTCTGCAGAAGCCTTGGTCGTTTCGGTGTAGTCTCACAGTTTTGCAAAGGTTTCAGGACAAAGGTTAAGTGAGCTGTGTTTTTGTTGGTTCCGTCTTCATCTAGTTCTCTTTAACTTGTTACTTCCTTTTCTTGATTAATTGTTTGGGTTGTTAGACTTATTTCCAATTTGTAGTTTTTTATTCTGTTTTCAGTCTTGAATTCTATCAATGTATTTCATCATACTACTTCTTGGTCTTGATGTTAAAAAAAAAATTGACAATTACTGTTAATTAAACAATTAAATATTAAACTCTTTTTTTTTGCTAAAAGATCTTTAAATATAAAACACTTTACAGGCAAACTATTATATATATAAAACTACGCATTTGTCTTATCGTTGATTATAGAATGAGCAGATCGATTATCAATGAAAATAATATTCAGTGACCAGATCGATTATCAATGAAAATAATATTCAATGACCAGATCGATTACCAAAAAGTTAAATAAAATGACCAGATCGGGTGAGACTTTCTTTGTCAAAAAAAGAGAGATCGGGTGAGACATTTTATTGGTCACATGGTCGTCTGCGCCATACGCGGGACATGTATCAAAATTAACTATGTACACGTTTTTTGGTTATTAAAAAACTTTTGGGATAAAATGGTTGTAATAAGAAAATTAGTGGAATAAAAATAAATAGAATTTGACCAAAAAAATAGAATTTGACCAAAAAAATAAAGATAATAGAAAAGTAATTTTGTTTCACTAATTTGTTTTTGAAAATAATAATTTTTTTTTTGTTAATGTATTCAATTTTTCCTAACAAAATTAGTAGAAGGCACGTTTCAAAAAAAATAAAAATTTGTAGAATCTTTTCCATTATCTTTCACTTCAAATGGTAGTCATTTCCAATATATCATTTCACTTCATATTATATATTTTCTAGGGCAATTTTCTTAAAGAGCACAAAATAAAGTTTATTTTTTAAAAATAGCCATAGAAACTCGTTTGTTCATAAATAGTCTTCATTAAAGTTAGGAAACCCTTCCTAAATGCGTCTAATGTCTTTCTTACGGCTTCCTAAATTTTTATTAAAGTTAGGAAAACATTACTAAATATGTCTAACAGCTTCCTAAATTGAGTTATGATAGTCTTCATAAATGTGTCTAACACCTTCCTAATAATGCTAAAAGTGATTAACAAAATTTTTAAGTCTATTATTGAACTGAAAACTTAAAATGGGGCTGTTTGAGGCAATTTCTCTATTTTCTATTATCTTTCACTCTATTTTTAGAGTAAATTTATTTTTAGTAGTGCTTTATATCTCACTTAAATTTAGAAATTAATATTTTACTTTAAATTTAGTGTAATATTATTTATTTCATTATTTTCAGAGTAAAACATTTTTATTTATAGTCATTTCTTAATCTTGATATGTTTTCCTTTTGAACTTCAATTATTTTTGTCGAATACTTCAAAATTATATGATTTATTTTTGTAATTGAATAAAATTATATCAATAATTAATTAAAAACTTTAAATACAAAATAACATATTTTAATTAGAGTATACAATACGGTAAATTAAAAATACATAAATAGTCCCAAAAATTAAGATAAAAATCCAAAATAATTCTCGTTAAAAAAACTGAAAACAGTATAGAATAATGATTTAATAATCTATTAGATCATTTTTAGATTTATGAAAATCATTAAAATATTTCCCAACTGAAATGAATGCAGAAAGAACTTGTTGATCAACCATTTTCTTTAAAATCCTGCTTGTTACGTATGCACAAATATATATATATATATATATATATATATATGTAATTTATTAATTTGTTAAATATTTTTTTTTAAATGTTCAGATTTAAACTATTGTGAAAACATAAAATAAAAGGATATAATTTTTTTCTTAACATTGTTGTTTGGTCCAATGATTTTCTTTTTTGTTAACATTGTTGTTTGGTCCAATGATATTCTAACATTGTTTAGAATATTCTTTTTTAGAATGAAAAATAGAAAAAGCCATTTGAAAAAACTTAATTCTATCTTCGAAGAATTCTATTTTTCTAGTAAAAATAAAATCGATCATATGATCTAAGGTTTTTTTTAACCATTACATGATCTTTTGCGGATATTAGAAGTCAATGATCCAACAATGTAGATTAGTCGGATTTGGAAGATAGTGGCATCACAGCCATTACATGTTAAAAGCTTTTTACTTTTATTTTATCGTTCAGAAAATTTATTACAAGCGTTGCTGTTAAAAAAAAAAGTAATATAAATTTTTTGGAAAAAGGCCACGAATTTTTAAAGATACTAGACGTTCTCTATCTATCTTGATTCGTTTTTCTAGACGACCATATTGTTTTTCTAGTACACCGGCCTCTTCTAATTTTTTTCTTTTGATGTGATCTTCTCCTTTACTAAAAACTGTAGCAAAGAGTGAGAGAGAGAAAGAAATTGAGATTAAAATTTTTTTGAGAACCTCCAAAACAAATTCAATGGAGACTTTGAGCGCGAATCAGCATGACGTATTCATCGATTTCAGCTCGAAAGATACGCGCAACTCCTTTGTCAGCCATCTCTCGGCTGCTTTCGGCCGGAGGAACATCTCGATGTTCCTCGGAGAAGACAGCATCAACTCGGTGACTCAGTTGGCTATTGAGGGAGCTAAGGTTTTTGTGGTTGTCTTCTCTGAGAACTATGCGTTCTTGCCGCTCTGCTTGGAAACGCTCGTGAAGTTTTTGGATCTCCAGCGACGTGAAAACGGACCTGTGGTGATTCCAGTCTTCTACCGTGACGTCACTCCATCCGTCGTTGCGCAGCAGACGGGGAAATTCGAAGAGGCTTTTTCCGGTCACCGGAGTTTGTTCTTCGAAGACAATAGGGTTGAAAGATGGCGAAACGGTCTGGTTGAAGCGGCGAATTTACAAGGCCATGAATCAAATGAACAACGAAAGTAAGTTTGTTACAAATTTACTATATGAATACAAATATTTATTTACAAAGCTTTAGTGGAGTTGTTTTTCTTTTATTATTTAAACAAAATTCATTGTACAAATTGTGAATTTATTTAACCTGAAAAATGTCCTTCCTTAGTTATTTTTTTATTATTATTTTTTTTGGTAAGACAAATATAATCAAAGAATGTGACTTCAAATCCAGACGAATTAAAGTCTATATATTAATATTATGATTGATATATACTCAAAGATCGTCACAATTTCTTCCATTAAGATTATACTTCCAGCATACAGTTACAATGCTAGGTTTGAAAAGTGATTATGTACATCTCGTGGAACCGCGCTATAGTCTCCCATTTCCCTTTTGTGGATATATCCATATGTACGAAGACATAAAAGATTACTATATAAAAGTACACTCATAATTGAAAATAAACATTTGTAAACAACTTGCAGTGACTCGGAGTTAGTAGAAGAGATTGTTTCGGATGTGCGCGAGAAGTTCTATCCAACAGGCAACAGGTAAGATCGGGGTCTACGTGAGGTTGAATGGGATCGAAAACTTGCTTTGCCAGCAATCTAAAGACATCTACCGGCTAGGGATCTGGGGTATGCCTGGCATAGGCAAGACTACCATTGCTCAAGCAGTTTTTAACCAAATGTCTCACGACTTTGAATCTCATTGCTTCATTGAAAACTTCCACGGAAAGTTTCATGAGAAAGGACTGCACAAATTGCGGGAAGAACATTCGGTCGAAAATCTAAGAGATAAAACAGTTCTTGTTATTCTTGATGATGTGCGCAATCCTATGGAAGCCGAGTCATTCCTTGGAGGATTTGATTGTTTTGGTCTCGCAAGTCTAATAATCATAACATCCCGAGACAAGCAAGTTCTTTATCAGTGTCAGGTTGAGGGTGTTTACGAGGTACCATCCTTCAACAAGAAGGAGGCTCTACAGTTACTCACTAGGTTTGCGTTTCTAAAAGGAAAACCAAGAGATAGTAATTTAGTAGAAGCATCAAATAAGGTTGTTAAGTATGCTAATGGGAACCCTACACTACAAGAGAGAGGCATAAATCCGACGGCCGTTTTCGTCGAAAATCCGTCGGAAACAGCCTTTTCCGATGGATTTCCGACGAAAACAGTTCGTCGGTTACAGTTCGTCAGAAATATTGTGGTGGTCGGAAATCCGTCGGAAATTTCCGACGGATAAAAGTCGTCGGTAATCCGTAAGAAGTTTCCGACAGATTACCGATGGAAATAGACCGATGGATTTCCGACGAAACTGTTTCCGATGGATTTGCTTTTGAAGAATTACCGACGGATTTCCGACGGAACTGTTTCCGACAGATTTCCGACGGATTTAATTTCGTAAATTAAAAAAAAATTATAAAAAAATAATTTAAAATAAAAAATATAGTTAACAATAAAATTTATGGAAATAAAAATAAAATATAAAAATTGTTTTTAAAACAAATTAAAAAAAATTGTTGTAAACAATTTAAACAAACACACTACTTATGAAACAAATGTGAAACAAAAAAGAAATTGTTGTAAACAATTTAAACAAACACACTATTTATAAAATTAAAAATTGTAATTTAATTTAAAACTATCATTAAAGTTTTTTAAAAAACCTATCATTATTTTAAAATCTAAGAAAAAAACATATTTGTAAGAAACCTAATCTAAACAAGGAAAAAATTCTATTTGATACACAAAATTGATTTAAAAACTCAAATCTAAAAAACCTAATTCCTAACCCTCTAAAATATAAATTCATAACTAAAAATTCTAATTTCTAACCTTCTAACATCACCTAACATATAACAATCTCATTTGAATCATAATTTCTAACCACCTAACAAAGATAAAATGAAAAATCTAAGAAAAACTTTAAAATTAAAAAAAAACCTTCAAAATCAAAGCATAAAAGAAGACTTACAAGTTATCCATGCTATGGAGTTGAAGAAGACAAGATTCCGGCGGTCCTAGGTTGGCGGAGGTCGAGATTCCGGCGATTTTTTGGAGAGAGGCGGCGGAGATTCACGGAAGAGAGAGAAGAGAAGAAGAAGAAATAGGGAAAAAGAAAAGGTTTTCGGTTAATAATTAAAGATTTCCGACGGACACATCCGTCGGAAATCCGTCGGATTCTAAATAATAATTTTATTTACGCGGTCAAAGTACGTGCTTTCTCGAGAAACACGAAATCCGTCAGAAATCCGTCGGAAATTTCCGACGGATTTCTGACTGATTAAAAAAATTTCATTATTTGTTGCATGCGTTTCTATTGGTTAGTCAACGATCACACAGATCGTGAAATTTCCGACGGATCAAACATTCCAACATATTTCCGACGGGTTTAGGGTATATTTGGGGTTTAGGGTTTCAACCTTTCAAATTTTGTTAATCAACCAATACTAAACATGTTACATTCACAAAATAAGTTGATTCTTGTAACAATACGATTTTCTAATTGTTTTAATATTTTCACAATCAAACATATAATTTTCCAAAACATTTATATTACTTAATACTAACACTTATACTAACTCCTTAACCATGTTTCAAATTTTTGTCTAAACACCAATAAATGTGTATTAGATTAAATTTAGATAAGATTGCACAATTGTTATACATTAGATAAAGTTATTATATGACTTAAACAAAATTAGAGTTAAAATTTTATACCCTAAACCAAATTTTAATAGATGCCGTTGGAAATCCATCGGAAATTTTCGACGGATTTCCGACGGATATGTCCGAATACTTATAAAACGTGTTGTAAACTTGAAAAATTATTTTTAGATACATATCCCGACGGATTTCCGACGGCATATATTAAAATGTGATTTAGGGTATGAAAAATTAAAGATAAAAGAAATAATGAAATTAATTTCCGATGGATTTCCGACGGTATGTTCCTTTATCACAATATGGTTCTAATTCCGTCGAAAATCCGTCGGAAATAACCAACGGATATTTTCCATCGTAAATCCGTCGGAAATTTCTTACGAATTTTCGACGGATATGATTCCGTCGGAAATTTTTGACGGATTTTCGACGGTCTTTTCTTTTGTCGCAATATGGTCGTAATTCCGTCGAAAATTTCCGACGGAAGAGTATCCGTTGGAACTTCCGTCGGAAATTGCCATGTTTTCTTGTAGTGCTACAGCTCTGTGCTTCTATGGCAGAGCGCTGAAGACGAAACCAGAAGAAATGGAGGCGAATTTCGAGAAGATCAAGAGATGTCCTCCGCGGGAGATTATTGATTTGTTTAGGAGCAGTTACGATGTGCTCAGTGAAAATGAGAGGAGCGTATTCCTAGACATTGCTTGTTTCTTTAATGGTGAACAGTTGGATCGTGTCATGGTAATATTTGAAGGGTGTGGTTTCTTCCCACACGTTGGAGTTGACCGCCTCGTCGATATGTCTTTGTTGGTGATATCAAAGAAGAAAAACGTTGTGATGCATAATTTGATTCAGGATGTTGCTAAGGAAATCGTCAACGAAGAAAATAACAAAATCTTGAGGCGTCGCAGATTGTGGGATCCTTCAAGAATCAAATTATCACTTGAAGACATTGAACCTAAGGTACTACTACTGGTCACATTCTGATGTTTTCCAGTACTGTATTTACAATTTAGGCGTGGGCAAAAATTAGGTATGAGTATTGGAAACTTCGGTTTGGTTCGGTCAGTTTGTTCCATTTGGAAGAATTGTTACTGCAGTTGGACCGAAATAAAGTTAAGAAAAATCGTTGTCTGCAACTTTAGGAACAAATATTTTGCTGATTTCGATTTATTAGGTTTAATAATCGGTTAGGCATGTAATTTCAGTTTAATTAGTGAATCATCTAATACCTTAAACTACGTCTAGTTGAAGACATAATTAATACCCATGTAGGAACCTAACTTTTTTTTTTTTTTTAGCAAATTCCTTTTTCATCTTCCTCCAAATTATTCGGTTTGGTCTAAATCGGTTTGTACAAAACCTATACATTTATCTCATCATCTATGTGTTTTTTTTCAGGGCACTGAAGTTATTGAAGGGATTTTTCTTGAAAATATGTATAATCTTAGACTGTTGAAAATTTACAGTTCAAACTCTGAAACTGCTCAAGAACTCCATCTTAATGACGGACTTCACTCTCTACCTTACGAACTTAAGCTACTTCACAGGGAAAAGTATCCGTTGCGATCGTTTCCCAAAGAGTTTGATCCTAGCCATCTTGTTGAGCTCAATATGCCTTATAGTCAGCTTCGGAATTTCTGGGGAAGAACCAAGGTAAGACTAAATTGCGAGATCGGCAGGTTATTTTTTTTTTCTTACATTAATTGAGCTATCTATGTGTTTTTTGTTTTTGTTTTTACAGAGTGTAGCGAAGTTGAAAATAATAAATCTTAGCCATTCTCAGCAACTAGTTGGAGTTGACGAACTCTCGAAAGCTTGTAGCCTTGAGCAAATGGATCTTCAAGGTTGCACAAGCTTGGAGAGCATCCCACACACTGATGGGCTCAAGAATCTTCAGCTTCTGAATCTCTCTGGCTGCACAAGAATCAATTGTGCAGAGATTAAGGAGAAGATAAAAAAGACTGAATCTAGAAGGCGGCTTAAGAGAAACAAAATCTGAATCAATGGTGTTCTCTACGATAGTAACGCTCGAATCTGAGGATAACACAGACAGCTCTTGAAAAAATAAAAATGTACTATCTTGAGTCATATGCTGCTTATATTTTTCAATCTTCCCAGATATGTCAGAAAAAGTGGGCGAATTATTGCAATCTAAACAGAGGAAGCCATTGTGGCATTACGCTAAATAGAGCTTGGATACAGATCAGATTGTTATTATTTTACAGAAACTAGATGAAAATATTGTTCAATATTATTATCTATGATGAGACAAGACAAGTAGAGGAACATACTATCTATCTCGCTTGTTTGGCCGCGGTCCATTTTGGATGGTGGATCTTGCTCTGTTTTGTTTTCGTGGATGACACGCTACCCTTACTTGGTAAAGAAGAAACTAAAAGTACTAACGAACAAAATGGTAAAATGATTAAATGATTCAATGAAATGAATTCTTACATCTCTAGATGATGTGCAAAATTCTCAAGACGCTGTCTTTTGGTTGTGGGGGGTTTGATCGGTTCAAGAAAAGATATATATATATATATATATATATATATGCCAACGTATAAAGTTTCAAATTTATTTATCTCACCTCTTTCTTTCTCAAAGCTTTAGTAAGCTCTGGAGAATTCATTGGAAATAGCCAATATTTCCCTCCACTTGTTTCAAAAAGTTCCTTGGCCATTGTAAACAGAAGATCACGCATCTCAAATCGACCATAACATACGCCAATCAAGAACTTGTCTGTGAGACCTCTAAGTTCCGTCCCAGCTTCGGCATATTCAGGGTCAAAACAACCAAGTAAACTTCTAGGTATATTTCTTAAATCCTGTATTTAGTCACATCAGTTCTCTTTCTTGAATCTGAACCAGTATTGTTAAATAAAACTGCAAAATGGTGGCCTGGTACCGGGGTTAGACCGTGACTCGATAAATTGGCTAGAGGAGCTAATTAATGATTTGCTTCCCGTGAAAGGACGATACTCTCAGCTTTAGGTGGACTCACTATGTATCCCTTTTTAAGTCTGTTGAGGGATTTTTACCAAGAGAACCGTGGTTCAGATTTCTCATTTAACATATATAGTAGACAAAAGAAAAAGCATAAATCTTTATGATCCTATAAAACCTCAAATCATTATAGTGAAATATAACAGTCTATCGTCGGAGTACTATCACTCCAACGTTCATTTTAATAACCGGAATGTCTTATACATGTATGTAGCAAATGATACCATAAATTTTGAAGTGATAAGCGGAGACTACTTTTAAGCTGAAAAATCCGATATCTATATTTTTACCTTAAGATACCCACCCATTAAAGTCGAGGTTTCTCTTTGAAGGCTTGAGAGGTTTCTTAGAATTGTTAGACATAGAAGATGAGTCTCCTCTTCCCGCGGATACATGGTTGTCATATCTAATTGGAAAGCCATTATATGAGGGTCTTGTACCGGTGAAACCAGATCCATGGCCAAGTTGAATCCCCGGGTTATAAGGGTCACCGAGTCTCAATGCATTGGCCGGGGTAGCTGCTTGCGCAGAATTAATCGTGATATATCTGCCTTGTACCGAGGTCAGAACATGTCCGGAGGCAAAGGCTTGAGGAGCTAAAGAGTTTCTACCAGTAAAGCCTACGATCTCAGCAATAGGTTGACTCACTAGGTTTCCCTTTTGAGTCTTGAAGGCTTTTTTAGAACTCTTTGTTGTCTTAGAAGAAGCTTCTCCTCTTTGCACAAGTTTGTTGACATGAGAATTTGGGGTTTGCACTGAGGGAATGGCTTGTAGCAATTCCAAGACGTTCTTGACGATATTGTCGATGAACTCCCTCTCTGTGCTGCTGCTAAAACTAATTAAAAAAAAAAAACCAAAATGAGACACTTCCATTATATTATAGTTCACCAGAAATCAGATTCACAGGTCTATGAAGTGAATATATCCTTTGAACTAACCAAATAGGTGTCTAATATGTAATAGATAACTAACCACTAAAGAAATTTTGATTTTGAGATAGAAGTCCATAAATCTTGACATGGACCAATAATATTGAGGAATTTAATTAGAAGATTAATTCTAAAACATGGCATTCGAGTAGAATTTAGAGAAATTGTTTTTCATCTCAATATTTCCAAACGGAGATTTCATAGAATGTATTGAAATGTAGACATAGAAATGTGGTCTGACCAAGGAAAATAATATTAATTAGTACCCATTATTATCTATGAACGGAAACCCAATCTTCCAGGAGATACATGCTAACGCCTCTTTCCATTCATCTATTTTGGATTGCTCAACCCGAGACTGATGATCTTCGAAATTCGAGCCAAATTCTCCACTAAGGATTTTTACATGATCTGTAGTCACATTGTAGAAGATGGGAAGCACCTTGTGATAGAGAGAATATATACATTCCCACAGTTAGTATACCATTTTCTCAAAATATGCATATCTACACTAACAGCACTAGCTCTTAAGTCACGTATGTGTTCTTAAACAAAAAAAAAAATTATATAAATGGTTATAGATCACACCTTGAGCTCGCCTAGATCCACACGTTCTTTTATCTTCACAAGCTCATCCAAGCACCATCTTGATTCAGTGTACCTTTTAGAGAAAACGGCTAGTGCGATCTTTGACTCCTCGATCCTCTTGAAAAGATTGCTTAGATCTTCACCTTTTTGCTCCTGTTTGTCTGTAAAGAAGTTTATCTCATTCCTTTGAAGTGCCTCGACGAGATGGCTGATGAAGTTTTTGCGCAGCTCATCTCCACGGAAATTGATGAAAACTTGATGTTGTGGTGGAGGCGGGACTCTACGGTCCATTGTATGTTAAGTGAGAGATCTTTTACCAGACGAGATTAAAAAACTACAGAAGATGATTAGGGTTTATTGTAGAGAAGCTAAGCTTTTAAATCCCATAGATGTATCAGCACAATTAGCCGTCAACTTTGAAAAGAGTCATCAACACTCATTTGGTCTTAGTCAAAAAGAAAAAAAAAACACTCATTTGGTCTTTCTTTATTTGTATATATTTATCAAAACTTCTGACACAAACGTAAGCTTGTAGTTTAACTTTATGTTTTACTCCTGAAATCAAATTTTCTATTTGTATCAAAATAGTTTTAAAATCAAACACTTTAAATACTTTTAATTCCTTAATGAAGCTTGACATTTTACGTGCATTGAATCCGGGACCAATAATATATTTAATGAAATAATGATAAAGATTCAATCATAATTTATAAATTTATCACCGACCGGAACACATATTAATAGACTAAAAAGTACAAAGGTAAATTTAGAACGTTGCTTTTGTTAATGTGGTGCACATGGATCGACATCTTCTTGTCCTGATGGATGGTTTGTTGCGTCAATTTTTTGTATTCCTCAAATAAATTATGATAATACACTTAAATAATACTACCTCTAACTATCAGAGTACATACTACGTTTATGTTTAGAATAAGCATGGAGTTCTATAAAGATGGCGGCGAAACGGTCTGATTGAAGCGGCGAATTACAAGGCCATGAATCAAATGAACAACGAAAGTAAGTTTGTTACAAATTTACTAAATGAATACAAATATTTATTTACAAAGCTTTAGTGGAGTTGTTTTTCTTTTGTTAATTAAACAAAATTAATTATATCAGATTTACTTACTTCCGGATGCATGGTAACAAAGGAAACTAGTACAAACTATATTACACATGTTCTCTCATCGAATTGTGAATTTATTTTACCTGATTAGTTAATTTATTTTTGTTGGTAAGACAAATATAATCAAAGAATGTGACTTCAAATCCAGACGAATTAAAATCTATATATTAATATTATTATTGATAAATACTCAAAGATCGTCACAATTTCATCCATTAAGATTATAGTTCCATCATACAGTTACAATGCTAGGTTTGAAAAGTGATTATGTACATCTCGTGGAACTGCGCTATAGTCTCCCAGTTCCCTTTTGTGGACATATCCATATGTACGAAGATAGAAAAGCTTGGAGAGCATCCCACACACACTGATGGGCTCAAGAATCTTCAGCTTCTGAATCTCTCTGGCTGCACAAGAATCAATCGTGCAGAGATTACGGAGAAGATAAATAGGCTGAATCTAGAAGGCGGCTTAAGAGAAACAAAATCTGAATCAATGGTGTTCTCTACGATAGTAACGCTGGAATCTGAGGATAACACAAACAACTCTTGAAAAAATAACACAAACAACTCTTGAAAAAATAAAAATGTACTATCTCGAGTCTTATGCTACTTATATTTTCAAACTTCCCAGAAATGTCAGGAAAAAGTGGGCGATTGGTTGTATTATAACCAGAGGAAGCCATTGCGGAATTACTCTAAATAGAGCTTGGATACAGATCAGATTGTTGTTATTTTACAGAAACTAGATGAAAATATATATTGTTCAATATTATTATCTATACAAGACAAATTATAATAGAAAAATATTGGAGAACAATATTGTAATAAATATTTTGATTGCATTGAAGAAAAAAAAAACAGTTTTCATTTTTAAAAAGCAAAACAAACACTAATAATTCACGAGTTAACTTATACCGAAACCAAAAAAAACAAAAAAACAAATCAGTCGGTGGTTTTATCTTGTACTCCTGCTTTGATTTTGAACAACAATTTATATTTATAGCCAAGCTTATTCAGGCCCAACAAAGTCCACGAAGAGTTTCAATCAAGTAGCCCTGTTGTGTGGTCTTTCGTTTGGGAGTCCCACATCGGAAAACTAGGAGTAAATTACCAGTTGACATTCTATTATAAATAGAGGCTTCGTTCTCATCAGTGAAATCACGCAGCCATGTGGTGAGCACAAAGCGAACTATTCTTTCGCCTTTTACTAAAGAATACCGTGTGCTCTCCACGCTAAGTGGCATACGCCTATTTTTGGAGGGTCTTGCTTTCGAGTAGGCCCAACATTTTATAGTTGAAGTTTTTGCCTGGTTCGAGTTATTAACTCTAAACCGGCTCCAGTCTTCTCTTTTCTTATGGGATAAAATTGATCTTTATTGGCTTAGTGACGTTACCAAATCCTAGGTAAAATTGTAATATATGACGAGTGATTCTTACTATTTCTTGGTTTTCATTTTCACTAATATAGTAAAAAGTAGCTCACCGAAGATAGTATGCGAAACATTAATTATTATTATTTTTTTTTTTTTTTGAAATGAATGTTAAATTTATTCTCGGAAAAAAAAAAACTGTTTTACAATTTCTGCATCATTTTTTGAAAAATAGCAGATAGCATAATATAGAGGCTATTTTGAAAACAGATGAAAAACAAAAAAAAACTTGAACTAGCTTCTTAAATCTGAATAGCTGAGAACAAATCTAATGTTGAATCTGAGTCCCGAACCATCTGCTTAAGCCGTCGTCGTAGTCATGATCTCCTACAACACGGATTGAGCTGAAGCGATTGCGCATGTTCTTGTCGATAACCTTGATCATACGTGGAGGAGGAGTTGGATCTTCACCATGTCGGCGCCGATTCCGTTCTTTCGAAATATGGTACAAAGATGATTGAAACACATATCGTAGGATAAATGTCGTAATTCGATCAAATGGTGAGGCGTGAAGAAGCGTAGTGAGTTGATCCCATCTTGTGGTGTAGTGATTACCGAGTAAGTTTAGAGTGAGAGTCTCCCAAACCTCTAACGAGTAGCCACAGTCGAAGAATAGGTGATTTCGAGATTCATCAAGGTGATTACAAAGAAGACAAGTGCTCTGTTGTGCGACACTCCAACCGGCGGTTCGATCTGCAGTTGTTAAACGGTTCAGAAAAGCTAGCCAAGCAAAAAAAAAGAGTACTTGGGCGTAGCATATTTAAACCAGATGCCCTTGTGCCATGTCGTTGTAGCGTGAGCTACTCTGATCTGGTTCCAGGTGCTTTTCGTTGAGAATTTGCGTTTATAAGTGTTTCCTGAGGGTCTCCATAATTGAATATCCTCTCCTTCCTTACGTTCTCGTTGAGCTTTGCAAATTTCTTCCTCAATCTTGTTCAGATTCTCCGTTCGGTGTCTCTTTCTCCGATGAGAGTTCATCACCGTGGCTACTGTGGCATTTGCTGGGATTCCCATGTCGATATACCCTCGGATTCCTGTGATATCCAAAATTCTGCCCAGAGATGACCAAGAATCAAACCAAAAAGATGCAGAGTTCCCATTCCGAATCTCAATCTTGTGAAATTCTCTCGCAGTGTCTCTATATTTGAGTAGCTTTCGCCACATCCAAGAGCCTGAGCTTGTGTTTTCTTTAACGGACCAGAAGGAGCCTTGTCTAATAAGCATTCTCTTTATCCAATCAACCCAGATCGAAGGTTGGTTTGAAATAATTCTCCAAACTAGCTTCAGATAACTCACTTTATTAGCTTCTTTTAAAGATTTAATCCCGAGCCCTCCTTCAAATTTTGGTTTGCATACTTCACTCCATGCCACCTTAGCTTTCTTAGGATTAAGATCTGGTCCAGACCAGAGGAAAGCGGCACATAGCTGTTCAATTTCCTGAATACATCGACTTGGAAGCCTAAAAGCAGAGATCCAAAAATTTGTTATACTTGCTATGACTGATCCAATTAGTTGCAATCTGCCTGCATACGATAAGTATCTTCCTCTCCAAGAGTTGAGTCGAGACCTGATTTTTCCAATAAGCAGCTCGTAATCTGCTCTCCCCATTTGCTTCGTTAACAGCGGCAGGCCCAAATACTTCACCGGAAGCTGGCCAGTATTAAAGGGGAATCGGGCTATGATGGCTTCGCGATTTTGGTCTGAGACACCGGCCAAGTAGAGAGTAGATTTCTTTAAACTTATTTTCAACCCAGATTTTCCAGCAAAGTCATCGAAACTCTTTATTGTTTCTTCAATCGATCGTTGGGTTCCATCAATGAATACCATAACGTCATCTGCGAAGCAGAGGTGCGTTATTTGAATCCCTTTACACTTGGGGTGATAACCTATTCTCCTTTCTGCAGCAGCCTTGTCCAACAGTCGCGACAGAACATTCATACAGATTACAAACAAAATACGGAGAGAACGAGCATCCTTGGCGCAGACCTCTCTTACTATTAAAGTACCCATCTAGTTCTCCATTCACTTGAACAGAGAAACAAGCTGTTGATATACACAACCTTATCCAATGAACAAATATATATGAAAAATTCAAAGCAGTAAGAGTATTCAACACAAACTCCCATTGAACTGAATCGAACGCTTTCGAAATGTCTATCTTCATCACACATCTCGGAGATACCGACATCTTGTGATAGTCCTTTATCAATTCTGTCGCCAACAACACATTCTCCATCAGAAGGCGATCTTTTACAAATGCCGACTGATTTCCGCCTATAAATTTAGGAAGCATTACTTTCAATTGATTAGCAATCAACTTGGAGATTACCTTGTAAATCATATTACAGCATGATATAGGTCTGTAGTCTCGCATTTCTCTTGCTTCATCTTTTTTTAGGAATGAGCGCTAGTATCGTTGAGTTAATACCCTTCGGAAGAAATCCCTTCGAGAAAAATGATTGCACTGCCACTGTAAAATCATTTCCTATAATCGGCCATGCTGCTTTGTAGAATTCACTTGTGAAACCATCTAGACCCGGAGACTTATCATTTGGCATAGAGAAAAGCACATTTTTTATCTCCTCCCCCGACACTTCTTTTTCTAGGAACTGACAATCAATATCCGTGCATCGAAAATCCAAAAGAGATTGTAGCTCCTCTGTAGTTATCCCTTGTTAATCAGTTGGCGTGAATGTCAAAAATTCCTTAAAAAACCGTTCAGCCTCATTTTTAATCTCCTCCACTGTTTTCAACACTACACCACTTGGACTAATGATTTCTCTTATCTAATTTATCATTTTCCAAATCTGAGCAGTGTGGTGAAAGTAAGAATTGTTACCATCCCCCACATTTAGCCAATGAAGTTTTGCTTTTTGCTTGAGAAATCCTTCTTCTAGGTCCGAGAGTAATTGCCATTTCTGATATGCTTCAGCTTCAGCTTCCATTGTACTTGGAGATGGATCTAGAAGCGTGTCTGCTTGCTTTGAACAAAGGATGTCATACGCTTCTCTTGCTCGTTTAGGAAGATCTCCCAGCTTCTCTTTCCCTAACGAGCGCAAAAGAGGTTTTAAAGCCTTTAATTTCATCGAGAGGCGAAACAGAGCTGACGTTAAATCAAATAACGGAACTGTACTTTCCCAGAAATTCTCCACAACCGGAATGAATTGTGGAATTTTTGTCAAAACATTAATGAACTTAAACGGCCTTCTCTTTCTACCCGAAGCAGCCTCCAGCAAGAACCGTCCTCGGGAATGATCAGAGCATCCACCGGATTCAAAAACACAATACGATTGTGGGTAGATATCCATCCAACGTTCATTTACCAGCAATCGATCAAGCTTTTTACAGACTAGGCCTTCGGCTCGTTTGTTACTAAATCCTGGAAATCTCTCGTTCCTTGCGGTAGCGATTCCAGACCATTTGAGTGTTCTTCCCCTTCTAAAATCTCATTGAAATCTCCACATATCATCCAAGGTTTCTTGCGAAATAATGGAGAATCATGGTGACTTCGCAAGTCCTCCCATAAAACCTTTCTCTCTTCCATCACATTCGAGGCATATACGAATGTGCAAAAGAAATCCTCCTCCCTTCCTTCTAATAGAACTGAACAAGTGATCAATTGATCGCTTTTGAAAACGGGTGTTATTCTCACAGTGTCTTTCCACACTACCCAAATACGCCCTAACCGATTAAACTCGTAATTTGAAAGAAACGAACATCCCGGAAAAACCGAAGAAACAATTCGGGATGCTTTGCTCTCCTTGACTCGAGTCTCCAACAAACAACCAAACTGCATAGAACTATTATTTACCCACTGACAGATTACGGAATGCTTTGAGATTTTATTGAAGCCGCGAAAATTCCAAAAGAAACCCGACATATTATTTTTTCTTGGGTGACTTTTTCTTACCCAAAGCACCAGGACGAGTTCCCTTGGTGGTTTGAGTTCGAGATTCCTATAAAAACTTATGCGTTGCTTTCGAAGCACGGTGAAGTGAGGTACGAGATCCTGGCTCAACGTGTTCTACAACATCAATATGAGCTACTTCCTTTGGCGTTTCTTCCTGAAATTCTCCTTCTTCTATGTCATTTTCTTTCTCATCTTTCTGGCCCTGGAGAACAGAATATCGAGATGGAGAGGGTATAAGAGAATCATTTGATTGCATCGCAGATTGCCTCCCCACCTTGTTTGGAGATACTGCTTGCCATTCTTCATAGTCCTCAACCCCTTCCTCCGTCTCCTTTACTTCACTCTCTACCTCTGATGCTTTCTTTCCTGAACTCTGTTTTTCAGTCTCCAAAACAGAGTTTGTATCTATTAACGTTTCCGATAAATCTATCTCTTTCTCCAGAGAGATAGGGGTTAAAATTGTCTTCTGATTTTCTCTCTGATTCTCTGTAACCACTTCCTCATTTTCTGCAGTTACTCCTTCCTCTTGTTGAACTATGACTATCGTGCCTTCTTTTGTGACTTTCTTTGCTGAGTTCACCAAACATGTTTCAGCAAGATGACCCCATTTCTCACATGTTTTGCAACGGGGTGGTAGCCATTGGTATGAGAACTCCATCGTCACTTCCTTCCCCTTCTTTAGTTTGAATTGATGCTTCTTTGGGAGCTCCTTTGACATACCAGCTTCCACAAATACTTTTGCTTCCTCGAAGTTGGTACACAGTTCAGTCTCCGGGTGTAATCTCTTAGGCTCACCCACAGCGTTAGCAATGAATCCCAAACCCTGCCAAGAGTACATCGTATGCGGAACGTTCTTCAGAATTACCCACATTGGGATGGTCTTAATCTCCGGTTGACTGTCTTCTATTATTGGAGACCATTTAGAAACTATCATAGGTATGTCAGCTATGTTCCACATACCCCTTCTTAGAACTCTCGCTCGAACTGCAGCATCTCTTATACGAAACTTCACCATTTTTTCATTAACCACAAACACATCGACCTTCACGGTTTTGTCTCCTAAAGGCCAAATTTTGTTTACGATGACATGTACCTTTGCAACATGAGGCGCTGCTGATATGAAACGACCAATCATGAAATCCTCCCATAAAGGAGCATCCTCCTGTACCTCATCTGGAACAATCACAGCCTCTGCTACTCCATCAACAATCAAAATATTGAAATCATGCTTCAATAGACTCGGTCTATTCTTCACGACGTTAGCCCATGATGGTTTTTTATGTGCTTCCCGAGATTTATCCGTGGACGGGGAGGTGATTACTTCCTCCGCTTGAGTTCCCATCTGGGAGATACCGACGGTGGATCCGCTGCAAACCTTTGCGTTCGGCAAAATTTTGAGGAAACCCAAATCGCCAATCTGATCGCCCTTAAAAGTAAAGGTATAGTTTTTGATGTAAAAGTAAAGTTTTTGAAACATTAATTATCATGAATGAGAGAGTATTAAATTATTGGTCTCTTGGTGAAAAGATAACGAAATTTTTATTACAAGGAAACGAAAAGGACCATGTCTTTCTCCCTTTTCCTTAACAATTATTAACCCTACCATCTATGAATAAGATTATGAAGAACCATGTATGTTCTGCTGCTTTTCTCTACCGTCGAATGATGCCACATATCCAACGATGGAGAATCAAATCCAATGTTCCATTGGATAAACATTAAATTTGTTATTATTGTTGCTACTTGAGATGTTCCTCAAGTCTTCAATGAAACTCTCCCTTCGACAATTTTATTCTTCAATTCTTTTTTTTTGAAGAGAATGTTAAATTTATTCAAAACAAAAAAAACCGTTTTACATCTTGTGCAACATTAATTTAGAATTTTGATCAAAGCTAGAGATTTAATACAATTCAGCCACAAATCGCGAACCATGTGACAAGAGCCTCTTCGTATCGAGTATCCAATCGTCGGATCGAAGAGATTTTGTCTCGAACCGCTTTATCAATGAGTTGCGCAATGTGGTTACTTGAGGAGGGGATTCACCATGTCTTCTATTGTTCCTCTCTCTCCAAACGTAAGTGATTGTGGATTGAAGAACATACCTAAACAGAAACACCTCAATACGAGGTGAATTGAATTCCGAGAATAGCTTAACGATAGAATCCCAGTTAGAGATATACTTTTGTTGGAGTAAATCTCGTGTCAAGGATTTCCAGATGCTGTTCGTGTTATCTTCAATTCTACTGGAAGGCATATCCATGTTCTTGACGATTCTGAGCTTTTGGATGCACATGCTTTGATTCCCCACCAGTGAACAAGTTTGGAAGTTGAGTTCGAAAAGATCAAGCGAAATCCTCCATAGGAGATCATCGATGTGTTCAAAAGCAGCTATGATACGCTCAGCGACCACGAGAGGAGCATTTTTCTAGATATTGCTTGTTTCTTTAAAGATGAAAAATTGGACTACATCTTGCGTATACATGAAGGTTGTGGTTTTTTCCCTAACGTTGGAATTGACCGTATCGTTGACCAGTCTCTATTGATGATATCAAAGCAGAAAATAATCAGACCGCGAGTCGTTGCAGACTGTGGTAACCTTCAAGCATCAAGTCATTATGATAGGTTTCCTCAAGTATACTCTCGTAGAAGGAAGAAGAAGGTGACGGAAGTGGGAGAAAGTCAAAGTGGGTTAAGAGATTAGTCAAATCTGTGTTGGCAACTAAAGAAAGATAAATATAAATGGTTTTCTTGATTGTTTGTTAGAGATTATCGGGATTATTGACATTGTAAACCAGAGCGTGCGAGGTTGGTGATGAACGATAGGGCTGGGCAAAATATATGTTATATTTGATTCAATCCGTTATTTGCTTCGATTCGATTTAAAAAATTCGGATATCCGTAATTGTATGGAGCAAAACAAATACTAAAAATAAATATCCGTTGAAAACAGAACAAATCACAAATACTAAAATTTTAAGAAACGGATATCCGATTCGCTCCGTTATACGTATAAATATGTATATGTATATAAACAATTATATATAATTATTATATGTATATATACGTTTTTTGTGAATTTCTATTAATTACATTCGTTATTTTAATATTGAAATTTAACAAATTAACAGTTATAAGTTAAATTTTTATTTTTTAATTATGTTTTGATTTTTTATAATTATTTTAATATTTTACTTGATAGTTTAGATTAAAAAAATATTTTTTCATAAAAAGTATGCATTTTTAGTTTTTATTTGTATTAAAAAAATCAAAATAAATATTTGCAAATATACGTAAATATCCGCAAATATCTGTAAATTTTTCGGATATCCGGATTTTTGGATATCCGTATATTTCCGGAGCAAATCAAATCATAAAATTAAATATCCGGTAAAAACAGAACAAATCATAAATACTTGAAAATTTCCTGATATTCGATCCGCGCCCATGCGTAAGCGTAATGAACGATCTGTTCGTCGTTGTCATCATGAGAGCGTGATCTACTTTGTTTGTAATTCTTTGATTCAGTCAATAATATCGTACTATTCAGCTCTTTCTCTATCTTTCTACATCTTCACTCTATCACATTACTAGAAGACAGTGAACCTAAGGTGTTTACTGAGGCACAATCTGTAATATACAAATCCTTCGTTATCAATCTGACCTTCTTGTGTATGTTTTTGTAGGAAACTGAAATTATTGAAGGCAAATTTCTTGACACGACAAACATAAACTTGCTGTTAATCACATGGCGTTTGAGAATATATATATAATCTTAGGCTGTTGAAGATTTACAGTTCAAGCTCTGAACCTGCTCGAGAAGTCCATTTCCCTGAGGGACTAAAATGTTTGCCTTATGAGCTCAAGCTACTTCACTGGGAGAATTATCCGTTGCAATCGTTGCCTCAAGATTTGATCCAAGCCACCTTGTTGAAATCAACATGCCTTATAGTCAGCTTCAAAAACTCTGGGGAGGAACCAAGGTAAGGCTAAAATTCCGAGAACAGAGTTTTGTTTTCTTTCCTCTTACGTTAATTGATCTATGGTATGTGTGTTTTGTGTTGTTTTACAGAGTCTAGCGAAGTTAAAGATAATGAATCTGATGAACTCTCGAAAGCTTGTAGTCTTGACCAAATCTATTTTCAAGGGTGCACAAGTTTGGAGAGCATCCCAGACACTGATCGGCTAAAGAATCTTCAACATTTGAACCTCTCTGGTTGCACAAGAGTCAATCGTGCAGAGATTAATAAGAAAGTAAAAGGACTGGATCTAGAAGGTGGATTGAGAGAAACAAGTCCTAAGTCAATGGTGTTCTCCAAGTTAGTAAAGCTGGAGCCTGAGGAAACAAAACGAGCTTCTGAATTGTTATTATTATTTTTGTAAAGAACCTTGCCTTTGGTCCATTTGGATTGTGAATCTTGCTCTGTTTTGTTTGCGTAGAGGACAATTACTAAAGACCAACCCGTTAAAAGCTAAAAATTTCCCTACGATAATAATGTTTTAATGAAATCATCAAAATAACATATTAACCCAAAGATTAAACAAATGATTTAGCATTGCCTCGCAAATGAAAAGCCAAATTATTTGGGATGCTTGCTTCGTTCTCTATCTCTACCATTGTCAGATGCACACTAAGCAGCCCTTGGTTCATGCGTTGCTTAATGTACATAGAGATCATCAACATTGTCTTGTTTGTCTGTTCAAAAAAAAAAAAACATTGTCTTGTCTGTCTTCTTGTTTACTATCATCTCTTCTTGGAGGTGAATCAAAATTCTGTATTCCACTCAACATTCAGAGCTTCACCAAACTCATACACCAGAGAGACCCGGGATCAAGAACATATATAGAACCCAAAAGATATTTTTATTGCAAGAATCAAATGAATCAGACAAAACTCCTTATGTAAAAACGTTTCTTCCGCAAAGCCAATCAACAATTCTCAAAGTTTTTCTCTCGTTTGGAAAACTTTATCTGGTAAATCACCAAAAAACTCTCTCTCTCTCTCTCTCTCTCTCTCTCTCTCATATAACCTAAACTGACAAAAATGTATAAAAAGCTGCACTTCGATCATTGTCTTAGTAAATTGTTACCTTCTTTTTAGGAAAACTCAATCTCCAACAGTCATGTGAACTTATTATTCTCCGTTTGGTAGTCCATTGGATTCACCAGCATCATGCTCTGAAGCTATGTTAGATATTTTTTCATCACGTTTACCATCCTCCGATCTAGGAGTTGCATCAAATCTTGCCTGCCAAGAAAGATCTTCGACAGACTCATACAACAAAGAAAAGCCGCATTTCGTCACCTCACATTCTGTAACTTCACTTGTACCATTTGTGACATCAAATTTGAGGGAAACTTCAGTAGGAACATATTCTTTCTCATGTTCCTCTTCTTGGCGTTTCTTGGTATTGAACCAACTGGTGTAGCCAATGAAGACGTGGTCTGACTCAACCTTCTTTAGCTCTTCTTCATCGCCTGGCTCAGACCAACCACCAACAATGAAACTTACACGCCTCAAATTTATGTCGGCATGATCAGCATACTGACATGTGCATTTCACTTGGATACTGTTGGTTTGGTCTTCAAACCCCTCAAACGAGACTACAACACATAGAGCTACTCCATTTAATCTACCTTCCTTCCAATCTCGAGGTAGCTTCAGGTTTAAAACTGATCCAACTGCTTTATGGTTGAACCACATAGGTACTTCACATCCCGGAAAGCAAGTACCGATCAAAGAATTGAAAACAAAATCCTGCAAATTTATGGAAAATTATCACAAACTGTGGATGTTTCAGGACATATAAAAGATCAATGAGAGAATAAGAGAGGAGTACCCGATTATAGCGATCATCTGACATTGACCGGCCTTTCTTCTGAATGTAAGATATGATGGCATTCTTTGAGACTTGTTCAAGTTTGTCGCAGTTGGTGAAAATCAATGTGGAATGAATATTCTCTGTTGGCCTAGGAAGCGCTAGTGGACTCGTGACTGTTCTCAATGAGGAACAACCATGTGCATCCAAGCATTGAAGATTTGGTGGAAGCTGAAGCGATGTGAGATTCTTACAATACTTTAACTCGAGCCATTTCAGATGGCTCGTGTTAAATTGCAGGTTGCGGATTTTATTGTTCTTGCTTAAGCATAAGCGGTGCACGAAGAATAAGGATGAGCTGTTAATAGTGATTGGGATATCTTTTACTGATGTTCCATCAAGAAGCAAAATCCGTAAGTTTACCATGCCCTCCTTAACATCGGGAAAAATCTTGAGCTTCGAACAACGAGAGAGTTTGAGTTCTTGAAGAGATGTCAGCTTCCCTAGAAAATTAGGAAGAGCTTCCAGGTTTTTGCAGTCTTCCAGATTCAATAAGATAAGTCTCTGGAGATTACCAATGGCTAAAGGAAGTTCATTAATTGCAGTGCCGTTTAAGTACAGAGTTTCTAACTTATCTGAAATCACACAAAAGTTCTTCAGCTTTGAACATCCACTGAGGATGAGAACTTTCAAGGAATCCATATTGATCACCGGCAAAGATGAAAGACTTGTGCATTCTTTTAAGTTCAAGAAAACAAGACTTTTCATATCTTTCATCTCCTCGGGTAACTCCTCCAAACTTGTGCAGCCTTCAAGGTTTAGTCTCAAAAGATTTGGTGCTTTTGATAAACCTGACAAAGAACTCAGTTCAATCGAGTGGCTGAGATCGACCCACTTTAGTTTTGGTGCATCCTGTTACAACCAAAGAGATTTCAACACCATCATTCACAAAAAAATACTTTAAGCTGATTGGAGAGATACAAACCTTAGAACCCTGCCATACACTGGTAATTTTGCTGTAAGGCAAGCTAAGATCGATAAGATTCTTGGGGTTGAAGTTTGATGGAAGTTCCTCCCCTGGAAATTTTATCCAGTAGATATACCGAATAATATTATCCTCCGGGAACTCGAGCCCGTCGGGTAAATTTAACTTGCACTCGGCTTCACCATTGTTAGGTTCAATGGAACTGTAGACTTTGAGATACCGTAGATTGCTCATTCCGATAAACGCTTGGTTATCTAAGGGCTTTTCATCCACTTTTGACATGTCTATGGCAATACCCCTAACCTCATCTTTTCCCTGTTGATCAAGTAAAATCACCAAAAGTTATTGAAGTACATATCGAACTCTACCAATAAATTAGGTCCCAAACTCTAAATTCCTTATCTCACCTCTTTGTTTTCCAACGCATCAGTTGACTCTGCAAATTTCGACGGGAATAGCCAATACTTCCCTTCACTTGTTCCAATAAGTTCCTTGCACATTGTAAACAATAGATCTTGCATCTCAACTCGGCCATCATATACGTGAATCAAGAACTTGTCCTCGAGATCTCTAATTTCGGTGCCACCTTTAGCAGATTCTTGGTCAAAAGAATCCAGTAAATTTGTTATGTAATCTTCATCTTGTGATCTGAAGAAACAAGCTATTTCAAGAAACGCATCCTTCTGCTGCTCATTTAGTTCACCGTAACTGATTTTCAACTCTTTTCTGATCTCCGGATTCAGAATTTGTGTCAGTGTTCCAAGTCTTTCTTCCCACTCATCTTCCTCTTTCCCCTTAAGCTCCCTAGAATATGCCTTGAGATCTAAAGGGTTGCCTCCTGCATACTCCAAGAACTTTCTAGACAGCTCCAGGAAGTTTCCCTCAAGAGTAGTACAGATTTGTGCTCTAAAGAGCTCTAAGCCCTCTCTGTCATTCAACCCAGGGACCTCGTAGATATTGCAGGCAAGTCCCTTAAGTAGTGACTTGTCCCGTGTAGTGATGACGATCTGTTTCTTGTCACTCACGCCATCAAGAACTACCACGACTTTCTTGTGGAGTAGGCGATTCTTCCAAACCTCAAGTGGACTTTCATTTGCAGAATTTATGTCTTCATTCAGTAAACCTTCCACTAGTATCTTCTGCAGCAATTCTGATCCTTGCTCGTTCAACTTCTCACGTGCGAACTCGATAAACACGTGATGTCTAATCTTTGTCTTCAACTTTTCCAACAATTTCTTGGCGAGATAGGTTTTGCCGATTCCAGCCATCCCGAAAATCCCAACAACACGAGTTTCCTTGTCATTGCACTCCACATCAATCTTTTCTTCCAATTGCTTCAGGCGTTGTCCTCCTGATTTGGTAATGTTTGGTGCTCGGTTAGAGCTTTCTTCGGGTTTAGGGTCTTTTCCTCCTCTTTCTTGGGCTGTAGGGTTTAATTTTCTTAGAGATAAATCTTTTGTTAGGGCATTCTTAATCTCTTCGATGATCTCATTGAGGAAGGCTACTTCGTCCCTGCAACGACACCGAGATATTGGAATTAAACTTGGTTTTTGGACAAGATTAATTATATGGGTCAATGATCCAATTAAACAAAATTGTACCAAACCAAGGAAGCCTAATTTGATCCAAGTTACAGAGTGTTGTTAAGAAATAATCTAGACATGAAAAGTAATCTAGAACATGAAAAAATATGAAAATATCTAGACACTATGGTTGAATTATAGAGATATATTAAACAAAATTGTACCAAACCCAAGGAAGCCTAATTTGATCCAACTTACAGAGTATTGTTTTTAGATTAGCTTTTCAAATATATTCAAAAGGAAAAACAACAAAAGAATTTCAGAAATATTTCCAACCTTTATTAATCAAGTCGTTATAAGAGCAAACCCTTTTTTTTCCAACGTTAGTCAAATATAATTCACAATTATTTTACTTTATCCAAATAAATATCCAACTTTGATTTGATTTGACAGAATAATACTCAACGTTAGTCAAACATGTATAGTTCGTGGTTGCTTTTTTTTTTGGAGAAAATTGTGTAGTTGCAAATCTATACTAATAAAAGGCTCCAGAGAGGATGCCCCAAAATCGTGCCACGTCATAAAAAGGCCCACTCTCGCCCACACGTCATAGAGCGACACCTGTCCAAAAATATTACAAATAAATAGATATAATTTCCAGGGTTAATGATTTATCTTCTCCAACGATTTCGCTTTACCTCCCGTCAAGAAGTAATGTTTCATTATCAACGCTTAAACTTATCTTCTTTTCCCTTTTAAAGCTTCGATCCTTCAAAAGCTTCAATCATTGCTCCATCTTCATAAGATCTTTACAAATTCGTCTCCCAAACAGCCATTTTCATCTATGCCCTCAATTTGTTCATCTGCAATGAAAGTTAGATTCATCCTCCAAATTCCAATCTCTTGGAACGAGATTTGCTTATTCTCTCGCTCTTCCTTCGCTTGATTTATCAAACCTTCAACATCGCAGGTTCTCACTCTTCCTTTTGATATCTCTCTCTCCTAATGTACAAGACACCTGACATAATCGAAAATCTTCTTCATCGTTTGGATATGCGTGTGTGTGTTTTGCCTCTACCATTTGGTCTCTACTAACGATTTCTAAAAAGAAAAATCTACATTTTCTGGCAGGATCAAGGGGCTGGATTTGATAGCTTGATGATTTGATACAATAAAAAATATGGCTCAAGACGTCAATGAGGTTTGCCAATACAAATATATTATCATGTGGTTGTTTGACATGGTTTATGACTGAAGAGTCAAATTGGAAAGCTTGCATCTTCCTTTCCCGTCAATTTTGCTTGAGGTTTGTGGTCTAAGTTTTCTTTACAATAATCTCATTAGAGAGCACCTATATCGGTTAAACTACTTTCGGCTCCACACTCACAACCACAATTTCAGACGAGCCTTTAATTCTAATAGAAATGAGTCAAATGGCCAATGGCAAAGAAGAAAATCAGGAAGAAGGCATAGTTCTAACTACTAAGAGCGTGAATTAGAGAAAAGAGCAAATATATTATCTGGATTTTGAGTAGTCTCAGACTACAAATAGAAGAAAAAAAATTGATGCTTCTTTGTCATTTTATTGGGGAGTGAAGAAATTAATGTCTTTTTAGGATTCAGGTATTGAGTAATGAAAACTTTCTTATATCCCTCATCCACTCTAACACTTTCCTTCGTTTGTATTGACTTTACAATGCCTTTGGTGCATTAGTTGCAGGTACAAGATGGATGATGCTTCTTACTGTTCTGCCTGGGGAAAATCTAATGCCATGCCAAACACGTTAGCACAACTAATTTTGCTATCCTTGGCTTTGTACTACTAGGAAAACATTTTTGACAGTCCACTCATTGTTGTAACTTCTTAAGCAAGTGTACTGAAGCAGTTTCTGGTGGTTCCTTCTCTGTTTTCTAGGGATTTTTTGGATGCTCCTTATGTCTACAGAGCCGTCAGTAGTCGAATCAGGCTGCAACGCTATTGTTGGTGTCGAGGTTCGAGAACGGAGTGGTTCACACACCTAAGAATTGTGGTTCAGTAAAGCAAGGAGTAAGAAGGACCAACAATCTGAACGGTATGGTTTGTAGCATGTTTTATAAATAAAGCAATTTGATAATTGGAGTTCTCTGACAAAGTTCAGGACTACTTTGGAGATGGACAACTTTATATTTGTCAATGCAATGTCAGCTTCCACCAGATCTTCATTGGATAGCTCCTTAAGTGACTGGCACAGTGTCTCGATTAAGCTGAGCAGGAAATTCATGAATGTTGTCCTCAGATGTTAGTTCTTCCCACGAAATTCTACTGCAATGTCTGGGTGTCTTTCAAATATACGCCTCACAGTTTCTCCCTGCCAGTGAAAAACAAAACAGATGTACAAATCAAGCATATGAGAGAGAGAGAGAGAGAGAGAAAGAGACCCATTAACATCATGTATTCTTTTCAGTTTGAGAAACAGAGGAAGCATGATCTCGCCACTCTTAAGTTTCTTACCTGTGAAGGAAGAACTTGAAACCCATTAACATCAACGCTTTCCTTCACTTCTTGAGTCTTGTTGATCGATTCGTTAGACTTGGCTCCCACATCTCGCTTCATCTTGCTCAGAGGTTGGGTTGGCTCTTCAGATTCCTCAGATGCATCTAATGTGCCAACAACTTCAAAAACTTCTCCCTTTGCAACAATAATGACTTCTCCATCTACCATAAATCCACCATCTTTGGCATGAAGCTTGGTAAGGGAAAGCATTTCTTGAAAAGCATTCTGATCAAATCAACGCTGTGTTTCTGTATAAATATTTCACGGAATCTTTCTAATAACCCCTCATGATTTCATAAGTAATCTACGTATCAAGAATAGATGTAACTACATACGTAATCTACGTTTCTTGCTAGATGTAATTACTTAAGTTTTTTTATGGAACTCAGTTTATAACAACTATATTGTAGATCTTAATTCTTATAGAGTTTGGTAAAGTGACCATTTAAAAATAAAGTGATTAACGAATTTTCAATGTTTGTGTATTTATTCCCTTTTAACTTCTGTTTTTAAGTACAATAGAAATTATATAAATTAATATTCGATAAATAAAAAAGGCCATAAATAAATAAAACAACAGTAAATCCACACAATTTAATAAAATAATAATTTTAACAAAACTCCTATATAAATATACGATTTCTTTAATATTATAAATTAATAATTATTATAAACAATTATATAATAAATATATAACTAAGATAATTTATTAAAATATGAATATATTGGTGTTTGCTTTTTCTGAAATTAAAATCATTATAGAACTCATTCTTAATTTTTGAAAATTTAGTAATTTAAAAAAAAACTCTTTATAAACTAATAAATAATTTATTTTATTCAAAATCGATAAATTAATAACTATATAAACTTAAAAAATATTAAAATTCTAACATTAGTAACTTATTAAAATTCTTTTGTAATAGTATAAAAATTAGAATTTTAAATCAATAATTGTTTAAAAAAATATAAATATTCATATATAAATATAAAAACATTACAGCAACAAATTTGTTTATAATAAAACCCATGCGTATGTCAAAATATTATTAAAAATGTGGCCTTTATTATTATTATTTTTTTAAAGTCATAATATTTTGATAAATATAGAAATTGTAAAACAATAAATAACCGGTTTAACTAACAAATTTTTTGTTTATAGATACCATAAAGAAACAATTCAACCTCTTATGACCAAGAAAATGGATTTTTTTTCAAAAAAAAACTCTTAACAAATTGAAATTAACAAAATAAATTAAGTTATAGAAATATGTGGTCCTATAATTTTTTTAAAAAAAATGGTGACGTAAGATCAATGTCTTTTTTTTAAGGCATCAAGCACAACTCCGTATAGAGTTCAACATTTAAATTTTGTTGTCAAGAAGCGCATGTGAACTTGAGGACACCTACATATCTCGGTGACCAAAAGTTTTGTGAGTATTTTCTTGCCAAATTACTTTTTTAAAAACTTTTTCTCGCCAAATTACTTATTCGCGAAGCTCCTAACTACATATTTTACAGAATAGACAATAGTAATTACAGTACATAAGTCAGCGATTATAAATCAACCTAGAGGTATTACAGCCAAAAATACATGTTTTATGTTTGTGACATTCATTTGCCAAACTCTTAAACAGAGGTATGACTACGAAAATTCTAAAAAATGCCAGTTTCTAATAAACTACTTTAAAAAAAAAATCCTTCATATACTATTCAGTATAGAATATGAATAATATAATTTCAAAACATTAAACAGGTTAGGGAGACAATGAAACAAACGCAAAGAAAATAAAAGAAGAACATTTTTTATACGGTTATAGAAAAACAGATTTAAGACCTTTTTTAATATCTATAAATGTCGAAATGGTGGAATCACAACAAAAATAGAAAAAAAATTATCGAGATTTGTTAAATTGGTCGACTAAAATTATATTACATAAATGTATTATATTATATTAAAAAGAATATCTGCGCGTAGCGCGAACCTAACTCTAGTTCTACCAAAACTTGTGGAAAATTAGATAAGACTAATCCTAAAAGGTCAAAACCAAAGCACCCCTTTATTACAAAAAAACCAAAGCACCCAAGTGTAATAAAAACAAAATTTAAAATCAAATACTCTAGTAATTCTTGAATCGCAAGCCGTCCAGGTTACCCGGTTATCGGTGGATTATAGGTTATATACCACAAATTTTAACAATGGCCTTGGATCGAAATAATGATCAAGTTCCTGGTTTATCGTCCCGGCTGATCTTAAAACATTGTTTCCGAACGTTATTTGTTATTTTGGGTTTGAGTAACAAATAACGTTTTAAGATTTGGGTTTCAATAACATGGTTTTGTGATTTTCACAGAAAAATACAGTTTTGTGGTTTCGGTAAAAAAAAAAAAATGCGATTTTATGGTTTTAACAAAAAAATATAATTTTTTGACAGAAAAAACAAAACCATGGTTTTGACAAAAAAACATAATTTTAGTAAAAGATAATATTTTGACTACTAGTTTAGTGATACATATATAATTAATAATCAATATTAAATAAGTAATAGTCTTTTTTACTTTTTTTTAACATCTCAAATATCAAGATTTTTGAGATGCAATTGATTTTGCATCGAAATTCATCATCGAGATGCATGTTTTAAAATGTTCAAACTAATAACATTTGAGCATTTGAATCATCGAGATGCAACATCCGATCCAAAAATGAATAAGGTCTATGATTCAAAGCTTTTGGAATTTTTTGTAGACCAATAATAAAATTTTATGTTATTCAATCACATTTTTAAAATATGGTGTTATTGGTTATAATACTTATAAATTAGTGTCTCTAAATTCCAGAAATATTGTTATGATGATTTAGAAACGTATCTTTTGATTTAGAGTAATTCAAAATCTTACAAAACTTCAAATTTCATTGTTTTCGTATATTTTTGAGAGTTGTTATCACAAACAAACACTACAAGAAAACATCCGATTTGCGTCGGACAAAACCGTCGCAAGTCCGTCGCAAATCACCATTAGCGACGGAATTGCGACGGAAGCAAAATTGTTGCAATTCGTTAGCCGCAAATCAATATCCGTCGCAAAACCGTCGCAAAATTTGCGACGGAAAAAAATTCATCGCAAATCCGTCGCAAATTTGCGACGGAAATAAAATGTTGTAAATACGACGGATTTGCGACGAACATTATAAGGTCCATCGCAAATCCATCGCAAAATAATGTTCGTCGCAAATCCGTCGCAAATTAATTAAATTTTTATAAAAAAAAATCTCGAAAATTAAATTTAACAAATAAATAAATAATATTAACAAAAATATTTCTAAATCTAATCTAATTAGTTTTTTAAATTATAGCAATTTAACAATTTGAAAGTATAAAAAACTCAATTATAAATCTAATAATTTCTAAATCTAACAAATTCCAAACCTAAATCTAACAATTCCTAAATCTAAGAATTCCTTAATCTAACAAAATTCCAAACTTAAATCTAAGAATTCCTAAATCTAATAATTTCTAAATAACAAATTCCAAACCTAAATCTAACAAATTCCAAACCTAAATCTAACAAAATTCCAAACCTAAATCTAAGAATCCATAAATCTAACAAAATTCAAATCCTCTATCTTACAAAATACAAATACTAACAATTTTCAAATCTAACAAATTATAAAAGCTAAATTCAACAAATTATAAATCTAACAAAATATAAATCTTAGATCTAACACTTTAAAAATCCTAAAAGAAAACAAATCTAACTAATTAATCTAACAAATCTACATCTAAAAAGGAAAAATAAAGCTAACCATCCATGTTGGTGAGATTGGATAGAAGATTTTGGAGAGAGAGAGAGAGAGAGGGAGAGAAAGAGAGAGAGAGAAGAGAGGAATATATCTAATGCTTAAGAAAAATGGAAGTGGAGAAAAACTTGTTAAGAGAAGGAAAAGAGAAGAAAAAAGAGGTAGGGATCGAGAGAGGAAGAGAAAAAAAGAAGGAGAATCAATTTAATAACAGATATTGCGACGGATTTGCGACGGATCCGTCGCAAATCCGTCGCAATATGGGAGGCCTAATAAAATTTAGCGCGAACTCATCGAATTTTTAAAAAATTCAAATTATTTTGACCAAAATTTCAAAAAATTTCATTTTACGAGGGATTTGCGACGGACTTGCGACGACCCCTCGCAATTCCGTCGCAAATATTATATATTTAAAATCTTGTTAAATTTGGTTATGTAAATGTTTTTTTTATCATATTAGAAAATTAAAAAACATTTATGATAGTATAAGATTGTAATAAATATTAGTTTATGCAAAAGTTTACAAATTATTCTTGTCCAAAATGAGTTTTATAAAACTCTTATACTTATGAATAAACATTAACTCCTTCTATTCTTTTTTATGAAATGATTTCATGAAAAATTTATAAATTCATCTCTTTTCTTATAATTTGTATATAAACTTAAAATTCATGTAATATTTGCATTTAACTTCTATGACTTACTTTACAAAGAAAATCCTAATTTAAGGTATAGGGTTTGGAAAATATTAGTCGTTTGCGACGGATTTGCGACGGGTCGTCGCAAGTCCGTCGCAAATATTTAAGATTTGCGACAGCGTTGCGACGACCCGTCGCAAATCCTTCGCAAATATTATATATTTAAAATCTTATTAAATTTAGCTATGTAAATGTTTTTTTATCATATTAGAAAGTTAAAAAAACATTTATGATAGTATAAGATTGTAATAAATATTAGTTTATGCAAAAGTTTACAAATTCTTCTTGTCCAAAGTGAGTTTTATAAAACTCTTATACTTATGAATAAACATTAACTCCTTCTATTCCTCTATATGAAATGATTTCATGAAAATTTTATAAATTCTTCTTTTTAACTATAAATTATATATAAACTTAAAATTCATGTAATATTTGCATTGAAGTTATATGACTTACTTTACAAAGAAAATCCCAATTTAGGGTATAGGGTTTGGAAAATATTAGTCCGTCGCAAATCCGTCGCAAATATTTAAGATTTGCGACGGCGTTGCGACGACCCGTCGCAAATCTTATATATTTAAAATCTTACTAAATTTGGTTATGTAAATGTTTTTTTTATCATATTAGAAAGTTAAAAAACATTTATGATAGTATAAGATTGTAATAAATCTTAATTTATGCAAAAGTTTACAAATTTTTCTTGTCCAAAGTGAGTTTTATAAAACTCTTATACTTATGAATAAAAATTAACTCCTTCTATTACTCTATATGAAATGATTTCATGAAAAGTTTATAAATTCTTATTTTTTCTTATAATTTGTATATAAACTTAAAATTCATGTAATATTTGCATTTAACTTATATGACTTACTTTACAAAGAAAATCTCAATTTAGGGTATAGGGTTTGGAAAATATTAGTCGTTTGCGACGGATTTGCGAGGGTTCGGAATTTCCTCGTCGCAAACCCGTCGCAAATGTTGCTTCGGTAAACATGCGTCACAAAGTCCTCGCAATTTGCGACGGACTTGCGACTGTATGGCGTGCCGTTGCAAATATGTCGCAAAACTGTCGCAAATTGCGACGCGTTTGCGACGACCATTCTCATCGCATATTTGCGACAGATTTGCGACGGTATTTATGTATTGTCGCAATGTCGACGCAATTGCGTCGCAAATTTGCGACGTTTATTGACCGTCGCAAATTTCCGTCGCAAATTGACTGTTTTCTTGTAGTGAAATAATAGCAGTTTTCTTAAATTCATCTTAAATCATCAAAATCATTTAAATCTTAACAAAAATCAAATCGTTCAAAATGATTGATTAAAAGTTTGAAACACCCACCCCTAAATCGTTAAAAAATCCGGGGTTTTCTTTTTCTTTTTTTGGTAATATTGTTGTCAACAAACAGTTTAAAAAAGAATAGAAAAATACTTATTTCCATTGCATCATTTTCAGAGAATTATGAAACTCTGCGAGTCAATAGTATGTTTCTCTTAAAAGAAGCCATTAAACTACTTAGATATGATGTTTTATTTCAACTGATTCATACCAGTAAACCGTAAAAAATTAATTAATGATGTAATGTAGGTTGGTTAGTTACCGGCCGGTTTCCGAGAGCAAACAAAACTTGTCCGCAACGGCATATAAAGCTGCGTCCCATTTTAGGATCCGGTCGTCTCGATCACGACGACCTAGCTTCCTCCATAGATTCCAGAGCTGAACACCGAAATCTCCATCAAGCCTTTTCACCGTGCCTGGCTCCAACTTGTAAAATATGGGAATAACCCATAGAGTGCATCGTTCCACGCACTTCAATATATGCACAAGCTCACTCAAGCACCAACGTGACTCCGTGTACCTACTTGATAAGATCGCCAGCGCGACTGTCGACTCCTCGATCCTTCTATACAGTGCGTCAAGATCCTCGCCCGCTTGCTCCTTAGTGTCGATAAAAAAGTTGATTCCATTGTGTTTCAAGGCATCTTCGAGATGGGAGACGAAGCTTTTACGCAGCTCTACTCCCCGGAAATTGATGAACACTTGTGGGCCTACGCCGACGTTGGCAGATGATGAGGATGCCACCATCTCAAGTTTTTTGTGTGTGTGTGTGTGTGTGTGTGTGTGGGTGTCTGTTTGCTATTGATTGGTTGGAGAAGCAATGCCCAAAGATTTATTTGTACGTAATACAATAACATATCATTGACGTCCTCTTAAATATATCTTAAATGACCGTGTTTTTCGTCAAGATTACAACGTATGTAAAGATTTAATTAAGTGACTGTAATTTACTGGTTATTATTTTATAGTCGAGATTAACAATCATTTTTTAAAAAGAGACAATCTTTCGTTAGAGACTACAGATTTTAAATGACCTCAAAAGAAAACTGAAACAGCTAGTCATATACGTACCATAAATAATTCATTTAGTTACAATTTTTGAATTTTTCTTCCTGCATCTCCAATCCCATTGCAAATTTGGTGCCAAATGCTATTTTGCAATAAAATCTGCTCCAACCTAATTTCATTTTCAATTGCAAAATGGCATAATGCCATTTTTGATTTCAAATATGGAACCATCTCATTTTCAATTGCAAAATGCAATTGAACTTTTTTATTTATAAAATAGTCTTTCAAATTGTAGATACTTTAACTTTTAGAGTTATAAATAATTATTTTGATGATAATTTTTTTTTTTATGATTATAAATATTAAAACACTTTAATATCTAAAATAAAAATGCAAATAACACTATTTAATAGAAAATATAATAACATAATATTGAAATTAAAAATAACATAAATTAAAAATCTATTTTGTTTTATCATATTCCTATGTAGTGTAATGTATTTTTATTTATATTATAATAGTTAAATTTAAAGAATATCATAATGTATGGAAATTTTAAAAGAAATTAAATAAATGGGTCAATGTGTAAATTTTTTTTTAAATGTGTATAATTAGTAATTAATAATAAAATAGGAAAAAAAGAATATATTTAAAATATTCATTTTGAAATGAAAAATGCAATTATGGGTTGGAGAGAAATCTAATTGTATTTTAAAATTATTGCATTTTGCAATGAAAAATGCAATTATGGATTGGAGATACTCTAAGCCGATATGATGATGGTTAGCGTCAGCAACCAAGACATTCGATCTACAGATCTCAACGGTCTTTATTTGATACACAACATTTTTTTTTTGAAACAAAGATAGACAACATTTTTGATAATTAATTTGAAAATGATAATTTATATCTAGTCAATGCTTTAGCGCTCTGATGATTTGTCAAAAAAATTACAACGTATAATGGTTTTCCATTATCAATTGAACATGCCCAAAGATTTACATTTGTAGTTTGTACAGAAGTCCTTAGACTTAATTGTGTCTAAAAGAAATACTAATTTACACTAAAATTAAAAAAAAAATGATACGTATAGTCGTATAGAAGAAAATGTAAGCTAAGATATGTAAATAGTAGAGCATTTATCAATATTAATGTATAGTTCTTTCGAAGATAATAGCATAATTATTATTATAACTAGTAAAACACGCACACACGGATATATGTGTGTGTGTTTTCTTATTTATAGTATGTAGCTTAATTAGCTTTAAATCAACTGGTACAAAATTATCTCTCTATTTTTTTTTTGTTTCACAAAAAAAATATTTTGAAATTTTTATGTACTTTTATTAGTTAATGATGATGAATTTTAAATTTCAAAAAAATTGAATTAATTGAATTGCTATTTTTTAAAAATTATAGGAAATTGTTAATCTAAAAAAAAATTATGCATTTATAGTAACGTTTTAATTTATCTTATTATATGTGTGAAAACTCCAAAACATCCATCTTTTAGAAACGGAGAAAATACTGTATGCATTATGTGAAATTAAATTTGAATGGTCATAAGAAAATATTAGAACAAATCACTAGATTACAAATTAATTTTGTATCATTTTGTTTAAATGCCTGTTGAATTAAACAAGTTTAATATGTATCGTCATGTTTTTGTTGAAATTTTTGTTTGACATTGACTTCGTAATAAGAATAACGCAACCACCATAAACAAAAAAAGTTAATTGTTTATTTGCATGTCTCAATAATTTTGAGCAAACGGATGGCAAATGACTCATCCGAAATATCAGTTCCAACGATCAGAGAATAAATGATACACAATATTGTTTTACAATCCGGAAAGGTCGTCAGTGATACAAAATCTATAGATGAGTACCTGACCTGGAAAGTTAGTGTTGTAAAAGAAAACAATTAGCGTTGAAAATTAGAATCGACTTTAGTTAAAATCTAAAACCAGATATTCTAATAAACCTCCACGTTTTAGGCAATTGGCCGGTTTTTATTGGGTTTTATTAGATTTGAACATCAGCAATCGGGTGGCCAGGAATTTAGTCAGAGGCTGTAAAGCGTGACTAAATGAATCATGTACTTGTATATAAATGGTCTCCGTGGCTAGGTGCTAAATGTGACCGTGGTTCGTGGCCAAATTATACAAAATCTTATAGGGAAATTACATGGTCATTTTGCACTAGATAGCAAAGAGAATTACGGTGGTTCTTTTTGAAATTAGCCAAGTGTTAAGTTTCAGAGGTTTCAAACTTTAAAATAATTAATAGTAAGTGAATTAGTCCATATCTCTTATATATTACTATAGGTTCTATACATTTTTGATATGTGATGATTCTTAACAATAAGCAATCGATCTACCTCTTCAGCAAATGCCAAGATGCCTCGCCTCTCAAAAAAAAATATCCTTCCTTCTTTGGAAGGAACGGAACAACAGACTTCTCATAGCAGAAGTTCTTTTCGTGCAAGGTGGATCAAACGATTTGTGATCCCCTTCTCTCTCGGTTAACTCGCAAAGGATTTGAGAATTTGTTATCTCAATGGTTCTCACATTTCTTTAACTCTCATTTTCACTAGTCCCATCCTGGCCTTTTTACCTTTATAGTTATAGGTCAAAAGTAACTCCTTACCATAAGCCCATGTGATTACTCTTTCATTTTACAAAAATAATTTATCGTCGAGTTGCGACTACTGCTTTAGAGAAGAGAATGACTACAAATATTTCGTAGCTATTTTATTTTGATATTGCAACGTATTTAATTGCCATGGTCACAATTTGACCTCAAAATTACCACGGTTTGGCCACATAATATTTTTTTGACCAATCAACTTTTATATTAAAATTTAGTTAAATTGGTGTAAGGTACACAGGTTAACCGGAAATTTTAAGTTTGAGTGCGACAATCATATATATATGGCCACATAATATTTGTGGCTTTAATTCCATGTATCTGATTTCTATTAAAAATATATTTATTTAATAGAAATAGTTTTATTAATATAATTAGATTAAATATATAGAAATAAGTAATCATAAAATACATATTTCTCTATAATTCTCTTCGAATAAATTTAATACTATTTATATTAATAAAACTATTTCTATTAAATTATAGGCTAATCACAACGTCACGAAAAGATTTAACTCTACAACCAGCAAATTATTTTTGATCGCGGAAACTCTATTGATTCAACCATTTTAAAACTAATATTTGCGATGTCATTGTGAAAACGAAAACGCAGACGCTAACTAATTCCCCCAGAAAAAGGTATGTGGTCGTTGTTAGGGCTATATTTATTTTGTTTGATCAATTGGCTTATTCCATTCGCTGGGGTGGCTAAATAACGACATGGCATGTTCATTAAAAAAAACAATGATGTGACATTAGAAGACAATGAGAAGATGGTATTTGGCATTTTTAATGTACATATACAGTTTTATATAGAGAAATTTGTATGCATGGTTTTTTTAAAGAACTGGTAGCGTGCAATATTAGGTATCAATTTATTGACGCGTTCGCCGACTTCATTTTGTCAAATGTTCGTCAATTTAAAACTACAACTACTAGAATTAATGGATATGATGTTTTTTTTTAATAAACGTTGAATATGTTTTTTTTTTTAAGTTTTAAGTTAGTATTTTTTTCTTCTACGAGGAGGCTCAGTCTCTCTCACGGTCTCACCTAACCAGCAGCTCTGTTACATGCGACATGCAAAATTTCTAGTCTAAATAATGTTTTAGGCGGCGCTACTCCTTCTGGTGTATAGGCCAAATCTACTCACGCTCCGAACTACAACATCTAATATTAATATTTTGATTTCTAAAAATAAAATCTCTTCATTTTCTCTTAAGAAAATAACATTTTTTTTTAGAAAATTTTATCTCTAAATAAATGATTCAAATCTTTTGCATTTTTTTTGCTCCGTATGTTATTTCTCTTTCTGTTTTAAAGGTTGAGTTTCACTATCGATTTAAGGCAAATGTTAAGACGTCCGTGTAAAGAATTCCTGATTTACGATTGAGATCAAAGATGCAAATAGATCTATTTCTGACGGACAAGGAAAATTCTGACAGACACAAAGCCGTCAGAAATTCTGACGGATTTACGATCTGTCGGAAATCCGTCAGAAATTCTGACGGATTTACGATCTGTCGGAAATCCGTCAGAAATTTATGACAGATAATATCCGTCAGAAATCTGTCAAAAATTTATGACGGATTTTTGATGGCATTTGTATTTTTGAAAAATTTTAATTCCTTTTAATAATTGCTGTCAGAAATCCATCAGAAATTTCCGACGAATTTATTATTTTCAGTTATAAATTAACCGCTAGGCTTAAAATTATGATAAAAAAAACTAGATTTATGACAGGCTTAAAATTATGACAAAAAACCAAAATTTAGCCGCCAAAATTGACTGCCAAAAGTTTAAAACAAAATTCGAACTCCCGCTTATACAAGAATTTCAACGGCTTTCAAATTTTGACCGCAAAAAATCAAATTTGAAAGCCGTCGGAATTCCGTCAGATTCTTTTTTATAAATAAAACCTTTTCTTTTCATTTTTCACAAGTTCAAGGTTCATTCTCTTCTTAAAAAATTTGGCCACTCTCTCTCTAACCCTAAAAAATGTTAGTTTCATATATTTTGATGTTTTAAATGTTTTTAATTAGTTTGTTAGATTTATAATTATAATTAGGAGGTTAGTTAGGTTTATAATTAGTTTGTTAGATTTAGAAATGTATTTAATTTATATATAGGGGGTTTGTTAGATTTAGAATTGTAGTTCATTTAGATTTTGGTGGTTAGTTAGGATTATAATTAGTTTATTGGATTTAGGATTGGAATTTTCTACATATTTTCTACTGAAATTGTCTTTTGTTCATTTCATATTTATAGAAAAAATGAAAGAAGAAGCAATTGAATTGGAAAATGTTCAAAAGAAGGAAGATGTACAAAGCTCAAAGAATGAAGGAAGTGGAAAAAGTTAAACACACATGTCATCTAAACAAGACATTTTATTATGAAAATGGAGAGCTTTATCCAAATAAAGAAATTCAAAAAATGTTAATAGATATGTTTAAAATTTATTGGCCTAATGATTTTTAATAAAAATAAAGTTGACTATAAGACCATCTCCATCAGGGTCTCTTAGTAGAATATCTTAAGATTAAAAAATAGAAAATAATAAGAAGGGAGGAAAGAGAGAGAGACGTTGCTTATACAAGGACTTTAAGAAACGTTTCTAAGCCTATTATTCTTTCTCATTGGTTCATTGTATTTATATTTAAAGTTTAATTAAATTATTAAATTATATTAATAAAATATAGTTAAGATACCCTTTTTAAAGACTTAACCTATGGAGATGCTCTAAGTTTCTTATTTAAATCTAATATTTATGTCTTTTGTTTAATATATCGAATTTAAATTAAAATATTTTTTTAATAATAATGTATATTCCGTCGGAAATCCGTCAGATTTTTTTGGTCCGTCGGAAATTCGTAAGAATTTTTGATCCGTCAGAAATCCCTCAGAATTCCCTCAGAAAAATTCCGACGGAAATTTTGTGTCCGTCAGAAATTTCCGACAGATTTTTGACGAAATTTTATTTTTCGACGATCTAAAACCGACAGACAAAATCCGTCAGAAATTACCGTTTCTGATTGATTTCCGACGATTTTGTCTGTAAAAAATTGATTGTTTTCTTGTAGTAAGATGACACTTTATAAAAACAAAAAGTAAATGAAACTAACCATTTCTTTTAGATTCCTCTGCAATTTATCATTTAAGTTAAATTTTACATTCTTTTAAAATTTAATGGGATCTACATAATAAATGGAAAATGGTCAATTACTCTAGTAATTATTATTCTACCAAAAAAAGAATTATGGGGGAATTTTTTTTTGCAGCCACGATAGTATACGAAAAAGATTTTGTTTTTCATATATGATTATAAAATTGATCACAAAGAAAAGAAGTAAATCATACTTCTGTCCCACATCGAAAGGCCAAGGTGGTAAGGTTTGTTTCTTGAGATTATATATATATATATGATTGTCGCGCTCAAATTTAAATTACCGGTTAACCGGTGTACCTTACACCAACTTAACTAAATTAAAACCAGTTGAATAACATATTACACATTATATCCAGTTACAAAAAAAAAACATACAATATTACACATTGATTAGTTTATACTTCGCTAACCAGTCAGAAACGGTCAAAATGTACAAATAGCGGGAAAACCAAAAACTATATTTGAATGAAACTTCCCGGACATTTTCCACAACATACTTTTCTTATTTTACTATATTTGAGAAACTTCTATATATATATATACACGTTTACAAGCAACATCTAAAATATTATATATATATACACGTTTACAAGCAACATCTAAAATATTATTGTTGTAATATTTTGGTTGCTTTGCTTTTGTTTATAAATACACATAACTACGTTATGGGTCAATTCCAACCAAAAACGAGTGGAAAAATTTCGACAACGCACAAACAGATAAATCTTCTTTGCCTTCTGATGTTCCAAATCAACATATGGACATTGACAACGACAACAACGAAGCTAAATACACAGTTTATATTAGCTTCGACAATAATGATTCATCAATCTCCTCCTTCATTAACTACCTCAGAGCTACTTTCAAACGCCATGGAATCTATGAGCTTGACGAGCAGAAGGATCATTTCTTCGAGCAAATTAGGGTTCTTGTGGTGGTTTTCTCGAGTAACTACAACTTCTCTATGCCGGAGAATCTCGTGAACCAGCTCAACAAGAAAGACCTTGTGGTGGTTCCAGTGCTCCATGGAGTCACGGTATCGTCCGTGAAGCAGCAGATTGCGGTGCTCGAGCCATCGAGCTCCGTAAATCAGGTGACTATGTGGCCACGTGTTCTACTAGAATCAGCTGTATTACCAGGCCATGTATATAATGATGAGCGAAGGTATATATGTGTAGTATAATACAAATTAGCTGACTTTTTTTTCCCCTTAAAACCAGCAAGTACGGGTTTTAAATTTAGCACTTTGATATGGCGGATCCATAAAGTTAGATCATTTCTCCCGAAACTTAACATTAATAGACACATACATGAGATATCACTGAAACAACATCATTCTAATTTCTAGGTGGTTGAGCTAATTGGGACTTTTGTTAAAGTGATTTCTTAGGATTAAAAACCAAAAGTTAGGAATCAGAAACATATAATTAACTAAATATTTCCCTTCGATAAAAAAACAAACTAAATATTGCCCTAAAAAAAATAACCAACACCGGAGGCCAAGCACTCTCATGTATATGTCTTTTATTTGTCAAGTTAAACACACACATATATATATTATATTTCGCATAATTATGAACAAATACTAAGTTTGGAAACTAAGTTAATTTTTAGTAATAAAACTTTTATTTTCAACTATCAAATCTATAAATTGAAAAGATTAATTTTGGATTGATTTTCTATAATCAAATTTGGTAATATGATATATAAACTAATCAGAAGCAAACATCCTAATAGGTATTACTTTCCCATACTTTGGCTCATCATGTGCATGCAGAACCGGGTCTGGTAATTTAGGGGTTCCAAGCAATTATATTTTTGTTTCTGGTCCATTATATATAAATAGATCAAAAAAAAAAAAACAATTTTTTTATGTGGGGGGTTTGATAATAATGAGGTGTGTTTATAAACAACTGTACGTACTAATGGAGTAGTTGAATTTTTGAATTAAAATATCGGCCTCTAAAAGACTTCTCCTGCTTCTTTATATGCCCAAACTTCTCCTGCTTCTTTATATGTGCATGGTCAAACTCTTTCTAAAACTGAGTTTACAGGTCGAAAATATAACCTTAGAAACTATGGTTATTTGAACCCAAAAAAAAAGAAACTATGTTTATAATTAGTGTTATATGGCTTTTGTAATTTAAAACGTCTACTAAAACTATTCAGCATCCTACTAGCTAGCTGCAAACTTCATGCAGCATTAATATACACATAAATAAATTTCATATATAGACACGTAATTACTAGCTAGCTGCAAACCTCAAACCTCACACCTCATGTGTGTGTGTCAGTCAGTCTGTGTATATATATATATATACATAAATTCCATCAGTTATTCTTTTCACATAATTGAGATCATTTATAGAAACATTTTATTTTTTTGTAGCGAATCTAAATTTATGGAAGAAATCGCCAGAGATGTGTTTGAGAAGCTCTGTCCAACGGCAGAGATTGGGATTGACAAACGGCAGGAGGACATATAAAACTTGCTGTGCAAGCAACCATGGGGCATCCGCAGCCTAGGCATTTCCGGTGAGACTGGCATTGGCAAGACGACTCTAGCTAGAGCCGTCTTTCGCAGAATGTCTGGTGGATACGATGTTTCTTGCTTCATCGAAAAATTTCACAAAGAATATAGTGAAAAAACACTTGGGCCTTTGTCAGATGAATACTTGGGTGAGATTCCAATGGAAGAGTATGACCAAAAACGTTCTGTTTCAAAGCCAAGCCACCGTCGGAAAAGAGTTCTCATTGCTCTAGATGATGTGCAAAATGCTAAAGATGCGGAGTTATTTCTTGGTGGCGGATTTGGTCCAGGGAGTTTGATTATCATAACCTCAAGTGATAACCAAGTTCTGAAGGAGTGCCATGTCAATGAGATTTATGAGCTTCAAGGTCTTGACCAAGAAGAAGCTTTGAAGCTATTCACAAGATGTGCCTTTGGCAAATATGTGACAGAGAAGAATCTTTTGGAGAATTCAATGAAAGAGATTGAATGTGCTAACGGAAACCCATCAACTATCCGTGCACATGCCACCACGAGAAAAATGGAATCCTTATTATTGATGAACATTCGCGATGTACCAAGTTGCGGCCAAGAATCTTCATGTTGTGTCGTTGAGAATAACACATCTACGTTAATAGTCCCCTATGAAGAAGAAGTAAATACGGAGCTTCCATCGCGTCACAATGTTGATTTGGTATGTTTGATGAGAGATCTCATCAACTCTACATGCCAAGTCATCACGTTAGTTAAGACCAGAGTCGGTACATATAAGAGTTACTTCATGTGTGTAGTAGTTTCTTGGGTTTTTGGTTGGCTTTGGAACTTTTTGGGGCAGTGGGAGGGTTTGGGGTTTCCAGAACAAGCCCTAATTTACTTGGTTCTTGTTTACGGTTATCTCTCTGCTTTACTATTTCTCTGATTGTATATATATAACAAGGTGTAGTATATTTATATCTCGTTGACGATGTATGTCCCGAGCTCGATCTCAAAACTCAAATCTAGCTCATAATCTTGAAAGAATATTTGAACCGAACCGAGAAAAGAAGAACGAAAGAGAATACACGAAACAATTATCTATACTCCATACTCAATTACCTCGCCATTGAAATTGTCTTGTTCGAGTTTCATACCTAAATTTTTCATCCTCTTTTTTGAATAACCAGATCTATAGTATTAGGCCTAATACCAAAACATTAGCCGCCATAAAAAAAATTGCAGATCATTACGCTCTTCTACCAAATAATCTGCTCAGGTTACTATTTATCTTCTTAAAATCTGCTGTGGTTGGTGTACCATCGGAGTTGGCTTCGCTGGGGTAAAAGAGATTCTTTTCTACATCCTTGAAGTTCTCAACTTCTTCAGGCTCATAAACCAAAGAGAAGCCAGACTTCATAACCTCGCATTCTGCAACCGCGCTTGTACCATTTGTCACTTCAAATCTAAGAAAAACTTCATTCGCTGATGAAAACTGTTGACGTTTCTTGATATTGGACCAAGTGGTGTAGGCAATGAATACATGGTCCGACTCAACCGTATGTGGCTCATCCCCTAGTTCGGACCAACCACCAACAACAAAACTTTCCGGGCTCAAGGATGCGTTAGTGAACTCAAAGTTGCATTTAACTTGGAGGCTGTTGTTTTGGTGTTTGTACTCCTTAAACGAGACTACAACAGATAGAGCTAGCCTGATAAATCTACCTGCATTCCAATCTTGAGGAAGCTCCAGCTTTAAGTCTGATCCCAATGCTTGATGGTTGAACCATGCAGGTATGTCACATCCAGGAAAGCATAGCCGTCGTAGATAAGATGAACTAATAATATTGCTTGGCATCTCTTTTACTGATGTTCTGTCAAGCAGTAAAACCCACAAATTTTTCATGATCTTCTCCTTAACATCGGGGAAAATTTTCAGCTTTGTACAACGAGAAAGTTTGAGTTCTTGAAGAGATTTCAGATTCCCAAGACAATCGTGAAGAGTCGCCAGATTTCCTTAGTCTTTCAAATTCAAGAAGATAAGGCCATGGAGATTACCAATGGTTGGAGGAAGTCCATATATTGCAGTGCCGTTTAAGTAAAGAGTTTCCAGATGTTCTGAAATGACCTCAAATGTCTGAAGATATGAGCAGCCGCTGAGAATGAGAGTCTTCAGGGAATCCATGGTGATCTTTGGTAGATACAAGAGACTTGTGCATCCTATGAGGTTGAGGAAAACTAGATTCTTCATCTTTTGCATCTCCTGAGGTAACTCCTTCAAACTCGTGCAGCTTTCGAGGTAAAATCTCACAAGATTTGGGGCATCTAATAGACCCAAAATGGAACTTAACTTACTCAAGTGACTTAGATTGACCCACTTCAGTTTTGGTGCAACCTGTGATGACCACACAAAATTCTACACCATCACTAAGAATATGCAAGCCTACTTTAGTATACGACTAACTAGAGAAATACAAACCTTAGCACAGTTCCATATTCTGGTAATCTTGCTATAAGCCAACCTCAGATCGATAAGATTCTTGGGTTCAAAGCCTGATGGAAGTTCCTTCCCAGGGAATCTCATCCAGTCGAGATATCGAACAATATTATCTTTTGGGAACTCAACTCCATCTGGTAAGTTTAATTTTCTCTTAGATTCACGGTGAGAATAGTAGTCTTTCAGGTACAGTAGACTTCTCATATCGACAAACGCTTGGATGTCTAGGGGCTTTTCCTCCATTCTAGAGATGTCTAAGATAATATCTCTAACCTTGTCCTTCTCATATTGATCAAATAATCAATAGAAGTTATTGCAAAAGTTATTGCAAGCAACGTGAATAAAGTTTCAAAATTTAAGAATTGATCTCACCTCTATGTTTTTCAGCACATCAATAGATGCTGCAAAATTTGACGGAAGTAGCCAATTTATCCCTCCACTTGCTTCAACAAGCTTCTTAGCCACTGTAAATAGTAGATCATGCATCTCAACTCGGCCATCAGATAAGCTAATCAATAACTTGTCTACAATCTCTCTAATTTCCTTCCCAGATTTAGTGTCAAAAGAATCAATTAAACTTGTGACATAGGTCTCATCTTCTTATCCGAAGAAACTAGCTATATCAAGAAACGCATCTCTCTGCTGTTCGTTTAGCTCATCCAAACTAGTTCTCAAGACCTTTCTGATCTCCTCATTGGAAACATATGTGAGTGTTCTAAGTCTTGCTTCAACGTTCCAAAAAGTTAACTCTGAAATGGTAACGATCCGAGCCCGTCTTATTTGAATAAGCTTAAATGAATTGATTTTACTATCTATGTCATCAAAGTGCACTTACCTTTTCTTGTCACTTACCATAAGAGAACTCCAGAGTTAAATGTGCTTATGCTGGAGTAGAAGTAGGATAGGTGACCTTCCGGGAAGTCTTCTGCGTAACCGTGTGAGTGAGGTCAAAACACAAATCAATGTCACGTAATGATTGCAAGGTCAGTAAACAAGTCGGTCGAACCACCGAAAAAAATAACGCACCGACCGCCAGACAGAAATGGCTCGTTGTACATGAAAAATGTGGGACCTTTCTGATAAGGACGGTCGGGACGTTTAAAAATTCATGCATATTCTTTTTTTACGGAACAATAAAATTCATGCATATTCTTATAGTAAACTACTTATAGTTTGGAAACAATCTTGGTTTTTCTATGGTCGAACTAACAAAACAGGTGAAAAACCCACAAATTAAAAATGCAAAAAATGTTCTCTACATGTTACATCAATTTACTAATTTCTTAATCATCAAACTCTTCAAAATCTACCCAAAGAACAAAATACATAAAATCGCTTTATATATAGTTAGCCAATCATATACTCTACTGATTCATTTGTAAGATTCCCTTTCATATCAAATATTTGTAATACGTATATATAAAAATTACTATCCGCGCGGAATAACCTCTAGTGTTAAAAAAGGAAAATATATATATATATATATATATATATATATATATATTTGCCAGGTACAAGAGATAATGACGTCTGCAAGGTGACCGAAGCGACAATCATCCCCAAATCGATTTAGGGTTCATATTCATCCGCCCCTAAAACCAACATGCACTTCGCAAAAGCTGAGAGCTGATTCCTCTGTCGACGATACATGATTTTTGTTTACTTGATTTCTTCACGGTGAGGTGTGTGCCGGCGATCATTCCGGTGGCGGTAGAGGTAGATTGGTTCAACTTTTTAAAACCACAGATCGAAATTTGATCGGAACCAATCACGGTTCTTCGTTTAAAGAAATTCCTGGTCTGGGATCAGTGAGAGTGAGAGCCAAAGAGTGGGATCCAAATTTGAACATCGGCTTCATGATTATGATGGATCCAGCAGAAATGGAGATACAAAGAAGAAGCCCCATATATTTTATCATCTGCACGCTTGTGTTCTCTCTGTGAAGCTTAAGTAATCTCTCTTATAGCCAGAGCTCTCTCCAACCTTCCCATCATAATCTTACGCAAGAGCTTGTTGTTTCAATATTTTGATTGATTGATATCTTCTTTCCTTTGAGATGCATCACTAACAGTTGATTCACTCTTCTGAATCCGCATGTAACATCGATACACCATGGATGCTGTTATCACCCATTGTTTCACCTTGTTGATTGATATCTTCCATCTTTCGATATTCAGCACTAACAATTAGTTCACTTTTTGCTGAATCCACAGGTGATATGGATTTGATAAAAGAACGATCCAGACATATTTTATTGATTTGATGGGAGTATTTTTCTCATCTCTTTTTCTTCTCCTTTCGCAGCGCAAAGGCAGCAACCGCGTAAATGGAGATCACAAGACAAACAAGCCGTATAGGTTTCTCCAACATCTCACATAAATTTTTTACGCCATTACTTAAACTCTGATCATCTGTACCTCCCGAAGAGCATGTTTCAACTCCTTCGTTGGTCTCATCTTTCTTTGGAAATTCTTTATTAATAACTTCACCACCTTCTGAGCTCACAGGTGACATGGATCCACCACTGGTTTTGCCATCAATCTTTGGAGCAGCGCCATCGCTAACCTCCAAAGGAACTTCACCGTTACTACTTGACGGAGTTACAACAGAACTAGCATCGCACGGGGTATCTTTTACGCTTCCTGTAGCTTTAAAAGAATTTACTTTCTCTGTAATCTCGCTGCCCATCTCTAGAGTCACCAAGGAAACAGAGGTTGATCCATTCTGGATCTGGAAATGACTTTCTTCACGCTTGATGTTTGCTCCGGTATTACTCGTTGAACCAGACATTATCTCGCCGTGGTCAGAGTGTTTTTCACTACCCAAGCTATGAACAGGTTTAGCGGGTGCATAGATCAGAGTAAAGCCGCACTTGATTACCTCACAGTTTGTAATCTGTTTTGTTCCGTCAGTCACTTCGAATTTAAAGGAAGCCTCCATAGCAACACATCCCGCTTCTTTGTCTTGTTTCTTGATATCTAACAAACTGGTGTATCCGATAAAGACATGACCAGAAGACTCGGTGATGTTCCGGGTTTTGTCCTTGCCATGTTTAGTCCACCCACCAAGACCACAACTAAACCAGATCAGAGGCTTGTCTCCTTCTTTGAACTCACTGGTGCATCTAACTAAGATGCGGGTGTTCTGAGCTTGGTCGTCCTTACTCTGAGCTCCGTTGTCCTTATTCTGAGCTCCATTGTCCTTCTTCTTAGCTTTGTTGTCCTTAAAAGAGATAACAGCACAAAGAGCTATACCAATAAGCCTATCTTCATTCCAGTGTCGAGGCAGATTTTGCTTTAACTCCGACCCAACCGATCGGTAATTGAACCATACAGGTAAATGCCAACCAGGAAAGCAGATTCCGATCAAAGCTTCAAGTTCTGAGCCCTGTCAATTTGATATTAAAAGAGAATCAGCCAGATGCAAAAAAAGTGTTACTCCAAAGGTTACAAAAGTTGTTATTGGAGCAGACGGTGCATACCAAAAACGACAGTGCAAAGTTACACCGTCGTTTTTGGGATGCTCCATTTCATTCTGCTTTTGTACACCGTAACCATTTAAGAGTCACTGACGTAAATACCTTTTCCTGGTGAGCTCGTGCATCTGGCATTAACTGGATCTTCATCAGAACATAAGACACGATACCATTCTTCGCAACCTGATTAAGTTTGGTACAATTAGTGAAAATAAACGTAGAGTGTGACTGCTCTGCTGCTGCCAACAAAAGAGCCGACGAGGTCTCGATCTTTTCAAGTGAAGTGCAGCCGTGTGCGTCTAACAATTGAAGATTTGGTGGAAGCATTGGAAGAGATATGAGTTCCTCACAGTACTTCAAGTCAAGCCATCTGAGATGGTAGAGATAACTGATGCTACTTGGCAAGCTTTTGAAATGGTTACTGCTTAGACATAAGCGATGCATTGATGATAATCCGTAGATTCCATGCGGCCACTCGCGCAAATTGTAGTGTGACCAAGAAGAAGTTTGGCCTTGATTAACACTAATGCGATGCAAAAGATCAGGCAACTCTTTTATGGCTGTTCCGCCGAGTAGTAAAGTCTTCAAACGCTTCAAGTTCTCTTTAACCTCTGGGAAACTCGCAAGGTCTGAACAGCCTGAGAGTACTAGTTTTTGAAGAGCTTTTAGATTTCCGATAGAATCTGGGAGACTCAATAAATTTACGCAGTCTTTCAATGTCAACAAGACTAGTCTTTGGAAGTCCCCGATCGCCGAAGGAAGTCCCTATATCGCAGTACTATCTAAGTACAACTCTTCTAGATTCTTTGAAGTAAAATTGAATTCCTCAAGATTTGAGCAGCCGCTGAGGATGAGTGTTTTCAGAGAGATCAAGTTCATTTGTGGAAGAGTCTCGAGGCTCTTGCATCCTCTTAGGTTCAAGAACGTGAGACTTTCCATGTTCTGTAGTTCTTTGTGAACCGATTTCAACTTCGTGCAGCCTTCGAGGTTCACACTTTCAAGGTTTCGAGCCTGCGATAAACCCAACAATGTTTGCATCTTACTTGAGTGATTCATATCCAGCCACTTTAGTTTCGATATGTCCTGTGGCCGATGTAAAGATAGAAAAAAAAGAAGAATCATTTGGTAATGCAACTATATATCTAATCAATGATAATGGATTCTGAAATGTTAGAAGATGAGATATATATACCTTTATTCCTTCCCAGAGTTTCTTAATCTCACTGTAAGGTAGGCTGAGGTCGATAAGATTCTTCGGGTCAAAATCTGGTGGAAATTTCTCTAGTGGAAATCTCAGCCAATGGAGATATCGGATCTCTTGCAATTCGAAGTTAACTTCGTTCGGGTAGCTTAGGGTGCAGTCAGGTTCACATTCTCTAGGACAACTTGAGTTGAAGAATTTCAAGTATCTGAGATTATTCATTTCTTTGAATGTGTCACTGCCTAAGCTCATTTTCTTCGGTAATTCAGACATGTCAAGGAAAATTCCTCTGACCTTTTTTGCTTTCTGGAAAGTTTGTGTAACAAGTTAAAGTTAGGGTTGGTCTGAAAAATAAAAAATAAACCAAATGTGTAAATATAGATATTAATCTCCCACTCACTTCTTTGTTGAGGAGAACAGTGATGATCTCGCCATGGTTGACCAGCCTACGCCTGCTTCTTTTTTTCTTAGAGGATGATTGTGAATCGAGCTCCATTGCGAGTGTATACATCAGGTCGTTTATCTCTACCTCATCTTCAAACTTGAAGAAACATGCCAAGTCGAGGAACACTTCTCTGTGGTTGTCGTTAATAAGACCATCATAGGGTATTCTCAAGACATCTTGAATCATGTTGCTGATCGGGCTTTTCTCAAGCATCTGAAGCTTTGATTTCCAATACGCTTCGTCCTTATTAAGAAGCTCGTGGCCAAGTTCTTTGACAGCTAATGGATGGCCCCTAGAGTAATCTACAAACTCTCTTGCAAGCTTCTTGAAACTTGGCTGGCAAGAACCAGTGGCGAACGCGTGTTTTTTAAAGTATCTGAATGCATCCCTGTCGCTCAGCCCCGGGACTAGATAAGTTTCATCTACCATTCCCTTGACCACGGCCTTGCTGCTCGTTATTATGACAACTCTGCTTCCTTTTCTTAACCATTTGCGTCCGCCAAGAATCTCTTCTATCTGACTCTGTTTACCCACATCGTCAAGAACAATAAACACTTTGCTTTTTCTTAGCTCAGCTTTTGCAGATTCCGATGAGAACTCAGTATTGTTTTGCCCCTTTCCATCGTATTGCTGTAAACCATGTAGGAGGTCGTCATGCACCCTGTGGACGCCAAGAGCGTTTGCCTTTTCGCGGACGTCCGTTAGAAACATCCTATGCAAGAACTTATGTCCACAATCGTCCAACAGTTTCTTGGCAAGAGAGGTTTTACCTATACCACGCATCCCAACAACTCCAACAAACCGAGTGACCTCTTTTGATTCGAAATCTAACTTCTCTTTTAAATGCTCTAGGCGTGTTTCGATCCCAAATAAAGGAGACGCTTCTGAAGAAGAAGAACTCTCAGGAGCATCCCCTTCTAGTTTTTCCTTGGACGATTCAGTAATTTTTTCACTTCGACTCTTAGTTCCTTGATCCGTTGAGAGGTCTTCTAGCTTTTTCTTTACGTCCCTCACGATTGCCTCGATCACCTCGACTTCATTGCTACAAAATATGTGACAGAAACCCAAGTAAAGCCAAGAATTTCATTAAAATATGGAAGACAAAGGTTGAGCTCGAGAGACAAAAAAGGTTTCTTAGGTGTGAAGCAGCAACACAATCGATCAGACTATTTCCCTATACGTTATTTTTAACAGTCTCCTCTGTTAAAATTTGCATTATTGTTTTGTACGATATCAAGAGATTTGCAATTAAAAATCAAGACCAATGTATAAAAAATAAAAATATATATTTAAAGATCAATGTAGGCGCATGTTTACTTATCTCTGGTGAATTTGATTATAATATCTATTTAGAAATATGATGTTTATTTGAAAATGAAATAACACTAATATCAATTCTCAACTATGAAATGGTATTTATTTGATGCTGAAAAAATAATATACAAATCTGCATATGACACCGGACATCATCACCTAGTCATAACAGAGATGTGTAATGTCACTTAAGTTTAAATTCAGTCAAAAGAAGCAAGGAAATAAAAAAAACTGGGATATCTTATTCTATAAGAGGTCCCCATGGCTCGAGAGTATCAATATCGGGGGTTTCCATGTCCTCATTACTCCCTCTCATCAAATATATTTTAAAACTCTTACACATTTAATTTAAAAAAAAAAATTGAATTCTTTCGTCTATATTTTTTTAATCCTTTTATTTGAGTTAAATGTAGTTTGGTTTAAATTATTTTATTTTTATTTTCCATGACTAATTAAAATATGGGACAATTGGATAAATAACACAATTTGAGACCTAAATTAGAGAATGGACATATGAAGGCTCAAACACTAAACTAATCTGCCATCAAACCGGACGTTTTTACTCCCACGTGCTTTCTTATCCCTCTCTCTTTCTCATCGTCTTCTTCATTCCTACACCTTCTCCCCTAATCTCTCTCTCTTAATCAGCAACAAAAGTTGCAACCATAGCAGCATCAAAAACATCAGATTTTGTGGATTAATTTCATCTATCTTAATCTCTGACTACCACGAATCACCAATCCCTCGAAAACAGTATATCACAAAGTTTCTCTACGCAACCATCTCTAAATCTTCCCACAATCGCATCAATAGACCGCACCTCCTTCTCTGGCGATCCTCCTCAGTCGGAGATTCCTCCCTCTACCCAAGTCGCTCAGATCTGTCTCCCTCTCTACATCGGGCGGATCCCTCCGGATCTTAAACCGATCTACATAATCCACTATGTGATTTTTGTCTCTTTCAAGGATCTCAAATCTGTTCCATTGAAAATACAATCTTTTATAAACTCCATTGCATGCGTCTCTCTTCACCACTGCAGATCTCAAATCCGTTCCATTGAAAATACAATCTTTTATAAACTCCATTGCATGCGTCTCTCTTCACCACTGCATGTGTCTTTCTCTACCATATTTCCCAGATTATGTAACTATTTCATATTTCAATTTTATTCTATAAATAAATATATACACGTACATATCGTATTAGATATTTACATATATACATATCTCTTAAGTAACTCAATATTTACTCTATAAATAAATATGTATATATACATCTCATATTTAGACATATACACGTATAGAAGTGCAAACAATAATATTTTATTTAAATATCTACAAATTAAATTATACAACTAAATTATAAGATAATAATACTCTATAAAAATATTAAACGTAAATGTATATATGTATATTAAGTTAAACATAATTATATTACACAATTATATGGATATTCTAAAAAAATTATATGTATATAATCGAACATAAATGAGAAATATATTCAATTATATAACTCAATATTACATATTGAATAACTCAATATTATTCTATATATAAATATATATAGACTTACATATTTCGTAACTCAATATTACTCTATAAATAAATATATATACGCACATATTGTTATATACATCCATATCTATACATAACTTTTTCATAACTCTATAAGTAAATATATATGTACTTATCATATTAGAGATAGAGATATTTTATTTAGACATATATATATATATATACATACATACTATATTATGGATGTAGATATAAAATTATTGAGTTTTGTTCAATTTCTCATTTATCTTCGCTTCTAGTGATCGAAATTAAACTCAAACATTTATTCTTCAACGAGTTATTTCATTTAATATGGTAGTTAATGTGCAAGTTGATGACAGTAAAATGACAGCTGCGGGATACATTTAAGGGACGTCTCTCACGCGCAGTTCGATGACATGGAGTGTAATTTGGAGTTAAAAATATCTTCGACAGCAATTAAAATATCTTCGTTTGAATCATTGATTTTAATTAGTATGCAATACTTTGAAAATAGAAAATATCAATCTTAATAAACACAAAAATCTAAAAATCAATATTCTGAAACTGAAGAGCGTAGTTTTGTTTCTCAACAAATTAGAACCCTTTCATAAGAGTTATGTTAATTAAAAGCTAGTTTTGGTATGAAAATACCAATTTATGAAATAGCCTAAATTAGTAGGTAATAAAATTTGGTTTGCTGATTATGACATCAGTAATTAGTAATTACACAGACTTTGCCAAGTCAAACTCGTTCCATTTGAGATTTTCTCCTTCTGAGTCTACTAAGCAACCTTACCCACTGCATTTTGAAACTATCTAAACTTCTCGAATCGTACTTGTTCCATCCAAAGTCCGTCTAAACTTTTGTCCTCTTAATTTGAATACACAAACTTACAAAAGTATTTTTAAACCACACTATATTTTATAAGTAACAAATTAGTAGTATGAAAATGTGGATATCAATGCAACCGAGTCATTTAACGCATCCATTGTCCAATCATCTAAATCAAACAGAGAAGTTTGCATGTATAAATTAATTTTTGTCCATGTATATGTACGTGTGATGGTTAGCCAAAAAAAAAAAAATTGAGTGCGTGATTTAAAAAGGAATAAAAATTATTTACCTCTTTTCATGAACACTCACGCCTTTCTTCGTTGTCACAAACGTAAGGGCCGTTCTCCATTTCGTNGAGAGAAAAGTTAACTTTATATATATAAAAACAATTTTAAGTTAATAAATTAATTAATAAAATGATTGCTGAGGTGGCAGCATGAGAAGAGAGAAAAGTTAACTTTATATATATAGATACCCCAAGTTTTAACAATGGTATTGGATCGAAATAATGATCGAGTTCCGGGTTTATCGTTCCGGCTGATCTGGGTTGGATCTTAAAACATTGTTTCCAAACGTTATTTGTTATTTTGGAAGCGTTATTTTAAAATTTGGGGTTTAGTAACAAATAACGTTTTAAGATTTGGGGTTTAATAACATGGTTTTGAGATTTTGACAGTTTTGTGGTTTTAACATTTTTGTCAAAAACGCAATTTTATGGTTTTAAAAAAAAATGCGATTTTTGACCCCCAAAAAATCATGGTAAAAAACATAATTTTGGTAAAAGATAATATTTTGACTACTATTTTAGTGATAAATATATAATCAATAATCAGTATTAAATAAGCAATAGTGTTTTTAAACTTTTCTTTTTAACATCTTAAGTATCTAGATTTTTGAGATGCAATTGATTTTTTATCGAGATTTATCATTGATATGCATTTTTAAAGTATCCAAACAAACAACATTTGAGAATTTGCATCAAGATACAACATTTGATCCAAAAATGAATAGGGTCTATAACTCAAGGCTTTTGAGATTTTTTGGCAAAACCAATAATAAATTTTTATGTTATTCAATCACATTTTTCAAAATATGGCTTTATGTGTTATAATACTTATAAAGTAGTGTCTCTAAATTCCAGAAATATTGTTATGATGATTTGAAAACGTATATTTTAATTTAGAGTAATTCAAAATTTTAAAAAACTTCAAATTTCATTGACGTATATTTTAATTTAGAGTAATTCAAAATCTTACAAAACTTCAAATTTCATTGTTTTCGTATATTTTTGAGACTTGTGATAACAAAAAAAATAATAGCAATTTTCTTAAATTCATCTTAAATCATCAAAATCATTTAAAACTTAACAAAAATCAAATCGTTCAAAATGATTGATTGAAAGTTTGACACCCACCCGGCCACCCCTAAATCGTTCAAAAACCCGGGGTTTTCTTTTTATTTTTTGTCAACAAACAGTTAAAAAACTTATTTTCATTGCATCCTTTTTAGAGAATTATGAAACTCTGCGAGTCAATGATATGTTTCTCTTAAAAGAAGCCATTAAACTATATATGAAGTTTTCTTTCAACCGATTAATACCAGTAACCCGTAAAAATTTAATTAATGATGTAATGTAGGTTGGTTAGTTACCGGCCGGTTTCCGACAGCAAACAAAACTTGTCCGCAACGGCATATAAAGCTGCGTCCCATTTTAGGATCCGGTCGTCTCGATCACGACGACCTAGCTTCCTCCATAGATTCCAGAGCTGAACACCGAAATCTCCATCAAGCCTTTTCACCGTGCCTGGCTCCAACTTGTAAAATATGGGAATAACCCATAGAGTGCATCGTTCCACGCACTTCAATATATGCACAAGCTCACTCAAGCACCAACGTGACTCCGTGTACCTACTTGATAAGATCGCCAGCGCGACTGTCGACTCCTCGATCCTTCTATAAAGTGCGTCAAGATCCTCGCCCGCTTGCTCCTTAGTGTCGATAAAAAAGTTGATTCCATTGCGTTTCAAGGCATCTTCGAGATGGGAGACGAAGCTTTTTCGCAGCTCTACTCCCCGGAAATTGATGAACACTTGTGGGCCTACGCCGACGTTGGCAGATGATGAGGAGGCCACCATCTCAAGTTTGTTTTCTTTTGTTGTGTGTGTGTGTGTGTGTGTGTGTCTGTTTGCTATTGATTGTTTGGAGAAGCAATGCCCATAGATTTATTTGTACGTAATACAAAAATATATCATTGACGTCCTCTTAATTATATCTTAAATGACCGCGTTTTTCGTCAAGATTACAACGTATGTAAGGATTTAATTAAGTGATTGTAATTTACTGGTTATTATTTTATTAGTCGAGATTAACAATCAATTTTTTTTAAAGAGACAATCTTTCGTTATAGAGACTACAGATTTTAAATGACCTCAAAAGAAAACAACTAGTCATATAAAATAATACGTACCATAAATAATTCATTTAGTTACAATTTATGAATTTTTCCTCCTAAGCCGATATGATAATGGTTAGTGTCAGCAATCAAGACTTTCGATCCACACATCTCAACGGTCTTTATTTAATACACAACATTTTTTTTTTTTTGAAACAAAGATAGACAACATTATTGATGATTAATTTCAAAAAGATAATTTATATCTAGTCAATGCTTTAGCGCTCTGATGATTTGTCAAAAAAAAATTATAACGTATAAAGGTTTTCCATTATCAATTGAACATGCCCAAAGACTTACATTTGTAGTTTGTACACAAGTCCTTAGACTTAATTGTGTCTAAAAGAAATACTAATTTACACTAAACTTAAAAAAAATGATATGTACAAGAAAATGTAAGCTAAGTTATGTAAATAGTAGAGGATTTATATATCCATATTAATGTATAGTTCTTTCGAAGATAATAGCATAATTATTATAACTAGTAAAACACACACACGGATATATATGTGTGTGTGTTTTCTTTTTTATAGTATGTAGCTTAATTAGCTTTGAATCAACTAAAATGGAACAAAATACTCTCTCCATTTCTAAAAGAAAGATTTTCTGCATTTTATTTTTGTGAAAATATTTTAAGTTTTCTATTCATTTTTATTAGTTAATGATGATGATAAATTGTAAAAAAAAATTAGAAAAAATTGAATTAATTGAATTGCTATTGGTTGAAAATTATAAAAAAAAATATTAATCACAAAAAATGATGCATTTATAGTAATGTTTTAATTTATCTTTTTAATATGTGTGATAACTCCAAAACATTCATCCTTTAGAAACGGAGAGAGTACTGTATGCATTATGTGAAATTGAATTTGAGTGGTCATAGGAAGATATTAGCAAAAATCACTAGATTACAGATTAATTTTGTATCATTTTGTTTATATGCCTGTTGAATTAAACATGATTAATATGTATCGTCATGTTTTTGTTGCAATTTTGGTTTGACATTGACTTCGTAATAAGAATAACGCAATCAGTTACAAAAAAAAAGAAAAGAATAACGCAACCACCATAAAAAAAAAGAAGTTATTTGTTTATTTGCATGTCTAAATAATTTTGAGCAAACGAATGGAAAAAATGACTCATCCGAAATATAAGTTCCAACGATCTCAGAATAAATGATACACAATATTGTTTTACAATCCGGAAAGGTCGTCAGTGATAGTGTTTTAACTAAAAGAAAACAGTGAATTAGCATTGAAAATTAGAATCGACTTTAGTTAAAATCTAAAAGCAGAATATTCTAAACGCTTTAGGCTATTAACCGGTTTTTATTGGGTTTTATTAGATCAGGACATCAGCAATCTGGTGGCCAGGAATTTAGTCAGAGGCTATAATGTCGTGACTAAATGAATCATGTGGCCACTTGTGGCAACATGACCATGAATTGTATATAAATGGTCTCCGTGGCTAGGTGCTAAATGTAACCGTGGTTCGTGGCCAAATTAAACAAAATCTTATAGGGAAATTACATGGTCATTTTGTACTAGATAGCAAAGAGAATTACGGTGGTTCTTTTAGAAATTAGCCAAGTGTTAAGTTTCAGAGGTTTTTAACTTAAAACTAATTAATAGTAAGCGAATTGGTCCATATCTCTTATATATTACTAAATGTTATATACATTTTTGATATGGGATGATTCTTAACAATAAGCAATCAATCTAACTCTTAAGTCTCAAAGATCTAAAACTCACAAACACACTTTGTATATGGAATAACTCTCCTTTATTGATGTTTAGAAAATATAACTCAAAACTAAACACCTTGTTCTTGGATATCAATTGCCACAACTCGACATTGATATATATGTAGAACTAGATTTTCCTTTTTCTAATCCTATGATTAATAGGAAAACACACTTTTCCTATTATAAAAGGAACTAGACCATTTCGTTTTAGCCTATCATATCATTAACCAACTTGTTAATGATATCTTGAGCTCTAAGTATTGAAGCTTATCCAACATTCTCCCTCTTAAGCTTCAACCTTGGTTCGGACATGTCTTCAACTCCAATTAAGCTCCTCATTTCCTTGAAATTGATTCTCGCCAATGATTTGGTTAGAATATCCGCCTTTTGTTCCGTTCCCGGTACATGCTCTACTTCGACAAGCTCCTTTTCAATGCACTCTCGTATAAAATGGTAACGCTTATGGATATGCTTACTTTTACCATGAAATACGGGATTCTTTCTGAGCGCTAGTGCTGATTTGTTGTCGATCTTGACAAGAACTTGTTCTGTCTTCCATCCGGTGATCTCACTTAGCAAATCTTGAAGCCACATTGATTGTCTTGCTGCTTCCGTTGCTGCCATGAACTCAGCTTCGCAAAATGATAGAGCCACCATGTCTTGTTTATGCGAACACCAAGTTATTGGTGAAGTGCCGAAATAGAAGATGTGACCTGTAGTACTTCTTCCATCATCTGGATCAATGTTGTGGCTGCTATCACTAAAACCAGTGATTTTTCTTGAGCCTCCTCGATTAAACTTCAGTCCATACACCACAGTTCCTTTAAGATATCGCAAGACTTGTTTCATCACATAACCATGAGACTTGCGAGGACTATGCATATACCTACTTGCTACACCAACTGAGAACGCAAGATCTGGTCGTGTATGCAATAAGTAACGCAAACATCCGACGTTTCTTCTGTAGGTAGTAGGATCAATCTCTTCTTCTTCTTGTGCCTTTGAAACCTTTAGACCAAACTCCATTGGAATATGAGTTGGATTACAAGTTTCAAGACCAGGCTCAAAAAGGATCCTTCTCGCGTATGCTTCTTGTTTAATCTCTATGCCATCATCTCCTTGATATACTTCCATACCAAGATAGTATGTAAGCATGCCGAGATCCGACATCTCAAACTTTGTTGACATTCCGCTTTTGAAGTCTTTTATGACTTTGCTTGTATTACCTGTCACAAATAGATCATCAACATAGATTGCAACAATTAGAAGTGTACCTCCCTCTTCCTTGCGGTACACGGATGTCTCCTTGGAACATCTCTTAAATCTCATTCCTTTGATAATTTGATTTAGCTTCGTGTTCCAAGCTCTTGGAGCTTGCCTAAGACCGTACAAAGCTTTTGAAAGCTTGTAGACCTTCTGCTCTTCTCCTTTCACCTCGAATCCCTCGGGTTGTGCTACATAGACGTCTTCCTTGAGCTCGCCATGTAAGAATGCTGTTTTCACATCTAGGTGATGGATCTCCCATCCATGTGAAGCAGCTAGTGCAATCAACAGCCGTATGGTCTCCAATCTAGCCATAGGTGCAAAGACTTCATCAAAATCGACTCCACATTCTTGTACATAGCCTTTAGCAACTAATCTCGCTTTGTACTTGTTGATTGTTCCATCAGCGTTCTTCTTGATTTTGAATATCCACTTGAGTCCAATGATCTTTGTCTCATGTGGTTTATCAACTAGAC
>JAHZTW010000001.1:107322767-107334073 GCA_020283515.1 Alliaria petiolata
AAAACATAGATTTTTTTTTGCATATGATATAATTTGAATTTTCTAAAACGGACTTAAAAATCTAAGAAAGTGTATATAAGATGTTGAGATGACAAAAAGTCGATCTATTCTATATAGAATGTGACCACATTCTATTCTATATATTGCTATGTTGAATGCATAACACATATTTACTTTGATTACTATTATCCATATTTATATAGTATAGTTCGATTTCACACAGAAATCATATAATATTCACATCATTTCAAAATTAAATTTATTTAGTTTACTCAAATTTTAATTTATTATTTGCCTCTTAAACTAATTTTTTGTATTTGAGACCAGCCTTTCCGATTTATGATTTAAGATTTCGCATGTAGAATAGAATGAGTAAAGATTATAGTAACTAGTATGGTATACCACTCTATTCTACGTGTGTCCATATATAGTATAGAATTTTCATTTTCCTTCTTAAGGGCAATTTCGTCCAGAAATATTACCGTTGGTTACTCTTTTTATTTTGCATTCCATATGGCTATAAGCTTTATTTCTATGTTCAATATGCTTATACACCTAATTGACCCTTTATACAAATGATATATATATACTTCAATTGTATGTTATTTATTAGGTTTATCTATACTTTTTGTGCATTTCAATCTTTTTAGCTATTATCGAATGAAACTACTTGTTCCATTTACATATATTAGTTAAATTAAATCATATTTGCAGGTGGCAAAAAGTCTAAGAGATCATGACGTCCACAGGAGACGGAAGCAACAATCATCCCCAAATCGATTTAGGGTTCATATTTTTTTTTTTTTTTTTTTAGGGTTCATATTCGTCCGCCCCTAAAACCAACATGCACTTCGCAAACGCCGAGAGCTGATTCCGAATAGATTCTGTCGATACATGATTTTCGTTTACTTGATTAATTCACGGTGAGGTGTTTGCAGTGTGCCGGCGATCATTCCGGTGGCGGTAGAGGTAGATTGGTTCAAAATTTTAAACCACAGATCGAATTTTGATCGGAACCAATCACGGTATTCTATTTCCGTAACAATATGTGCCGGTTCTTCGTTAAAAGAAATTTCTGGTGTGGGATCATTGAGAGTGAGAGCCAAAGAGTGGGATCAAAATTTGAACATTGGCTTCATGATTATGACGGATGGTTGCAGCGTCTCTCTCTTTCCCTTTCCTCAGCATCAAAGCAGATCCAGCAGAAATGGAGATCATAAGACAAAGAAGAAGCCCCATAGATATTATCATCTGCACACTTGTGTTCTCTGTGAAAATGTTTCACCATTTTGATTGATCTCTTCTGAATCCCCATGGATACTAGTATCACCCATTGAGCTTGTTTCACCATGTTGATTGATCTCTTCAATCTTTTGAGATTCAGCACTAACAATTAGTTCACTTTCTGCTGAATCCGTAGGTGATATGGATTGATAAAAGAACGATCCAGACATATTTTATTGATTTGATGGGAGTTTTTTATTCATCTCTTTCTTTTCTCCTTTCGCAGCGAAAAGGCAGCAACCGCGTAAACGGAGATCACAAGACAAACAAGCCGTATAGGTTTCTCCAACATCTCACATAAATTTTTTACGCCATTACTTAGACTCTGATCATCTGTATCTCCCGAAGAGCATGGTTCAACTCCTTCATTGGTCTCCTCTTTCTTTGGAGATTCTTCATCAGCATCTTCACCACCTTGTGAGCTCACAGGTGACATGGATCCACCACTGGTATTGTCTTCAATCTTTGGAGTAGCACCATCGCTAACCCCCAAAGGAACTTCACCGTTACTACTTGACGGAGCTACAACAGAACTAGCATCGCAAGGGGTATCTTGTACGTTTCCTGTAGCTTTAAAAGAATTTACTTTCTCTGTGATCTCGCTGCCCATATCTAGAGCCACCAAGGAAACAGAGGTTGACTCATTCTGGATCTGGAAATGACTTTCTTCACGCTTGATGTTTGCTCCAGTATTACTCGTTGAACCAGGCATTATCTCGCCATGGTCAGAGTGTTTTTCATTACCCACGCTATGAACAGGTTTAGCGGGTGCATAGATCAGAGTAAAGCCGCACTTGATTACCTCACAGTTTGTAATCTGTTTTGTTCCGTCAGTCACTTCGAATTTAAAGGAAGCCTCCATAGCAACACATCCCGCTTCTTTGTCTTGTTTCTTGATATCTAACAAACTGATGTATCCGATAAAGACATGGCCAGAAGACTTGGTGATGTTCCGGGTTTTGTCCTTGCCATGTTCGGTCCACCCACCAAGAACACAACCAAATTGGATCAAAGACTTGTCTCCTTCTTTGAACTCACTGGTGCATCTAACTAAGATGCGGGTGTTCTGAGCTTGGTCGTCCTTACTCTGAGCTCCGTTGTCCTTATTCTGAGCTCCGTTGTCCTTCTTCTTAGCTTTGTTGTCCTTAAAAGAGATAACAGCACAAAGAGCTATACCAATAAGCCTATCTTCATTCCAGTGTCGAGGCAGATTTTGCTTTAACTCCGACCCAACCGATCGGTAATTGAACCATACAGGTAAATGCCAACCAGGAAAGCAGATTCCGATCAAAGCTTCAAGTTCTGAACCCTGTCAATTCGAGATCAAAAGAGAATCAGCCAGATGCAAGAAAAGTGTTACTCCAAAGGTTACAAAAGTTGTTATGGAGCAGACAGTGCATACCAAAAACGGCAGTGCAAAGTTACACTGTCGTTTTTGGTATGTTCCATTCGTTGCTTTGTACACTCTTAACCATTTAAGAGTCACTGATGTAAATACCTTTTCCTGGTGAGCTTGTGCATCTGGCATTAACTGGATCTTCATCCGAACATAAGACACGATACCATTCTTCGCAACCTGATCAAGTTTGGTACAATTAGTGAAAATAAACGTAGAGTGTGACTGCTCTGCTGCTGCCAACAAAAGAGCCGACGAGGTCTCGATCTTTTCAAGCGAAGTGCAGCCGTGTGCGTCTAACAATTGAAGATTTGGTGGAAGCATTGGAAGAGATATGAGTTCCTTACAGTACTTCAAGTCAAGCCACCTGAGATGGTAGAGATAACTTATGCTACTTGGCAAGCTTCTGAAATGGTTACTGCTTAGACATAAACGATGCACTGATGATAATCCGTAGATTCCATGCGGCCATTCGCGCAAATTGTAGCGTGACCAAGAAGAAGTTTGGCCTTGATTAACACTAAGGCGATGCAAAAGATCAGGCAACTCTTTTATGGCTGTTCCGTCGAGTAGTAAAGTCTTCAAACGCTTCAAGTTCTCTTTAACCTCTGGGAAACTCGCAAGGTCTGAACAACCTGAGAGTACTAGTTTTTGAAGAGCTTTTAGATTTCCGATAGAATCTGGGAGACTCAATAAATTTACGCAGTCTTTCAATGTCAACAACACTAGTCTTTGGAGGTCCCCGATCGCCGAAGGAAGTCCTTTAATCGCAGTACCATCTAAGTACAACTCTTCTAGATTTTTTGAAATAAAATTGAATTCCTCAAGATTTGAGCAGCCGCTGAGGATGAGTGTTTTCAGAGATATCAAGTTCATTTGTGGAAGAGACTCGAGGCTCGTGCATCCTCTTAGGTTCAAGAACGTGAGACTTTCCATGTTCTGTAGCTCTTTGTGAACCGACTTCAACTTCGTGCAGCTTTCGAGGTTCACACTTTCAAGGTTTCGAGCCTGCGATAAACCCGACAATGTTTGCATCTTACTTGAGTGATTCAGATCCAGCCACTTTAGTTTCGATATGTCCTGTGGCCGATGTAAAGAAAGAAAAAAAGAAGAAGAATCATTTGCTAATGCAACTATATATCTAATCAATGATAATGGATTCTGAATTGTTAGAAGATGAGATATATATACCTTTATTCCTTCCCAGACTTTCTCAATCTCACTGTAAGGTAGGCTGAGGTCGATAAGATTCTTCGGGTCAAAATCTGGTGGAAATTTCTCTAGTGGAAATCTCAGCCAATGGAGATATCGGATCTCTTGCAATTCGAAGTTAACTTCGTTCGGGTAGCTTAGGGTGCAGTCAGGTTCACATTCTCTAGGACAACTTGAGTTGAAGAATTTCAAGTATCTGAGATTATTCATTTCTTTGAATGTGTCACTGCCTAAGCTCATTTTCTTCGGTAATTCAGACATGTCAAGGAAAATTCCTCTGACCTTTTTTGCTTTCTGGAAAGTTTGTGTAACAAGTTAAAGTTAGGGTTGGTCTGAAAAAGAAAATAAAAAAATTCAAATGTGTAAATATAGATATTAATTTCGCACTCACTTCTTTGTTGAGGAGAACAGTGATGATCTCGCCATGGTTGACCAGCCTACGCCTGCTTCTTTTTTTCTTAGAGGATGATTGTGAATCGAGCTCCATTGCGAGTGTATACATCAAGTCGTTTATCTCTACTCGCCCGCCACTAATGTTAATCAAGAACCTATCCGCGAGATCTTTTATTTCATCAACCGAAGAATCCAACAAACTCCTGACATGATACTCATCTTCAAACTTGAAGAAACATGCCAAGTCGAGGAACACTTCTCTGTGGTTGTCGTTAATAAGACCATCATAGGGTATTCTCAAGACATCTTGAATCATGTTGCTGATCGGGCTTTTCTCAAGCATCTGAAGCTTTGATTTCCAATACGCTTCGTCCTTATTAAGAAGCTCGTAACCAAGTTCTTTGAAAGCTAATGGATGGCCCCTAGAGTAATCAACAAACTCTCTTGCAAGCTTCTTGAAACTTGGCTAGCAAGAACCAATGGAGAAAGCGTGTTTTTAAAAGTATAAAAAAACATCCAAGTCGCTCAGACCCGGGACTAGATAAGTTTCATCAACCATTCCCTTGACCACGGCCTTGCTGCTCGTTATTATGACAACTCTACTTCCTTTTCTTAACCATTTGCGTCCGCCAAGAATCTCTTCTATCTGACTCTGTTTACCCACATCGTCAAGAACAATAAACACTTTGCTTTTTCTTAGCTCAGCTTTTGCAGATTCCGATGAGAACTCAGTATTGTTTTGCCCCTTTCCATCGTATTGCTGTAAACCATGTAGGAGGTCATCATGCACCCTGTGGACGCCAAGAGCGTTTGCCTTTTCGCGGACGTCCGTTAGAAACATCCTATGCAAGAACTTATGTCCACAATCGTCCAACAGTTTCTTGGCAAGAGAGGTTTTACCTATACCACGCATCCCAACAACTCCAACAAACCGAGTGACCTCTTTTGATTCGAAATCTAACTTCTCTTTTAAATGCTCTAGGCGTGTTTCGATCCCAAATAAAGGAGACGCTTCTGAAGAAGAAGAACTCTCAGGAGCATCTCCTTCTACTAGTTTTTCCTTGGACGATTCAGTAATTTTTTCACTTCGACTCTTAGTTCCTTGATCCGTTGAGAGGTCTTCTAGCTTTTTCTTTACGTCCCTCACGATTGCCTCGATCACCTCGACATCATTGCTACAAAATATGTGACAGAAAACCAAGTAAAGCCAAGAATTTCATTAAAATATGGAAGACAAAGGTTGAGCTCGAGAGACNGTGGTCTTACCTATACCAGGCATCCCAACAACTCCAACAAACCGAGTAACCTCCTCTGAATCAAAATCTAATTTCTCTTCCAATTGCTGTAGGCGTGTTTCGATCCCAATGAAGGGAGACATTGTTTTTTTTTTTGAACTTTCGATGAAGGGAGACACTTTTGAGGAAGAAGAACTCTCAGTCTCTCCTCCTGATTTTCCATTGGGCAATTCAACAATATTTTCTCTTGCACTCTTTGTTACTTCATCTGTTCGAATTTCGTCTAGCTTTATCTTTACGTCCTTCACGATTTTGTCGATGATCAGGACCTCATTGCTATCAATTATGTCAGAAAAAGAACAAGTTAAGACAAGAATTTAATTTAAATATGCAGACAAAGATAGAGCTGGACAGACCAAAAGGTTTCTTGGGTGTGAAGCGATAATTAAACATAATCTATCTTTAAGACCATAAAGGGATTTAGATTCCCTTAGGTTATATGAGGGCGCAAAAGAAGCAGGGAAACAAATAAAGTTGGTAACATTAAACCAATGTTCAAATTTTCCTAGGCGCTAATCGGACATTGAAGAATGGCGCTAATCAGAAAATAAATTTTGTTTTTTTGTATTATTTCATTATATAAACAGTGGAAAAAAACCAAAAACGAAAAAAATAAGATCATCCATAAAAATAAATTAAATAAGATTGAGAAATTAAGGTATAAAAAATTCCCCACGAGATTAACAATTATTTATTTATTTTGTTTTTTTTTGGTTTTCTTCTTCTATTATTTTGTTTTCATTTAAATTTTGTTACATATTTCCAATTTTTTTTCATGTTCATATTTAAATTACGTTTACTATTTATAATATATCCCTTCATATATCTATTCATTTAAAAAAAACTTGATGAATTGATTCTCATATTTCTATTTGAATTATACTTTCTTTTAAATTTTTTTTGAGTTTTTTTTCTGAATCTACATTAAAAATAAGTTCTTTTTTCTTATTTTATCTAATTAAAAATATTATATACACGAAATCTAATCGACTGATTTACACGTGTTGCAATCATTTTAATTATTTTTAACTTTATATAATAACTAGTATTGTAACGGAAAAATATCATTTGATTGTTTTTTTTTTAAATAGTTGTAGTGAAATATATAAACTTTGACAATTTCACCCCAAAAAGGTAGGATTGGCACCTTTTTTTTTAATGCTTAAGCGATTACTGTTAATGAGGAAGAGAAAAAAATCATGGTATATAAAAATAAAACAAAAAATATTTTTATTTAAAAATAAGGAATGTCATGTGTCACTTACAGAATTATCAACAGACTTCTGTTATACATATAAAGATAGATTAGAACCTTCGTATGTGTGAGTTTATAATTTAATATTTATACTCTGAAAAAGACAAAACACAAAAACGTTGAAAAGAAAATTAGATCACCCGTGAAAATAAATATAATAAAATTAATAATATGGACATGAAACCATTGATAAATCTAACAATTATTTATTAACTTGATCTTTCTAATTCTTTTCTTCTATTCAAACTTACAAAAAATCCATTAAGTTGTAGTTTGATAATTAGTAAATAATTTAATAATAAGTTGAAGAATTTTCTCGTTTAAATTTTATCTATCTTCTCATCAATTAATAGAAGAGTCATTTGAGCTCATGTTCTTTTTAAAAAAATATATATATATTTTTTCCCACTTTTTGATAAGATGTACTGCAATACGATGATACAAACTCTTTCTATTTGATAAGATTTTAGTTGTCATTTTGATAGATAAACACGGTGAAAATATTGAGATTAATAGAGGTTAATGGGTCATAAGTAATTTTTAGAGAGTGTGCGTAAGATATGTCCCACATCGAAAGTTGAGAGGAATCTTGACTAATATATAAGGGACTTGGGCCAATCCACTCATTGTCAATTGGTTTTGAGTTGGAATCTCAGGAAACTTAACAGAAACTCAGGTGAAAGATGTGGTTAAAATCAGTAAGAAAATCTGACAAAAAAATTGGATGCAAATTCAGTGAAAATTGGATAATAGTAACGACAATGTTGGAAAAGAATTGTTTGTTCACACGTCGTGTTTAAAGAAAACTTAGAAATGAAGAAGAAGAAAATTGATAAAAGAAAGCATCTGGAAAAGATATGGTTTGCAAAATAACCGAAATATCAAATGTATTTAGTTATACTTATAAAAAAAAATTAGATATTTTGGATATTTCGAATAATTTTGTTTGGATATTTTTTTTTAGTATTTCAAGTAATTCGGGTAGATTTTTGGGTATTTTGGGCAGTTCAGAACCGATCTGAACGGAAATCAAACAAAATTTGGTTTTATTTCGGTTCTCAATCATATTACTCGACCCAAGACATATTCGAACCAATCCAAAACCAAATTATTTTGGTTCTTATATGAATCCCATACCTTCATATTTGAACTACCCAAAATCCAAAAATGCCAAACCGAAGCTGCCTGAATGTCCGAATGCCTAAGCCTCTCGTAAATTGTAGTCTTACGTGTCAGAATCTAATCTATTTTATACAGTATGATCTCTATATATTTCTTAATTATATACGTGTACCCCCTTTCGTTAGTAACGTTAATTAATACAAAACCTTCAACCTATTTTTCGATTTTGACAACTTAAATAGGGTAATTGAGAATATGTAGTTTTGAATATTTCTATCCATTGATTTATAAAAAAAAAAACATAAAAGGATTCTATCCAGAAAATATATTTTGAGTATTACCTCGTTTCATCCACTATCTCGCCTTTCTTCTCGGTCACAAACCTNTGAAATCAAGGAGGATTCTGGGATAACGGTTTTGGAGTGTTTTGGAGATCCACAGAACAAGAAGAAAATGGCAGCTGAGCAGGCAGCAGAAGCAGCGCTTTGGTATCTCAAAAATGTGGGTCATACCCTTCAGACAGACAAAGCTTCTGGTCGCCCAAGGCACACAAAACCGTTTCAGGAGACGATGGTAACAGGTGAACCGAGCAAGGATCTTTGCTAGTTAGAATCTGTTAACATGGCCAAATAGTCTAGTTTTGGTCATGTTAATTGGCCTTGAGGATTAGCATTTGATAGAAACTCTACCTAGGGAGCTCATATGGGTAGAATCTATCACGAAATGCTCATCTCTTAATAGGACTACGTTGATTTGTTTCAGACATTGTGTACTAGGATTATCGTTTTGTAACAGTTGTTGTAAGTAAACAATAAGTTATGGTTATCAACTTATCATCTCTCTCTCTCTCTCTCTCTCTTTGGGATTTCACTGTAACAGTCACTCTATGAGTGGATTCAAATGAAATGATATTGGCAAAGATATATCCATAAGAGAATTAAGGACTTGCAATCATTCAAAACTGCTCTTGTACCATCTGCTTCATGACTAGTATAGATCACCATCTTACAGAAGCTCAAGCAAAACAACCTTTGGCTCTGTACAGAGTGTTACGTCTAAGCCTAGACTGCAGAAAACACTTAACGAGGGAAGAAACTAAATCTTTTCCGGTCCATGTACTGCACCGAGTTTCAGTAGGAGCGAGAAACTCCAGTTTTGCTGGTTGATCTGGCTATTGACCTGTGATCTTTACATCCATTTCCTGCAACCAACACAATTTGATCTGTTAAGAGGCGATACTGCGCCAATCTTCTAATACAGTTTAATGTATGATGTTATGGCAATAGGAGACGCACATTAGGCAGTTGCAAGAAGCATCCGGTTTGTGAATTTCTGCACCTCTGCTCCAGTCATAGCCAACCTCTTCTTATCATTATAAACACCCTTTCTGATAAGGAGATGCAGCAAGACACATTGTCTGGTACGTCAGCGAGGATTCAATGCTGTTGAACTACAGCTACAGTATAATGAGAGAGACATTTGCTGATTCTCGATGTGAAGGTGTATCCAGGTTTGTAATGGAAAACTAGCATTTTTCTATCCGCAGACACAACGAGCATTGTTGGTACTGGGCTTAAAACCCATAACTTTGGCCCGGCCCAAATCGTTATTTCCGTCGAAAGTCCGGAAACGAGACCCGTGGAGCCCATTCCCGTCAAAAAACCGCAACCAACATTTTCCTATAAATACCGCACTAGGATGAGGAAATGAGGATCCAGAAATTTCCAGAGAGCACCCCCCTTAAATTCTCGATTTCTATACAAATCGTATATCCGACGATTTTTACGATATTTTTCATATCGTGTTTACGATTTTTCTCTTATTTACGACAAAGTCTTTTCGACAATCTCTTTTGTAATTTACGATTTCAATATTTCGTATAAGAAAGTTCTCGAACCCATCATTCTCACATAATTTACGAATACCGGATTTCGGTATCAACAAGCATCAGAGATTCCATCACTGTCAATGCATAACATTTTCCTGGAAGCTGTTGGGCATGCCGCTGGATTTGCCTGTCTTGTGTTTCAATATCCAGAACAGGGCAACCAATATACGCTTGCTAACTACAAACTAAAAACATTTATAACAAATAGTATTATTTTGAGATACTTCTTTATAGGATAATGATGAAGAATAGTTCTCACTTGAATGTTTTATCCTGACAAAATCCTCATGTAAAGACTGTTGTTCCATCATCTTTCCAAGCAGAACACAAAACCTTGATCACAAGAAAAAAGAAAAAGGTATCGTCATTACAAATCCGTGCAAAATGAAAGCAGGACACAGAAAGGCACAGAAAGCAGTATATGTATTTTACAGGCTGATCATGCGAGATTGATGCTTTTGGTTAGATTGGCTACAGAGGCTCCACTACGAGATACTTCCCATCATCTCTCAACTGCAACAATAGCATATAGATTCTTCCATAAGAGGGTCACAAGAGGAGACAGATTAGAGGGCAATATTAATAAACTTTATTCTTAAAGCAGAGATACAGAAGAATACGGAGCAAACCTGATTATCCCATGAAGTTGCCACAAGTATATCGGGGCTCTTGGACTAAAGCTTAGCTTGAAGTAGAGTCAGTGGCTGATGAGTAAGCTACAAGTAAATGCAAGTAATTATGAAATTCTCCTGATTTCCATGTCAATAATCGGAATCACTCAAACTTGGTGGACGGAGTTTGTGAAATAAAAGAAGAAATATGAATTTTTTTTTTTTTTTTTGAACGATATTTATTTTGTTTTGTTTGTTTGTTGTTGTCAGGATAATTTAAAAAAACTATATAATAATTTTTGGGAAATTGGATAAATCTGAAGTTATATTTTTTGAAAAGTGATAAATGTGAAGTTATTACTTTATGCCAATACTAGAATAGGACACGCATATATGCGGGTTTTTAATAAGATATTTTAAATTCATAAAAATAAATTAAAAATAAAATTGGATAATGTATAAGAAAAAAATAAAATAAAATTTTATTAATATTTTCAAATATATATGTTTTAATATTCTTATATGTATTATGTTTACTTCTAATGCCTTATCTATATATAGATATAATTATTTATTCTAAAATTTTAACAAATTATTTATCCTACTTTTATCATAATTAAAATCTATATTATGATTCGCATATACGCAGATTTATAAAAATAAAATTTATAACCCGTTAAAATAATTATTTTAAAAAATATAAAACAAAACCGGATCACTACTGAAAATATATATGAAAAACACAAAATTTAAATCTAAGAGTTATTTATTTATTTTAGTTCTTATTTATTTTTAATTAAAATATTCAAAACACAAGATTTGTTGCGGGTCCTAAACAACATTAACCACA
>JAHZTW010000001.1:107363623-107384831 GCA_020283515.1 Alliaria petiolata
GTCACATATCAAAACCTTCACTAGACTTGCTTAGATTAAGAAGTTTTATGAATTCCTTTTGTTACAACAAACCCATATGGATTGATCCTCAAATACTACAATGACATGTGTAGTAGGATTGAGTAATTGATTGCAAAAATCCTGTTATCACCTTTGTGCTTTTATATAGTAGATTTTGATGAATTATAATATAATTATAGTATTCATAATAATTGTTTTTATGATTTTTAGTAAGATGGACGTTTGGGAATGTTTTTTTGTTTTGTCGTTTTTATTTTTCATGGACTTGTAAATAATTATAGTTTTTAAATCAAAGAAATGTGTCTGTTTTATAATTGTTTTTACTACTTATATCTGATATGTATTTTTGTTTTTAAAAGTGTAATATCATTTTTTTTTCCTAAATAATATTTTTTGTGTGGGCAAAATAGAATGTTATATATTGATTCGAAAGTGTGTACATTTTTTTGCAGTTGTTTTTTAAACCATTCAAAATAGGATATTATAAAGAGGACGAGTAATAGGTGATTATTTTTAGTGGCTTTATAACAGTTACTTATGCGTGCGCGTGTATGTGTACAAGGTTTATTGGGTTGACTTGGAGTTGGAGAGGCTAATGGTCTGACAAGACGACTTGATCCTAATTTCGCCTTACACCACCAGAACCGAAAGATTATAGCCGGGGGAAAAATAGTTTACAATCCCGGTTTAAATTTGGTCCATTTTAGTCATGTTTGTCTCTGTTCTTGTCTTCATATCAGATTGTGTTCTTCCTTTCTAATATTTCACCAAGAAAAATTAAGATGACACTTCTTTTCTTTTCAATATAATCATGCTTTCAATATTTACATTTACTCATTAATAAGTAGAATGACACTTGCTTTGATTAACAGAATCTTCGTGTCCATGATTTTTAGAATGACAGAGGAAGCAATACTTTTGATTTGATCTTATAAAATTGGTACAATGTGCTTTGTTTTCTGAGAAACAAAAAAAAAGATGTGTTTTGAAAAACAAAGGAATGTGTTTCCTTGATAGCTTTAGGTTAGATAACAATAATTGTTGAACCCTAAGATTCCATAAGTGTAAGACACCACCAACCGTCGGGTGGTTTTGTACGACGCTCTTTAAGAGAACGCCTATGAGTGACCTGCTTAATTGTAATCTTTCGGCCGAAACAGTAGACCCGTTCTTCAACTCAATGGCACGGTTAACATGTTCTGGCAAAAGTGCTGCAGAAGACCTGGCATTATTAATACTGTAAGTACCAATACACTTGCACAGTAAGAAAAAAGTTACGAAGCTTACAATTTAACAAACGCAAAGCCTCGATGTTCGTTTGATCTTGTAAAAAATAAAATCAAAAGTGAGATGATTAGCTCGTGATGGGCGCGAAAAAACAAACTTTGATTTCAATTGTGACCAGAATCCACTCACCTTTATTTTTGACCATAAAGCAAAGCCTGACCGGACCAACGTTGCTGAAGGCTTCTTGAAGCTGAAACAATTTGAAGAAAACGGATAAATTGAGGAGCTGAACAATCGATTTACAATTCTTCAAGACAAACAGTTACCAAATGCTAGTAATAACTCAAGCCAGAGACGCAGACAGTGGCAGCAGAGTGTTGAGATTTCTTCTCCATCTTTCCTCTCTTTCTTGTTCTTTCCCTATGATTTGCGCTACCTTAGAAGATTACAATAAACAATCAAAATTCGGATGGCCGAGTGAATTAGCTTAATGGGAAATAATAATGAGCAGACTGAGGGATGGGAAATTCATATAATACTCCGAAAGTTTTGATCCAAAATCGGGTACTGGTAAAGTAAATAATCCTCAATTTAGCCTTTAAACAAGTATGCTCTATCAACACAAATGCAAATAACTTTCAGTTTGGTAGAGTTGAAGCAGTAAGGCCAATAAAATTACTCCATAAATAAAATCTTTAGCTTGAGTACAATCTACTAACCCAACAACTACAAATATCAACTTCATGATTCCAGATTAAACCACATAAAACAAAGTATTGCAGAAAAAGAAAAAAGACAAATACAGATTTTTCCTATTATCTCCGCCCAAGATAGAAACGAAAATAAACAACAAATTTTTTTACCTCACGCGAGATAACATCGCTTGTCGGATCACCAGGAAATTCCTTAACAAAGGAGTTGTCCCAGTTGAAATCTTCGAGCTTCCGCTTGATCTTAGCACCTTCATCAGCGGCTCCAAGTGTTTGATTCTGCAGATCTTTCGCTAAGGAATCGGCGGCCGATGCGGTTACCTGCGTCGGAGACGAAGACGAGGCCGGAATAAACGAAGAAGCGTTTGCCTTATCTCGGAGAGGAATTAATCGATAAGGTTAGCGAGCTTCAGAGATCGAGAGACAGAGAGAGAGATAGAGAGCGGCGCAGAGAGGAAGAGTGGAAACAAGAGAATGGCGAAGCTTTTCTTTCTGAAATCGCGTGAAGCTTTTCTCATCGATGTCATCTCCTCCTTCATCTCTCTCTCTGTCTCTCTCTCTAGATTTGGGAATACATCGATTATATGTACCAGTTCTTTGGATTTCAATTAAACAAGTTTTTCATTGGAAAGAAGGGTGATTAAAATTTGGAGCGCTTTGGTAGAACAATTTTGTTTGACTCAATTGATTATCAAAGAGGTGAAGAGTGTCTGGCGATATATTTTTTTTCCTCAATTTTTTTTTTCTTTAGCTGATGTGTTGGGGAGAGAGATGCTGACGTGTCCAGTTCTTGTGAGACACAACTGAGTTTTTATATAATAGATTCAAAGTAAATTATCTCAAAGTAACATTCGATTACGACTCTGTACAGGAAATCACCAAAGTATGGATATGCGAATAGGCCAAAACATTGGATCTTGGTGCACCTCCGAGAAATCACCAAAGCATGGATATGAGAATAGGCCAAAACATTGGATCTTGGTGCACCTCCGATCAGATCCTCGTGACTTTTCATGGAGTAGGCCTTCCAGTTTCGCAGCCCATGCACTATTCTCCCGATGTCCAATAAAAGGGACAGTCTATCGAACACCTTCCTTGAGGCTATGTCAGGAAATTTATCGAAAATCTATCGGCAATTTTCCTGTGGCATTTTTTATATATTTTATCAAAAATAATAAACAATAATAACACCAAGAAAATACAGAAGGTTAGTACTCAAGCTGTTATGCACAAGCAAGTGAGCAACAATCCACTAACACCAAGATGTACCTTTCTACCAACACAACTCCAGTATCCAGGGTCAAATGCTGAATCTTGTGAACCTGAAAGAAAAAGTCAATCTTAAAGAAAAACACCAAAGATTGGATATAGAGTAATGATAGATCTAAGGAAAGCACCAAAGCATGGATATGCGAATAAACTTCTAGAGAAAAAAAGCACACAGATGGGAAATTATCAAACTTAGAAAAGCTTCTTCAACAAAAATAGAAGGGAATCTCATTTTTTCGGCAATAACAACTCCATTAGAAGCTTTAATCCCCAAAGAATCCTCGCGACCTTTCATAGAGTAGGCTTTTCTGTTTTACTGCCCATGCACTTGTCTCCACATGTCCGATACAAGGGACACTCTATCGAAAACCTTCCTTGAGGCCATGTTAGGAAACTTATCGAAAATTGATCGGCAATCTCCCTGTGATATTTTTCGTATGTTTTATCAAAAATTATAAACAATAATAACACCAAGAAAATACAGAAAGTTAATACCCAAGCTGTTATACACAAGAAAGTGAGCAACAATCCACTAACACCAAGATGCACCTTTCGACCAACACAACAAATTAGACTGAAACTTTATAAAACAATCAAATTTCATATGCTTATTTTTAATAGTATTTTTTTTGTACAAGTATTGCTCTTTTTTACTTTTTTTTGTCGACTTTTTCTTTGTATTTTTATTTCACATGGTTTGCTTTTTTTCTATTTTCAATGGTGATATTTTTATATTATCGCACTTAAAAAATAGAGATAAAAAAATCAAATATAATAATTAAAAATTGCAAAACCTAGAAAAATATTCTATTGTGAAAGCAATAACATCAATAGCTAATCTATTTTTTCTTATTTTCATACAATAATATGTTTGATAATAAAAAACACAAAAAATCGTCGTATATATGATTTTTTTTTTTTTTTATAACTCAGGAAATGACAGACCTATGGAAGGGTTCAGACTAATCCCTGGGAGGTGCAGTCCATGGATAGACCTTCTCTCCGGGTATTCAAATGGGCCAAAAACAAATTCTGTTTGTAGACAGTCATTGTGTTGATTGTACCAATCCTTCTCGGAGAGAAAAGGCACTGAATGAGATTTCGAATTGAAAATCCCGTCGGAACTTGGCGCCGCACCTTCGATCAAATCTTGCCGACCTCTCATGGAGTGGGAATTGTGGTTTCGCTGCCCGAGGACCAGTCTCCCCATGTCCAAGACAAAGGACGCTCGATCAAAAACTTACCTTGACGCCATGGAAACTTAGCCGGATGATCGAGGAAGAAGACGATTCTTGATTTCTTGCCCGCGCGCGCTTTGAAATGGCAACGTCTATCTGTTGATGGGCCGTTACTTCTCTTAGTGAAATGGTTTCTGATAAAGGATGGGAAATGGGCCTCGTCTATCTGTTAATGGGCCGTTACTTCTCTTAGTGTTTTTTTTTTGTCATCTAACTTATATATATGTCATCATAAATAAAAAAGTGTTTCTGAACCATAAAGGTGGAGAATTATAACTTAAATACAAACAGTTTAACTCGTAAACCTTTTTGCCTAAAACATCAGCAGCAGAATTTCTTTCTCTGTTGACATGGTCTAAAGAACACAATGGTAATTTTGTCAAACTTTTCTTAGTGTTAAGTCTTTTATTAGTCAATATTTAGGCCATGTAAATGTTTTTTTATAAAATATTTAAAATGATTTAACAATTCCACGCTTGAGGGGAATTGTATATATGAATTTTACAATAAAATTTTAAGAATATCAAGTTATATATTCTCATCCACAATATACAAATTATATACATACTTTTTTTTTTCACTCAATATCTTATATCTTATTCATGAGTAAAATTTTATTGCAAATCCAAAAACTAGATGCTTAACTGCTACTAGTTATACATGAAATTATTTAGAGTATATCAAAACTAGGGCTATCCAATCCGGTAAAACCGAACCGAACCGAACCGAACCAAATCGAAATAGAACATATGGTTGGAATATGGATATACCATATTAATCGTACGGGTGTAATAATTTCAAAACCGTAGGATGCGGATATGGTTTGGATATTAACCGATAAAACCGATTAAACCGATTAAATCGAAAAAAAACCGATTAATTTTAAATCATAATTTAATAGTATATAATATAATATAATAATATATAGTATACAATAAGTATGTAAATTATGTAACCCTGAAAACGTAATGTCTAAACAAATTTTAAAATAAAACAACATAATTAACCTAATCTTAAATATTAAGAATGAAAAAAACAATTTTATATGAAATCATAATAAAAATATGAACACTAAATCATTAACCGAGTCATAAAAACTAAGATTTATATAAAATTTGTTAACATTTCTAATTTTGTATAAAAAAATCAAAATTCACATTATACCAAACAAAACTTTTAGTTTTTGGTTAAAAATCGAATAAACCGAAAATCGAAAATATCCAAACCGAACCAAATTAAACTAGATATGGTATTAAAATGATAGCTATTTTTTACTAACCGAAAAACCGAAAAACCAAAAAAACCGAACCTAAACCGAACCGATATCCAGATTGGACAGCCTAATCAAAACTGTTCCGTTACATTGAGGTAGTTTAGTCGATTACATCACATGCGAGCTAGAGAGAAAACAGAAAAGAGATAATCAGAAAATCATTTGTGTTAAAACTTAAAACGGTGGGGACTCCATTAACTGTGGGGGATTCTGATCAAAGACCTCCGCCGGAGAGTATTGGCCGGGAACATCAGGAGGAGGCAGCCAGGTTATTGGTGGCATAGGTGGAAACTCATCTAACGGCGGTGGAAGGGAGAACATCGGCGGAAGCCAAAGCGGCGGTGGCTGTGCCGTCGGATCCAAGCCTGGTTGCGGCGGCGGAGGAGACGGCACTAGCGGTGACGGGAACGCTATCACTGGCGGTGGCGGCGAAGGGAACAAGAAAAACGGTGGCGGAGAGGGAGGAGGAGGTGAAGGAACGAGCGGCGTAGGCGGTGGTGGTGGTGGTGATGGAACTAATGGCGGTGGAAACGGCCTTGGACGTGATGGTGGTGGTGGCGATGGAACCAACGGCGGTGGAAACGGCCTTGGACGTGATGGTGGACACCGTGGTGGTGGCGATGGAACAAACGGCGGTGGAAACGGCCTTGGACGTGATGGTGGACGCCGTGGTTGGAAAGGGAGAAAAGGGTTTTCCGGTGAAAGTGTTGTAGGAAAAGGCCAACGGCCACAAATTCCGAACAAGTATTTGTACAGTGGATCGCAGTTTCTGCGGCCACGATTCTGACCGCTACCACTGCGTCTTCCTCTGTTTATTTGTTTTTGCTCCTTTATGGCTACAACAGCTTCGGCGTTTGCGTTCTCTTCATGATCTGATATGGACGCTGTTGTGTGAGCGATTAAAAGGAGTAGTGAAAACAAAAATCCAATCACAAGAAGATGTTTTGCTTTCATCGTCTTTTTCTGTTTTTCTTCTTTTGATGTAGAGCTTTCGAGGTGAAGGGTATATAGAGTAGAAGTTGCCTGTAATAAAAGCTTGAGTTGCTTAGAAATTTAGAATTATGTGCCACCGTTGTAATTGAATGCGTTTGCCCATTCACTTCATGCTTATCTTCATTGTCTGCAAACTCTATCTTCCTTCGAAACGTTGACTTCGATTTAATTGTTGTAAGTATTCTTTACCCGAAACTATTTTCTCCAGATAATTTATTTAGTCTCATGATGCTAATCAACTTTTCCATTTCTGAACTGCCAAAAAAAAAAAGAACTAAAGTGCATTCAATTTTAAAACGGGTCGATATTGTGGGCCGTAAATTTACCAAAAGAAATAAAGGCCTATTCTAATTTTAAGCCCAATGAACTTAATTAATTAACGGTACTGTTGAAATCTCTCCGAAGAAGTAGAGAGGAAAACAGCAGATTTACATCACACAGACGGAATAAAAAACGAACTACTGTAGTAAGGGGAAGGAAGCTTAAAGGAGGTAGACGAAGCAGCTAAGAGCTAAATATTCGATCCAATCAATAATTAAAAAAGAAAAACCGAAATATCTCTTCATCAGTCTTAACGATGTATCTCCCTCCTCTAGACCCCTCATCAATTCCCACCTCTTCCTCTCCGGTAAGAAATTCCGATTAGATTTAAAATTTTCCGTCTTTCTCATTTCGTGCTGAAATCTTCTAAATTGGACAAGGAGTAAATCATTTTTTTTGGTAATTCTTTCCGCAAGAGTGTAAACCCAAATGTGAGAATGTGAAAATGGAGGAAAAACCCTAACTCTTGAGTTAATTATGTTTTCTTCCGTTGGATCAGTTAAAGTTTCATGACATATATTTGTTTTTGTTTAATCATCAGGCTTCAAAGCCGAGGATGATGCTACAGAGATGCGGAAATGGATTTAAGCTGAGGAAGCTGAATAATGATGATGTTGTTGAAGAAGAGTATGCCTTACAGATCGAGCCAAACATCACACATGCAAATGAGAATAAGCTTCTACTTTCCGAACCAGAAGCAGGTTTGGTTCCTCATACAAAAGATCCCACAACTCAAGGTACTGTTTTTTTATTCACATGTTACTTATTTATTTTGGTGTCATCAGTTTTAGCTATAAGGATTTGTTTTTCTTTTAAGGTATTGGGTTTTAGGCTTTTAAGCATTGAAAGCTGTTGCTATGGAACGACACTATTTGAGTTGATATGTTTCCATTCTTGTAGAGCCGAGCTGCTGCCGTCCTCAAAATTTTATTGAATCAAGAGCTGAAAGTTTGTCAATTATCTCTGAGGTTCGGGTTTTAGTTATGACAATGCAAGTTGTTTCATTTGTATTGACTTTTTTTTTGTTTGTTATTAGAAGGCACTGAGAAAGTGTCAGCCAAAGAAGAGTTGTATAAGTTATGTGGTGTGAGGCATTGGAAAGCACCAGCGTACGAGTGCAGCGACCAAGACGGACCTTGCAACACGAGATTGTAAGGGGACATAATTTCTGCACTCTCTTACATTATTTTTTCAGGTTTAGCATTAACATGGATTCTTGTTTTGCTCAGATTTATAGTCAAAGTTACGGTTGAAATCAAGGAGGATTCTGGGATAACGGTTTTGGAGTGTTTTGGAGATCCACAGAACAAGAAGAAAATGGCAGCTGAGCAGGCAGCAGAAGCAGCGCTTTGGTATCTAAAAAATGCGGGTCATACCCTTCAGACAGACAAAGCTTCTGGTCGCCCAAGGCACACAAAACCGTTTCAGGAGCGATGGTAACAGGGGAACCGAGCAAGGATCTTTGCTAGTTAGAATCTGTTAACATGGCCAAATAGTATAGTTTTGGTCATGTTAATTGGCCTTGAGGATTAGCATTTGATAGAAACTCTACCTAGGGGGCTCAAATGGGTAGAATCTATAACAAAATGCTCATCTCTTAATAGGACTATGTTGGTTTGTTTCAGAAATTGTGTACTAGGATTATCGTTTTGTAACAGTTGTTGTAAGTAAACAGGAAGTTATGGTTTTCAACTTATCATCTCTCTCTCCCTCTCTCTTTGGGTTTTCACTGTAACAGTCACTCTATGAGTGGATTCAAATGAAATGATATTGGCAAAGATATATCCATAAGAGAATTAAGGACTTGCAATGATTCAAAACTGCTCTTGTACCATCTGCTTCATGACTAGTATAGATCACTATCTTACAGAAGCTCAAGTAAAACAACCTTGGGCTCTGTACAGAGTGTTACGTCTAAGCCTAGACTGCAGAAAACACTTAACGAGGGAAGAACCTAAATCTTTTCCGGTCCATGTACTGCACCGAGTTTCAGTAGGAGCGAGAAACTCCAGTTTTGCTGGTTGGTCTGGCTATTGACCTGTGACCTTTACATCCATTTCCTGCAACCAACACAATTTGATCTGTTAAGAGGCGATACTGCGCCAATCTTCTAATACAGTTTAATGTATGATGCTATGGCAATTGGAGACGTACGTTAGGCAGTTGCAAGAAGCATCCGGTTTGTGAATTTCTGCACCTCCGCTCCAGTCATAACCAACCTCTTCTTATCATTATAAATGTTTAAGGCAAGCGTTACTCGAATTTACCAAACTGAAAAGGACGGACACAACACCCTTTCTGATAAGGAGATGCGGCAAGACACATTGTCTGGTACGTCAGCGAGGATTCAATTCTGTTGAACTACAGCTACAGTATAATGAGAGAGACATTTGTTGATTCTCGATGTGAAGGTGTATCCAAGTTTGTAATGGAAAACTAGCATTTTTCTATCCGCAGACACAACGAGCATCAGAGATTCTACAGGCTGAAAGCAGGACAGAAAAGAAGAAAGCAGTACATGTATTTTACAGGCTGATCATGCGAGATTGATGCTTTTGGTTAGATTGGCTACAGAGGCCCCACTACGAGATACTTCCCATCATCTCTCAACTGCAACAATAGCATATAGATTCTTCCATAAGAGGGTCACAAGAGAAGACAGATTAGAGGGCAATATTAATAAACTTTATTCTTAAAGCAGAGATACAGAAGAGTAAGGAGCAAACCTGATTATCCCATGAAGTTGCCACAAGTATATCGGGGCTCTTGGACTAAAGCTTAGCTTGAAGTAGAGTCAGTGGCTGATGAGTAAGCTACAAGTAAATGCAAGTAATTATGAAATTCTCCTGATTTCCATGTCAATATCATCGGAATCACTCAAACTTGGTGGACGGAGTTTGTGAAACAAAGAGGAAATATGAATTTTTTTTTTTTTTTTTTTAACGATATTTTTTTGTTTTGTTTGTTTGTTGTTGTCAGAATAAATTTAAATTTAGAAAAACTATATAATAAATTTTGGGAAATTGGATAAATGTGAAGTTATTAGTAGTGTTTTATTCCAATATATTAAACAGATGTACATCAGGCATCACTGCATATAAAGATATATGAATTTATATAGAGATAAACATGACATTTGTACATCTTGATTCTGTAAATATATGTATTAGATCTCATCTTATACAAGAGAAATTGAATCAGAGTAGTATCTCGAAATTACAAAACCAAGTGGAAAAGTGGAAACCGTAAAATATAAATAAAAAATGCGCGTAAAATACTTATAATTAATATACAGCTGATAAAAATAATAAAAATACAGTAGAGATATAAAAAGGGTGTTATCTCGAGAAGCAGCAATATAAGAGAAATCGTCGTCTCTCTCTCCCAATCAGGTGCCTCGTCTCTCAGATTTTCCCCATCTAGAAGCTTTTTCGTGTTTCTCTTTCGTGGTGCCTCCTCCTCTCTACTTTTTCCTTTTTCTGGGTTTTGTTTAATTCACTCTCTTTTTTTTCTCTTTCTTCCTTGTCTCTGCATGTTCAGTACTTTTTCTTCCCAGAAACTCTTTCTCTGACTCTCTGCGATTCTGCCTGTCCAGATGCGTCGTTCTGCATCGAAGAAGAAATCAGGTCAATCAAACGTTGATTCAATCACATCTTCCACCACGGATCTCTTTCGCTCAGGTCTCTCTCTTCTCTTAATCCTTTTCCTTATTTTTGATCGAATCCGTCTAGGGTTTATGTGTAACTATGCTGATACTTGAATTATTTTCTCTCCTTGGTTCGGGTTTTGTAAATTTTCTTGTGATTTTCATCTTTTACTTCGTAATTTGATCAAAATCTTATCAGCCTGTGCTGGTGGAACTGAGGGCGATGAATATGAAAAAAAAGAAAATGGATAATTGTATTTTGAATAATTGAACACTCTAAATCAGTAGTTGACACTTGAATCGGATAAGGCTTTTCGAATCAACTTCTTCTTCTTCTTCATATTCTTCGTAAACGTCGTTTCTGTTTTCTTATGACTTTTGTGTAATTTTTTGTTTGTTTGTATTTGTTCAGCTTCGAGTAAGGCTTCGACTAAAGAGATGGATCGAATAGATCATTTGTTTAATCAGTATGCCAATAGATCTTCCAATCTGATTGAGTAAGTATATCCATTCTTGCACGAATCATTTATCTTTTTTAGCTCGGTGTCGACACCAGTATCATTGAGAGCTTTCTATGGAATGGATGTAAAAGTTAAATCCCAGTTCCCGCCATAACATTGTTGTTTTGTTTATTGTCTTAATGTTTTTGTTATTACCTGAACAGCCCTGAAGGAATAGAGGAACTATGCTCCAATTTGGAAGTGTCTCATACTGATATCAGAATCTTGATGCTTGCTTGGTAATTATTATCCATCATTTTTTTCTTAATGTTTTTTTTAACCACAATTACGCATCCTTAAAACTCTTACACTCTCACATGGCAGGAAAATGAAATCTGAGAAACAAGGTTACTTTACACAGGTAAGATATGCGTACAAATTTACAAAATACATTAGAGCTAGAGATCCTTTTTCCTTTAATACTTCAATTAAGTTTGGTACTTTATTTTTTTCTTTCTGATATTATTAACTCACTGTACATCTGTAGGAGGAGTGGAGAAGAGGCCTTAAGGCTTTGAGAGCTGATACAATCAATAAATTGAAGAAAGCCCTTCCCGAGCTCGAGAAAGAGGTTCGTTTTATGCGTTTATTTTTATTTTCTTATTGATCTGACACCTTCTGAGCATCTTCTTAAGACTCAGTCATGTTAAGTTTTTCTTCTTTATATTTGCTTCTTTAAGGTCCGGAGGCAATCAAATTTTGCTGATTTCTATGCTTATGCCTTCCGCTATTGCTTAACCGGTAAGATTTAAAATTCAGCTTCTGCACGAGATATTTGCATTTCGCCTTGTCGTTCACCTTTCTGTGTTTGTATGACCTTGGTTTACTGTTAAATGCAGAGGAGAAACAGAAGAGCATAGACATAGAGACTATATGCCAACTCCTAGATATCGTCATGGGATCTACATTCCGAGCCCAAGTTGACTACTTTGTCGAGTATTTAAAGGTCTGTATCACTCAAAAGTCTCATCTTTTTTCATTTCTCGAATGTATTAACTCGCAATCTTATCATCCCATGTTTTTTTTTTGGTTCGACACAGATCCAAAACGATTACAAAGTCATAAACATGGATCAATGGATGGGCTTTTACCGATTCTGCAATGAGGTATGTTTCCTAATTCTCTTTGAGTTCGCGGCTTGGCAGCTTCATCAATTAACTAGGATTGTTTGTAAATAACATTTACAGATAAGTTTCCCGGATATGACCGAGTACAATCCAGAGCTTGCATGGCCATTGGTTCTCGACAATTTTGTTGAGTGGATCCGTGAAAAACAAGCCTGAAAGCTTACCCATCTTTACGAGTCTCCTCAATTCTCAGCTTCAAAGCGCCAAATCTTTTACTTGAGTGAGTAAATCTTTTTTCAGAACAGAGTTTAAACTCGAATCATGTTTAGGTGTGTGGAGTCCGGTATTGATTGACTAAACTCTCTGTTTCGGTTTGGTTTGCAGGATCGTTGGGCTCAGCAAACAGATTCAGCGCAATTTTTATTTCAGTTTTCATCCTTCAAACATTATTTATAAAAAGAACACATTATATGATTCTTGTTACATGTGATTAACTTCAATAGAGGGAACACATTATGTTTGAAATTATTATATCAAGTTGTATTGGTAACCAATGACAAATTGCTCCAAAACGATTTTGAATTGCTTAACACTCTGGTTAAATCGATTGAATTACATTGAAGTATTGAACCAGTGGCATCTCTCTGCTACACATGTTCAAACAATTTATAGCCATCAGATTCATTTTGAAGTGGACGGTGATGATTAGCTTACCCCAAATCTAAAGATGTCCCTTAAACCCCGCAAAGAATTTCAGATGGTCTCTTAAACCCTAGGAAAAGCCCCATCTTTGCTTCTGCTTCTGTGTTCTTCGTCTCTGTCAATGGCTCGTCTCGTCAGATATTTGAGAAGGACAGTGATATGTAGTTCACCGCCTTCGATTTCGGTACGAAACCCTAGAATATGTGCCCACTCATATCAAAACCCCAATTTCTCAATCAGCCGCAAATTCCTAAGCTCGGGGAGTTACGTGTCGGAAATGCGGAAATCAGCTTTTGAGGGTAACATTCTCCGATTAATTCGTTCTGAGATTCAGTCCGAGCTCCATCACTCCCCGCCTCTTCAGGTATTCTATTTATTGTTTCGAATCCTCTCCGTAGTTTGTTAATTAGAAAGGTTGAGACTTTTCGGAAATGGAATCAAAGTTTTGTGATATGCTGCTCCGGAGCAAATCTCATTCCTCGAGCTCAAACCATGTTTTTGTTCTGCGAATCATAGAGGTTAAATGCTCAGCTTTAAGATGATGACGGAAGAAAAACACTCTGCGTTGTCTGATTGAATCGATATTCTTGCATGATCCTACAGGGAAAACTGGTTCCTGTCTCAATCTTTCGTTTGTTCTACAGTGTCTGATGATCTGTGTATTTGTTTGCATGCGAAATCGAAGCCTAAGGACAGGTTTGGTCCATTCACGGTGGATGAGCGGCCAGGGGAGCAGTGGATTAGCTTGAAAAGAAAATTTGGGGAGAAGGAAGATATTAAGATCGAAGCAACCATGTTTGATGGATCAGTTCCATCATCGAAATCCACAAGCAGTGACCCTGAAGATGTTCAGCTTCACATTACCTTCATTGTCAACATTTCTAAGGGTGGTGATGGTGAAACCTTAGAGATCATGTGTTCTGCTTGGCCTGATACCATACAGATCTCCAAGTTCTTTGTTCGTAAAAGCAGCAAGAGCTTACCAAATGCCTATATTGGACCAGGATTCGAGTACGGTGACTTGAACTTCTTTTTAAACCTAAGGATTCCTTCTTTTGGTTTCTGATGTGATGCAACTAAGCTTGGTTTTTTTATTGTTTACAGGGAAATCGAAGACGAACTTCAAGACTCTCTTTATCGATTTTTGGAGGTAAGAGGTATAAGTGATGATTTTGCTGTGTTCTTGCATCAGTACATGAAGAACAAAGATAAAGCCGAGTATATTAGATGGATGGAGACTGTTAAATCTTATGTTAAGCAAAAATAAATGAATATGAATGTGAGTATTAGCTTCCAGACTTTTGTGATGGGTACGAATATTTATTTATGATTAGGATTTAATTAAAGCCAGATTTATTCTCAAATTCTTGTATCCTTTTCAATGTTGCAACATACTACACAGCTAAAAAAATCCAGTAAAAGAGGAGAGGAACAGATGGTTGTATAAGCACATCTAAACTGCAAAGATAGGGATGAAACTTGCTGTACACAATTTTGATCTTTAGATTCTTTTCTAGAACAGCGATGATCACAGAACAAATTAACATCATGGGAAAACCAGACGCGGCCCAACAGAGAGATGAATCGAAAGAAATGGGCAAATTTTACTTGGTTAACCAGTAGATAAATATGAGAAATGTGCATACGGCCGCAACGAGTGAAAGAATGATTGTATCCATCGACTTTTTCCTCTTGATAGCTGATAGAATAGTGTTCACCTGCAGTGGTATTGCAGAGTGAGGTATAACATGGGTCATAGCCAAACTTAAAAGCAAAGAGCAAAAGAGTTTGTAGATAAGAGAAAGGAAAGCTCTTTGTACCGTGGGTAGACGGCTGGTGACATTGCTAAGCTTTGAGTTGATGCCTCCAAAAGTTGAACGCTGAAACACGAGTGTACCAAGTGTTGCCTGAGCTTGTGAAATGACACCATCCATCTGCACCGTTTACATAAGCAATGCGATGTTCCATTAAATTGAGAAAGCCCAGCTGAGGAGTCGAACAAAGATTACTGGCAAAGGATTTTATTTACCTGCGCTGCATTGCGGTTGATCCCCACATGTTCCTTGAGCAGGGCTTGTTCTGTAGACCCATCCCCATCTTCTAAGTCTAATCTAGTCCGATCAAATTCTCTAAAGTCCTCGAGAAGTGAAGCATGCTCTTGTTTTGCTCTAAGACTGGAGCGGTGTCGATAAAACTCCTGCATTTTGAATGAGTCATACATACAGGAACAAGACTGATTTACAACGAAGGTTGAGTCATAAACTAGTCCAAAAGAAAAGCGTAAACTGTTGGTTGAAAAAGATGACGTTCATTCCATTGCTAATCAACCCAAGCTAAAGAATTTAGGCAATTACTAAATGGTACGAGTCAGAAAATGGGATAGTACCTGTGTCAGGTCTTGAAGGATCTCCTGATGTCGAGTTAAAGTATGCGAGACCATTTCTGATCCACCTGAAGATACCCATGCTTGCATCTGCGCATTTACTTGTTGCAGCTGCCTTAGAAGTAAGTCGATCCCAGCTTCAAGATCACTCTCTGCACCATCTGACTTTGTTAAAGGCTTTGTCGAAACAAGTCTGCGGTATGAATGCATCTGCTCGTCAAGCTGAGCTTCAATCTTTCTAGCCTGCGGGATTCAAATGAGAACAAGACAAAGCATCTTCATTTCAAGTATCCGAAGGCGAATGCATCTTAACATTAACGTTTGATCAAATCGAAAAATAAATTGATCATTGAATATCAGCCAACATGACCAATAAATCTCCCAATTCCATTAGAACCCAGAAGAATGGATATCAATCAATTCAGGCCTCAAAAACCCAATTCCAATACAGATATCAAAGATTTCAGACGCTATTACGCAATTGTGTCCTAAAGAATTACCCAGTAGCTTCGAATCAAATCACACAAGAATTCATAGAAAAATTACCTGTTTCCGTAAAGCATCCCAAGAGCTAGGAACATCCATGGTATCCACCGAATCAGTCAAAACCTATCCCTTTCGAAAGCGGATCGTCTCTGTTCCGGCAAGAGAAGTGTTTCCCCCGATATAAATCAGATGCGAAACTTTCCCCAGATCAAAGATTATTCTTCCTCCTCCTCGTAATTAAAACTACGACTCCCCGAAAGATGCGATCCAATTGGTTCGATATCGAGAGAAGCAAAACGGATCTGATCGAGCGAGAGAAGAAGAAGAAGAGAGTTCGTTCGGAGACGCAGACAGAATTTCTGCGTGCCCCTTGAACGGCAAATAGGTTCCATTTTACGTAATCAGTAAATTAATCGAAGGATGACGAAGATTAGGGGCTCTGATCCAGTGTTTTTCACCCTACACTAAGCTTATACATTACATACGTTGGACAGTTTGACCCAACCGTTCTAGTCAACCTTACAAGTGACACGTGGGATAATCATAAACGGCGTCGTTCTATGATAGAAAAGGTCGCCTTGGTCCAGGGAATGTTTGGGCCAAACAAATTAGGCCCATATTTCCAACTACTTAAGCCTAATGATAGGTCCGGCTTAAGTCCTACTAGCCTTACCGGGTTATCGGGTTATCAAACCGCTTCATCCGGACCATCCATACTTTCACTCCCACTCTCACAAGTGACTTAACCAATGCAAGCGATTACCATCGCCGCTTTCGAATTCGTTCTACTACCGCCGGCTACTTGTTACCGCCGGTATGATTTCTCTTTCCTTCATCCTCTATTTTCTTTCTATTGCTAATCCTTATTTTTACTCCTTCCGCATATCAAGTTTCCAGCGAAGGACGAGATACAGTGATCATATATATATATATAGTGTTTTTGTATTAAGATTTAAAGACATAGAACAACTTAAAGAGGTGTCTGTACTTTGTACTCTTCCTTTTTGATATTCAGTGTCTTTTTCTCGGTCCAAAACTAAATTCTCTCTTTGGTGCGATTCTTGTCTCTGTTTATTTTTCTCTGGGGTATTTAATTTTGTCTTCCACTTTGAAAGCGCTTCTTGGTGTTGATGCAGTGACATCTGAAACGAATATTATGGAGGCTGTCACATTAAAGTCAAATCAATTAAGAGGTAGACTTTCTCTTCTGATGTCAGGTACACGTCGTTCCCACCTTAAAAAAAGTCAACAGAAATTTTTATACAAGCTTGCGTTTTGGTTTCAGGTCGTGTCTGTACGCAGTTTTGCGTTCTGAATATGTTTCATTTGACGAGTGGCTACATATTCACTGCGTGTCACTGATGTGGGAACGGATGTGTTCTAAGTTTTAGTTTTATCATCCATTCAAATTTTCCTCAAGACAAATATTTATGTGACACTACAGGAGGGAAGCTTGAGTAGCAGAATATTATTACATCAGTCGAAAGAGAATTGTGCTTCTCATATATGTTGTTTCGTTAAATATCGTCTTGTGGATATGATGAAACTTCTGACTTTCCTGTAAGCTTCTACTTTCAATTACATTTTATCAATTAAATGTGTCGGATGCAGTGACATCCGAACAAACATCTGACTTTCTTGGAAGCTGCCACTTTCAATAAACTAAAAGAAGTTGCAGTTGTTTGACTTTTTTCTCGTTTTTTTTTTCCTAATCAAGTCAGGAAGGCACCATTCTTTGAGGCAATTTGGTAACGTATGCATTCCTAATTTCTCTCCACCCATTTAGTAGTACCTTGTCTCGTATTGTTTCCTGCATTTCCTGGCAGAAATTTCAGCTGCTCTCTGAAAGTTTGAGCAATATGGGGAACTGTGTATCACTACAAATATTTGGTGATGGAAATCGCATGCGCATGATGGAGGCAAATCTAGAGGCTCTACAGAAGGCTATGCAAGAACTCAAGGAGAGACGAGATGATTTGCTAACAAGAGTCGTCGCAGAAGAAGATGAAGGTTTGCAACGGCTTGCCCAAGTCCAAGGATGGTTGTCAAGGGTAGAAGGTGTTGAGTCTCAAGTTAATCACCTGCTTGAGACTACTAGATCAACCCAAACTAAAAGCTTGTGTCTTTGCGGATATTGTTCTCTGAATTCCATGTCAGGCTGTAATTATGGTAGAAAAGTATTGAGGAAGTTGAACGAGGTTGAAGGACTTCTATCTAATGGAGTTTTCGAAGTGGTGGCTGAGAAAATTACTGCACCTAAGGTGGAGAGGAAGCATATCCCAACTAGTGTTGGCTTGGATATAAAGGTCAAAAGGGCATGGAACCGCCTCTTGAAAGATGGACGAAAAAAAACTTTGGGTCTTTATGGTATGGGCGGAATAGGCAAAACCACCCTCTTAGCTGCAATTAACAAAAAGTTTCTTGAAGAGATACATGACTTTGACGTTGTTATCTGGGTTGTGGTCTCTAAAAATAAGAAATATCAAAGCATTCAGGATCAGATTTTGCGAAGACTAGATCTTGACAAGGAATGGGAACAAGAAACAGAAGAGGAGCGAGCTTATGAGATATACAATATCCTTAAAGAAAAGAAGTTTGTGCTGTTATTGGATGATCTATGGAGCAAAGTAGATCTGACCAAGGTAGGAGTTCCACCAGAAACTCAGGAAAATGGATCCAAAATAATATTCACCACTCGTTCTGAGGAAGTCTGCAAAGGCATGGAGGCTGATGATGTGATGGAAGTTGAATGTTTAGACCCATTTGAAGCTTATCTTTTGTTTCAAAGAGGAGTTGGAAATTTAACATTAGACAGCCATCAGGGTATATTCAAGCTTTCAAGAAAAGTTGCTGGAAAATGTAACGGCTTGCCACTTGCACTCAATGCCGTTGGCAAATCAATGGCATATAAAGAAACGGTTCAAGAATGGAAGGATGCGATTGATGCTCTGAGTTCGCCTGACCCTGAGTTACTTCTACTTACGGAAGAAAAGATTCTTCCTAATTAGAAGATATGATTTGATAACTTAAGGGAAAAAAAAGTCAAATTATGCTTCTTATATTGTTCTATGTTTCCAGAAGATTATGAAATAGAGAAGAAAGAGTTGATAGAGTAATGGGTATACGAAGGATTTATAGATGGAAAGAGGGATGGAGATGGAACTAACAAGCAAGGGCATAGAATAATTGCGTTGTTACTTCGTGCACATCTACTGATGGATGGTGAAGTCAGCACGAAAGTGAAAATGCAAGATGTAGTACGAGAGATGGCTCTTTTGTTAGCAACTAACTTTGGAAACAAGAAAGAAATATTCTGTGTGTGGTTACACCGGTTACCCAAGGACATCAGTTCGAAGGATGCAAGATGGATGTCTTTAATGAGAAGTCAGATTACGGAGATATCTTGCAGTCCCAAGTGCCCCAAGCTTTCGACCTTACTCCTCCGGAACAACAAGTTGGTGGATATCTCAGGTGAATTCTTCAGGTTTATGCCAGCACTTGTTCTGTTGGATCTTTCGGAGAACCAGAGGCTTGTTGGATTGCCGGAAGAAATTTCTAACTTAGGCTCCCTGCAATACCTGAACTTGTCACACACAGGGATAAAATCATTACCAGCTGGTATAAAGGAGTTGAGGAGACTGATGGACTTGAATCTGGATTTCACTCCTGAGCTTGAAAGCATTGCTGGTATAGCAACAAGTCTACCAGATCTTGAAGTCTTGAAGCTGTTGAATTCCGGTGTTTGTATTGATGAGAGATTGATGAAAGAGCTACAACTGATGGAGCACTTGAAGGTTTTAAAGGCAACGATAGAGGATGCCGTGATTTTGGAAAGCATACAAGGAATGGTGCGACTGGCGAGTTGTATACAATCTCTATGCCTCAGAAAGATGTCAGCGCCGGTTGTAGTATTAAACACGGTAGCTCTGGGTGGTCTTGAACATCTTGCAATTGTAAAGTGCAAACTCTCTGAGATAGTGATAGGCTGGAAAAGCAAAGAAGGCAAGGACTTTCTTCCGAGTACAAGTGCTCCAAGCTTCAAGCACCTAACCGGCATCCATATAGGTGATTTGGAAGGTCCGAGGGATTTGACATGGCTGGTATATGCTCAAAACCTAAGGTATCTAGTTGTGAAGGAGTCGTCAAGCATACAAGACATAATAAACACAGAGAGAGCAACCAGTATTTGCAATGCGCATCCAAGTATTGCTGCGCCGTTTGGGAGGCTGGAACACCTCAAATTAAGTGGTATGGCTGAACTAGAGATAATCGGCCGGAATCTTCGAGCTCTTCCATACCTGAAAGAACTCATTGTCCGAGCCTGCCCGAAGCTGCCACTGAGTTTGAGAGACAGGAGAAAGAATAATGGGTGGAAGAGGTTAGAAAAACGTTCCTAAGACCCAGCGGATGTATTTATCTTCGATTTTGGAGGCTCAAGTTAGTACGAATGTGGTCCTTTTCATTACCTCTCTCTCTTTCTCTCTCTCTCTCTTTGTGTGACTGTATCTGCCCTCTCTCTTCTTAATTTGGTTTGTGTTTCTTTTGTTTCAATGGCCTTGATGTCAAGTTGCATTTCGAGACAGTGTTGTGATTTCAAAGACTTGTTTGGTTTGCATTTGCCACCTCAGCCAGGTTCCAGATACAGTAATAATTCATTCCTTCGTTCCTGCAACTCCTTTGATTTTATTGCTTAAAATTTTTTCCTTTCTTGCATTATACACTCTTTCTTGGGTGAAACTTGAATGTTAGGGATTGGTTTTGTAACATATAAGTAGCATCTGAAACGAATATTATGGAGGCTGTCACATTAAAGTAAAACAAATAAGAGGTTGACTTTCTTTTCTGATGTCAGGTACACGTCGTTCCCACCTTTAAAAAAAAAAGTCAACAGAACATTTATACAAGCTTGCGTTTTGGTTTCAGGTCAATGTTTGCACGCAGTTTTATATTCTGAATATGTTGCATTTGAAAGAAATTCACTGCGTGTCACTGATGTGGGAACGGATGTTTTCTAAGTTTTAGTTTTGTCATCCATTCAAATTTTCCTCAAGACAAATATTTATGTGACACTACAGGAGGGAAAGCTTGAGTAGCAGAATATTACATCAGTCGAAAGAGAATCGTGCTTCTCATATTTGTTGTTTCGTTAAATATCATCTTGTGGGTATGATGAAACTTCTGACTTTCCTGCAAGCTTCTACTTTCAATTACATTTTATCAATTAAATGTGTCGGATGCAGTGACATCCGAACAAACATCTCACTTTCCTGGAAGCTGCCACTTTCAATAAACTAAAAGAAGTTGCAGTTTGACTTTTTTTTCTTTCCGGTAGGCACGATTCTTTGAAGCAATTTTGTAATATATCTCTCCCC
>JAHZTW010000001.1:107420961-107536100 GCA_020283515.1 Alliaria petiolata
GGCCGCAGATTTCCTTCGAGGCGCTCTATAAGCAGAACGTTGTACCAAACTCAGCGGATCCTAGAAATCGGAAAGGACAGGATTTCAATCCGAGTTACTTGCGGGAAAATTTAAAGAATTTGAAGGCGCAGTCCAACACTTCAAACAACTTGCAGATGACAGGAGTGTCTTTACGAAGTTTCAAGAGCACTTTGAAGACGATATCCGAGGAAAACGTTAGTTCGAATGTGTTCGATGGAGGAGAAGCATTGCCAACGTCCGTGTTCGGGAAAGAAATGGGTGAGAGGAAGGGAAGGGAAGGTGAAACAGAGGAGATGATGACGGAGTTCCTAAAGATTTACAGGGAAGATGAATTGGGTGAGAAACTGAGGATGCTTAGGCCAGAGGAAAATAAAAAAGAAGGATGGTTCTCGTTGCAGGAGTTGAATCAGAGGTTGGTTAAGCTAAGGCAAGTGGAAGAGAAAGAGGTCCAAAATCAGCGTGGGAACTTTGCGGTACTCAGAAATGTTATTGGAACATTGCAGAAGGACACTCGTACGTTTTTTAGCCTCTGATGAATCTCTGTGTCTAATTTTCGAGTGTTTTATAGAATCTCAAATACCCAAGTTTGCTTAGATGATCTTTGGCGCAAGGAATTTCCTTTCGTTCCACTCTATCTCGATTTCTTGTCTGCGAGCATCGTTAGAAGTCAACTATATGCGATTCTAGATTGTATTTGTTGGTTTTAGCCTAGGACTCGAGGTGTTGAGACCTTGGTTTGATTTTGTTGTCTGTAGCTATGTTTTGCTGTTGAAATGACACTTATTTCATCTAAGGAGGTTTCTTTGCTTGCAGAGCAGAACTACGACATTATAGGCTTTTTGGATGGTACCCCTGAATACAAGCATCATCCTCCAAAAGACGATCTAGTTGAAACTGTAAGTTTTTCGCCCTTAGACATTGAATCTTGTAGCTTGTTAGTCTAATTAGTCGGAAACAAAAAGGCTTCTTTGGTTCTTTTGTTGATCTTTCGTCTACGATATTTTATACAATGCTCTGTCGATCTCTTGTGACAAATTAAATAAACTGTGGGTATTGATCTGTTTTTATGTGACTGTATCAACAAAGTACTTCCACACAGATAATCTGTCCTCTGCGGAGAAGATGAAAATTGAGCTCACAAAAGTCAGGGAAGAGTTCAAGATGTCGGAATCAGATTGTGGTTCTGCACGCGTGCAAGGTAAATTCTACAGAAGACCAATGTTTTTGATCAATGTTGGCTTTTGCCATCAAAAGGATCACATTTCCTGAGACAGATTCTGGTTGATTGTCTTGTGATGTCTCTGGTCTCTCCTTGCAGTGGCGCAACTCACTACTAGAATCAAGCATTTGTCCTCTGCTCTTAACAAAAAGGTAAAACTCCAATTTTTTTAAAAAAAATAATAAAAAAAACAAAAAAAAAAACCAGAAGGAAAAAAAACAGAAGGACAAGCATTCACGGAAGGGGCTTCTAGCAATGGTGCAGAAACGAAAGAAGCTGTTGAAATATCTAAGACGAACTGACTGGGATTCTTACTGCCTTGTTCTGACAAAACTCAGCCTTCGTGACAACCCGGATTACAAGTTCTAAGCTTTATGCGCTAGAGACCCCATGATTCTATCTCCGCCGCACTCTTTTGGTTTGGCTAATGCGCTGTTGTGAGTGAGACTTAGCTGTTCAAACCCTGTTAGGCATTTTACTCTCTAGGGAAGAAAGTCGCTCTACTCCTTTTTTGTTCTCTTACTCCATTGTTTCACTTTGAGCTCTTCAGTCATGCATGTGCTGCAAATAAATGTAGTTGTGGATCTCTTTGTCTCTTTCATTGATGTTTAAATTTCCCTTTCACATTTGGGTTGTGATACTAAAGTTATTTACGAATAAGTCTTTTCAAGATTTCATTTTACATTTTTCGCAAGCTAAACTCACGACTTGGTGCCATTTTAAAGCAATGATTTGATTCTTTTCCGAAATGTCTGTCACATTGAAGAAGAGGGAGCATCAAGTTTTTGGGGAGGAGAAATATATCTACAGACTCAAAAACGTCATGCCGTTTTCTCACAAACCAAGAGCACCGAGAGGCGTTTTCCCCTGCCCGGCCTCAAAGTAAAAGATTAACATAGCAAGCATTGCGAGCCTCGCGTGCTTAATCTCCGCCAGTTTCAGCCGCTCCAGCTTCTCTCTGTCTGGCTCGTAAACGCCGTCGCGCGTCTTCCCGGCGAGACCCAACGGATCGAAGAATCTTCCACCGGGATATCCCTGATCGCCGGTGTAGTTCGTGAAATTCTCGGCGGTCCTCGACCACGGCGTCGCCCACTCAACGGATTGAGAATCCGGGTTGAAGAAATCGACCCACCGTTTGCTCTCCACCCAACCCATGAGAAGCAATTGGGTCCCGAGAAGCGACCCGAACGAGAACGGTGCGATGGCGCGTGGATCAGCTCCAGCTTCGAACCACGGCACACCGCTCCAGGCCTGTCCGACGAAGATCCCAAGAACCGCTGCCATCGCCCATCGGCCGTGGATCAGCTCTGCCTCTCTGTACCATTTCAGAAAAGCCGGGTCTTTTCCCAAACCCAACGGGTCGAACCCGAAATCTCCAGGTAGCCTGTGAGAAAACCAACATCACATTTGAGATTTGACCCAGAAATTGGGTGAACATATCGGACGATTTCCTACTCTTTTGAATTTCAGTTTACAAATTAGAATTATGAACCAAATGAGTATTCACGACCTTCAGACTTGCAGTAATCTATTGTTCGTCCTGGTATATGAGATTTGAATAAAAACCATTCACATTCACGAAATTCAGAATCATGGTCGTCCATTATTGATGCTAGTAAGTGAGAGATTTGAGTGAATAGAGACTTACGAGCCATCGAGCCATTCAGGGTCGAGGAAGTTGCCGCCACCTTTGACGGCGGGGATCCAGGATTTCTTGGGCTGAGCAGCCGCAGCAGCGACAATCAGAGTTTTCCGGCCAACTCTCGCAGCTCCAGTGCCTACGCCGCTTCCCAATGCGGCGGCACTCCTCTTGCCTCCGGCGAGGAACGAAGAACCAAGCCCACTGAGCACAGCTCCGGAGACCGCCATCGCCATGAGATCTCTTATACCACTCCTCTGTTTTTTTCTCTCAAGTAGTGGAAATGAGTGTTTTGTGTGCTCTCTGCTTTTCGGAGCAAAAAGAAACAAAGAGAGGAGATTTAGAGGGACAATGTGGAGATGATGAGAATCTATAGATGAAATCTCAGAGGCTAGCGTGGATAGATTTCTGACCAATTAGAAATCAGAAACAACTTCACCATATCCACATCACCCACACTTGTCTTCTACTTGCCAACTCAACAACATTTACAATTTTTTTCCAATATACGTATTTATTATATAATCTAATTTCTTAAATGAAAATGGAAATAACACGTGGACACTCTCCATTAGCAGGAAACTGGAAATTTAATTTGATAAAAAAAAACTTATTGAAATGCAAAATCACAGCCATAAATTTGTACAATGTGGCGGCATTGCGGCTTATTACGTTTAGCTTACATTACACAGTGACTCATTGATTTAACGAAAAAACGAAAAAACGAAAATTTGAAACTTTAGAAAATTAACGATTAAATGGTGGTGAATCCCAAGAGGGCGGAGGAAGCTGAACCAACGGTTGATTTGAACCCATGTCCGGGTTTGGTGTAACCGGAAATGGATTTTCCGGTATCGTTGGGATGGACTCGATTGGTGGTGCGAATGACGTCACCGGCGGTAGCCATGGATTCGTGACCTCTGGCGGCGTGGTAAAGACGGGAGTTTGCGGTGGGAAATCTCCGAGAGCTGGTGGTGTGGAGAATATTGGAACTATTGGCGGATCTTGTATGTTCGGTGGTGTTGAGAAAATCGGCGGGAACTCTTCAACCGGTGGAGGCAAAATCGAAGGGAGATCTTCAACCGGTGGAGGTAGAATCGGCGGAAAGTCTTGAACCGGTGGAGGCAGAATCGGCGGGAACTCTTGAACCGGTGGAGGTAAAATCGGAGGGAGGTCTTGAATCGGTGGAGGTAGAATTGGCGAGAAATCTTGAACCGGTGGAGGCACAATCTCGGGAAGAACTGGTGGCGAAGGTGTTGACTGGTCAATTGGTGGCTCGATGGTTACATCAGGTGGTGGAAACTCCGGCGTAGATTGGTCAGGCGGCGATGGGATCAGTGGTTGTCCGATGACTATCTCCGGTGGCAAATTGTCTATCGGTGGAGGAAGTAATGAAGGGTTAACCGGTGCGGGCGGTGGAGTTCCGCTAGTTATATCAGGAGGTGAATATTGTGCAAATGGCGGCGTTAATGTAGAACGGTTTAATGGCGGAGGAAGAAGGAAAACTGGAGATGGCGGTGGTGATCCAGTGGTTATATCCGGCGGCGAAAACCATGTTATTGGTGGCATGGGCGGGATGTCGGCGACCAACGGTGGAGGAGGTGAACCGATGGTTCCCGGAGCGCCGCCGCCTAAAAGGGGAGGAGGAGGTGAACCGATGATTCCCGGATCTCCGCCGCCTAAAAGGGGAGGAGGAGGTGAACCGATGATTCCCGGAGCTCCGCCTCCTAAAAGAGGAGGTGGATTCATCGTGAAAGGCGGCTGTGAAACTGAGCCGCCAGGCTGTGGCGGTGGGGGAGATAACACTAAAGGAAGGGGTGGTGAAGGAAGAGAGGAAGATAATGGTGGGGGAAGAGGCGGAGGAAGGGATAGTACTGGAGTAGGTGGAGGTAGGATTGGAACAGGTGAAGGCGTTCCTGAGGGTGATGGATGTGGCAGAATTGGAAATAAAGGTGGTAATGGAGGGAGTGGAATCGGTGTAGGGACAAAAGGGATAACCGGCGGTAATGGTGGTGGCGGACACGCTACTGGTGGAGGTGGAGCTGGTGCCGTGGTACAAACAATACAAGGCTGAGGAGGAGGCGGTGGAGGGGCTGAGACGCAAGTAATGCAAGGCACCGGAGGTGGAGGAGGTGGTGGTGGAGGCGGTGGTGGTGGTGATGGTGGGGGTGGGCAAGGAACCGGGACTGGCGGTGGTGGTGGGCAAGGAACCGGAGTTGGCGGTGGTGGTGGGCAAGGAACCGGAGTTGGCGGTGGTGGGGAGCAGGGTGTGACAACCGGGTGTGACGGCGGTGGTGGTGAAATGGGCGGTGGAGGCAAGAAAGGGTTTTGAGGACAAGGCACAATTGGGAAATTCCATTGACCGCAAGTGTCGAAGACGCACCGGAAAAACACATCGCATTTACTTGAAATGGCTTCTCCGTTTCTACTACGGCTTCGTCTCCTGCTTTTGACTCCTGTGTGTCTTCTAACCAAACTTTTCTTGTCTTCGTCTCTGTGTCTTTGTGGATTCTCTATTGATTCCGTTATTAAAACACTAATTAAAAGCAGTGTAACAACACATCGTATTACAATTCTTTTCATCTTTTTTTTTTTGTGTGCTCTTCCTGAGACCTGCAAGAAGTAAACTACGCATGTGTATGTATTTATAGTCGAGTCAGTTTGATGGTCGATTATGTTGGATTTTTGGGAATTCATACGTTTGTCAATACGCAAGACCTTAATTTCGTAAGGATTCAATGGATAATATTTATTTGGTTGCACAATCCAATGCAAAGAGGCAATAACTAAAACTGACTCGGAATTTAGAGCTCTATGAGGTGAGTGTTAGCCAGCCCACAACTTAAAGAATATTGAAGTGAATATCGACAGAAGTATTTTGTTTCTGTTGTAGCAAATATTTAAAATCCCATTCCGGTTTAGATAAACTGTGGAAAACATATACGCCATTCTAGTTAGTCCGACTTTTAAGCAGCACAATAGATTTGGTTACGAGACAGAGTATTATTACTTCAATAGATCAACCAATATCATGTTGGTTGGATTGAGCCATATCATAGAAATTTAATATGCTCACTTTTGTAAGAGCGACCGGACCAAAATTAAAACATATAAAATCATGGTCTATAGAACCGGTTTTATCAGAAATGTTTGTTAAATAAGTCACGCCATCTATAACAGCAAGAATGGAACGTGGTGATGAAATACAATATTGTGTGTCATTATGATGAACAAAAAAAAGGTAAAAAAAAAAAAAAAAAAAAAAATAGTAAAAGGTAAGGAAGAGAGGAGAAGTAAAATAAATGCAAGTAAGCATGATGTGGCGTTAACTCTTGGACTCTGCTCTGCTCTAAAAGAAAACGGCATTGAATTAGAGAATCAAGTCACGCCGTTGCTTCAGCTGCTCGTCGTTATTACCTCGTTTAAAACAAACCGACCCCACCACACCTTAAATTACCAGTTTTATAAAAACTCTAAAGCCTTTTGCAATTGTTTGGGCCAGTTTTCCAAAAACTCTAAAGCCTAAATGGTTAAATCCGGCCCATTAGATTTCAAATCAGCGAGATATCAGCTTGAAATTCAACTTCTTAACTTTAGACAAATCTGATTTCACAATTGTCATTGTCTTTTGTTTTGTGACATGTATCTCAATGTCACACTACTACCTTATATAAATCACACACACAATGACACAACGAAACAAAGAAGAATCATCGTCATCATCATCACTTTTGGAGAGTTACGAGATAATACATTATTAATGGAGCCATAAGAAACTCAAATAACTGATTATATTCTTATCGAAGATCTCTCTACCAGAGAGCAAAATTCTTTTCTTTGCATTTTTATTTTAGTAAATAACAAGATTAGGTACGAACCCACAAACAAGTCTCGGAGTTTCCTTTCTTTCCCAAAATAGATGATTTTTCACTCTTAATTATGTACCGATCATATCTCCAGCCAAGAAAGCAAAACAAAGAAAAGAAATCATTTATTAAAGAATAAAGAAGACAAGATTTAACTAGGTGATGCCTCGCGTGTATACGCAGATTTATATTTTATTTATTTTTTAAATTATAATTAATTAATATTTTTTATTAATTTGTACATTAGTTTGGTTTATATATTTTTTTTGTTTTTGTTTTTTTTACTTTTCAAAATGATAATTGGTTTTTTTTAACTAAATGATAAATGGAGAAGTTTTAGGAAAGACCAAATAACTTAGTTTATAAAAAAAGTTGGGAATCTTTAGATTGAGAGAGAAGCCGCTGACATGTTTACCCTGAAAGTAGAAATGAACTCTTAAATGAAAATTAGAAAATGATGATCTCTTTGTTATAGTGTTTCTTATTATAGTTATAATAGGTACAAGGTTTTGTTTCTTTGGAAGATATTAGTTATACGTACCTTTAACGTGTCCTTTTTGAAACATTTGGATAATAATAAAATTTTGTAAAGTTAACAAACGCAAAGCTTCGATGTTCGTTTGATCTTGTAAAAAAGAAGAGAGAAGAGATGATTAGCTCGTGATGGGCGCGAGAAAACAAACTTTGATTTCAATTGTGACCAGAATCCACTCACCTGTATTTTTGACCATAAAGCAAAGCCTGACCGGACCAACGTTGCTGAAGGCTTCTTGAAGCTGAAACAATTTGAAGAAAACAGATAAATGGAGGAGCTGAACAATCGATTTACAAATTCTTCAAGACAAACATTTACCAAATGCTAGTAATAACCCATCCACCATTTAAAAAACTGTGGGGAGGATCGAACACAAAAGGCAATGAATAGAGAGAGAGAGAGGAGAGAATGTACCCCACAACATGTGCCAGAGACGTAGACAGTGGCAGCAGAGTGTTGAGATATTTCTTCTCCATCTTTCCTCTCTTTCTTGTTCTTTCCCTATGATTTGCGCTACCTTAGAAGATTACAATAAACAATCAAATTTCGTATGGCCGAGTGAATTAGCTTAATGGGAAATAGTAATGAGCAGACTGAGGGATGGGAAATTCACATAATACTCTGAACGTTTTGATCCAAAATCGGATACTGGTAAAGTAAATAATCCTCAATTTAGCCTTTAAACAAGTATGCTCTATCAACACAAATGCAAATAACTTTCAGTTTGGTAGAGTTGAAGCAGTAAGGCCAATAAAATTACTCCATAAATAAAATCTTTAGCTTGAGTACAATCTACTAACCCAGCGACTACAAATATCAACTTCATGATTCCAGATTAAACCACATGAAACAAAGTATTGCAGAAAAAGAAAAAAAGACAAATAAAGATTTTTCCTATTATCTCCGCCCAAGATAGAAACGAAAAGAAACAACAAAATTTTTTTACCTCACGCGAGATAACATCGCTTGTTGGATCACCAGGAAATTCCTTAACAAAGGAGTGGTCCCAGTTGAAATCTTCGAGCTTCCGCTTGATCTTAGCACCTTCATCAGCGGCTCCAAGTGTTTGATTCTGCAGATCTTTCGCTAAGGAATCGGCGGCCGATGCGGTTACCTGCGTCGGAGACGAAGACGAGGCCGGAATAAACGAAGAAGCGTTTGCCTTATCTCGGAGAGGAATTAATCGATAAGGTTAGCGAGCTTCAGAGATCGAGAGACAGAGAGAGAGATAGAGAGCGGCGCAGAGAGGAAGAGTGGAAACAAGAGAATGGCGAAGCTTTTCTTTCTGAAATCGCGTGAAGCTTTTCTCATCGATGTCATCTCCTCCTTCATCTCTCTCTCTGTCTCTCTCTCTAGATTTGGGAATACATCGATTATATGTACCAGTTCTTTGGATTTCAATTAAACAAGTTTTTCATTGGAAAGAAGGGTGATTAAAATTTGGAGCGCTTTGGTAGAACAATTTTGTTTGACTCAATTGATTATCAAAGAGGTGAAGAGTGTCTGGCGATATATTTTTTTTCCTCAATTTTTTTTTTCTTTAGCTGATGTGTTGGGGAGAGAGATGCTGACGTGTCCAGTTCTTGTGAGACACAACTGAGTTTTTATATAATAGATTCAAAGTAAATTATCTCAAAGTAACATTCGATTACGACTCTGTACAGGAAATCACCAAAGTATGGATATGCGAATAGGCCAAAACATTGGATCTTGGTGCACCTCCGAGAAATCACCAAAGCATGGATATGAGAATAGGCCAAAACATTGGATCTTGGTGCACCTCCGATCAGATCCTCGTGACTTTTCATGGAGTAGGCCTTCCAGTTTCGCAGCCCATGCACTATTCTCCCGATGTCCAATAAAAGGGACAGTCTATCGAACACCTTCCTTGAGGCTATGTCAGGAAATTTATCGAAAATCTATCGGCAATTTTCCTGTGGCATTTTTTATATATTTTATCAAAAATAATAAACAATAATAACACCAAGAAAATACAGAAGGTTAGTACTCAAGCTGTTATGCACAAGCAAGTGAGCAACAATCCACTAACACCAAGATGTACCTTTCTACCAACACAACTCCAGTATCCAGGGTCAAATGCTGAATCTTGTGAACCTGAAAGAAAAAGTCAATCTTAAAGAAAAACACCAAAGATTGGATATAGAGTAATGATAGATCTAAGGAAAGCACCAAAGCATGGATATGCGAATAAACTTCTAGAGAAAAAAAGCACACAGATGGGAAATTATCAAACTTAGAAAAGCTTCTTCAACAAAAATAGAAGGGAATCTCATTTTTTCGGCAATAACAACTCCATTAGAAGCTTTAATCCCCAAAGAATCCTCGCGACCTTTCATAGAGTAGGCTTTTCTGTTTTACTGCCCATGCACTTGTCTCCACATGTCCGATACAAGGGACACTCTATCGAAAACCTTCCTTGAGGCCATGTTAGGAAACTTATCGAAAATTGATCGGCAATCTCCCTGTGATATTTTTCGTATGTTTTATCAAAAATTATAAACAATAATAACACCAAGAAAATACAGAAAGTTAATACCCAAGCTGTTATACACAAGAAAGTGAGCAACAATCCACTAACACCAAGATGCACCTTTCGACCAACACAACAAATTAGACTGAAACTTTATAAAACAATCAAATTTCATATGCTTATTTTTAATAGTATTTTTTTTGTACAAGTATTGCTCTTTTTTACTTTTTTTTGTCGACTTTTTCTTTGTATTTTTATTTCACATGGTTTGCTTTTTTTCTATTTTCAATGGTGATATTTTTATATTATCGCACTTAAAAAATAGAGATAAAAAAATCAAATATAATAATTAAAAATTGCAAAACCTAGAAAAATATTCTATTGTGAAAGCAATAACATCAATAGCTAATCTATTTTTTCTTATTTTCATACAATAATATGTTTGATAATAAAAAACACAAAAAATCGTCGTATATATGATTTTTTTTTTTTTTTATAACTCAGGAAATGACAGACCTATGGAAGGGTTCAGACTAATCCCTGGGAGGTGCAGTCCATGGATAGACCTTCTCTCCGGGTATTCAAATGGGCCAAAAACAAATTCTGTTTGTAGACAGTCATTGTGTTGATTGTACCAATCCTTCTCGGAGAGAAAAGGCACTGAATGAGATTTCGAATTGAAAATCCCGTCGGAACTTGGCGCCGCACCTTCGATCAAATCTTGCCGACCTCTCATGGAGTGGGAATTGTGGTTTCGCTGCCCGAGGACCAGTCTCCCCATGTCCAAGACAAAGGACGCTCGATCAAAAACTTACCTTGACGCCATGGAAACTTAGCCGGATGATCGAGGAAGAAGACGATTCTTGATTTCTTGCCCGCGCGCGCTTTGAAATGGCAACGTCTATCTGTTGATGGGCCGTTACTTCTCTTAGTGAAATGGTTTCTGATAAAGGATGGGAAATGGGCCTCGTCTATCTGTTAATGGGCCGTTACTTCTCTTAGTGTTTTTTTTTTGTCATCTAACTTATATATATGTCATCATAAATAAAAAAGTGTTTCTGAACCATAAAGGTGGAGAATTATAACTTAAATACAAACAGTTTAACTCGTAAACCTTTTTGCCTAAAACATCAGCAGCAGAATTTCTTTCTCTGTTGACATGGTCTAAAGAACACAATGGTAATTTTGTCAAACTTTTCTTAGTGTTAAGTCTTTTATTAGTCAATATTTAGGCCATGTAAATGTTTTTTTATAAAATATTTAAAATGATTTAACAATTCCACGCTTGAGGGGAATTGTATATATGAATTTTACAATAAAATTTTAAGAATATCAAGTTATATATTCTCATCCACAATATACAAATTATATACATACTTTTTTTTTTCACTCAATATCTTATATCTTATTCATGAGTAAAATTTTATTGCAAATCCAAAAACTAGATGCTTAACTGCTACTAGTTATACATGAAATTATTTAGAGTATATCAAAACTAGGGCTATCCAATCCGGTAAAACCGAACCGAACCGAACCGAACCAAATCGAAATAGAACATATGGTTGGAATATGGATATACCATATTAATCGTACGGGTGTAATAATTTCAAAACCGTAGGATGCGGATATGGTTTGGATATTAACCGATAAAACCGATTAAACCGATTAAATCGAAAAAAAACCGATTAATTTTAAATCATAATTTAATAGTATATAATATAATATAATAATATATAGTATACAATAAGTATGTAAATTATGTAACCCTGAAAACGTAATGTCTAAACAAATTTTAAAATAAAACAACATAATTAACCTAATCTTAAATATTAAGAATGAAAAAAACAATTTTATATGAAATCATAATAAAAATATGAACACTAAATCATTAACCGAGTCATAAAAACTAAGATTTATATAAAATTTGTTAACATTTCTAATTTTGTATAAAAAAATCAAAATTCACATTATACCAAACAAAACTTTTAGTTTTTGGTTAAAAATCGAATAAACCGAAAATCGAAAATATCCAAACCGAACCAAATTAAACTAGATATGGTATTAAAATGATAGCTATTTTTTACTAACCGAAAAACCGAAAAACCAAAAAAACCGAACCTAAACCGAACCGATATCCAGATTGGACAGCCTAATCAAAACTGTTCCGTTACATTGAGGTAGTTTAGTCGATTACATCACATGCGAGCTAGAGAGAAAACAGAAAAGAGATAATCAGAAAATCATTTGTGTTAAAACTTAAAACGGTGGGGACTCCATTAACTGTGGGGGATTCTGATCAAAGACCTCCGCCGGAGAGTATTGGCCGGGAACATCAGGAGGAGGCAGCCAGGTTATTGGTGGCATAGGTGGAAACTCATCTAACGGCGGTGGAAGGGAGAACATCGGCGGAAGCCAAAGCGGCGGTGGCTGTGCCGTCGGATCCAAGCCTGGTTGCGGCGGCGGAGGAGACGGCACTAGCGGTGACGGGAACGCTATCACTGGCGGTGGCGGCGAAGGGAACAAGAAAAACGGTGGCGGAGAGGGAGGAGGAGGTGAAGGAACGAGCGGCGTAGGCGGTGGTGGTGGTGGTGATGGAACTAATGGCGGTGGAAACGGCCTTGGACGTGATGGTGGTGGTGGCGATGGAACCAACGGCGGTGGAAACGGCCTTGGACGTGATGGTGGACACCGTGGTGGTGGCGATGGAACAAACGGCGGTGGAAACGGCCTTGGACGTGATGGTGGACGCCGTGGTTGGAAAGGGAGAAAAGGGTTTTCCGGTGAAAGTGTTGTAGGAAAAGGCCAACGGCCACAAATTCCGAACAAGTATTTGTACAGTGGATCGCAGTTTCTGCGGCCACGATTCTGACCGCTACCACTGCGTCTTCCTCTGTTTATTTGTTTTTGCTCCTTTATGGCTACAACAGCTTCGGCGTTTGCGTTCTCTTCATGATCTGATATGGACGCTGTTGTGTGAGCGATTAAAAGGAGTAGTGAAAACAAAAATCCAATCACAAGAAGATGTTTTGCTTTCATCGTCTTTTTCTGTTTTTCTTCTTTTGATGTAGAGCTTTCGAGGTGAAGGGTATATAGAGTAGAAGTTGCCTGTAATAAAAGCTTGAGTTGCTTAGAAATTTAGAATTATGTGCCACCGTTGTAATTGAATGCGTTTGCCCATTCACTTCATGCTTATCTTCATTGTCTGCAAACTCTATCTTCCTTCGAAACGTTGACTTCGATTTAATTGTTGTAAGTATTCTTTACCCGAAACTATTTTCTCCAGATAATTTATTTAGTCTCATGATGCTAATCAACTTTTCCATTTCTGAACTGCCAAAAAAAAAAAGAACTAAAGTGCATTCAATTTTAAAACGGGTCGATATTGTGGGCCGTAAATTTACCAAAAGAAATAAAGGCCTATTCTAATTTTAAGCCCAATGAACTTAATTAATTAACGGTACTGTTGAAATCTCTCCGAAGAAGTAGAGAGGAAAACAGCAGATTTACATCACACAGACGGAATAAAAAACGAACTACTGTAGTAAGGGGAAGGAAGCTTAAAGGAGGTAGACGAAGCAGCTAAGAGCTAAATATTCGATCCAATCAATAATTAAAAAAGAAAAACCGAAATATCTCTTCATCAGTCTTAACGATGTATCTCCCTCCTCTAGACCCCTCATCAATTCCCACCTCTTCCTCTCCGGTAAGAAATTCCGATTAGATTTAAAATTTTCCGTCTTTCTCATTTCGTGCTGAAATCTTCTAAATTGGACAAGGAGTAAATCATTTTTTTTGGTAATTCTTTCCGCAAGAGTGTAAACCCAAATGTGAGAATGTGAAAATGGAGGAAAAACCCTAACTCTTGAGTTAATTATGTTTTCTTCCGTTGGATCAGTTAAAGTTTCATGACATATATTTGTTTTTGTTTAATCATCAGGCTTCAAAGCCGAGGATGATGCTACAGAGATGCGGAAATGGATTTAAGCTGAGGAAGCTGAATAATGATGATGTTGTTGAAGAAGAGTATGCCTTACAGATCGAGCCAAACATCACACATGCAAATGAGAATAAGCTTCTACTTTCCGAACCAGAAGCAGGTTTGGTTCCTCATACAAAAGATCCCACAACTCAAGGTACTGTTTTTTTATTCACATGTTACTTATTTATTTTGGTGTCATCAGTTTTAGCTATAAGGATTTGTTTTTCTTTTAAGGTATTGGGTTTTAGGCTTTTAAGCATTGAAAGCTGTTGCTATGGAACGACACTATTTGAGTTGATATGTTTCCATTCTTGTAGAGCCGAGCTGCTGCCGTCCTCAAAATTTTATTGAATCAAGAGCTGAAAGTTTGTCAATTATCTCTGAGGTTCGGGTTTTAGTTATGACAATGCAAGTTGTTTCATTTGTATTGACTTTTTTTTTGTTTGTTATTAGAAGGCACTGAGAAAGTGTCAGCCAAAGAAGAGTTGTATAAGTTATGTGGTGTGAGGCATTGGAAAGCACCAGCGTACGAGTGCAGCGACCAAGACGGACCTTGCAACACGAGATTGTAAGGGGACATAATTTCTGCACTCTCTTACATTATTTTTTCAGGTTTAGCATTAACATGGATTCTTGTTTTGCTCAGATTTATAGTCAAAGTTACGGTTGAAATCAAGGAGGATTCTGGGATAACGGTTTTGGAGTGTTTTGGAGATCCACAGAACAAGAAGAAAATGGCAGCTGAGCAGGCAGCAGAAGCAGCGCTTTGGTATCTCAAAAATGTGGGTCATACCCTTCAGACAGACAAAGCTTCTGGTCGCCCAAGGCACACAAAACCGTTTCAGGAGACGATGGTAACAGGTGAACCGAGCAAGGATCTTTGCTAGTTAGAATCTGTTAACATGGCCAAATAGTCTAGTTTTGGTCATGTTAATTGGCCTTGAGGATTAGCATTTGATAGAAACTCTACCTAGGGAGCTCATATGGGTAGAATCTATCACGAAATGCTCATCTCTTAATAGGACTACGTTGATTTGTTTCAGACATTGTGTACTAGGATTATCGTTTTGTAACAGTTGTTGTAAGTAAACAATAAGTTATGGTTATCAACTTATCATCTCTCTCTCTCTCTCTCTCTCTTTGGGATTTCACTGTAACAGTCACTCTATGAGTGGATTCAAATGAAATGATATTGGCAAAGATATATCCATAAGAGAATTAAGGACTTGCAATCATTCAAAACTGCTCTTGTACCATCTGCTTCATGACTAGTATAGATCACTATCTTACAGAAGCTCAAGCAAAACAACCTTTGGCTCTGTACAGAGTGTTACGTCTAAGCCTAGACTGCAGAAAACACTTAACGAGGGAAGAAACTAAATCTTTTCCGGTCCATGTACTGCACCGAGTTTCAGTAGGAGCGAGAAACTCCAGTTTTGCTGGTTGGTCTGGCTATTGACCTGTGACCTTTACATCCATTTCCTGCAACCAACACAATTTGATCTGTTAAGAGGCGATACTGCGCCAATCTTCTAATACAGTTTAATGTATGATGCTATGGCAATTGGAGACGTACGTTAGGCAGTTGCAAGAAGCATCCGGTTTGTGAATTTCTGCACCTCCGCTCCAGTCATAACCAACCTCTTCTTATCATTATAAATGTTTAAGGCAAGCGTTACTCGAATTTACCAAACTGAAAAGGACGGACACAACACCCTTTCTGATAAGGAGATGCGGCAAGACACATTGTCTGGTACGTCAGCGAGGATTCAATTCTGTTGAACTACAGCTACAGTATAATGAGAGAGACATTTGTTGATTCTCGATGTGAAGGTGTATCCAAGTTTGTAATGGAAAACTAGCATTTTTCTATCCGCAGACACAACGAGCATCAGAGATTCTACAGGCTGAAAGCAGGACAGAAAAGAAGAAAGCAGTACATGTATTTTACAGGCTGATCATGCGAGATTGATGCTTTTGGTTAGATTGGCTACAGAGGCCCCACTACGAGATACTTCCCATCATCTCTCAACTGCAACAATAGCATATAGATTCTTCCATAAGAGGGTCACAAGAGAAGACAGATTAGAGGGCAATATTAATAAACTTTATTCTTAAAGCAGAGATACAGAAGAGTAAGGAGCAAACCTGATTATCCCATGAAGTTGCCACAAGTATATCGGGGCTCTTGGACTAAAGCTTAGCTTGAAGTAGAGTCAGTGGCTGATGAGTAAGCTACAAGTAAATGCAAGTAATTATGAAATTCTCCTGATTTCCATGTCAATATCATCGGAATCACTCAAACTTGGTGGACGGAGTTTGTGAAACAAAGAGGAAATATGAATTTTTTTTTTTTTTTTTGTAACGATATTTTTTTGTTTTGTTTGTTTGTTGTTGTCAGAATAAATTTAAATTTAGAAAAACTATATAATAAATTTTGGGAAATTGGATAAATGTGAAGTTATTAGTAGTGCTTTATGCCAATATATTAAACAGATGTACATCAGGCATCACTGCATATAAAGATATATGAATTTATATAGAGATAAACATGACATTTGTACATCTTGATTCTGTAAATATATGTATTAGATCTCATCTTATACAAGAGAAATTGAATCAGAGTAGTATCTCGAAATTACAAAACCAAGTGGAAAAGTGGAAACCGTAAAATATAAATAAAAAATGCGCGTAAAATACTTATAATTAATATACAGCTGATAAAAATAATAAAAATACAGTAGAGATATAAAAAGGGTGTTATCTCGAGAAGCAGCAATATAAGAGAAATCGTCGTCTCTCTCTCCCAATCAGGTGCCTCGTCTCTCAGATTTTCCCCATCTAGAAGCTTTTTCGTGTTTCTCTTTCGTGGTGCCTCCTCCTCTCTACTTTTTCCTTTTTCTGGGTTTTGTTTAATTCACTCTCTTTTTTTTCTCTTTCTTCCTTGTCTCTGCATGTTCAGTACTTTTTCTTCCCAGAAACTCTTTCTCTGACTCTCTGCGATTCTGCCTGTCCAGATGCGTCGTTCTGCATCGAAGAAGAAATCAGGTCAATCAAACGTTGATTCAATCACATCTTCCACCACGGATCTCTTTCGCTCAGGTCTCTCTCTTCTCTTAATCCTTTTCCTTATTTTTGATCGAATCCGTCTAGGGTTTATGTGTAACTATGCTGATACTTGAATTATTTTCTCTCCTTGGTTCGGGTTTTGTAAATTTTCTTGTGATTTTCATCTTTTACTTCGTAATTTGATCAAAATCTTATCAGCCTGTGCTGGTGGAACTGAGGGCGATGAATATGAAAAAAAAGAAAATGGATAATTGTATTTTGAATAATTGAACACTCTAAATCAGTAGTTGACACTTGAATCGGATAAGGCTTTTCGAATCAACTTCTTCTTCTTCTTCATATTCTTCGTAAACGTCGTTTCTGTTTTCTTATGACTTTTGTGTAATTTTTTGTTTGTTTGTATTTGTTCAGCTTCGAGTAAGGCTTCGACTAAAGAGATGGATCGAATAGATCATTTGTTTAATCAGTATGCCAATAGATCTTCCAATCTGATTGAGTAAGTATATCCATTCTTGCACGAATCATTTATCTTTTTTAGCTCGGTGTCGACACCAGTATCATTGAGAGCTTTCTATGGAATGGATGTAAAAGTTAAATCCCAGTTCCCGCCATAACATTGTTGTTTTGTTTATTGTCTTAATGTTTTTGTTATTACCTGAACAGCCCTGAAGGAATAGAGGAACTATGCTCCAATTTGGAAGTGTCTCATACTGATATCAGAATCTTGATGCTTGCTTGGTAATTATTATCCATCATTTTTTTCTTAATGTTTTTTTTAACCACAATTACGCATCCTTAAAACTCTTACACTCTCACATGGCAGGAAAATGAAATCTGAGAAACAAGGTTACTTTACACAGGTAAGATATGCGTACAAATTTACAAAATACATTAGAGCTAGAGATCCTTTTTCCTTTAATACTTCAATTAAGTTTGGTACTTTATTTTTTTCTTTCTGATATTATTAACTCACTGTACATCTGTAGGAGGAGTGGAGAAGAGGCCTTAAGGCTTTGAGAGCTGATACAATCAATAAATTGAAGAAAGCCCTTCCCGAGCTCGAGAAAGAGGTTCGTTTTATGCGTTTATTTTTATTTTCTTATTGATCTGACACCTTCTGAGCATCTTCTTAAGACTCAGTCATGTTAAGTTTTTCTTCTTTATATTTGCTTCTTTAAGGTCCGGAGGCAATCAAATTTTGCTGATTTCTATGCTTATGCCTTCCGCTATTGCTTAACCGGTAAGATTTAAAATTCAGCTTCTGCACGAGATATTTGCATTTCGCCTTGTCGTTCACCTTTCTGTGTTTGTATGACCTTGGTTTACTGTTAAATGCAGAGGAGAAACAGAAGAGCATAGACATAGAGACTATATGCCAACTCCTAGATATCGTCATGGGATCTACATTCCGAGCCCAAGTTGACTACTTTGTCGAGTATTTAAAGGTCTGTGTCACTAAGAAATCTCGTCTTTTTTTTCATTTTTCGAATGTTCACTCGCAATCTTATCATCCCATGTTGTTTTTTTTTGTTCGACACAGATCCAAAACGATTACAAAGTCATAAACATGGATCAATGGATGGGCTTTTTCCGATTCTGCAATGAGGTATATGTTTCCTAATTCTCTTTGAGTTCGCGGCTTGGCAGCTTCATCAACTAACGAGGATCGTTTGTATAATATTTACAGATAAGTTTCCCGGAGATGACGGAGTACAATCCAGAGCTTGCATGGCCATTGGTTCTCGACAATTTTGTTGAGTGGATCCGTGAAAAACAAGCCTGAAAGCTTACCATCTTTACGAGTCTCCTCAATTCTCAGCTTCAAAGCGTCAAATCTTTTACTTGAGTGAGTAAATCTTTTTCCAGAACAGAGTTTAAACTCGAATCCTGTTTAGGTATGTGGAGTCCGGTATTGATTGACTAAACTCTCTGTTTCGGTTTGGTTTGCAGGATCGTTGGGCTCAACAAACAGATTCAGCGCAATTTTAATTTCAGTTTTCATCCTTCAAACATTATTTATAAAAAGAACACATTATATGATTCTTGTTACATGTGATTAACTTCAATAGAGGGAACACATTATGTTTGAATTTATTATATCAAGTTGTATTGGTAACCAATGACAAATTGCTCCAAAACGATTTTGAATTGCTTAAACATTCTGTTTAAATCGATTGAATTACATTGAACCAGTGGCATCTCTCTGCTACACATGTTCAAACAGTTTATAGCCATTAGATTCATTTTGAAGTGGACGGTGATGATGATTAGCTTACCCCAAAATCTAAAGATTTCCCCGCAAAGAATTTCAGATGTTCTCTTAAACCCTAGGAAAAGCCCCCATCTTTGCTTCTGCTCCTGTGTTCTTCGTCTCTGTCAAATGGCTCGTCTCGTCAGATATTTGAGAAGGACAGTGATATGTAGTTCACCGCCTTCGATTTCTGTACGAATCCCTAGAATATATGGCAACTCATATCAAAACCCCAATTTCTCAGTCAGCCGCAAATTTCTAAGCTCGGGGAGTTACGTGTCGGAAATGCGGAAATCAGCTTTTGAGGGTAACATTCTCCGATTAATTCGTTCTGAGATTCAGTCCGAGCTCCATCACTCCCCGCCTCTTCAGGTATTCTATTTATTGTTTCGAATCCTCTCCGTTTAGAAAGGTTGAGACTTTTCGGAAATGGAATCAAAGTTTTGTGATATGCTCCTGCTCCGGAGCAAATCTCATTCCTCGAGCTCAAACCATGTTTACTGCCCATTGAATTGAGTTTTTGTTCTGCGAATCTTAAGAGGTTAAACCCAGCTTTAAGATGATGACGGAAGAAAGACACTCTGCGTTGTCTGATTGAATCGATATTCTTGCATGATCCTACAGGGAAAACTGGTTCCTTTCTCAATCTTTCGTTTGTTCTACACTGTCTGATGATCTGTGTATTTGTTTGCATACGAAATCGCAGCCTGAGGACAGGTTTGGTCCATTCACGGTGGATGAGCGGCCAGGGGAGCAGTGGATTAGCTTGAAACGAAAATTTGGGGAGAAGGAAGATATTAAGATCGAAGCAACCATGTTTGATGGATCAGTTCCATCATCGAAATCCACAAGCAGTGACCCTGAAGATGTTCAGCTTCACATTACCTTCATTGTCAACATTTCTAAGGGTGGTGATGGTGAAACCTTAGAGATCACGTGTTCTGCTTGGCCTGATACCATACAGATCTCCAAGTTCTTTGTTCGTAAAAGCAGCAAGAGCTTACCAAATTCCTATATTGGACCAGAATTCGAGTACAGTGACTTGAACTTATTTTTAAACATAAGGATTCCTTCTTTTGGTTTCTGATGCGATGCAACTAAGCTTGGATTCATTCCTATATTGTTTACAGGGAAATGGAAGACGAACTTCAAGACTCTCTTTATCGATTTTTGGAGGAAAGAGGTATAAGTGATGACTTTGCTGTGTTCTTGCATCATTACATGAAGAACAAAGATAAAGCCGAGTATATTAGATGGATGGAGACTGTTAAATCTTATGTTGAACAAACATAAATGCTTCTCCTTAGCACATTCTTAAGCACTCAATGAATATGAATGCGAGTATTAGCTTCCAGATTTTTGTGATGGATACGAATATTTATTTATGATTAGGATTTAATTAAAGCCAGATTTATTCTCAAATTCTTGTATCCTTCTCAATGTTGCAACATACTACACAGCTAAAAAACCCCAGTAAAAGATGAGATGAACAGATGGTTGTATAAGCTCATCTAAACTGCAAAGATAGGGATGAAACTTGCTGTACACAATTTTGATCTTTAGATTCTTTTCTAGAACAGCGATGATCACAGAACAAATTAACATCATGGGAAAACCAGACGAGGCCCAACAGAGAGATGAATCGAAAAAAATGGGCAAATTTTACTTGGTTAACCAGTAGATAAATATGAGAAATGTGCATACGGCCGCAACGAGTGAAAGAATGATTGTATCCATCGACTTTTTCCTCTTGATAGCTGAAAGAATAGTGTTCACCTGCATTGGTATTGCAGAGTGAGGTATAACATGGGCCATAGGCAAACTTAAAAGCAAAGAGCAAAAGAGTTTTGCAAATAAGAGAAAGGAAAGCTCTTTGTACCGTGGGTAGACGGCTGGTGACATTGCTAAGCTTTGAGTTGATGCCTCCAAAAGTTGAACGCTGAAACACGAGTGTACCAAGTGTTGCCTGAGCCTGTGAAATGACACCATCCATCTGCACCGTTTACATAATAGGCAGTTCACATAAGCAATGGGGTGTTCCATTAAATTGAGAAAGCCCAACTGAGGAGTCGAACAAAGATTACTGGCAAAGGATTTTATTTACCTGCGCTGCATTGCGGTTGATCCCCACATGTTCCTTGAGCAGGGCTTGTTCTGTAGACCCATCCCCATCTTCTAAGTCTAATCTAGTCCGATCAAATTCTCTAAAGTCCTCAAGAAGTGAAGCATGCTCTTGTTTTGCTCTAAGACTGGAGCGGTGTCGATAAAACTCCTGCATTTTGAAAGAGTCATACATACAGGAACAAGACTGATTTACAACGAAGGTTGAGTCATAAACTAGTCCAAAAGAAAAGAGTAAACTGTTGGTTGAAAAAGATGACATTCATTCCATTGCTAATCAACCCAAGCTAAAGAATTTAGGCAATTACTAAATGGTACGAGTCAGAAAATGGGAAAGTACCTGTGTCAGATCTTGAAGGATCTCCTGATGTCGAGTTAAAGTATGCGAGACCATTTCTGATCCACCTGAAGATACCCATGCTTGCATCTGCGCATTTACTTGTTGCAGCTGCCTTAGCAGTAAATCGATCCCAGCTTCAAGATCACTCTCTGCACCATCTGACTTTGTTAAAGCCTTTGTCGAAACAAGTCTCCGGTATGAATGCATCTGCTCGTCAAGCTGAGCTTCAATCTTTCTAGCCTGCGGGATTCAAACGAGAACAAGACAAAGCATCTTCATTTCAAGTATCCGAAGGCGAATGCATCTTAACATTAACGTTGGATCCAATCGAAAATAAATTGATCATTGAGAATCAGCCAACCAGAAATGACCAATAACTCCCCCAATTCCATAAGAACCCAGAAGAATAGATATCAATCGAGGCCTCAAAAACCCAATTCCAATACAGATATCAAAGATTTGAGACGCTACTAGCTACTACGCAATTGTGTCCTAGTGAATTACCCAGTAGCTTCGAATCAAATCACACAAGAATTCATAGAAAATTACCTGTTTCCGTAAAGCATCCCAAGAGCTAGGAACATCCATGGTATCCACCGAATCAGTCAAAATCTATCCCTTTCGAAAGCGGATCGTCTCTGTTCCGGCAAGAGAAGTTTTTTCCCCGATATAAATCAGATGCGAAACTTTCCCCAGATCAAAGATTATTCTTCCTCCTCCTCGTAATTAAAACTACGACTCCCCGAAAGATGCGATCCAATTGGTTCGATATCGAGAGAAGCGAAACGGATCTGATCGAGCGAGAGAAGAAGAAGAGGAGAGTTCGTTCGGAGACGCAGACAGAATTTCTGCGTGCCCCTTCAACGGCAAATAGGTTCCATTTTACGTAATCAGTAAATTAATTGAAGAATGACGAAGATTAGAGGCTCTGATCCAGTGTTTTTCACCCTACACGAAGCTTATACATACGTTGTTGGACAGTTGACCCACACGTTCTAGTCAACCTTACAAGTGACACGTGGGATAATAATAAACGGCGTCGTTCTATGATAGAAAAGGTCGCCTTGGTCCGGGAATGTTTGGGCCAAATCATTTAGGCCCATATTTCCAACTACTTAAGCCTAACGATAGGTCCGGCTTAAGTCCTACTAGCCTTACAGGGTTATCGGGTTATCAAACCGCTCCATCCGGACCATCCATACTTTCACTCCCACTCTCACAAGTGACTTAACCAATGCAAGCGATTACCATTGCCGCTTTCGAATCCGTTCTACCGCCGGCTACTTGTTATCGCCGGTATAATTTTCTCTTTCATTCATCCTCTATTTTCTTTCTATTGCTAATCCTTCTTTTTACTCCTTCCGCATATCAAGTTTCCAGCGAAGGACGAGATACAGTGATCAATGATCTGATCAGCAAAATAAATTAGCAGCGGCGTTGCTTGATTAAGGCTACCTATTATGTTTACAGCAATCGTTATAAGTTATATCTTTTTCTAAGAAAAGTTGGTAAGATATATATATATATATATGTGGATATGATGAAACTTCTGACTTTCCTGTAAGCTTCTACTTTCAATTACATTTTATCAATTAAATGTGTCGGATGCAGTGACATCCGAACAAACATCTGACTTTCTTGGAAGCTGCCACTTTCAATAAACTAAAAGAAGTTGCAGTTGTTTGACTTTTTTCTCGTTTTTTTTTTCCTAATCAAGTCAGGAAGGCACCATTCTTTGAGGCAATTTGGTAACGTATGCATTCCTAATTTCTCTCCACCCATTTAGTAGTACCTTGTCTCGTATTGTTTCCTGCATTTCCTGGCAGAAATTTCAGCTGCTCTCTGAAAGTTTGAGCAATATGGGGAACTGTGTATCACTACAAATATTTGGTGATGGAAATCGCATGCGCATGATGGAGGCAAATCTAGAGGCTCTACAGAAGGCTATGCAAGAACTCAAGGAGAGACGAGATGATTTGCTAACAAGAGTCGTCGCAGAAGAAGATGAAGGTTTGCAACGGCTTGCCCAAGTCCAAGGATGGTTGTCAAGGGTAGAAGGTGTTGAGTCTCAAGTCAACCATCTGCTTGAGGCTAGATCAACTCAAACTAAAAGATTGTGTCTTTGCGGATATTGTTCTCTGAATTCCATATCTGGTTGCAACTATGGTAGAAAGGTATTGAGGAAGTTGAACGAGGTTGAAGGACTTCTATCTAATGGAGTTTTCGAAGTGGTGGCTGAGAAAATTACTGCACCTAAGGCGGAGAGGAAGCATATCCCAACTAGTGTTGGCTTGGATATAAAGGTCAAAAGGGCATGGAACCGCCTCTTGAAAGATGGACGAAGAAAAACTTTGGGTCTTTATGGTATGGGCGGAATAGGCAAAACCACCCTCTTAGCTGGTATTAACAATAAGTTTCTTGAAGAGATACATGACTTTGACGTTGTTATCTGGGTTGTGGTCTCTAAAGATCTGCAATATCAAGGCATTCAGGATCAGATTTTGCGAAGACTAGATCTTGACAAGGAATGGGAACAAGAAACAGAAGAGGAGCGAGCTTATGAGATATACAATATCCTTAACGGAAAGAAGTTTGTGCTGTTATTGGATGATCTATGGAGCAAGGTAGATCTGGCCAAGGTAGGAGTTCCACCTGTAACTCAGGAAAATGGATCCAAAATAGTGTTCACCACTCGTTCTGAGGAAGTCTGCAAAGGCATGGAGGCTGATGATGTGATGGAAGTTGATTGTTTAGACCCATTTGAAGCTTATCTTTTGTTTCAAAGAGGAGTTGGAAATTTCACATTAGACAGCCATCAGGGTATTTTCGAGCTTTCAAGAAAAGTTGCTGGCAAATGTAACGGCTTGCCACTTGCACTCAATGCCGTTGGCAAATCAATGGCATATAAAGAGACGGTTCAAGAATGGAAGGATGCGATTGATGCTCTGAGTTCGCCTGACCCTGAGTTACTTCTACTTACGGAAGAAAAGATTCTTCCTGTTTTGAAGTTTTGTTTTGATAACTTAGGGGATAAAAAAGTCAAATTATGCTTCTTATATTGTTCTTTGTTTCCGGAAGATTATGAAATAGAGAAGAATGAGTTGATAGAGTACTGGGTATGCGAAGGATTTATAGATGGAAAGAGGGATGGAGATGGAACTAACAAGCAAGGGCATAGAATAATTGCGTTGTTACTTCGTGCACATCTACTGATGGATGGTGAAGTCAGCACGAAAGTGAAAATGCATGATGTTGTACGTGAGATGGCTCTTTTGTTAGCAACTAACTTTGGAAACAAGAAAGAAATATTCTGTGTGTGGTTACACCGGTTACCCAAGGACATCAGTTCGAAGGATGCAAGATGGATGTCTTTAATGAGTAGTCAGATTTCGGAGATATCTTGCAGTCCCAAGTGCCCCAAGCTTTCGACCTTACTCCTCCGGAACAACAAGTTGGTGGATATCTCAGGTGAATTCTTCAGGTTTATGCCAGCACTTGTTTTGTTGGATCTTTCGGAGAACCAGAGGCTTGTTGGATTGCCGGAAGAAATTTCAAACTTAGGCTCCCTGCAATACCTGAACTTGTCACACACAGGGATAAAATCATTACCAGTTGGTATAAAGGAGTTGAGGAGACTGATGGACTTGAATCTGGATTTCACTCCTGGGCTTGAAAGCATTGCTGGGATAGCAACAAGTCTACCAGACCTTGAAGTCTTGAAGCTGTTGAATTCCGGTGTTTGTATTGATGAGAGATTGATGAAAGAGCTACAACTGATGGAGCACTTGAAGGTTTTAAAGGCAACGATAGAGGACGCCGTGATTTTGGAAAGCATACAAGGAATGGTGCGACTGGCGAGTTGTATACAATCTCTATGCCTCAGAAAGATGTCAGCGCCGGTTGTAGTATTAAACACGGTAGCTCTGGGTGGTCTTGAACATCTTGCAATTGTAAAGTGCAAACTCTCTGAGATAGAGATAGGCTGGAAAAGCAAAGAAGGCAAGGACTTTCTTCCGAGTACAAGTGCTCCAAGCTTCAAGCACCTAACCGGCATTCATATAGGTGATTTGGAAGGTCCGAGGGATTTGACATGGCTGGTATATGCTCAAAACCTAAGGTATCTAGTTGTGAAGGAGTCGTCAAGCATACAAGACATAATAAACACAGAGAAAGCAACCAGTATTTGCAATGCGCATCCAAGTATTGCTGCACCGTTTGGGAGGCTGGAACACCTCAAATTAAGTGGTATGGCTGAACTAGAGATAATCGGCCGGAATCTTCGAGCTCTTCCATACCTGAAAGAATTCATTGTCCGAGCCTGCCCGAAGCTGCCACTGAGTTTGAGAGACAGGAGAAAGAATAATGGGTGGAAGAGGTTAGAAAAACGTTCCTAAAAGCCAGCGGATGGTCTCAAACCTGCATGATGTATTTATCTTCAAGTTTGGAGGCTCAAGTTAGTACGAATGTGGTCCTTTCCATCACCTCTCTCTCTCTTTCTTTGTGTGACTGTATCTGCCCTCTCTGTTCATAATTTGGTTTGTGTTTCTTTTGTTTCAATGACCTTGATGCCAAGTTGCATTTCGAGACAGTGTTGTGATTTCAAAGACTTGTTTGTTTTGCATTTGCCATCTCAGCCAGGTTCCAGATACAGTAATAATTCATTCCTTCGTTCCTGCAACCCCTTTGATTTTATTGCTTAAATTTTTTCCTTGAGCTGAGTTTTAGTTTTATCATCGATTCAAATCTTCCTCAGACAAATATTTATGTGACACTACAGGAGGGAAGCTTGAGTAGCAGAATATTACATCAGTCGAAAGAAAATTGTGCTTCTCATATTTGTTGTTTCGTTAAATATCATGTTGTGGATATGATGGAACTTCTGACTTTCCTGTAAGCTTCTACTTTCAATGACATTTTATCTATTAAATGTGTCGGATAAATTGACATCTGACTTTCCTGGAAGCTGCCACTTTCAATAAACTAAAAGAAATTGCAGTTTGACTTTTTTTCTGCTAGGCACCATTCTTTGAGGCAATTTGGTAACGTATGTATTCCTAATATCTCTCCCCTCATTTAGTCCCTTGTCTCGTGTTGTTTCCTGCATTTCCTGGCAGAAATTTCAGCTGCTCTCTGAAAATTTGAGCAAAATGGGGAACTGCGTATCACTACAAATATCCTGTGATAAAGCGCTGAATAACGCGTGCAGCTGCTTATTTGGTGATGGAAATTGCATGCGCATGATGGAGGCAAATCTCGAGGCTCTACACAAGGCTATGCAAGAACTCAAGGAGAGACGAGATGATTTGCTAAGAAGAGTCGTCACGGAAGAAGATGAAGGTTTGCAACGGCTTGCCCAAGTCCAAGGATGGTTGTCAAGGGTAGAAGGTGTCGAGTCTCAAGTCAACCATCTTCTTGAGGCCAGATCAACTCAAACTAAAAGATTGTGCCTTTGCGGATACTGTTCTCTGAATTTCATATCTGGTTGCAACTATGGTAGAAAGGTACTGAAGAAGCTGAACGAAGTTGAAGAACTTCTGTCTAATGTAGTTTTCGAAGCGGTGACAGAGAAAATCCCCGCACGTAAGGTTGAGAAGAAGCATATCCCAGTTACTTTTGGCTTGAATAGAAGGGTCAAAAAGGCTTGGAAGCACCTCTTCAAAGATGGAAGAACAAAAGCTTTGGGTCTTTACGGTAAGGGGGGGATAGGCAAAACCACCCTCTTAGCTGCAATTAACAATAAGTTTCTTGAAGAGATACATGACTTTGACGCTGTTATCTGGGTTGTGGTCTCTAAAGAACTGAGATATGAAGGCATTCAGTATCAGATTTTGCGAAGCCTAAATCCTGACAAGAAATGGGAACATGAAACAGAAGAGGAGAGAGCTAATGAGATATACAATATCCTTAACGGAAAGAAGTTTGTGCTGTTATTGGACGATCTATGGAGCAAGGTAGATCTGGCCAAGGTAGGAGTTCCACCTGCAACTCTACAGAATTGCTCCAAAATAGTTTTCACCACTCGTTCTTGTAGAGTTTGCAAGGACATGGAGGCTGACGATGTGATGGAAGTTGTTCGTTTGTCACCGGATGAATCTTTGGAATTGTTTAAAAAACAACTTGGATATTTAACACTAAGGTTCCATCCGGATATGGCACTGGCAGGAATAGTTGTTGATCTATGTAACGGCCTGCCGCTTGCGCTCATCGTCACTGGCAGATCCATGACACGTAAAACGGCTGTTCAAGAATGGAGGCTAGCGATTAGTGCTCTGGTCTCGTCTGTCCGGGAGTTTCATCCATGTACGGAAGAACGTGTTCTTCCTCTTTTGAGGTTCAGTTACGATAGGTTGGAGGAAGAAAGAGCCAAATTATGCTTCCTATACTGTTCTTTGTTTCCGGCAGATTATAAAATAGAGAAGAATAAGCTGATAGAATATTGGGAATGCGAAGGGCTTATAGATGGAAGCAGAGATGAAGGTGGAGATAACAAGCAAGGTCATCATATAATTGATTTGTTGGTTTCCGCACATCTATTGATCGGTGGTCCACTGAGAGTGAAAATGCATGATGTGGTACGCGAGATGGCTCTTTGGATAGCGGCTAAGTTTGGAGAACGTAAAGAACAAACATTTTGTGTGAAAGCCGGTGTGTGGTTACACCAGATACCCAAGGAGATCAGTTCGGTGGTTGTGAGAAGGGTTTCCTTAATGAGCAATCAGATTGCGGAGATATCTTGCAGTCCCAACTGGCCCAAGCTTTCGACCCTACTTCTCGGGAGTAACAAGTTGGTGGATATTCCAGGTGAGTTCTTTAGGTTTATGCCAACACTTGTGGTCTTGGATCTTTCGGAGAACCAGAGGCTTGTTGGATTGCCGGAAGAAATTTCCAGCTTAGGCTCCTTGCAATACCTCAAATTATCATCCACGGGGATAAAATCATTACCAGTTGGTATGAAGAAGCTGAGGAAACTCATCGTCTTGAAACTGGATTTCACTCTCGAACTACAAAGCATCGTTGGTGTAGTGACAAGTTTGCCAGATCTTCAGGTGTTGAAATTCTACTATTCAGGTGTTTTTCTTGATGAGAGGTTGATGGGAGAGTTACAGCTGCTGAAGCACTTGAAGCATTTAAAAGCAACGGTAGAGGATGATGTGGTTTTGGAAAGCTTACAGAGAGTGGTTCCATTGGCTAACAGTATACGATCTTTATGTCTCAGGAACATGACAACACCGGTTGTGATACTAAACGCGGTAGCTCTGGGTGGTCTTGAGAGACTTTCAATTATGGATTGCAAAATCTCAGAGATAGAGATAGGTTGGGAAAGCAAAGAAGGGAGGGGAGTTTTACCACGTACAAGCTCTCAAAGCTTCAAGCACCTATTCACTATTATGATAAGTAGGTTGGAAGGTCCAAGGGATTTGACATGGGTGGCATATGCCCAAAATCTCAGGTTTCTATATGTGATGAGGTCACCAAGCGTGGAAGAGATAATAGATACAGAGAAAGGAATGCGTATTGGTGCACCGTTTACAAAGCTTGAACACCTTGAAATAAGTGGTATGGATGAACTAAAGATAATCTGCCAGAATCCTCGCGCTCTTCCAAACCTGAGAGAGTTCACTGTCCGAGCCTGCCCGAAGCTGCCACTGAGTTTGAGAGACATGCGAAACAAATAGTGGGTGAAAGACGACGCTAGAAGAAGGCTCACAAGGCGATGAATGGTTTCTCACCAACAACTACTATCTATCTACAAATGTTTTGTGTGTTTTATATCTACTGCTTTTTTTTTTTTTTTTTGTCAACAATATCTACTGCTTTTGTTTCAGTGACATTGTTGTCAAGTTCCATTTATAGACGGTGGCCAACACATTATGTTTGAATTTGGTTTGGTTTTATGATCTGCTTGTGCTACACTGACCTCGTTGTCAAGTTTCATTAATTCATCAAAGTTGAAAGAAACAATGTATAAATTCGAAGACTTGTTGGTTTCATGATCTGTTTTTTTTTGTTCTTTCACTTTTTGCCATGTTCTATGTTATCTCCTCCATTTCCAGATACGTTACCATTTCCCTCTTTCCTCTTAATCTCTTTGATTTTCTTTCTTTAAAGTTTTCCCCTTTTCCCAAATTTTTTTTTACGCGATAAGGGGTTTTTTAGCGTTAATCCAGTAAGAAGCAATATAGATGGGGGAGACGCAATTGAATGGCGGTGGAGAAGACCCTTGGCTTGCTCCAGACAAATTGTACCATGTAGTTTTCTGCTTCTCCATCTCTCTCATCTTCTCTACTCTCGCTGCTCTCTCTCGCTACTCCTTTCTACGACGTCACTCCATCTGGATCGGATCTGCCTTCTCACTCGCCGCCGGTGAGGCTAAAGAAGCTGCCGATCAGTTTGGTATCTTCCATTCCGCAGGTGCCTCCGCGAGAGACGCCGTCGCGGACGCCATTGGAGTTGTGGTCGCTGCTTTCCTTCTCTTCCTTTGGAGGAAATCTCGCAGGCCACGCCCGGGATCGGGTCAAACCCGACCGATCCTGCCGGTTTGAATGCCCTTTACTAATTATTAACTGCTTTGGTTACCGAGACAAATGCGACAAGATTCGAGTTTTTCTTGTTTCGGTTAAGACTTAACCGAGCTCGATTCAGATGAGAAGAGGAGCAACGAAGCTTGTCACTGTCTGGTTCTCAAAATGTTGATCGATTCGATCATCACAGTTTTGGTAATCTTCTTACTTGTAACTGTTATGTACACTGGCATTTACATTTGATGATCACAGTTTCGGTAAAATCTTCTTTGCTTTGTGAGTGAGTGTTAATTCAAGTGAAGGGGTTTCAATGTTTCATTAACTGTACCAAGAAGACTATTCATGAAATCTGAAATTTTGGAATCAGTTTGAGGGTTGAGGAAAACGATGTTACTCTCACCGAGTTTAAGAAAAACTTTTACTGCAATCAATAAAAAGTTTCGTTGACCATTTTTGTTCGTCCTGGAGTTTATCGAAAAGCACAGGACTGCTGCTCAACGTTTATCGGTTCTGAAAACCGGTTCTTCCATTATTTAAAAGACCATCAAGTTTTTCTTAGGAAAAACAAATTGAAAATCGAACTTTTAACTAAACTCGGTTCCATATGTCGTCGCAAACAACAAAACAAAAGGGTTCGATATTTTAAAAATGTAACATGGTCAAACATTAGTCAAGACGGCCGAGTTGGTCTAAGGCGCCAGTTTCAGGTACTGGTCCGAAAGGGCGTGGGTTCAAATCCCACTCTTGACATTATGTAGTCAATTAATTTTTTTCTGATTTTTTTTTGTTTTTTTTTTTCCATCCCTTAGATTTTTACTCCTCTCTTTTGGCTGATCCCTACATTTCCTATTGCCGCAGTTGCTTAGAAAGCTCCTCGGGTTCCTCAGTCCTCACTCTTTACGCTTCTCCTCTCCTCATCAATCCTCGCTTCATCGCCGTGTCTTCGTTTCTTCCCCGTCTCACGTAAGCTCGAGGTTCCTCCTACTCTCTGTTTCTTCTGGGCATCTCGTGCTTTAACGCTTTACTCACTTCGTCTACAGGATGATTTCGTTTTCCTTCGGTTCATGCGTGTGAATACCCTAATAGATTTTGTAAACGCTGTATCAATTTCTTCTCTTTTGCTCCATCCGATGTTAATTTTCTAGGCGGTTTTAAGCTCACAGCTCTTGCCTAGGGTTTCTCTTGCTTTTGGGATTTCGATACTATCGACTCAGTTTGCTAGAAATTGAGTCTCTTTTGGGCTCTTCCCATAACTTCATCTTCAGGATGATCTGCAAACTTTGCTGCATGAACTATCCGGTGAAGTTTTGCTTTATCATGTGACATACTCATTTTAAGTCAAAAGCATTTCGATTTCTTAGCTTGTTTGGTGAATGAATCATCCTCTTGTTTGCTTGTTTCACTTGTAAAGTTCCTATCTCAAGAAATGTTTCATTTGTGTTCCAGGTAAAGCAGCTAGGATGGATATTTCATCTGATGAAGAGTTTGAGATCAGCGAGTCAGAGATTGATGATTATTCTGAAACACCGTATCTGCTGTTGCAGAGCGGTAAGTACAAGGTTAAGGTGAACGGAATGCTGAGATGCCCCTTTTGTTCAGGCAAGAAAAAGCAAGATTACAAGTATAAGGAGCTGATTGCACATGCTTCTGGGGTTTCTAAAGGATCTGCCAACAGAAGTGCTAAACAGAAGGCTAATCATCTCGCCTTGGCAAAGTATTTAGAGAATGAGCTTTCTGGTGATGCAGAACCTGTTCCACGCCTTCCAGTGCCTCAGTTAAACGAGTCAGAAGCAAAACCGGGTGACATTTATGTCTGGCCATGGATGGGGATTGTCATTAATCCTCTTAAAGAAACTGATGACAAGGAAGTTCTAGTTGATTCAGCTTATTGGTTGAAGAGGCTTTCTAAATTCAATCCTGTTGAGGTGAATGCCTTTTGGGTCGAACAAGATTCGATTGTTGGGGTTATTGCTAAATTTAAAAGCGACTGGAGTGGGTTTGGGAGTGCAACAGAACTTGAGAAGGAATTTGAGAACGACAGTTGCAGCAAAAAGGAGTGGACGGAGAAGAGAGGAGATTCTGAGCCCAAAGCCTATGGTTGGTTTGCACGTGCAGAAGACTATAACTCTGAAGGGCCAATAGGTGAGTACCTCTCCAAGGAGGGAACGCTAAGAACAGTTTCAGATATTTCTCAAGAAACAGCGCAGGATAGAAACAGTGTTCTGGATGAACTTTCAAATATAATTGCTATGACAAATGAAGATCTGAACGAGGTTCAGTACAGTTACAACAAGACGGCAATGTCACTGCAGAGGGTTCTAGACGAGAAAAAAACCTTGCACGAAGCTTATGCAGACGGTCTTTACTGAAACACTAATATGCTTATGATCCATCTAGCATGTATTATGGTATCTGACTATTGTTTCTGTTTTTATCTCCTCAGAAACAAAGAAGATGCAGCAGATGTCACTCCTAAATATCCACAGGATCCTAGAAGAAAAAGAGAAGCTAAGCGATGAACTGGAGTCTAAGATGAAGGAACTGCGGGAGTGGTCCAAAAATTTGGACAAAAAGGAAGCGCTTACTGAAATGGAGAGACAAAAGCTTGATGAAGACAAGAAAAAGGTAACATCCATCTGTAGTCACTATAATACATAGGAAATAATCATTCTGTGCATATGTATGAGTGTATGTTTTCCGAGGTACTGATAATCATGTTATATGTTCTTGGTTTGGCAGAGTGATGCTATGAACATTTCCCTCCAGTTAGCCACCCGTGAGCAGGAAAAGGCTGACGAGAGCGTTTTGAGACTTGTAGAAGAGCATAAGGTATAGTCAGTAGTACACAACACAAACTGTAAAACAAGTTAAACCCAAAAAGAGGGGGAAAAAGCCATCCCTCGTTTGTGTCTTGAGTTTGAAATTCTCTCCTTCTTAAACTCCAGAGGCAAAAGGAAGAGGCTTTGAACAAGATCCTTCAGCTTGAGACGCAGCTAGACACCAAACAGACACTGGAAATGGAGATTCAAGAGCTGAAAGGCAAATTACAAGTGATGAAGCATTTGGGGGATGATGATGATGAGGCGGTCAAGCAGAAAATGAAGGAGATGAATGATGAACTGGAGGACAAAAAGTCTGAGTTAGAAGGGCTTGAGCAGATGAACTCAGACCTGATGACAAAAGAACGTCAAAGCAATGATGAAATACAAGCAGCGCGGAAAAAATTAATTGCGGTACATATTTCTAATGCTTTAGTATTTTTGCGTACTGATAGACTTGCATTTTACCATTACGTAGCATTTTATGACAAAATGTTCCTGAAGAATTTCGCGTCTGAAGTGCCACAGGCATGGTCAAACACTATAGTTTATTTTATATCTTCAGCCCACAATTGAACCTGCAAGTTAAATTAACTGGTTGGTTAATAAACCTGTTTGATGAGGATGAAGTCAAGGGGCTGACTTCTCTGATTTCAGTACGATAAATTGACTGATGCTATAGTTTATTGGATGTCTCCAGTTCACAATTGACCTGCACGTTGACTTAATTGGTTGGTTAATAAACCTGGTTGATGGCTTCTCGTCTGATTAAATTACGATCACTTGACTGATGTAGGACTCTACGATAAAAATCACAGATACTGACTCCGTTATCTTGTCTATAAATTACGCTAGGGCATGTACTAACAAATAAAAGTTGGACCGACCTGTGACTGATTTAATTGTTGTCTATGTTGTTTAATGTATGAAAGCTCTTTTCTTCAGGGTTTGACAGGATTGTTGGGTACCCAAACTGATATCGGGATAAAAAGGATGGGAGAACTTGATGAGAAACCCTTCCTGAATGTTTGCAAGCGAAGATATTCTGCAGATGAAGCTACGGTTGAAGCTGCCACCCTTTGCTCTACATGGCAGGAAAAGGTCAGTGATTCATCATGGCATCCGTTCAAACATGAAGGAACCGGGAACAAAGCAAGGGTATGTTCTTTCCCACTGTCTCATCCCATTTTACTGAATTATTGATTTAGGTTGACGCCATCATGGCTTTGAAAAGTGTCTGTTTTTTCTTACCCTTTCTGGGCCACTGTTTTAGTTAAATATGTAGGAGAAACCTGTGATTCTGTGAATGTTGATACTTTTATCCATGTTTTGGTATAAAACTGTTTTGTGAGTTAGAGTAATAGTGTTAGATGGTTATGGTTACAGGAAGTGGTAGACGAAGAGGATCAGCAGCTGAAGAAGCTTAAAGGAGACTGGGGAGAAGAGGTGCATAACACAGTTAAAACAGCTCTGGAGGAGATGAATGAGTATAATGGAAGTGGTCGGTACACCACCTCAGAACTTTGGAATTTCAAAGTAGGAAGGAGAGCAACATTAAAGGAAGTGATTACTTTCATTTCAAACGACATCAAAACTGTGAAACGCAAAAGAACCTAAAGGTAATGCTTTATCTTCTTCACTCGACACAGGGCTCCTTTTAGAGCTTGTATATGTTATGTGCTGATTAAAACTTACTTACACTCCATAAACTGAGAACCTTGAAAAAGTCTTTAGGGTAAAAAAACTCTTCAACAAATACTGCACGGACATGAACTCGTTTGTTAAATCCAGTTGAAGAAGTTTAATTCTGATCTGGTTCGGTTTTGGCCTTAAGAATCCAATGGTCTTGTACTTGGTTGCAGGGATGGAGGAGGAAGAAGAAGGAATGGTTAAGCTTTATGTCTATTAAATAACTGAGAATTAAGGAGCTGTAATGATGTAAAATAACTACTCTGTTTCCAGACTTAGCTCTTCAACTTGTATCTCTGAATCTTTTTCTTTGAACGATTTCGACCAGCTAATAAGCCACTTCTTTAATTAGTTATGTTCTACGTTTTGTTTCAAGTTGTCAAGTAAAGTGGATGGACAAAGAAACCATGATTTGGAATTTTGGCATTTTACATAAATAAAAAATATTCAGGCAGTAAGGAATTTATATTTAGGTTTCTTCTTGGAAAAGAAATGAGAGCCCTAAGAAGTAAATAATGACAAAAATTTAGGATTTAATTTGGTGTGGAAACAAGGAAATTTGTGGCGAAGAGAAAAAAAACAAAATAGTTTCAGAGAAGTTTCAAACAAAAAGGTAAAATCGATTTTATTATTTTGCAAGAGTCGAGAAAATTCGATTTATTATTAATAACCTCTTCCTTGTCCCAATTTCCCGCATCATTCTCTACGATAAACCACCAACCACATCCTCTGAAACCCTAACCTGGAGATTCGCCGCCTTCTCCAGATAATATCTCTATCTATATCTTCTTCGCTTGAATTTCCAGGTTCGAATCGCCGACTCGAGCGCCTCCTCATTTCCCTATCATACATCTATCGATTGCGTTTTGGTTTCTGCGAGATTTCGTGATATTGGGGATTGATTGTTCTTGGCATTGACAAATTGTATTGCAGATACTGATAAAACCGGATCGGATCTTTCTCTAGATCCGTTCTAGGTTTTCTCGATTACTTCCACCATCTCTCGCATCCGGATGCAAGTTCTTGACGCGGATTCATCATCATCATCATCATAATCATAATTATCGTTATAATCGACGAGAGAGATGTCGCTGGTTCCGAAAGAAGACGACTCGATTGAAATCCGCGAGGTCTGGAACGACAATCTTGCAGAGGAGATGTCTCTGATTTCACAAGCCATCAACCATTTCCCTTACGTCGCCATGGACACAGAGTTCCCCGGAATCGTGTGCAAGACAGTAACGACAGACGCAAACCATAGGCGCAACGAATTCAACTGCTACGAATCCTTGAGGACGAACGTGAACTTGCTAAACATGATTCAGCTCGGCCTCACATTATCCGACGAGCAAGGAAACCTCCCACCCTGCGGAACCAACAACAAGCAGTGCGTCTGGCAGTTCAATTTCAGGGAGTTCAACCTAAAAACGGACATGTTCGCCATGGATTCCATCGAGCTCCTCCGTCAATCGGGGATCGACTTCGCCAGGAACAGCCAGTTCGGCATCGAGTCGAACCGATTCGCGTACCTTCTGATGTGCTCAGGGGTAGTGCTTGACGACAAGATACAGTGGGTGACGTTCCATTGCGGGTACGATTTCGGATACTTGCTGAAACTCCTTACCGGGAAGGATCTGCCGGAGAAGCAATCGGACTTCTTCCGGCTGGTCAAGACGTTTTTCCCGAGGGTGTACGACATCAAACACCTGATGGATTTCTGCACCGGTCTCTTTGGCGGTCTGAGCAAAGTAGCGGAGCTGCTTCATGTCAAACGAGTCGGGATTTCGCACCAGGCCGGATCAGATAGTTTGCTAACGTCGCGTGTGTTCAGGAAGATGAAAGAGAAGCACTTCACTGGTCCCATGGATGAATATTCTGGTGTTTTGTATGGATTAGGAAGTGTTTACAACCCCCAGCTCCTCGCTGAAAAAACAGATTAAAAGAACAAAAAAAAATTAAACAGTTTTATGGTCCTTTGTTTTGTTTTTCTTTTTCTTGTACTTCACATTTTAGATCGTTAGGCTTGAAGATGATACACAAGAATTTTGACAAGAATCATAAAAAAAACATTCATAATTTTGTTTGGTACCCTGATTATTTGTTTTCTTTCATCCATCATTACGTTTTTGTGGAATTGCGTTTTAGATTCATTTGTTTTGCAATACCCCCAAATTCTTAGACAAATAGGAAACAGATTTCAGTCGTTACACAGTTTTAAGTTTTGACCATACCAATCCACACTTTTTTTTTCCTTATGTTTTCAATGGTTCCGCTATTCCAATTAAGGTGTTGCCAAATGCCAAAATATCACCACAATCTTGGAAGAGAATAAAAACTGTAAGAAGTGGTGAAACAAATCAACAAAATTAGTCACGACGCCCATTTAAATGGGCCTATAAAGCCCAAATACGTGGCCCGGGTCCGCAACGATCCGTCGAATTTTGTTCGGGTGAAATTAGGGTTTTAGTCTCCATATAAGTTGTTCCCAATTTCTTCCTCATCCTTTCCGCTGCAGCCGTATTCGTCGTCTCTGAGGTTAGTCTCTCAGTTCTTCAAACGTTGTACGATCCGACTGATTTCGCACGATTGTGATATTGGCTATGTATTTGACTGTCGAACTTTGTTCTTCCTACGCATATTCTGCTGCCTTAGTTAGAGTTTCCTCAGTAATAATTGTTTCCGGTGTCTGTTGAGACTGATTTGCTTGGTTTATATTGGCAGATAACAAGGACTTTTGTTTTTTTCGGTCGTTAAAGGCATTTAAAGAGACAACATGTCTGGGTAAGCTTCTCTTACATTTTGATTTTACTGCATTAGTGATAACTATTCAGCTTCTCTGATTATCCATCTCTAGAAATGTTTCTTGCATCGTTGATATTACTGTCTCTGCTCGTTGATAGATGATACTTTTAAGGTCATTTTTGTAGGGATTAAATTTATGTTTTAGATCAATAGATTATGGTACTCGAATCGGAGTTGCACAGTATTTTGATTGCTCAATAATCTGTTGTATGATTATCATTTTAAACGGTTTAATTAAATCTTTTTAGTTGGAAATTGATTAGAGACAATGCAGATGTCTTATTCGCTTCAGAGTTACTAAATGCTTATTGTTAATAATTCAAGTCTATTTTAATAAATGATATCAGTGTGGTTTGTTGTGAGATTGATTGGTGTTTGTGTGAATCCTGATTCATTACTTAATTCAGTGATGAGGCTGCTCCCGTTGTTGTTCCTCCCGTTGCTGAGCCAGCGGCCATCCCAGAGGACATGGATTTATTGACTGCATTGGAGTTGACTCTTAGGAAAGCTCGTGCTCATGGTGGTGTGGTTCGTGGTCTCCATGAAAGCGCTAAGCTTATTGAGAAGCGTGTGGCTCAGCTCTGTGTCTTGGCTGAAGACTGCAACCAACCTGATTACGTTAAGCTTGTTAAAGCTCTCTGTGCTGATCACAACATCAACTTGCTTACAGTTCCAAGTGCCAAGACCCTCGGCGAATGGGCTGGTGTAAGTCTTCGGTTTTCTTAATGTATACCTTATTGAAACACATTTTTGTCCGAATGAATGTTTAGTGCTTAACAAAAAAAAGTTGGATCTTTGATGTTGTTGCAGCTCTGCAAGATTGATTCTGAGGGTAATGCAAGGAAGGTTGTTGGATGCTCCTGTCTTGTAGTCAAGGTATTGTCTTCGTCTCCTTCCATGTCTATGAGGAATCTCTAATTCATATACTTAGTTGGGTTGGTTTTTTTTTTGGTCTCTGGTCATTTATTTAATGCGTTTCTGTGGTTTCTTGCTTGCTGTTTCAGGACTACGGTGAGGAGACAACTGCACTCAATATCGTCAAGAAGCACATTGAAGCTAACTAAATTTAAGAAGAATTTCGAATCTCGAATTTAAGATGTTCTTCATCCCAATGCTGTTTTCTCTTTGTTTTGATATTTAATATTTAGCAGACAGCTCTCGAGATTTGTTTGGAACATGATCAAGTTTTGGTTTTATGTAGGCTCTACTCTTCCAAGGCCAAATTTGCTTGCTTGCTTGAGAATTTCTTTGCCCAGATTTTCTTTTTGCAAAAAATAAATTTTGAAAATTAACTAGTTAAGCTTGATGAAAACGAGAACGATAGATTACAAATCTCTTGTGAATATTGTCGTGACCTACTTTTTACCTGAAGGTAAAACAAGTGAACAAAACATTTTTATTAACAATCTTCCACGGAATTTGTATTATCATCCAGGGTTAAAGTTCCAAAACTCGATTTCTATTTTCAGTCAACAGGATTTTTGTAATCAGTCGATCCAATTAAGTTATTCATTTGTTTCCTCATATTATTTATGTTTTTACTTTTTCTTGCTGTTACTTTTAACTTTGAAGAACTTGGTTTTTTTTGTTTTTACACGAACTCAAAAACAGTTTCAAAATTACAATTTTTTGGAAGTGAAAAGCTCAGGGAGAAGGGCGGGAAGAGACGAGTCCGAGCTTAGTTCCGACTATCAGTTCTGGTATAAGTAAATAATCAATTGTAATTTGTAGAGATACTAAAAAGTATGATTTAAAAAAGAAAACACTTGAGAACTTTATATAATCAGATGACAAAACACATGTTTCATAATTTGTCTACACATAATTGATTTTTGTTTTACTTTTAACACTTCGACATAATTGAGTTTAAGGACTTGACGTTTTTTTATTCTTTACGAGAGTTAATTTTTCTCTTTGTACGGGTATATAGAGCAGTTCTTGCATGTTCAACACCGCTAATATAAAAGGCGCATCAGACTCGTAAAGTTGTGTCATTTTTATTTTCTTCTCCTGTTCCAACCATTTGGATTTGAGGCGGCGAGGACAGGGTTTTTTTCGGTTCGGAGAATGTTTCTTTGTTTTCTAGGGTTTTGAGTCTTCAGATATTTTCACAAGAACAGAAAAATGGGTCCTCTTGTCGGAGCGACCGAACTTTCGAAAGCACTCCTCGAAGCTGGAAATAATCTCCTCAAGCCTCAGTCCTCTACTGATGCGATTCTCAGTCTTCTCGATGTAAGAATCCTTCTCTCTCTCGACATTCTCTGATTTTGTAACATTTTTTTCGCACAAATGGGTTTTGGTTGCGTTTGGTGAAATTCCTCTGTTGGGATTGGATTACAGGAAGCGATTAGGGTTTCTCTTTTCTTGTCGGCACGGAGAAAAATTAGATTTTTGCTTCTTTTCTTGTTCAATGTTTGATGCTAAATGTCTTGTAGAGCGCCGATTTTTCGTTGTTCATTAGTGAATATGTAGCTTTCGAAAAGGTGAAATCTTCTAGGGTTTTGTTGCTCTCATATCCATAGAGGAAATTTCTCTCTGCGGTTTATGATATTTCATCATCTGATTTCGACGCTTCTCTGTTCAGGAAATCGAGTCTCTGCTCTCCACTGTCGAGCAAGATCCTATTGCAGCTGTTCAAAATGCCCTAAACCCATCAATGAAGGCTTTGGTATCTGCTGATCTCTTGAGGAACCCGGATTCTGATGTTAGGGTTTTCGTTGTCTCCTGCTTAACCGAAATTATGAGGATAAGTGCTCCAGAGGCCCCATATAACGATGACCAAATGAAGGTTGATATACCATTATTCCACACTTTTCTTCTTTTTATAAAAATTATCATCAAATTTTCTCTCACAAGACATTTGCTATGCTTCTTTGGCTTGCAGGAGATCTTCGAGGTGACAGTTGAAGCCTTTGGAAAACTAGCTGATGCTTCCTCTCGCAGTTACAGGAAAGCCGAGGCCGTGCTTGATACTGTTTCTAAGGTCAGATCATCCTTGGTGATGTTGGACTTGGAGTGCGATGACCTTATTCTAGAGATGTTTCGGCAGTTCTTGAAAATCATAAGGTAGAAATAGAACCTGTGTTAACAATGCTCAATTAACTCTTTCGCGCTTTATGTAACAGCTGATGGCTTTTCTTGTTTTTGTGCATCTATTAAGCCCGCATCATCCTCGACCGGTGCTACTTTCCATGGAAACCATAATGATCACAGTTATAGATGAAAGTGAAGAAGTATCCATGGATTTGCTTGAGATTCTCTTGACTACTGTCAAAAAAGAAAGTCAGGTAAGTTTTTCCCAATTCAGATTAAAGTCTTCAAGCTTTTCAACAGACTTGAGATTTGATTTTTCTGGTCCCCATGGCGCAGGATGTCTCACCAATGGCTTCGGAGCTTGTGGAGAAGGTTCTCAGTAGTTGCGCCTGTAGGCTTCAACCGTGCATCATGGAAGCTTTGAAGTCCACAGGGACCAGCTTGGACATGTATTCTCCAGTTGTTTTGTCAATATGCCAAAGCGAATCTGCCACTACTGAAGCACAGATCGTCGTGAACCCCAAAGATATTGAGGTATTCTTAATGGCTTGAGTTCTTGGTTTGATTGGTAATACAGTAGATGTGTGGTTGGATCTTGAACTTGCACCTGCCAATAGTTTATATCTTTTTTCGTTTTTCAGGCAGATGAAAAGATATCAGAAGAACAAGTAGTTCCAAGTGATTCATTGCAGGTACTGTATTTGGTAGGCTTTTTCATTGCAAGTGTTTATCCCCTTTTCACATTGTTTGTTGCTTAACCAATATCTTTAAAATCATTTGTTTGGGAAAAACTGAATTTGAGGATTTCTGGCAAGGGGAATAGGTCCAAGAGAACAGCAAGAGGTGGAACTCGAGCCAATGGAGATGACACAGTAACAAATGGAAACGATTTGAAACAACTTTTGAAGCAAGGGCAGTCTGAAAGTACAGATGCAGAGACCGAATCAGGGTTTACAAAGAGAGGCCGGAAACCCAATTCTCTGATGAATCCTGAGGAAGGCTATTCATTTAAGACTTCTTCAAACAAGAAGGTGCAGGAAAAAGAACTTGGGGATTCGTCACTTGGAAAGCTGGCTGCCAAGAAAGCATCTTTGCCTAGTAAAGTTGGTCAAACGAATCAGTCCGTTGTTATTTCTCTCTCACCCTCTAGTAGGGCTAGGAAAGGGTCACGTAAACGAAGCCGGAGTAAGATGGAAGATACAAATCTTGATGCAGGTTCTTTAGCTACACCAGCATCCAAAAAACAGGTTGTGGAGAAAGATGACACTGAAGAAGAAGATTTTATGGAATCTGACCTTGAAAAGCCTGAAGATAACATTAAGACTGCCAAGTCAAGTAAAAAGGAGAGAGCACATAATGGTTTAGCGAAAACATCTGCAAAGAAGCCACTCGCAGAATCTAAAAAGGAGAGAGCACAGAATGGTATAGCGAAAACATCTGCAAAGAAGCCACTCGCAAAATCTAAAAAGGAGAGAGCACAGAATGGTTTAGCGAAAACATCTGCAAAGAAGCCACTTGCAGAATCTAAGAGGGTAAAGACTAGTGGAAAAAAATCACTCCATTCAGATGCTAAGAAAAAGAATTCAGAAGGTGCAAGCATGGATACGCCTATTCCCCAGTCTTCGAAGAGCAAGGTTAGCAAATCTGATGAAACATGATTTCTCTTGTTAAAATATAATACTCTAGAACTTCCTTCTTCTTAGAACTTATAATTGGATAAACGGTGCAGAAGAAGAATTCTCATGCAACAACACCTTCGACCAAAGAATCTGAACAAACTCCCAAGAACCATTCCAAGAGGAAACGGACAGCTGGAGAGGAAGTGGTGTGAACTTTTGACTTTTCTGTACATGGTATGAAGATTTGTCATGCGTTTTCATATGGTCTATCTTCCTCTTTTCAGGAGTCCAATAAGAGTGAGTTTGGTGAGGAATTGGTTGGTAAGAGAGTTAACGTCTGGTGGCCACTCGACAAGAGGTAAGTGTATAGCGAAACATGCTAGCTTTTGTTTTGGATACTATGTGATGAATGGCAGCAATCTTACCATTTATATTTGCACAGGTTTTATGAAGGCTTCATAGATTCCTATGATAGTCGTAAGAAGATGCATCAAGTGAGTTGATTTCTCTAACTGCTATTTCGAAATTCTCTCTTTGTTGCATAATTGATTCATATAAAATTTTCTTACTGCTGGTCTTGTTGCAGGTATCTTATTCTGATGGGGATTCTGAAAAGCTTTATCTGAGAACGGAACGTTGGGAGATACTCCAGGATAACTCTTCAGCCAGTGAGGTGAGAATTTTCTTACATTGTGCCCCTCTTTATTCGTTCATCATTTTCTATCTTTTACAACAAATCTAATTGATATGTGTATTGATTTCCCCTAAAATCTTAAGCAGGATAAGGAAATGGATCTGCCTGATTCTACTCCTTTATCTGACTTGTAAGTGAAATTTTCGTGGTTCTGTATCACCCACAATTTTTAACTTGGCTTTATCTTGGCACCTCTTTAGCCCTGAGTTTTTGCTTTTATATGCAGATTACGAAGGCGGAAAGCCAAGAAGAATAAAAATGTGTCTATGAATGTGGAACTGAGCAGTTCTCCAGACGTCAGGTGTGAAAATTTACAATAATTTTAGTTATTGGTATATGAAAATTTGATCTTTAAATGAATTAGCTCACATTTATGATATAGATCCTCTACGGGAACAATGAAGAAGAAAGACTCTGTAACAAACTCTACTAAGCAAGCGAAAAGAGCCAAAGGTGCGCTGAAGGCCGTAAGCAATGAACCAGAAAGCAGAGGAGAGAGAAATCTTAAATCTTCAAAAGAGCTGAATGCTGAACCTGGCAGAACAAAAGGCAGGACTGAGAAAAGGCAAAAGGTGACTCGAGCTATGCACCGGGAAAGTGAAAAAGATTGTGATGAGAAGGAAGAACCTGAAACCAAGGGTGAAGACAGTCTAAAATTCGGGAAAGATTCAGATGCAGAGCCTGAATGCAAGAGAGATCACCATACACTGCCTGAAGATCCAAATGCAGAAACAGAAACTGATGGAGAAGAGCTAAAGTCTACAAGCAAGCCAAACGCAGAACTAGAAACTGATGGAGATGAACAAGAGGTAGCAAAAGAGCTAACTGCCGAACCCAAAACTGATGGAGAAGAGCACAAGTCAGTGAAAGAGCCAAAGGCAGTACCCGAAACTGAGGTGCAAGAGCGAGAGTCAGCAAAAGAGCCAACTGCTGACACAAAATTGATTGGGAAGGAGGCTATGTCCGAGGAGAAGGAGATTGATAGAGACGCATACACAAGCGTGCCTGAGACTGGCAAAGTAGAAAATGAGGCTGAAGAAGATGATGATCAGAGAGTAACCAAGGAACTGGAAGAAGAGACTGATAAGGCAGAAGTGGGTACTATTTCTGTTTCAGGTTGATCCATGAATCAAGCATGGTTAGGTGATGTGAATTCAGGAAAAAGGATTGGTTATTGTGGTTTAGGTAAGTTATGTGTTTAGTGAAGCTGCTTGTTTAGAGACTTATGGTGTTATTGTTAGTAAAATTATTCTGACGTATGTTTTGTTATGGAACTAGTTTGATCTGATGTCACCTGGCTAGCAACATATATTTAAAGGCATCTGTGCATGAATAATTGCTATCATATACACAAACAAACAGCGATCGTATGTGTAGTCGTTTCATCATTTTCCTGTATTGGACATATAATCTTGAACTTACAGAGAAAGTGTCCGAATCTAAACATCTTTTTTGATGGAGAAGAGTAGTAGACATAACACGTTCGACTTGTCTTGTCCATATATACACATTATTGTCTAGAACTAAATTCATATTGTAACATACCAGAAAATCTCAATCATTTTCTAAAAGGAGAAATCACTATACAGCTGTAAATATATTTGATTTTCTGTATATTCATCATCCAGAAGATGTATATCTATATCAAGAATTATTGGTAGATAAAATACCCAGAGTAAAATGATTGTAGGTAAGTAAAATGGATGTAGGTGTATCATTTCAAAGTTTTGTCCAAGTTTATGAATTTTGCTAAAGGTGTACAGTTTCAAATCATTCTTCTTCCACCAACCCCTCTTTCTATAAAAATTAACATTTTTCTAGTACTAATAATTTTGGTTTGTCCTTTTATAGATTGGAGAAATAAAATATTATAAATATATAGAACAAACTCATTTGCAATGGTTAGGTGAACTTGGCAAGTGTGTTATAAGGATAAGCTTCCTTTTCGGTCCTTATATATACAAACCGTAACTCACTTTGTAACGACGCATTAATCATTTTCTTCAGCCTCTCGAATCCGAATCTTTTACTTCGGGAAAAAAATGCCAGTCGACAAATCCTCGCCAGCCGTACGAACCGTTTGCGTCACCGGAGCCGGTGGATACATCGCCTCTTGGATTGTTAAGTCACTCCTCGAGAGAGGCTACACCGTCAAAGGAACCGTACGAAATCCAGGTCCGTTTTTTTTTTATTATTCCTTCTGCTCACTACGATGATATTCTTTTTATTTTTATTTTATTTTTAAGGTTAATTTATTGATTGGATTGATAATTTGTTCTTACGTTTTTGCAGATGATCCAAAGAATACACATTTGAGAGAACTCGAAGGAGCCAAGGAGAGACTGATTCTGTGCAAAGCAGATCTTCAGGACTACGAGGCTCTTAAAGCGGCGATCCTTGGTTGCGACGGCGTCTTTCACACGGCTTCTCCGGTTACTGATGATCCCGTGAGTATTTTTCTTCGTGTTTCCTACACATTTCGAGCACTTTCTGTGGCTTCGGGGAAAATTGAATAAAGTTAGGGACCTACACGAAATTTAGAAAGAAAAAAAACAATTATGGTAGTGGAGCTGATTTCTTTTAGATTGTTTTTTGTCTTTTTTTTATTAGAGCGTGTTGATATCGAATCGCTTTCAATTATGAAAATTATTTTAGATCTATTACTAAAATAATATCCCATTAAATCTTGCAATATCCTTCATTGAATATGTTAGTTTGGTCAAATATTTAATTTCATTCAAGACGTTGAAATGAGTTTATTACATTTGACTTCAAAGAGAAGAAAAGATGGTTAGAAATTAAAATATCAGAAAGAAAGAAAGAAAAAAGATGCTTAGAAATTATATTGTTGGAAGGGGAAATATCAATGAAAATGAGTAATATTAATTAACATCAAATGGATGATGATAAATTATCTCAGGAGCAAATGGTGGAGCCGGCCGTGAACGGAGCCAAATTCGTAATAAATGCTGCGGCTGAAGCCAAGGTCAAACGTGTGGTCATCACCTCCTCAATTGGTGCCGTCTACATGGACCCGAACCGCGACCCTGACGCGGTTGTTGATGAAAGCTGTTGGAGTGATCTCGACTTCTGCAAAAACACCAAGGTCTTGGAATTGCAAATTAATCTTTTCTTTCTACAAAAACTCTCATATTAAGTAAAGGCAATAGCATTTACTGTATTATTTTTTGATGTTTGGTCTATTGAAAATCTTTATGTGTATTGTAGAATTGGTATTGTTACGGCAAGATGGTGGCGGAGCAAGCCGCGTGGGAGACGGCGAAGGAGAAAGGTGTTGACCTGGTGGTTTTGAATCCTGTGCTGGTTCTTGGACCGCCGTTACAGCCGACGATCAACGCCAGTCTCTTCCACGTCCTCAAGTACCTAACCGGCTCCGCTAAAACTTACGCTAATTTGACTCAGGCTTATGTGGATGTTCGCGATGTCGCGCTTGCTCATGTTCTGGTCTACGAGGCACCGTCGGCCTCTGGACGTTATCTCCTCGCTGAGAGCGCGCTTCACCGCGGCGAAGTTGTTGAGATTCTGGCTAAGTTATTCCCGGAGTACCCACTTCCGACCAAGTAAGTGAAACTAAATATATTTACTACTAGAGTTAGAGTTAGTAGTATACAGAGACGAAAAAAAGAGTTAAATAATTATAACCAAAAAAAAAATTTAGTTAACGATTAAAAAATTATTAACAAAAAGAAACCTTGGGGGGTTCTTTAGCAAAAAAAAAAAACATGGTGGGTTCAAAATAAAATCACTCAAATCAACGTAATTTTTGTGGTTATTCATTAAATTTTCCCTAATTTCAACTAGAAAACAATTGTTTTTTGTAAAGAACCGTATAGTTCTTGGTGGGTCCGCCACTGCTAACTAGCCTAACTTGTAGGTAAAAGGTAAAAGGTAAAAGGTAAAAGGTAAAAGGTTCATATCAACTATTGTGGTCAAAAATTCATTTTCTTCACACAAATTCAATTTGATTTGTGCAACGTAATATTAGTTTTGATGACGTATTAATAATATATACTTGGCACCCATGCACCAATAACGGGCCTCGTCACCAAATTTTTTCCATTTAGTCAATAAAAAAGCCTTTTAATAACGATGGTAGCTCTAGTGTAGCAATTAAGACAATGACCTGTCTTAACTCTCAAGTATTCTTCTTCTTTGTAACCAAACATTAATTTGATTATATGCCTGTAAGACTTTATATTAATAGAATATGAGTATTATACATTCACACACATATTCGTGTAAGACTTTATACTATACAAATACTGAAATACGTTCACACATATGACACACGTGCTCATTAGTGTACATCATCAATACGTAAGGCTAAATTTGACGACAATGTGCCGTCACTTAGCGTCTTCGCGAATCTTGATATAGCGTAATCAGTATATATATATATATATATATGTAATTTTTATTTTTTACGATATGAATGGTTTTTCTTTCTCTTATCTATCATGTTGATACAAACTCAATGATGGTTGTGAGTTGGTCCCATGTTCTTTTTTTGATCGTTTGTGGTGAAAGTTGGTGTGCCAACCACTCACACCATAAGTCCAAGTCCACTTAGTCACCTACTGCTAGCGTGGACATTTTGTAAACCACAATATATATACACACAGTATAATATATTGATAGATGTATTTTTATTGAAAAAAATGGTAGCTGTAATGGAGCTAGTATTTGTTCTTTCCCTAACTTTGATTAGACAAACTAATCAATATTAGAGTAATAATGTTCAAGAAAGATTGTGTTAAGTAACCACAGTGCTGGTTTTGTTTTAATTGTTCAGATGCAAGGACGAGAAGAACCCTAGAGCCAAACCGTACAAGTTCACAAACCAAAAGATTAAGGACTTAGGCTTAGAGTTCACATCCACCAAGCAAAGCCTCTACGACACAGTTAAGAGCTTGCAAGAGAAAGGTCATCTTCCTCCTCCTCCTCCTCCTTCGGCATCACAAGAATCCAGCGAAAACGGCATCAAGATCGTGTCTTGAATAGCTTAGTCCCTCGAGATATTGCTTTTGTTTTAAAGAAAGAAAAAAAAAACAGATCATTTGGTTCCTGTCTCTGTTTATGTGAAACCTCTGTTTCAGAATGTCTCGTCTGGTTATGAGTCTGTATACTCAGATCTTATGCCTAATCGCTTGATGGATTTTGATTTTGTATACAAGCTTTCAGTGCTTCAAACTAAGTAAACAACTTCTTGTATGTTCTTTATAATACATTACACTAAGTAAATGATGTTTATTCCATCTTAAATGTTATAATTCTTTAGTCTAAGTTGCCTGCAATTGCTACTCCATTAGGTAACTGCATGTTCACAATGTCTTCTCTAGGAAGTGTTTCCGCGGTCTGAGAGTTACTGGAGGGTATGTAATGTGCGGAGGACTCTCTGTTTTTACGGAGGACAAGGTAACCAATGGCAGCTAAGTAAATGGCAATGCCTGAGAATCCAACAAGTCCTAAGAAGACAATGGCTACAAGCTTCATGTGACCATGGAGAAGCAGCTTGATGAAGCTGCTTACTAGATAGTATATGTTGATACCCATAATAAGTCCACCAATGAGCCAAGTCACAAATGAAATCTAGAGAAAAAGACACAGAGACAAATGAGTTTTCGTTCCTCCCATCGATGTTATGATTCATCATGAACAGGGAAGTCAAAATTATTACCAGGAGTGAGTTGGCGTGTGAGCCCATTTTGGTTTTGCTGCTTGTGAATTTCAGAAGTGGGACTAAAGCAAATGGGAGCTCAAAGGATAAGATCATCTACAAACAGATAAGATGATTAATATTAAGAATGTATAATATGTAACAGAGACTAGATTTGAGATATTGGGTTACCGATGCAATGATGATTAACTTTCCTGCTCCAGCTGAGCCACCTATCAGAGCTACAATCAAACTTGGGATTATAGCTAAACATCTTGTTAAGAAGTTTCTGAGCCATGGTCTTAATCTTAAATCAAGAAATCCCTGTAAAAAAAAAAAAAAAAAAAATAAGAACAGAACAAGATTCAGACAACAAGTTAGGAGGTAAGAGCCTTTGGACGAGGTTTGATCACCTGCATTACGTATTGTCCAGCATATGTTCCAGTTATTGTTGAACTCTGACCCGAAGCAAGCAACGCAATAGCGAAAAGCTTTGAGCTCCATTTACCCACAACGTTCTGTGGTAAGCATAAGAAGGCAAGAAGTAGACTGTATATATATCCTTTAAATCTTTTGAAAAATTATGCAAGAAATTGAAACCAAAACTTGGTAGGATTTATGGATTTACCCGTAGCAGAAACGAAGCTTTGTTTAAGTCCAAATCTTTGCAGCTCGCTTGATCTTCTGGACTCAGATCTGAGCCATTACAAACAGCACCACTCACTGATATGACAGAGACATTTATGAGAAATGCCACCATAAGTGCTAATCCGCTTTCTATCAAGTAATACCGACAAGCTTCCTGTAAATTAAAATGAAGAACTTAGACTCTGCAACGTCCGTGAAAATGCATGTATGCTAAGGTGATTAGTTTACCTTGATGCCGGTTACTGAACGAGGAATCTTTCTAGAGAGAACTAAAGCTGAATGGAGAAACAGATTGTGCCTGTGAAGAACAAAAAAACAGATGAGAAGTTTTCGTGATTGGATTGAGGGAGAGAGAGAGACAGAGAGTTGCTTACGGCATAACCATGGCACCAAGGAGAGAGATCGCTAAACCAGTTGCACCGTTTCCCTTTAATTGCGGAACAAAGAGACCATAGAGGACTTCTTTTGGGTCTGGCTTTGAGTAATGAAGCTCAACAAAGAAGCATAGAGCAATGGTCAACACAAGAAGCGCGATCAAGAACTCGAGCTTCCTAATCTGTAAAGATACCAAAAAAAAAAAGAGAGAGAGAACAATCTTCCCAATTTAAAAGCCTGAGGAAACCGATAAGAATAAAAAAGAAACCAAGATATGTAACAGTACAAATATATATACCCCATATCGTTGAAGTGCTAGAAGAATCAATGTACTAAATCCAGTGAGAAGAACACCAATCCAAACCGGGATATTGAAAAGCATGTTTAAAGCAAATGCCGTTCCAATAACTGTATACAGAGAAAGCCAATGATTGTTAATTAGCATTTTGCTTGAGAAATCAACAGATTGCAAATAAGCCCAGTGCAAAAAAAAAAAAAACACATCATGCCTTCTGGAATGTCACAAGCGACCACAGCGATTTCCGCAACTACCCATAACATAAAGTTTGGAACTTTGGAGTATTCAGCTCTACAATGCTCTGCTAAATGCTTTCCTGCGATGGGATACTATAAGCAAACTAATGTATATAAAGACTAAAATAGTAGAAAGACTTTGTTCGTATTTAGGGTTAAACCTGTGACAACACCAAGATTTGCAGCTAGAGATTGAATCACCAAAGCTGCACAAGACGCCACCAATATGATCCAGAGTAACTGTTCAATGTGACCAGAAACATTTTTTTATCAAAACCAGCAAAGACTAAGGTCTAGATTGTTCCGAACGCTAATTCTGCGTTTGCATATGAAAAATTCAACATTTTTTTTGTTTGCAAATGCCAAATGCAAACCGAGGGATTTGGCGCTTGTGTTTATATTAACAGAGGAATTTCGTTTAAAGCGATTAAGGCTGTGGATTCATTTGAAAAAAAAAAATACACATTCAATGCAAACTGTAAACGTTAACAAACGATCGAAGCATAAGAAATTAAAGGTTAATTAAACCGATTATTAGACTGTTCGTTTCTCCATCCAGATGATCCATCTGGATGGAGATGATCGATTGTCAAACGAACAATCCAAAAAACAAAAACCAGCCAACTAATCCATCTCGATGGATTTGTAAAATTTAAACTAAATTTGTAAACTCAGTTGGCTGAACCAAATCGGACCAGTTGGCTGAGAATGAACCAGTTGAAAATGTAAAATGACTAAAATGACCTTAACTAAAACCAAGAATTACAACTAATGTAAACCCTAGATCGCCTCTTCTCTCTTTCGTCGCGAAGCTTCTCCACTCTTCTCCGACTCTTTCATCACTCGAACCCGGCGATTCATCACTCTCTCCGACGGAACCCGGCGATTAATCACTCCGACGAAACCCGACTCTCAGGCGAGCTTCTCCTCTCTCTAATCTTCTTATCTCATTTTTTATAGGTTTACAGATCTGCGCATAAGCTCTGGCTTTGGGTTTTGTTTGCTCTTGATTTATGTATGTGTTCTTTGAATTCAAAGAGTGGTCGTTGACGGGTTTTGTTTGCTCTTGATTTATGTACTATGTTTGCTAAGCTTTAACAAAATCGATGGCTGAATTCAGAGAGTGGTCATTGACTTTTTGGGTTTCATTTTTAGCTGTATATTGCATGTAGTTGTAGTAGTCTCTGCTATTGAGAAAATTAGCTTTAAGTGTGTAGTCGGTAGTGAGCTTAAAGTGTGTGTTGATTTGCATTCTGAGTTTGGTGAGAACTTTTCTTATTTTGTTTACGTTTAGAGCTTGGTCACTTGTGCATTTCAGTTTGTACAATGACATCTGTACCTGGTTCTGAGAGTCTTGTTTGGAGTGATGAGCAAACCCGTCTCTACCTTTAATTACGAATTGATGAAAAACTAAAAGGAAACATTAGAAATCAGATAGTCAATGATACTGCAAGACAAACAATTATGGACAAGTTCTTTGAGGCATATGGGGAAAGACATCCATGGAAGAAGTTCGGAATCAAGTTCACTACTTGCAAGAAGCAGTACGAATCTTTCAAGAAACTTACTCGCAACAAAACAGGACTTGGTTATGATTCGACTGGGTTCATAGACATGTCTGAGGACTGGTGGAACGAGCGGTGTAAGGTATATATATATATATGTTCATTACACTTGTTTTCATTTTGATTTCTTACTTACACATGTCTGAGCCTTATACATTTTTGTTTGATTTCAGGAATGGACTGGAAATAGGAAAATAAAAGATAAACCAGTGGCAAACATGGATTTGATGGAACAAGTCTTTGGTACGGTTCATATAAGTGGAGCTGAAGGCTGGGCTGCTCAGCAAGGTGAAAAGCATTTGGACACGATGAATCTGGATCAAGATGCTGATGCTGATGCTGAATCAACACAAATCCCTCCTACTCAAGTTGCTGATGCTGATGCTGAATCAACACGAATCCCTCCTACTCAGTTCAACTCAAATCCCTCATCTTCCAATGTTGGCAATGGACCCTCATCTTCTAGCAGGGCAAGGGGTAGTAAAAAAAGATCAAGGTTTGTACAAGCAGGACAAGCTGTAGCTGAAGTTATTAGGGAAAGTGTTGTATCACGTGATAAGATTCTTTCACACAAGAACCAGCTTATAGAGAGCCATCCTGTTTAGTTGTAGCCAGCTTCGAGCTATGGAAGTTCTACACTCGCTGCCTACTATAAAGATGTGGTCTCCTTTGTACAAAGCAGCAATTCAACATCTCAAGAAAGATATTGCCAATCGTCAGACGTTCTTATTCTATGATGATGATGAGAACAAGGTTCTGTACTTGGAGTTTGCAACTGGTGAAAGCAGGGATGCAAGATAAATGAAACGAAATTAGATGATGTTTATCTTTATGATGATGAAAACGTTTTTCTTTATCTTGTTATTTTGTGTATGACATTATGAGAATGAAATGACAATGTTTTTGTTTATCTTGTTTTAAGTTATCAATGTTTATCTTATTTTAAGTTATCAATGTTTATCTTTTCTGATTGGTGAGTTAGCTAACAAGTGATCGTCTTATGCTTTGTGTTTCAGGTGGATGGTTTGGTGTGAGGAACGTCGAGGAACTAAGCAAGAGTTGAATTTGTCTTCTGATGTTAATCTGCAGGACGCGTACTTTCAGTTTCTGGACGCATACTTTCAGCCTGTGAATAGAGATGAATAGCAAGGTGAGTAGTTGTTAGTTAGATCTGTCACTTAGATGTTGTGAATGTAAGTAGTTGTTAGTTAGATTTCATTTCGTTTTCTATTCTGGTTTTGCAGGAAACATTTAGATTTTTAATTGAGGATGATGACATGGATTTGGTAATAGATGAGGAGAAACACATGTATGCACTTTTAGAAAAAATGTATGCAGTGCCTGAAGTTAATATTGACAGACAACTGGTGAGGACAAATCGTGGTGGAGGCTGGCGTCGTGTGCAACGGTTTATGTTCGAATCTGAGGTACAGTGCTTTGAAATTCTACGCATGAGGCAGTCAACATTTAGTAGTTTATGTAAGAGGTTGCAAGAACAGTATAAGTTAGAGGAATCATGTCATGTTTATCTAGAAGAGAGTGTTGCAATGTTCATAGAAATGGTTGCACAAGATCTAACTGTGAGGGTCATAGCTGAGCGTTATCAGCATTCACTTGACACAGTAAAAAGGAAATTAGATGATGTTTTGAGTGCTCTCTTGAAGCTCGCAGCAGACATTGTGAAACCGACAAGGGATGAGTTCACAAGTCCTAATCCTTTTCTAGAAGATAATGGCCGGTATATGCCTTACTTCAAGGATTGCATTGGAGCCCTTGATGGTTCGTCCTCCATCAGGAAATGTGGAACCATTTAGAGGTCGAAAATCAGAAGCAACGATGAATGTGCTTGCTATATGCAATTTCAGCATGAAATTCATATATGCCTATGTAGGAGTACCTGGGAGAGCCCATGACACAAAGGTTCTTACCTATTGTGCTACAGAAGAATCTTCGTTTCCTCATCCTCCCTCTGGAAAATACTACTTGGTGGACTCAGGTTACCCAACTAGAACTGGTTACCTAGGCCCTCATAGGAGAACTAGATATCATCTAAGATCAGTTCAATAGAGGAGGACCACCAACAAACAGTAGGGAACTGTTTAATCGCAAGCATGCAAGTTTGAGATCAGTTATTAAGAGAACTTTTGGTGTATGGAAGTCAAAATGGAGAATTCTAGATAGGAAACACCCCAAGTATAAGCTGAAGAAATGGGTCAAAATTGTGACAGCAACAATGTCTCTGCATAATTTTATCCGAGATTCACAACAGGAGGATTCTGATTTTTCACATTGGGAAGCAATGGAAGCTTATGAAGTGCACGGTGATGAAAATGATGGACATGTTCCATATATACCTGCTGGTGATAGGTTGATGGAGGCTCTACGTGATTCTATCACTGCAGATATGGCGCTAGGAACCAGACTTTCGTACTAGGTATGTGATCTGCATAATCTTTAATGTTTGTGAAGTTCTCAAGTTATACAGAAATCATGGTCTTGTTTTCTTGGTTAAGATGATGTGTTTGTGTCTTGTTATCTTGGTTAGTCTCGAATTTCAGGTTAAGATGATGTGTATTGGTTAAGATAATGTGTTTGTGTCTCGTTATCTTGGTTAGTCTCTCTCAGCCCAACGTCGTCATGAGAAAGGAGATGCTAATGGCAATGGTGAATGGTAAAGACTGTTTTGTGAATCATGTTTCTCTTTTGTGTTAAAGACATATGTAATACCGAAGATATGTATTGTGTTAAACATGTGTAATACCAAAATATTTTGAATTTATATGAATTTATTAATTAAAATCACTTTATAAATGTTACAAATAATAATTTGAATATTTAGATATAAAATATATTTTAGAAGTATAGTTAAGATCAAATTTATAAGGTTAAAATCAAAAAAAAAATATGATTAGATGAAAATAAGGATATTTTAGTCATTTTTTATTAAAATCATTCAAATGGTCTATTCAAATTTACAACAAAATGATGAAACAAACACATCTCCATCCAGATGGATTATTCAAATGAAACTGAAACGAACATCATCTAGATGGACCATCTGAATGGACCATCTGGATGGAGATGGCAGATGATGAAACGAACAGCCCTTTATTTAAACTTTCTATAGTTTGTTGTATTCAATGGTTTCAATTAAGAATCTTAGATATCATTTCCTTTGAAAGACCGAATCAATTCAAGGACAAACAAAGAAGTCATGGATTTTTCAAGATTGTTTGACTAGGATATCTTCTTAAGATGTATTCAAATCTGAATTATTTACTAACTATAATTACAAAAAAAATTAAAAAAGTCAAATCTTGTAAGAAAATTTAGGAAGATTTGTTATTTGTTATTTGATTTTTTTTTTTGTTTTATGTTTTTTAAAAAGTTATCCCTTGATGTAAAGGCCATAATGGCGTAATTGTTACGATTCACTTGTCACATTAAAACATTAAGTATATTATTATTATTATTCACATCTTTAATTAAATTTTGTTTTAACTTTTAAGTAATGAATCACACTTTTGCTTTCAAAATAACATCCTAGTGTGGTGCGCGTAGATTATCTCCCAATCTACCCCGCAACTTGCGGTGGCATTTTATACAAAGTCAAAAAAGTAAATGACACGTGTTTAATTTTCATTCGTCCAACACTCACGGTCTTGTGATCCTATTGGTTGATATGCATCACCCGCTTGGTCACTCAATTGTATTATCACCCCTCAACTTCCTCAGTAATCACGTGAATGCCATTAAGTAACAGTCTTCTTCATATATTTATTTTAATTTAAAATATTTTTGGAAAAATAGTAAAAACAGGAAAATCTAATGGGGAGAATTAAGATGGAAAAGCCTCTATCATAAGTACGGTCGATCTTCTCCTTCCATTTAATGGGGTCCACAGGGTTAATGACAAAACAACGACACGCTTTTACTTGAATTACATAAATGCCATCCAATCTCACCGTTGATCTTGGTTTCCACGATAAACTGAGTGAGCCGCGTCGTAGATGATTGTGGCGTGAGTATACGTTATAAGGAAAGGCAATTTTAAAAGAGAAAGGGAAAAAGCCAGAAATTCATTTTCGTGTCATCCCCTTCCCCACTTCCAACCAAAATATAATCAAAATAAATAGAAATAATAATTNTATTTTAAAAAGGAGCATATCTCAAGATCTCAAGTGGGGGCTGTTGACCCTCTTAAAAGAATCAAATAATTCCACCTCTCGCTTTCCACCGTCCGATTAGAAATCACTGAATCAAAAGATTAAGCAGTACTTATCAGTTGCTTACCCGCCTTAATTAATTAATAATCATAACTCCTCCTCCTGGGTAGACAGGTAAATATCACTAGTCATAGTCACTGCATTCGATTTATTACTAATAATAATTAGAAAAATGCTAAGAAAACGAAAGTTGTGTTTAAATATCAATTTTTTTTAGGTTTTATTCGACGATAACTCGGATTTTTCTATTTAAAATTCAAGATATTTGAGGTTGTGACTTAATAAGAAGCTCAAAATATTCAAAACAAAAGTGAAACTGCTGTCTTAAATAAATAGCTTACGTACATAATTTATAGGACCCAAAGGCTGATCAAATTATTACACTTGTGCCGTTTACCGAATGACACGTGTCCTCTGATTTTCTCCTTAATTCTGTAGTTACTTTTCAACCGCTGTTAATCTATGCCAAACTTGTTTACTATCGTAAGTCTCTGAGACAAAATATCGAATATGTCATTTATTTGTGTTTTATAAGAGTTAGTATTTTATCTTATATGCATATTAAAAAATATTTAGAATAATAACAAATATTCTCATAACCTATTTCTTATTCATAAGAGATATTATCATAACTAAACAACAACTATCAGGGAAATAAATATTTTGAAATGTCACAATAACTTGCATAGAAATTTGTAAAATAACTTATGAAACATAAAATAAAGTTTAATGAAACAGAAGAAATATTATAATGTATTCTAAATAGTTTTTAAAGAGACAGGTGGTATAACACTTGTAAAACATTTTTTTTTTTTTAAAAAAAAAAAAAAAAAAAAAACACTTGACGGTAGCAAAACCTCGTTGTGTAAATTAAAATATTTGAAAGCAAACAACATGGTACTCAAAATACGTTAATTTCAGAATTGCTCTTATTTTAATCACTCTCGCTCGTTCTTCTTTTTCGCCTTCGTTGTTGTTGTGTCTGCATCTACACAACAGTCTTGGTATCTGAAGCAGCCTATGAGATGATCATTTGTGAGACCAGCTGCTTGCATGAAGGAGTAAATAACCGTAGGACTAACGCTTCGAAAGCCTCTGCGTACAAGATCTTTGCTTATAAACTCAGCTTTTGATGTCTTTACAGGTACTTGTCGTTGATACCTGAATTGGCTCTGTGTAGGCTTGTTGTTCACAAAGTTCCACATGTACTTCTTAAATGATCCAAATTCAGCTATAACCTGAATGAGGTTAAGAATTAAGAGCCAGAAAGATTTATATTTAGAGAAGTTATTATTAGTTTTGAGTAATTTAGATCAGAGTGCGAGGTTATGATGTTATGTTACCTTGAGCACATGGCGTGAGTTATCGAGGACTGATCGTATCTTGACTTCTGATAGTAAGGAGATCGCAGCTGTTACCTTTTTCTCGTTCAGTTCTGAAACAGCAACTGGATCAAAGTCCATGAAAACTTCCCTGTTTTAGTATAAGAATCAAATTAAGCAAATCTGAGATCAGAGGTCATACAAAAACTCTAGTTTTTGGCTTGGGATCAAAAGTTCATGTTGTGATTTAGAATTCGACATGGTGTGGTTACCTGAGTAATTGTCGTCTGGAAAGAATGTCGGTCCAGGAGAGTTCTGCTAAAGCACCAGAGAGGCATAATAACTCGAAAAGGTTCCTACACAATTGAATGAAATGGTAAGAGACCCTTATAACTACAGAGAGCATCTCTGATGAAAGAAAAATGGTCGAGGAAGCCACGTACTTGTCGTCATGAACAGGAACTCCCCATTCTTCGTCGTGGAAAGCAACATAAGACGGGTCTTCACAAGAACAAAAACAAAAGCAACATTATTAGTCAATTAGGCAAAGAGAAAGATATGTCACATAAGACAGAAACAGAGAGTAGTGGAAAGAGCTTCTTGGCACGTTGGGAAGTGACAATAAAACCCATCAGCATAAAGAAGATAACTATCTCAAAGTTTCAGAACATACAAATGATCTGCACACGCTTCAACAAACAAAGCACAGATAAAATTCAAGCATCTTTCGTGACATTGAGTTACTCTTATCATCCGTATATGTGGAATTCAATTACTACAATTCTAGAACTCTAGCTCCTTTTTTTTTTCCGTATCCGTCACATTGGTCAGCAATTACGTCCTAAACTTAGCAAAAGGAATCTCATATCTTCACTTAAACTCAGGAAATCAGATCAAACTCAATCTGGCATTTACTTTCCTCTCAAGTCCTTCCTAATCCATATTAGTGTTCCAGAGTTGCGAATTGAAGAACAAGAGAGAGAGAGAGAGAGAGAGAGAGACTGAAGGTGAAAAAGAGATTCTCACCAGATTTAGGCGTGATCCAGGCACATCTTTTTCGACCGTCAGCGAAGCAATCACCGTTACTGGCACCAGCAGCAACCTTGTCTTCTTTCTCATCAATCTGCTTCCTTCTCGCCGCCACCGCACATGTAGCGGAGGAGGAGACAGAGCCATTTCGCCTCACAGCCTTCTTACAGCTCGAAGAAGACGTCACGCTCAAAGGCGACGACTCGCAAGAAGAAGACGCATCAGAGGAATACGAAGCAGTCATCGACGCACTGTTCCGTCTCAGAATCGAAGAGCAAAGAGACGAGCATTGCTTGAGAGTCGTCGTTGGTGAAGCCGGAGTATCCGGTTTCTTCGTTTTCTCATCCTTTGACTCGATGTTCTTCTTCTCCATCGTCGGCTTCTCCAGTTTCATCCCCGGCGGTTTTCTCTGCAGCTTGTTCCCGGTTGGACCGAGAACTGACCGGAAGTCTCGCTCACCGGAATCCACGGACCGGAATCGAGGTGGAACCGACATTGACCCGATTCTCTCCGAAAGAATGCTTCTCGATTTCGCAGATCTAACACTGGTTACCAAAAATTGCTATTTCCAAAACCGATCTAGAGTTATTAATATCGAAAACTATACACTTTACAGCTACATTAACAGCTAATGAAACTTTTTATTCCCTCTAAAATTTCCCATTTTTTAGGAATCTTCTAGCAAACCAATCCAAGTTGCTTACGGTGTTCACGGGAAAAGCAGTGATAGAAACAATGAGAAAGCGGGGGAAATCACAAAGAAAGTCTTGAAACAGTGAAGAGAAAACCCTTTTGACTTCAGAAAACCCAGAAAAGAAGGGGCTTTTTTGATCGAGGACGAAACGAATCAAATCGAAGGAGAGAGAGAGAGCAAAGAATCGAGAAGAAAAGGTCGTTCACGAGTCACCGCTTAACACGTCATAGGTTGGTTCTTCCGCTTTTTTCTGATATTTTTTTTCTCTGCGACCCGACAATGGAACGGATATTTTATTGATCGACCCGACAATAAGTTGGGTTTGATTACTGTTGTAATCTGTAAAGTTACTTGTTAAACCATTAGTTAAACCCTTAAATGCTTCTTAGATTAGGAATGTTTTTGCTCGTGTAATTGACCTCATGTTTTAATTAATCGAACAGGGAATATCTTCTGAAATTGCCATAACCAAATTTATTAGGCTTTTTATTGAAAAAAAAAATTTAAATGCCAATTTTCTTCTAAGGTCGAAAATAGCCACAAAGGGGACCCACTTATCTTAAGTTCCTAAATAGAGATCTCTTTTCTTTCCCAACAAACATTCAAAAATCTTAACTTTCATTCCTTTGGCTCAAAAACCTCCTCCAATGGCTTCACTTCCTCAACTACCGAAACCCATTTCTCCATTCTTCAAAACGCCGCCGTATTCCACCAAACCACTCGTCTTCATCAACTTCCAAACTCGGCTAACCTCGAAATCCTCCGATGTATCGGTCAATCTCAAGAAGAATAACACATGGCTCGACCCGTTTGATGACGGCGAAGACCCGAATAACGAATACGGATCATTGTTTGTCGACGGAAAGCAAGAAGAGGATCCGAGACCACCGGATAATCCTGACAACCCTTACGGGTTCTTAAAGTTTCCAATGGGTTACACTGTCGAGCTCGCTTCTCTGCCGTTGAAAATCAGAGGAGATGTTCGACGATGTTGCTGCGTTATCTCCGGTGGTGTTTACGAGAATTTACTCTTTTTCCCGACAATTCAGCTAATCAAAGACAGGTAAAGTACAAAATACGTAATCAAATTTGACCTTTTTGATATCCTAAATTGAAATGCAGAACATTGTCCGTTATGTGTATTCTTTTTCAAGGTATCCTGGTGTTCAGGTAGATGTATTAACGACTGATAGAGGAAAACAAACATACGAATTAAACAAAAACGTTAGATGGGCAAATGTGTATGATCCAGACGATGATTGGCCTGAACCAGCTGAATATACAGACATGATGGGAATTCTCAAAGTCTGTTCCTTCTTTATCTTTCAACCTTTGTACCTCTCCGCTATTTATCAGACAGGTTAAACTAACCCTCCTTAAGTCATGTTGCAGGGGAGGTACTATGACATGATTCTGTCCACGAAGCTCGCAGGGTTAGGCCACGCAGCGTTCTTGTTCATGACAACGGCTCGAGACAGAGTTAGTTACATTTACCCGAATGTTAACTCTGCTGGAGCTGGTCTGATGCTGTCTGAAACCTTTACGGCAGAAAACACCAACCTTTCAAAATTAGGTTATAAAATGTGAGTTTTTTTTTTCTTTCTCAAAGCCCTTTTACAATCCAATCAGAATGAAGACTTTTGGGAAGTCTAAATTGACTGATGATGGTTTCAGGTATAACCAGATGGAGGACTGGTTAGGAAGACCGTTTAGGAGTGTTCCAAGGACTCCTGTGCTGCCACTTAGGGTATCGATTTCACGGAAACTGAAAGAGGTCGTGGCTGAGAAGTATAGGAGAGCTGGTGCAGAGACAGGGAAGTTTGTAGTCATTCATGGGATTGAATCAGATTCGAAGGCATCGATGCAATCAAAAGGAGATAATGATAGTTTGCTTCCACTTACAAAATGGGCTCAGATTTCAAAGGGTATAAGGTAATTAGACAACCTCAGAATGATTTTTTTTTTTTTTTGCTGAGAGGTGGATTTTACTCTTTGAGATGGATTCTTGTAAAATTCCAGGGGATTCAAGCCGGTCTATGTGATTCCGCATGAGAAAGAGAGAGAAAACGTCGAAGAAATTGTGGGTGATGATACATCTATAGTGTTCATCACAACACCAGGACAGGTATGTGTCTGTGTATTTACTGAAAAAAGTTGGAAAACTCTGATCTTACTTGATTCCTTTTCTTGACCTTACTTAGCTGGCTGCTCTGATAAACGATTCTGCTGGAGTTATTGCAACAAATACAGCCGCGACTCAACTAGCTAATGCGCGAGACAAACCCAGGTGAAATGATCTGATTTAGACAAACAGTGATCAATGTTTTCAAGAACTGACATGTGTGTGTTTCTTTTTCTTCCAGTATTGGGCTGTTCTCTTCAGAAGAGAAAGGGAAGCTCTTTGTACCAGACGCAGAAGAGAAGAGTAACTGTGTAATTGTTGCTTCCAAGACCGGAAAACTAGCAGATATCGACATAGGAACTGTTAAAAATGCAATGCAGATCTTTGAAGGATCATTGGCTCTCGTGTAGATAATCTTACAGTTTCTGAAACAAGTTATATATATATATAACATTTACGTGTATAAAATCAATTATATAGTCTCTCTGTTCTGATGTTTTCCTCTGCACAAGAATTAGATTATTCAGCATCGAAATCAGGTTCCGAAGGCTTTTGCAGATTCATCAAGCTCCTTGAACTCTCTGAGCTCCTTAGTCTGTGACCTTTCAATGCATTAGCAGCAAATCTTGATGCAAATATCGTCGAACGTAATCTAGAAGAAGACTCTGTTCTTGTAAAGACCATAGGCTTCTCGGCTTGTTCCTCATCATCATCATACTCATCATCTTCATAACCCATCTCGTCTTCTTCTTCAATGCGTCTCAGTTCAGCGTTTTTCCTTCTTGAATGGCGACGCCAAGCAGCTTGGATGAAGCAAGAAGCCCAAGTTCTCCATTGCTGAGAGTAAAACCTAAAAGTCTGTTGAACCTGCCGACTATGAAGTCTCCTAAACTGACTTGCTACAAACTTGAGCTCTTCAGCTTCAAGAGCGAAAGCCTCTACTTCAGTCAGTGCCTGCACTGTTCTTGTGGAAGAAGGTAAGTTTGAGCCTGCTTTAGGATCAAGTGCCCAAGTCAGAAGCTCTTCACCACAAAAGTCACCTTCTTTCAATAACCCTCTGTTGAAGAAACCGCTTCTTCCTCCATCCGTTGTTACACTCTCTAACCGGCCTCGGATTATGAACAGCATTTCGTTAACCGGATCTCCTTCTCGCACAATGTAAGTACTTTCCGTGTAAAGACTCGGCTTTAATCGCTCACAGATCGCGTCAAGTAATCTTTCATCCATATTAGCAAACAGAGGAACCTGCAGAAACAGAACACGTAGTTAGTTCCAAGTAGAATCTGAAGCAGTTTTGGCATTCTGATTCTGAAAACTTACCCTCCTAACAAGATTCAGACAGAGATGGCGTTTGATGTCTCTTCTTAGATCCTTAGGTAAACTCTGGACTATGTTTTCTTCGTCGACACCTCTTGTCTCTAACCATTTATATTGATCATAGCGCCTGACTCTTTCTCTAAGGTTCTGTGGAAGTGACCTGTGGTGCATCCACTGTTCCGAGTCTCGTCTTTTGATCCTCATTTCCTCAAGACGAACCGTAAGTGACTGAAGATAAGTCTGCATATTCCCGATTAGAAGCGCGAACAAAAGAAGCCCAACTATAGCAATCGCAATGGAAAACAGAACCTCTCCTGGAAATGTACTTGTTTGCAGCCCTTGACCTAACGTGCTGTGAAAGAAAACACCATATATATCTAAATAACCGCAAAAGTCAATGGTTTATTCATCGATTTGGACGCAATCTACCTGAGATTTTGAAGACCCCACCATAGACAATAACAGAACTTGGAGAAAAATGTCGTAGAGGATACAATGCCTGAAGATATAGCCTGGCCATATATTCCATAGTTAAAATTTGAATCATCTTCTTTAGCAGAACAATTGCTCTTGAGAAGCTCAGGGACTGATTTAATCCATTCGGTTTCACGGCTGCTCACAAATTTGCTCCCACAATACAGAATCTGAACACAGAGTCGCGGATCTGGCTGGACTTTACACGCAAATCTCCAACAAGTATCATTACGTTCCACTGACAACATGTACCAGAAAGCTCCAGTTATCTGCAAAAATATATATGAGAAAATGACAAAATTATAATAGTCAAAACCTAATTAAGAAGAGTCATGTATAGAGAAGCTTACGTGGCTTGCAAGCATGTACCAGAGGAGATAATAAGCAGCACCAGCCCAAGCTCCTTCAGCAAAAGCTCCTGCAGTTTTCTTCAGTTCTGATGTTAACGGTATAAACCTAATGAATCTCGGGATATACTGCGTGATTACAATGTTCAACAATGCCGTTTTCGTCGGTAACACATCTGTTCCTTTCGATCCATGAAGAAACTTCCATACTGCAATCTGCAATATCCACACAAGAAAAAAATCATAATACTAATCAACCCCTAAAGAAACTGATAAAATTACTCGATAATGGAACTTCGTGTTGAATCTTTAATATTCACCTGCGGTAAAGGAAGCACTGCAAGAAAATCGACAATGAAATAACGGGTCAAATACCGCTCAGCGATCTTTGCAGGATCGATCACAAGCTCACCGCGACCAAACACTCGAGAAGAAGGAGCTATATACGCTGTACGAAACTGAAGAGCCATTCGAGTCAAGTAAAAAACGTCGAGGATCGTTCTAAGAGTCGTTGTTGTAACAGCTAGTTTCGAGTCAATCCCTATACAGCTGCTCCCTGAGTTATCGACAATGGGAAGATAGAAGAACAATGGATCAACTGAGACAGCTAAAATACAAGATATGACCAACATTCTGTTCCATATGAGAAGTGTTTTGTCTTGAGGATCGAAGATTTTCTTATCAGATATTCTTAGATCTTCTGGGAAAACCGCTCTTGTAACCGATTTACCGATAGTTATCAGACCTTCAGATCCGATTTTGACTCCTTCCCTAAAAGATTTCGATGCTCTCTTTTTTTCTCCACCTCGATTCTTTAGGTTGAATCCGAAACAGTTTCTCTTCATCATCATTCCAGTAGCAGGAGAAGCACTTAAATCTATATCATCTAACCTGTAATCTTCAAAGTTTAAAAACATTCATGTATCTGAAGAAACAAAGAAAAATATTGCGATTTTTAATTAGTTTTTTACCTTACAAATTTTTCTCTCTGGCCGCTTATGTATTGGGATTTGTACATTTTCTTGGGAAACAATCACATATGTATACACTTGGTGCGTGTCTAGCAAGATTTCCGCAAAAATTAACCTAACATCAACACAGATCTCAAGGAGAGCATCAAAAGAATTCGGAAAAAGATCGGAATTTGTCGTATTCCGAATAGTCACAGTGATTTTCAATAATAATAATCGAAAGGCGTATGATCTTGCATAATCTAAGGGTTTGAGGAAAGAAGAAAATAGAAATCGAGGGTTCCTACTACGTACCATAGATGGCGGTAAATGCTCGGTGAGGTTCGAACCGTTGTCAAGTTGAATGGCCTTAATTATGCACTAATGACCAACAATTAGCCTTGAAGGTGGACACGTGTCCACTTTATTGTTGGTAAGGATTTGTTTTGGTCTGTTTGGCCTATGAAGCTCCACATCCTAGTTTTTCCTCCTCCTGGGACTGCGAAGAGTTATCGCTTCTTCAGATTCACTCTCGCTTATTTACCGCGTATTTTGGGTAAAACATGAAAATGGATTCTGAGCATTTACGAAAATGGATCACATTGTTTCATTTTAGGGTCACTTTTAAATTGTAAGCACGCCTCTCATCGTCTCCATCATCTAACAAGTAGCGACTGAAGAATTGAGTCACTTACAGGCTCTGTGAATGATTATTACTCGGCTGTTTTCATGAATTATTTTTATGCACTATGTTTGGTTACCCTTTTCTAATAAAATGATAAAAAGATTTTTTTGACATTTGCATTGACAATGTTTCATTGTGCAAAGAAAACAAATCATGAATATGCAACATAAAAATAAAAGCTGGTGTCTACTTTCTGGGGGCACATTCATGTCCTCTCCTCACAGAGGCATGAGTCTTCTATACTTGAAGAACCAGACAAATGCCGCAAATATGACAAAGCCACAGATTCCAGTAATTATAAGTACCCATCTGAATGCACCTGGCTGATTGAAGAAGTCTATCTCAAAGTTCATCCCGAAGATCCCAGCAACGACCCCAAATATGGCTACAACGAATGTTGCGGTCGTAAGGAGCAGCTCGAATTGGATCAGCTGATTCCGCACATTATCCTGCAAAAAAGCAGACTCTTATGGTTTGGTTTCTCAATCTGGGTTTAACATTCAGCTGTGGAAGATGGAAAAAGTTGATTTTTTTGAGTTATTACCAGTTGAATGTTTATGAAATCTTCAGTGTCATCAATGTACTCCTTTAACTGTAAAGCAAAAAGAGGGACACGAAATGATTAAAGCTGCTTAGCAATGAAATATCAAAAGTGAATAGAGAGGAGGCATTAATTACCGATGTCAACTTGTTAAGAGTGCTATCTATGACGACAAAGTAAGCTTCCAGCAACATCTCTAGCTCTTCTATGTTCTCTGTTACGCCTTCTGAGCTCCTTGCACTGTCATGGCGGCTCCTCGCAATACTCAAGCTTTTATCAAGTCTTCGAGAATCAGGTGGAGAAGAAACAGGAGAGACCGGTGCAGAAACAGATAGACCATCATTTGATCTGTAACCCAGTACGGATTGGTCACCGTACAAAGATCCTTCCATTCTCTTCTTCTTCTCAGTAAGATACATTTCTGCCATATCTCCATCATCATCCATCAACTGCTCGATCTCATCACGAACCTTTTGAACTCTTCTAGTCAATGCCACAAGTCTGCTCTTTAGTCTACGTACGCGTTCCAAGTTTAGTGTACTGATCTTTGAGGTAAGCTCATCTAGTAACGGGTATGCCTCAATCTCCAACTCAGAAGCCTATAAAGAAGGATAAAATTCAATCAACTTAGTGTGTAGAAAGTCAAATCTAAAGCCCCAGCATTAGTGTGTGTTTTCTGAGGCGGAAACAACATCCAAGTGAACTATTAGTCTACCACTAACCTGGGAATCGAGAAACGTACAAGCAGCTTCGAGGGCGATTTCAAGGGCCCTAAACTCGAAAGGTAAATAATCAGGGGATGAGCTCTCAAACCCATTGTCAAAACTCCTACTCCTCCTCCTACTCAACTGGGCATTTTCCTGCTGCCAAAGCTCACCTACACCACTTGTCTTTAGTCTCTGCTGCAACTCAACAACATACCTCAGCACGTAGTTGTCAAGGGAATTGAGGAGGAGAACTTCATCTGCAGTAATAATACAACGGATTTGCTCTAAGTTGACGACAATAGCCTTTTCTCGGCCGAGGATAGTAGAGGGATACACGAATAAGGGATCAAGCAGCCTAAAATCACGAGCGGGTAAGTCACATCTACGCATCATGGTGAACTTGTCGACCTCCATGACCTGAGTATTGCCAGAGGTGTCAACACGAATCCAAGACCTTAGCCCTTGTCCACGCTTCTTCAGACCCAAGACATCAACTCCAAGAAGGGGTGTTCTTCCAGATGCAGAAGGCCGAGACACAGCAGTATCCCTGAGATTCATAGCTGAAGCAGGTCTTGGAGGAATCAGCCGCTCTTTTAGCTCAGACATTGTTGCAAATATTCAGATACTGCAATGCCAAATAATTCAACAGATCATCATAATTAAGAATGTAAAACATTGATGCTTAAATTCTGAAATGTCGAATAATAAGAAACACAGCAAGCATCAAAAGAACAAGAATTTCCTCAATAAATGATACTGAAAAAGATTATGCATTTTCTAGTTCAGCTATTTCTTGATACTTTTCTACGAGGCGCAGGTTAAAAACGTGTTCCACAGAAAGAAAACTTATAGGAAACAATGGAAAACCTCGGGTAAAGAAGAAACACCAAGGCTGATGTCGTCGTTGTTACTCTATCCAAGCCAGCTGGAACCAGAAAAATGATGAACAAGTCTCAGATTCCGATAAGAAATTGGGAATTTCGAAACTCAGAAGCATACGAACCACACAGACGTATGAGGGATACAAACACCAGCCACCGGATCGAACAGCTGAAGATTGGAAACCAAACAAACCAAGAATCATATGGAACCGTACCAAGTGAAGAAAAGAAAGAAAAACCCACCAGATGTATCTGAATCCACACAAGAATTTACCTCTGGTATGGAGATTGGTTTCATCACTCGGAGCTAAACTGAGTCCAACGAAGACGCGATAGAGAGATTCAACAGGGAAAGAAGTGAAAACCCTAAAACTAGAATCGAACAGATCGATCGAGGCTTCTCGGGAATTCCGAAGTATAAACACGGAATGGCTCGTCGGATATCGTTTTTTTTTCCTTTTTAGCAAAATATGGCTGAAGAAGAAGAAAACAAACGAGCGATATATATGGACACACGCAAAAAGCTATTGCCTCTTACGGTTAACCGGAATGTTAATTTATGCTACTACTAGTCGGTCATCCGCGCTTCGCGCAGTATTTTATATTATTATTTAATACTCTCTCTGTTTCATAATAAGTGTCATTTGGAAAAAATGTATCTGCAATGTATCTGGATGTATTAAACTCAAAACACATCCAGATACATCCAATTACATTGCAGATACATTTTCTCCAAATGACACTTATTATGAAACGGAGAGAGTATTATATTTTAAAATAATTTCGTAAATATAAATTTTGATACATCTAAATTTGAAACGGTTTATATTTCATTTAAAACATATAATATATTATAGAAAATTATATATATCAAAAGTTGAAATCTTAAAATAGTTTTGGAATCTCAATCTTATTAGATATTCAAGTTTTGAATATTCATACTTCAAAAAAAAAAATTAGATAATCGCATATCTCATCTTAGTCCAAATTATTTAATTTGGATCCATAAATTTTTTATTGAATATTATAATTAAACAAACGTGTTCAACCATTTGTTTACGGTATACATGCCCGTATTAGATAGATGAGTCGTGCCATACATGCTACTCTGCTATGTTAAAAAGTTTAACGTTAAATCACTTCTAAGAAATGTACCCTACAAACGGTTATTTGATGCTCACAACTAAACACAATCCAACCCACTGCAAACACCCCATAAATATAATGTTGGAATATATAAACCTAAAAAAACTCTTGAACTTTGCATAATATAAAGTAATATAACTCTTAAAAGTATTGAAGATGTATGTTGGAAAAGAAACAATACTTACAATTCTCTTTTCTTATATCTAGGTCGGGTGTTCATTCATCCGATATTGATTTTCTTCCATAAAAGTATACATATTAAAATTTATTTTGGGTTCATAAACGTTTGAAAATTTATATTCACAAACAAAATTTAAATAGTTGCATATCTAATCTTTTCCCAATATTAACTTTGGATCAAGAGAAAATATATTAAATATTATACTTACATTGTTTTTCTTAAATATGGATATTCATTCATCCGACAATAATTTTCTTTTATAAACCTCTAATGTTTTTTAAAATATATAACCAACAATTTTGATATTATTTCATAAACGTCTTGATATATTCCCAAAATGCACTCATAATCTCTCTCTCTCTCCCCCCTCCCTCTCTCTCTCTCTCTCCCTCTCTCTCTCTCCCTCTCTCTCTCTCCATATTAATTTAGAAACAATATTTAACACAGTTTTAACTTAACATTCACAACATTTTGACATCATATTGAAAATAAATAAAAACCTAAATTAATAAATAAATAAATTATTTAAACAAAAAATAACTTAAAATCTAGAACAATTCTTTGTAAAAGCAATATTAAAAAGGTAGACTAAAAAAATAAAGAAAGTTATGTTTTAAAAAAATGTCAATACGGACATATATAGAATCATATATATCAAAATAAAATGAAAATAAATATTAAAAAACTAAACTAACAAAGAAAACAATATCTAAAAGGGAAAATAACTTGATACCTATGCTAGCTCTTTGTAAAATCAACAACTAAAAAAAAAATAGAAATTACATTTATATAGATTATCTTTTTATAATGAAATGACTTTTCAACTTCTATATAAAACTATTATATCTATTAATGTTAGTTCTTATGAGAATTAAAAGATAAAATTACATAAAACATAATAAATGAAACCAAAAACTTGAAATTAACAAAATGAATAGATGATGTGGCACAATTTTAGAGCATATGTGATGAGGTGGATGCATAAGAAGTGACTTCATTCTCCTTTATATATATAGATATTGGTTTAGACTTTAGATTCACATTAACCGCTTATAATTATCCACTGAAATTATTATGCTTAAGATCATAAATGTCGCCGAAAAAGAAAAAAATGATCATTAATATTTTCATTAACACTATCTCGAATTATTTAAGGTTTAATTTATTTAACCGAAGTTTAAAGTAAGAGACCAAACTGATGATGATCAACTTATTTGAGGATTTGGAAAAGCAAAAGAGGCAGATATGACGTAAGCCATGTTTATGTCCGCAAATTAGTGTCCGTCAGCTGTTTCGTGTCGACAGATTGGAAGAAGCGATGGCAAAGCAGTCGGAAAGCCGTGAATGATCGCGCGGCGGTTAACTCTCCTCCACCTTGATACGATCCAAGATTAGAATAATGGGCCTAGTTGGGCCTATGGACTCTATCTCTTTAAATTTACGTTTCCATTGAATCTGCTTAATCTTCCTCCTCCCCCTTTCTTCATCGTCTTCATCTAATTTCTTTCTATCTCATTTCCGTTCTTAAGATAAACCCAACTCCGGGCTTATCAGAATCTTGCTCCGATCGGACGATTGATCACTCATTTGACTTTCCTCTTTGGATACATACTCAAGGTAGCAAATTCCCAATTTTCCCCTTGTTTTCCGCTTATTGCACTTCCGTTTCTTAGCTTTAATTAGTAAAAGTTCTCTTCTAGATTTATGGGTTCTTTGGTCTTGCTGTTCTTTCGGGTTGTGTGAAGTGATTGAATCACCAATGTGCCTTTGAAACCCCTAAATTTCTTCGGATTTTGAAGTCGAGCATATATGGTCCATAAAACAACCAACTCGTGACGCTACCTTGAATTGTATAATGTTAGGGTGTAAATGAGTTCGTAGCAGCTACAGGAAATGGCGTCCACGAGCTCTGGTGATGAAAGCCTTCGGCTTTGCGTGTTTGATTTGAGGAGAGGCCAAACCGAAGGACAGGAGCTAGACAAGATTTTGTTCTTTCATCCTGCTGACTTAGACTTCTCGACGCAGTTATCAGTTATCGGCCTCAGTGAAGGTCTTATTACCTTTACCAGGTCAGCTGCTACAGATTCTTCTTCTTTTTTTTCTTAGATCCAGCTCTTTTATCAATGGTTTGTGTGAATCTTGTTCATATTTTGAGGCGATGTGTGAATATAAATGCAGACTTTTCTCTCCGGAGGCAGCTTGTGAGGTAATAGAAGCAGAAAGGCATTCCCATGTTTTCTACGAGGCTGAACCTGATATCTGGATGGTGATGGTTAGGCATCGTCTGACTTTTACTTGTTATAGCACATATTCTTTGAATGATGCATTTTATGTAGTAATGTCGATGAACAAGATCTGATCTAGACATTGGCAGGTTGTGGAGAAAAATAAGGAGACAGGAGCGATATGGAGGATTGATGCATTGAGGAGGGTGCTCAAGGAAGTGCACTCACTCTTTGTGATGTTTCACGGGTCAATCAGAGCATTAATCGAAAAAGAACCAACAGGAGGGCTTACACGATCACAGCTGTATCCGTTCATCGCGGATTATTTAAGCAGTAAGCCATTCTCACCAAATCTAGCACATAAAATTTTCGACTGTTTCCCAGCTTCAATACATTTTATATCACTAATTGTCAGCATTTCAAAAGCGGTCTCGCTCTGAAGACTGCTGCTGTGGTAAATTTCTGAAGTTGCTGTGTCGAATGCCTTGCTTTGGATTTGTGCAAAACCTCGTTATGCTCAACTTGGTCCGTTTGTAATAGCTTATACAAAGGTTTTCTCTTTCGAGCAGATCTTTTTGTTGGGAAGAAACTTCAGCTACCAACTTTCCGTGAAACGTTGAGAGAGCGTGGAACTGTTCAAATGCTTACTTTAGCAAGGGACACAGCACTTGAAGTTCAGGTTTGTTTCTCCAAATCTATTGGACGTTTATCACACATGTAATATTTTGGTGTTTGACGATCATTTTTTGGATGTACAGTCTCTAGTTCAAGTACTAGATTCATGTGCTGGGAAATTACGATGCCACTCTATGATCTTATTTCAAGATCTATTGGTTTCAACAACTCTATCAGCTGATGATACCGTCAACATATTTACATTTGCTGTAATGAGGTTGACCTCACCAGCTTTATCCTATGGAGCGAGTTCCTGGTCATATCTACGTAAGGGGACAGGTTCATCTGAAATCTCTTCTAGATCTACTTCGGCGCCCCTTGGTTCAGTTGATTCCCTACATTCAGGAAATGGTGGTAATAGCATGCATAATGTTATTAGGCCACTACAAAATGATAAGTGAACAAAAGGGAAAGATGGTTTTCTTATAACCGATATTTGGGGTCTAGAGACTGGCGGTTCACCTGATTCTGCCATCCCTACAGTCTGGCTTCAGCAGACGCAAGAAAGAGTGTATCTCCTTGCTTATCAGTATAAAAGTCTCACCTTACTTCTTCTCATGCCTACAACTGCCATTGTCGATGGAGATTTAAGCGTCTCAGCAGTGAAACAGCAATTTATTGAAGATGTTAGCACATCGCCCATTGATCTTTCTTGGTGAATCTCTTTTCTAGCGTCTTCTAATATATACACAATCTCTCTTTTCCAGGCATCACTGAGAGTTTTGAAAATTGAAGAGAAGATTTCTAGAGGGTGGGGCGGTGAGAATGCGTACCATGTTAAGGGTTACCGTTACTTGGTAGTTGACAATGACATGGAAGTTTCCAGAGCTTCTCCTTCAGGAAAAGTAACAACACTTGCGAAGGTAACGTCTTACATTATGATTTTACTAGCTGAGATAACTACTGCCTTGGGCTCAAAAGTGTGTGAATTTTGAAAATTGCAGGAGTCTCTACTTGCGCTAAACAAGCTCAGAGAAGAAGTGGATTTAGAAAAGAGCCGTGCGAAATGGCAGGAGAAAGACTTGGAAATATGCATCAGAGCTAAGAACAACGCATGGGTGATCGCCCGTGTGACCAGAGGTAAAGAGCTTTACATGGCTTTGGAGAAAGCCAGCGACACTCTTCTTGATGCCACAGATGCTGTTGGGGCATTCAGCAACAGGTAACAATTGCTACTTACGAGCTAAATACTCTACATTTGGAAACAAAAAATAACTCTTCTGAAAACAAAATGTGCTGGGATTTTATCAGGTATTGCAGCGGAGTGTTTTTGATGGACTAATATTCGTCTTCTTTCTTCTGCTTTTGGGAAGAGGTTTCTTCTAGTTTCAAGTGCCGAGTAAAAATCTCAGAAGAAGTAATGAGCTCTTCTCTCTCAGCCATTCATTTTGTTGTGGGGAAATTGTAGAAGGGAAAATGATTGTTCTTGGTTGGCCTGTAGATATGTAAACAATGATTCCAAGTTCGATCAAATGAAGACAAGGAGACCAATTCTTCTAAAACCTAAAGAGCAGACTGAAATTTGCATGAACCTAAAGAGCATACTGAAATTTGCATGAACCTAAAGAGACCATGTTCGAGTTCCGTAGTCTCTTATTCCATGTAAGATTTGATAGAATTCAAAGTTTAAAATGCCCAAAACAGATGTTACATTCTCAAGTGAAGACATTTAGGCACAACATAATAATCTTATCGACAGAAGTTAATGAAAACATCAGAAACCAGGTAAAGAGAACAGAGGCGGCGGAGAAGAACAACGGTGGCCGGTGGTCCGTGGTGGCGTTGCGTTTCGGAGATGCTTTCCGGCCTCCGCCTCTTCCACCTGTTACTCCATGAGCTCCTCTCCCTGACCGGAATATGTCGATGCTCTTATCTTCTTCTCCTTTTGTGTCTTTGGTTGTAACCTCTGCCATACGAAGGAACAAACAGAAGATAAGAATACTTAACTTTCTGGTCATCAACATAGGAAAAACAATAGATGCTTAAAACAGAGCACCATAGACTTGTTCTTGGTCGAGTAAGCTTGTTGATGGATTGAGCTTCTGGGAATCTGATGAAATGGGGAAGCAGAGGAAGAAGAGGAAGAGGATGAACAATGCAAGAGACCTGGCCTCCATTGCTGATCTGGGCTTTGGTGGATTTGAGGTGACTGTTCCCGAGCTAAAAGTGTGTATATATGCGTGTGTGGGTGGATCCAAGACGGAACATATTCGGAAATGACTAGCGAAGGATTGTAGATACTTTTCTTTATGACACTTCAAAGATCAAAATTTTCTGACATTGCTTTTTCAGGACAGAACAAATCCAACAAGCAAAGAAGATTCACCGATATTAGCATAAAGTGTGTGGATATTGATGAACATGTTCTTAGAAAGTTCGTGTCTATGCAGCACAGACTCGAAACAAACTTTATGAATATTTGTCAATGTAACTTAAAAGTAAAACTCTTGAGGAAAAGGCAGATAACTCGCTTTATTTATTACTTGAAACAACTGAAATGAGTAAAACATACAACTAAAACACTCCCATTGGTTTCACTAGCAAGACAACAACTATCAACACTCTTTAAGAGAATACAAAGAAAAACTCATCAATGGTGCATAACCACTATTCGTCTTTGCAATACATACACGCCTTAATCAACCTCTTCTATCTTCGGACCTCCAGCACCCCCGGAGCCACCATCTGTTGGCATACCTCCATTGGGAGCTCCGGCACCAGCACCTCCCTGATACATCTTTGAGATGATTGGGTTGCAAATACCCTCCAACTCTTTCAACTTGTACTCAAACTCATCAACTTCCGCCAGCTGGTTTCCTTCAATCCATTCGATCGTCTCATCAATTGCCTTCTCGATCTTCTGCTTGTCCTCTTGATCTAGCTTCTGCGCCAGTTTCTCATCCTTAACAGTGTTTCTCATGTTGTAAGCATAGTTCTCTAGAGAGTTCTTGGCCTCAACTTTCTTCTTCACTTGCTCATCCTCTGCCTTGAACTTCTCAGCATCTTGCACCATCTTCTCAATCTCCTCTTTACTCAACCTTCCTTTGTCGTTCGTGATCGTGATCTGGTTCTTTACACCAGCGGTTTTATCCTCCGCCGACACATTTAAGATCCCATTCGCATCAATGTCAAAGCAAACATTAATTTGAGGAACTCCACGTGGCGCAGGAGGAATGCCCTTGAGCTCAAAGGTACCAAGAAGGTTGTTGTCTTTGGTCCTTGCACGTTCTCCTTCATAGACTTGGATCAGAACGCCTGGTTGATTGTCCGCATACGTAGAGAACACTTGCTCCTTCTTACAAGGAACCGTCGTGTTCCTCGGGATTAACACCGTCATTACTCCACCGGCAGTCTCAATTCCAAGACTTAGCGGCGCCACGTCAAGAAGCAGAAGATCCTGGACCTTGTCGCTTCCTTCACCAGTAAGAATCGCGGCCTGAACCGCAGCTCCATAGGCAACAGCTTCGTCAGGGTTTATGCTTTTGCATAGCTCCTTCCCGTTGAAAAAATCTTGCAAGAGCTGCTGAATCTTCGGAATCCTCGTCGATCCTCCAACAAGAACCACCTCGTGCACGCTGCTCTTGTCAATCTTAGCATCTCTAAGGACTTTCTCCACAGGGTCCATACATTTCCTGAACAGATCCATGTTCATCTCCTCAAACCTCGCACGAGAGATCGTCGCGTAGAAATCGATACCCTCGTGCAAAGAATCTATCTCAATAGTCGTCTGAGCAGTGGAAGAAAGCGTTCTCTTTGCCCTCTCACAAGCTGTTCTCAGCCTCCTAAGTGCCCTCGCATTCCCACCGATATCCTTCTTATGTTTCCTCTTAAACTCCGCAACGAAATGGTTCACCAGTCTGTTGTCGAAGTCTTCACCACCGAGGTGAGTATCTCCGGCAGTAGCTTTCACTTCAAAGACACCTTCTTCAATCGTCAAGAGCGAAACATCGAACGTTCCACCACCGAGATCGAAAATCAAAACGTTCTTCTCACCGGCCTGCGTGCCCTTCTTGTCTAGACCGTAGGCGATCGCTGCAGCAGTCGGCTCGTTGATTATCCGCAAAACGTTGAGCCCAGAAATCGATCCGGCGTCCTTCGTCGCCTGTCTCTGAGAGTCGTTGAAGTATGCCGGGACAGTAACGACGGCGTTTTTGACGGTTTGGCCTAGGAAGGACTCGGCGACTTCCTTCATCTTGATTAGCACCATGGAAGATATCTCCTCCGGAGAGAACTTCTTATCTTCGTTCTTGTACGAAACGACTATCATCGGCTTGTCTCCGGGGCCGGAAACAACCTTGAACGGCCAGTGTCTCATATCGCTCTGAACAGAAGGATCCGAGAATCTCCGACCGATGAGGCGTTTCGCATCGAATACAGTGTTCTGAGGGTTCAACGCCACTTGATTCTTCGCTGCATCGCCGATTAACCGCTCGGTGTCGGTGAAGGCGACGTACGACGGCGTGGTACGGTTTCCTTGGTCGTTAGGTATGATCTCCACACGGTCGTTCATCCATACCCCAACACAGCTGTAGGTAGTTCCGAGGTCGATGCCTATAGCCTTTTCTGATTTCGTCGCCATTGTAGCTGGGAAAAAGCTTCAGTAACTGAAATTCGACTGTAGATTTCGCTGATTGCAAAGCTGGGTTTTTCGATTTCTTTGATATGTTGTTTGTTTATCTGATTGATGAACAATCTGAATCGATGGAAGCAGCTATATATACGGAATCGGCGGGAGAAAGTAGACATTTCGAGAAAAAACTCGTGGAACAACCCACGGAGATGTAGAAAGATGGAGAAAGCGCACACAAGTACCAGAGACTTCTGGATTCGCCGCCGTGGAGTTCCAGATATTTATATCCGGCAACTGCCTAAAATAATTTTTCGGGCCCGTAAGGACCCATTATGCTTTTTTACACGTGAGCCCATATTTAAATAAAATAGGCCCAATGGAGAATTTCAATATTTTTCTACGTCTTCTTCACTCGTTCCGATCCCGAAGACGAGAGAAGGGAAAGCCATGAAAGAGGCTAAGAAGAAGAAGCCAGACACCTCAAATGGTGTATCTAGCGATGTTTCGATATCAGCTCTGGGAGCTTTTTTTGTTTATTTGATTACTGGACTGTTTCTGGCCGTCGGATTCTGGGTGGCCCGGAACAAACTTTCCGTCGATCTTGTCTCTGATCCATCTCTTACTCTGTTTCTCCTCTGGGTACGATACTCCACTTCTTTCCGTTTATCCCAGGTTTCTGTACTGTTTAAATGTTGATTTTGAGTTAATTTAGCCTTGTTTTGATGTTAATTTTTCAGAGTATTGAGTTTCCGGCTGTGGTATTCATCTACAGCTTTTTCCGGAGAACCCCGGAGAAATGTTCGGTGAGTGTAGTTCATTTCTGATTTCTTGTGATCTTTCCGTGACATTGAAGGAATTAAAAAAGCTCACTTTTCTCGATGTACTCTTTTGCTTTATACTTTGGTTATATATGGAATCGGTAACAACAACCAAGCACGCGCAGTTTTACTACAAAAGGTTTCCTTTGTTTTAATCTTACTCTTTGAAATTACAGAAGCTGAAGAAGTATTTTGCTTTACACAGAGAAGAAATGGCACAATGCGTTTAGTTTCTTCTTGTGCCTAACTCTCTCTCTCTCTTAATGGTTTCCTAATTGCTTTCCAGTATTTTAGAGCTCTTGGGAGAAGCATATTAGGACTAATTTCCGGTTAGTATCTTTTGCTTTTCAACTTGTTATAGTACTTCATTCTTTTGCAATACAAGAACAGAAACAGTCAATTGCTTCACTTGTAAATTCAAGTTGTTTGGCTTGACCTGACCATGTGAATCATCTCCCCAACTCACCGAGTTAGCAATATGTATTAGCTCATCTTATTAGTCAAACCTACGAAGGATCGAGATCTGCTCTGTTTGCTGTTTTCAGTATCCCTTGATTGTGAGTTCTTTAAGCCTATGTTTTGTTTGATCAATAGGGGCTTTTATGAATGCTTTGGGAGCAGTTGCTTTGGGTGCACCTATTGGAATGCAGTATGTTTCACCAAGATCTTGTTCCTCTAACTATTCTGAGTTTTTTCTTTCTGTGACAATATTGTTTGTAATTTGGACTTTTCAGTAGTCCAGATTACAAATAAGGCTCCCTAATGTTGAATGTGATCACCCTTCTGCATGAAGATTGCATGATTTTCAAATGCTAACCTGAGCATTACCTCTCATCTCATGCAGATATCTACCAAAAACAATTCACTGGTCCTTTCTAATGTCTGTTTTCACGGTAAGCTGCCTCCTGCTGCAGTTCCTATGGCTTAAAAAAAGATGTAACGATGTTGATACTGCGCATGTGTATATATCTACAGTTTGGAACAAACCTTTGATTGTCTCTAGTAATTTTGAATTTCCTAGTTCGTACCAGCAACTGCGGTTTTTGGTGCATCATGGACAGATTGGCATCGTGTATTCGCTTCGATGAAGTAAGTTATATATATTTTACGTTATATGATCATGATCATTCACAAGATTTATGTTGTTAATCCATCTTTTTATTTCTTGTAGACCAAGCGGAAATACAGAATATATGATCTTTACTCCAGCATATGGAGCAGTTGTTGGAGGATGGTTTGGAGCTTGGCCTATGCCGCTCGACTGGGAAAGGCCATGGCAGGTTATATTTCTTTTTCCCAATATAAATCCAAGAGATTGGTTCTTGATCGTGGTCATGGTGGTTGAATATATGTATATCTAACTAATCCTTATATTATTCTTCTAAACAGGAGTGGCCTATATGTGTGTGTTATGGAGCTATAGGAGGCTACGTTGTTGGACAAATTGTCTCCTTGAGTTTGATGTTTTTTCGCAGGAAACACAAGAATTTGAAGCTAGCATAGAATAGATTGATGGTGTCTGGATCTGCAGAATGAGTTTCATTTTGTTTTGACTTGATTGCTAGATTGGGAGACAACAATAGGGCAGAATTTTTGTTAGCTTGAACAAAATAACTTATTTTCAAATTTCCCACATAGAATCAATTGTTCAAGAATTGCAAAATTCTCAGATCAACGATCACAGACTTGACTTTGTCAGCTTGTTTTGTGCTGCATCTTCTTCCTCAGTTTTCTCTCACTAGACTCTGTATCGTCACCAAGATTACTCTTCTTCGGTTTCTTGTAATTATTTTCACTGTTCTTATGGAAGTCAGGATAACGTACGAATATATATAAACCAGTCTACTAATATAATGGGTTTGGGCTCATTAAAAAAATTACGAATATTGGGCTAGGCTCAGTTAAGACGATGGTTAAGGATTTTAGTCAACGCGCCTTGTCGATTGTTTTTTATATAACTAAGCTGAAAGTTAAAATTTCAAAAACCAAAAAAATAATATATTATAGTTAAATCGAATTGATGGACATTACCTATGGGTCATTTTTCCACTATATGAGTTTTAGACTTTTAGTATAATAAACCAAAAAAGTTTCTTAAAAAGGAATATGACAAATTCTCTAAATCAAACGATAGTAATAATCATAAAATTGATCCAAGCGATAGATCGATTTTTGTTTGTTATACACATTTTCTTATGTCACTACAAGATTCAGAAAACGGCTGTGAATCTAGAGTTTATGTTCTCCAATCTAGACTTCCTCCTTTAAAAAAAAAAAAAAAATCTAAGCAATACATTGTACATGAACATGTACCAAAAGCAGAGTGTTGTTGACTGTACACTACTACATCGATCATGGACAAACTGTGTCGGATGACGTGGCAGAAGGTTATTGGCTGTCAGGGTCACAGTTGGGTCTTGCTCTCACGTGAATTGTTCAATGCGAAACGCTGAAACATGGTAAAACGCCGTAAAAAGATAGCATACCCGAAAGGGTGGTGACCATTTGCCTGCATTTCTCATTTATTTCTCTCGCATCGTTTTCTCTTTTTTTTTTTTTTTTTTTTCTTAATATCTTAATATCAATTAAAATTTTGATTAGTTTCAAGTATGAAGACGATTTAAACCAACAAAAATCATAGCACTAAACGGCCGACTATCAAATTATATGGTAAAATCGTTTGCCAAAAAATAAAATATATATCGTTTGATGACGTGTGTTGATTTGATATAAAAGCACTACATCATATGATTTTTTTTCTAGACAAAGAACAAAAAAGTGTTTTATTGTTTTATATATATAATTCTGAGGTTCATTTGTTGAAAATGTCAGATCAATGTAGATTTAATAATAGTTAAGAGTAATACGATCTAGTATATATGTGGAACAATTTAAAATAGGGTTTCACTTATTACTTGATCGTAATTTTGATAAGAAACTATATCTTTTTAAAATATGTATTCATAATTCCGCAAGTATGTTTGTAATTCACAATCTCATCAACTGTTTACAGATATTTTGTCAAGTGTATCTCTTAAGCTGCTAACTAACTGCATGACTTAACACGCAAAATATCATGTGGCTCGTTTTAGATTGGACTCTTGTGGACAAATTTTACTATAATTGTTGACATTAAGCTCTCATCTCATTAAGGGGCAGGTACACACTAAATTTTTTAAAAAATTATAAGAAACAGTGTCTTAACTTTTTAAGAAACGTGAAAATTGTATTTCGTGATGACTTCTATAATATTAAATACGCTGGAGAAGATTATCCATAACGTGTGAGAGTCATTACATATATCTCCAATTATTAAAAACAGATGATGATTATGCAAAAGATGGAACTATGTGAGAAGACTGCATAATTTCATACGCATAACATGTAATGTACAATTTTGCTTCTATTAAAATTTAATTCATACGTGTCTTTTTTGGTTAAATTTTTTCTTAGAAAGGTAAACTATTAAAATGCATAAAAAGAAAATACAAGGTTATGACCTTTTTGGGTCATACATTTTGGAAGATTAGAGTAGTTTAAACTTACACATTAGATAGCGTATTTGGTTAAACATACGTCGATCTTAACTTCTTAAGTATGTTTTTTCAATACCATTAGAGATTTGGAGCTTCGTTAGAGACTTCTCCCACGGTTATTATTATTCTTACTTGTAAATGAGTTTTTAGATCAAAACGATCGCTAAAATTATTGGAAGGACATATCAATATATATATGTATATATATATATATATATAATAGGATCCGCATATATGCGGGTTTTTAATAAAATATTTTAAATCCGTATAAATAAATTGAAAACAAAACCGATAATCTGTAAAGAAAAAAATAAAATTTAACAAAATCTGATCACTACTAAAAACAAATATATGAAAAACACAAAATCGAAACATAAAAGTTAATTATTTATTTATTTTAATTTCTCATTTATTTTCAATTAAATTATTCAAAACACAGAATCTGTTGCGGGTACTTAGCAACATTAACCCTACTTCTCATATAGTTCACACACTTTATCAACTATCTTTTTCTATTTTCTTGCGTTAGAAACTTGGGTACGCAATTCGAGTCCTTCGAGAACAATCTTTCCATTAACTCTCTTCAAGCAAATAAAGTATCTCTTTCTCTTCACATCCATGTCTCTAATATGATCTTTCTGCTTTCTAGAGAAGTTATGCTTCTCAAGACTCGCATCAAAAACTTTGAGAATATATTTTAATCAAAACACGTGTCAAAATCTTATTGATTAATTTTTTTATTTATAATATATTTTTTCTTTTAGAATTAGTATATTTTTATTTATAATATATTTTAATCAAAACACGTGTCAAAATCTTATCGATTAACTTGTCATGTGTCGCGATCAAGTGAATTAGCAATTTTGACGCATCTAACTTTATATAAATATATATATATATATATATATATATATATATATATATATAACTGGATATAAATTAAATAATAATAAAATTGTTCTTTAGCAATGCATATATCTTTCACGGCCCGACCAAAAAGTAGATCAACCAAGAAGTGGAGAAATTATGGAGCTCCGATTTTGTTTGCCTACTTTCTCCAAAATTTTTGGATAAGAGGATCTAAACCTCCACGTGCCCATTCCATATTTGTTCTGAATTAAACATTAATAAAACGGTGGATTTTTTTTTTTTTTGAATTGCTAATAAAATCAGGCACAAATGGTTTTGATTCTGATTAGGAATTTAATTAATGAGATAATAAATCACAGAAGTACAAAGAGGGCCGAAGCTACGAAAACATTTTAAAGCAATGACAGTAAAAAAGTTTTTTAAAAAATAAAACGGAAATTTTAATTTAAATACTCAACCATTCCCCTTTATAGTCTCCTTAGAAAAAAGTCCATTTCATCAATTTATCCTCTGTATTGTTTTCTTCTTCTTCTTCTTCTTCTTCTTCTTCTTTATGCACATCGCCGTCGAAGGCTTACCGGTAATGGAAGAGAAGTCACGGCGGAGCAAGAAGACTTCCGTTGAGAATGAAGCCGGAGATGATGAGTCAGCATCAGTAGTTCTCAAAGCTAAACGTAAACGCCGATCGCAACCGCGAGACGCTCCTCCGCAACGCAGCTCCGTTTACAGAGGCGTCACCAGGTTTGTGGGAGATATACTAAATCCTTTCCATCACAAACTCTCATCACTCAAAACAAAATACTCTCAAAACGTAAATTTCCCTTGGTTAATTATTTCCTTAATTGTTCATATAAAATTTTCCAATTAAAAAAACTTGTATCAGGCATAGATGGACTGGAAGGTACGAAGCGCATTTGTGGGATAAGAATAGTTGGAACGAGACTCAGACCAAGAAAGGAAGACAAGGTCAGTCTATACATACACATACATATATATATATTTATGGAATAAACATATTCGTTTTGCTCCGATTTCTCCGGAGAATGAGTTCGTCGTTACTGTTCTTGATTCGAATTTAATTTAATCTAATATTTTTGAAATTAATTGTTTTTCTTTTTGTTGTTAATATGTTTTTTTTCTGACGTTGCTGACCGGAATATTGGCTGACTCATCACGTGCAGTATATTTAGGTGAGTTTGTTTTGGTCATTTTTCATATGGCGTTTTCTTTTTGCTCTCCCGGATTGGTAGTGATAGACAGACGCTTTATAACAAATTAACAATGCTAATTATTATTTATTATTTGAAAGAATGCTATTTTTCTTTATCAGTTAGCAACCAAAAAAAAAAAGAATGTTAATTCTCAGTTTTTCAAAAAGTGGATATGTTGGCGGTTCAAAAAAGTGTACATGTTACGTCTACAGATAGTGACAAAACAAACGATTGATATAATTATAAAAATTCAGTTGGGTTAAAATCTTTTTTTTTATAATGTGCTTACATCAAAAATCAAATGTGAACCGAAAACATCTTTTTAGTTTATTTTATTTATATTTCACGTTTACATTTACAATTTACATAATGTATGTAAGTTTTAAACATTTTATTATTTTTAATACGTAAATGAAAAATTAAAGCTCAGACTAATGTTTTGTTAACATATATATATCAACTCTGGTTTGCAAAGGAGCATATGACGAGGAAGACGCAGCAGCACGTGCCTGCGACTTAGCAGCATTGAAATATTGGGGACGAGACACCATCTTGAATTTCCCTGTAAATTTTCTCGGAATCCAAATTAATACAATCTTTTAAATTAATTAGAAAAGACTTACTTCCCACATGATCTTTGTTATTACTTCACAACCTTTCTTGCCTACGTGTTTTTATAAACAGAAAACAAAGAACGATGATGAACCTGATTACAATCATAACTTCCTTTTGGGTATTATATGATTATTGATTTTTGTGCGTGATTTTATAGCTGTGTAATTATGAAGAAGACATCAAAGAAATGGAAATCCAGTCGAAGGAAGAGTATATCGGATCTTTGAGAAGGTAATAACTAAATCAGTTATTGTTTTTTAATGCATGATTGGTGATTATCTCGAATTAACTTTTCTTTTCTGTTAATAAACTAAGAGTTGATCAATAATAATTTGTGTTTACATTTTTGAACAGGAAAAGTAGTGGGTTTTCACGTGGTGTATCGAAATACAGAGGCGTTGCAAAGTAAACCGAAATCCTTCAAAAATTAATATAGAGTATATGTATTTGCTTAAGAATATATAAGAACATATAAACAATCTCACTAGTATACTAATTTCAAATGTTGATAAGTATATATTATGGACTTGCAGGCATCATCATAATGGGAGATGGGAAGCTCGAATTGGAAGAGTGTTTGGCAATAAGTATTTATATCTCGGAACTTATGGTAACCCTTTCTTTTTATATTATATGCAAAACCATCGCTACTTTTAATTTTAAATGCAAGTAAATGTTCAAAAAAAAAAAAAAAAAATGCAAAAAGACATCATGCTTCGTTCCCGTTTCTATGAACACAAAACTTAACAAGATAATAGACATTCAAGACAAATACTAAGATAAAAAGTATGTTAAAATAGCACTTTAATTTTCATAAATTATAATTATGATATGTTATTGTCATTTGACACGGTTTATCTATATTAGTACAGTTTCGCACATGTTTTACATACATAGTTAGATTTTTTAGTTCATGCGTTTCCAATGGTGTTTAGTTAGTTTTAATAAAAACAATAATTTTGGTCGTAATAAGTTACAAATTTGATGGTGTTACTGTTATATACAAAAAAATTATACACATACGATGTGTGATTTTTGTCTTCATAATAATAGCATAACTTTTCTACTTATAAATCTTTATGAGGGGTTGATATATATCGATAGCACGTAATCAGATCTTGAGTTGGTTGGGAAATAGATCACCAAACCCAACTACTTAGTCAAGCCTTTAATTTTTTATATAGTTTTTTTTCTTATGTTTTATACACAAATATTTATTGTATAAGCTGCTCATCCAATTTTACTGGCCAATTTAATTCCATTATTTATATTGTCCCACATCAACGGGAAAAGTACACAAGTTAAAATATAAATCAACGGAAAAGTACAATTTTTTAATTGACTCGTAGTTGTGTGGGCTTTGTAGCATAATGTTACGTACCAGGCAAATAAATACATAACAGGTTGTGGATGTCCAAAAAAAAAAATACATAACTGATTGGGGTAAAATGTAATAATTGATAAATACAAGGACGAAAGATAAGTTACCTAAATTGTGTTAAAATTCACAACGTTTTTTATTTGTTACATTTTTCACCCCATTATTCTTTTTTGGTGTTTTAGCTACACAAGAAGAAGCGGCCATAGCGTATGATGTCGCAGCAATCGAGTACCGTGGACTTAACGCCGTTACTAACTTCGATATCAGCCGTTATCTTAAATTGCCGGCGCCGGAAAACCCCATCGACGCCGCGAATCCTCTCCTGGAGATTCCGCAGTCTGATCCCAGCCCGTTTATAAACCCCAATCTCGAGTCGGAATTATCACAGAGCCCATCTTCGTCAGACGACAACGATGATCGGAAAACAAAGTTCTTAAAGTCTTCACCTTCGAATGCGGAGGAGGTAATCGGACCATCGACGCCGCCGGAGATTCCTCCGCCTCGCCGGAGCTTTCCGGACGACATCCAGACGTATTTCGGGTATCAAGACTCCGGCAAGTTAACGACGGAGGAAGACGTTATCTTCGGTGATTTAGATTCTTTCCTTACGCCAGATTTCTACAGCGAGTTAAATGATTGCTAAAAGTATTTTTGTCCCGGAAATAATGAAATTCTGGGAAGTTAAAAAAAAAGAAGAAAGGGATATGATAAGTTTTGTTTTTAGTTCTTGAGAATCTCGGTTGTGAATCAAACGTTGACACATCGATTATTCTTTCTTGTGACAATCTTATATGATAAAGTTTGAATTTTTTTTAACACTTTTCCAGTTTCAGTTTCATTCTGGGTGAATCTGATTTTGAGAGGCACTGAGGTAGTTGTTTGTCGACTCAAATAGAGGAATGCACTGATTTTGCAGAAAAAAGCAAGGAATACAGAGATGATGATCGTTGGAGGTATGTTCAGAGATTGAACTCACCAACTTATTATATTGATCAAACAGTACAACAAAGCTTGGAATCAATGGAAGCTAAGCAAATGCAGAATGCTTGGTAGCCTGAGAATGGATACCTGCAAACAGATTAAGCAAAATGCTATTATTAGATGATGAACCAAACCTTTGATCTCTAAAGTCTTAGTTCCAAGCTTAAAGTATTTGTAATCTCATTCGGGTTTGATTGAGGTAGTACCTGAAATCAGTTACATATTTTGCTCTGTCCACTCTTCCCATCTGAAGGATCGTCTGTCTGGAATTCTCCTATTTATGCCAAATAATACGAATTGTTTAGGGTTTTGGAGATCGTTTTTTTGATTAAAGCTAAAAAAAGTTGTGGAAATGCACCGTGAGTGTTAGCTGAAAGTTCTTCACTGAGCTTTGTATTCTCAGTCCTGTTCTTCCTCTGTCTCTGAAGTCTAATTCATGCTGCTTGGTGATCTAAAAGAAAAGAAAAGACAGAATGAAACTCAATCTTCAGAACAATCAATGATGACACTGATGATGTGAGACTTACTTTGTTGTAATGCGGTATCCTTGAGCATAGCTTCTGAACTTTTTCCTTATTCTCAAGCCAATCAAGCGGTAGTTTACTAACTTGCTGGACCTATGAAGAGATACAAACATACGTATATTAATGGTTTTCTGTTTCCGGTATGCAAGATTGATGGAGAGAAGTTTCAAGATTAGGCATTTACCTGCTTATTGATGTTCTTCTGCATTGGCTGCTGCTTTGGTAGTAAAGCTCTCATTCTCCTGTAGCTCCCTGTCCAAGTTGCTATGGTGGGTGTGAATCTGCAGAAGACAACACACACATAAGCAAAGCCAAAACTAAGGGAGAGTCTAATTCATCAAAAGTCACAAAGCATTCAAAATCCTCAAATCTTACATTACAACCGAAAGAAGCGGCTTCACCATTTTACCAACAGATCCAACTCGAACTCCCTGCAATGGATTCGAAAGACCAGTAACATTCAGCTTGAATTTCCGACCTCTAAGTAGGACCAACACCGATACAATCGGCTTGAATTTCTGACCTTATCCCATATGTAGTACTTGGAACCCAAGAGATTAGCCGTCATAGAGCCAACATAACTTTCATCCGAACTGCACAATAATCCCTTAACATTCTGTGCCACCCTAAATACAGACTTCCCGTTACGCCTGCTATGGTAAGCCACTGCTAGCTTCCGGTCTTTTCGCCCCCGACCTTCCTGAAATATATATCATATCATCCAACACTTGTAAGCTACCAGAAACTTTGACATCATTGTATCTCAATTCTGAAACAGCATCATATTAGATCAGATGTTTGTATACTTACATGTGTATAAAGTGAATATACAGATCCGTCGCGTAAGCCTTCTGGTGATTGCTCTTTTACAATCAGACAAGTGCATCTCCCCACATCCAAAGGTAGTGTCTTGCACAGCAAAGCCCTGTTTAACAAGTTGTATATATAGTTTTCAGACATGTTTAGGACAAGAAAAAGCACAAGAATTTTGGTAATCGGATGTTTTTTTTTTACCTATTGGGCAAAGTAGACCAAGAGGAAGCAGGGGCAGCTTCGGAATCCGAAAACTCCCACACTTTCAACGAACTCGAATGCTCAGAATCAACACTAGTCCAAGTTTTCATTCCGAAACTACCCTTATCGACCTCACTGTTCATCTGCATACACACTTGCAGCGATGTCTGCTTCAGAGCTGTTCGACAACCCGTCGAGAAAGACTTGAAATTTGTAACCTCAGTGGGAAACCCAGAATTGCCGTTCATCGATTGAGACTTCAAAGCTCGATCTTGCTTCCGAGTTTCCACAGACGTAGAGCTGTTTACCGGCGAGACATTCTCCTTATCCTCTTCTTTCTTAACAGCAACAGAACCTGAGACCGTGTCCACGTTTTCTTTATTTTCATCCAACAAATCATTCTCTTTTCTCGAACCAGCCATGTTTCCCCTTCTGGGTTGCTTTCAAGTTTAGATCTTTCTGGGGGGCAGAGTTTATTTATATCTCTATGGGTTTTTGAAGATGTAAATAGGTGTTGACAAAGGTTAGGTTTGACCTGAAAAAAAATGGGAATAGAGAGAAACGTTTTAAAAAGTTCCACAATAATGTTTCCATTTGAATTTGAATAGCCATCGGGGATTGTGCGAGCACAGAACCAAAGACAATGAGGCACTTTCTTTTCTTGTCGCTATAAGAAGATGTCATTTTAGAAGTCTGTGTTTTATTTTTTTCCACTTTTTATATTTCCCATGGACCCAACGTTCACTAATACTAATAGTAGTGGGATTTTACCTTGTCGTTTTCCTTTGTCGGGAAACTGAAGGTTGATGATTGGATTGAGGGAGCTTGAGGCTTAGCGGGAACTGTGTTTGAAATACTCAAAAGTATCGACTACCTACCGTTTTGCTTTTATTAAGTTCAACGTCATGCCGTTTTATGTTCGCGGGTCATCCAAAGCCGATAAGCTAGAGCCTCAAACCATCGAGTGGCTATTACACCGTCACTGTTTACGAAATAGTCCAAACCATGAGAGAGGCCACAACATCGTCGAAGCCCATTATCATCGTCAATGGCTAAAGCCAGCAGCACTTTGTTTGCTGTCTCCTGCTCCGTTTCGGCTCGTTTCTCTGTTCTCCGTCGCTCTGAATCTCTTAAACCCTCAGCTCCAAGCGCGAGACTCGCCGTGCCAATGGCTATGGCCGCCTCTGCTTCCACCGCTAAAAAGGTGGCTCCCGCTGTGATCGTGGGTGGCGGAAGAGTCGGAAGGGCGTTACAGGAAATGGGTAGTGGCGAGGATTTTTTGGTGAAGAGAGGAGAAGCAGTTCCGGTTGATTTTAAAGGACCCATTTTGGTATGTACTAGAAATGATGATCTCGATGCTGTTCTTGAAGCTACCCCTCAGTCTAGATGGAAAGGTAGAAACATTTTCTCTACTCAATAAATTGTTAGATGTTTTGGGGTTTTGATCTTGGCACAGTCCAATTTCATATTTCATCCGGGTTTGGAACGAATAAATTTGATAATTTGATCGGATATGTGGGAAATATGATTTATGTTTCTTCATTTCAGGACTTGGTATGCTAAAATGTTTTTGTGTAATTAATCACAGATTTGGTGTTCTTTCAAAATGGAATGATGGAGCCGTGGTTTGAGAGCAAAGGTTTGGGTGAGACAGACCAGGTGTTGGCCTATTTTGCTGTGTCAAAGCTCGGCGAGCCTCCCGTGGATGGAAAGACTGACACTAACCCAGAAGGTCTAACCGCTGCTTATGGAAAATGGGCTTCAGAGGTAGCTGCAAGATTGCAATCTGGTGGCCTCTCTTGCAAGGTTTTAAGAAGCAAATCTTTTGTTCTATAATGGGAAAAAAAAAAACAGGAACTGCACGAAAAGACTAAATGTGTTCTTTTCTCGGTGTTTCCATGGTTAGGTACTTGGCAAAGAAGCTTTTCAGAAGCAAATGTTGGAGAAACTCATATGGATTTGTGCATTTATGCTTGTTGGAGCTCGTCATCCGGGTGCAAGTGTGGGCATGGTGGAGAAAGAATACAGAGTTGAGGTACAAAAATGCCCATTCCTCGTTTCGTTTTAGCATTCAAAATCGTTGCGTAGTTCTAAGTTCTTATTAAATATACATTCAGGTGTCGAGACTCATCCATGAACTCGCAGCTGCTGCTGCTGCAGAGAAAGGACTAACCTTTGAAGAGAACATGGTGGAGAGACTATGTGCTTATTCCCGAGCTGTTGCTCATTTCCCGACCGCCGTTAAAGAAGTACATATATACTCTTACCATCATTGATCTCTCTCTCTCTTTCAATGCCTGTACAGCAGTATCTCTGTCTCAACTAGTTTTCTGGTTACTGCAGTTTAAATGGAGGAATGGTTGGTTTTATTCGCTCTCAGAGAAAGCGATTGCAGAAGGGAAATCTGACCCGTGTCCCCTCCACACCGAATGGCTGAGAGAGCTTAAAGTGATATAGAGTCTCGACCTGTGCAAAGTGTGAGTATATGGGTTAAGTAATATTCTTACATATTCTAAGCAGATGATTTGAAACTACTGTAACCTGTGTACTCGCATGAAATGTCAAAATAAAGATGGATTTGCCTAACAAAATTTATTTACCCTTTCTAGAAAGTTCAGACTTTGTCATCTTTACAAACTTATGCTTCTTGTCCCATCGATGGTTGTTTTGATAATTTTCTGTACTCAAAGATTGTAAAAGGGAAGAGTAGACTCTTCAAGAACCAACAAATTAAGATAGAGACCTGTTAGGACTTTCTGAAATCATCAATAACCAATAAAAGAACCAGGATCATACACGTAATCTTGTTTAAAAACGTACGGTATTGCAGCCAAGTTGGTCAAACTAGGCAACTTGGATTAGTTATTATATAACACAGGGTTTTACTCGGGAGATTATTCTACAAGAAAATAAAAAACAGAGCATAATGAGCAGAGAGAGCTCTTACATATGGAACCTGCTCTCTCTTCTGGTTCTGCTGATCTATGGCACGACTGCAACAACGGCACAAGATCGCTCTTCTTGTCAAAGATATTGCGGGGGAATAGCGATTCCTTATCCCTTTGGAATCGGTAAAGATTGCTATCTCAACAGCGACAAGTGGTATGAAGTCATCTGTAACAGCTCTTCCGGGAACCCTGTCCCGTTTCTTTCTAGTATCAACAGAGAGGTGGTGAATATCTCTCTCCCTGACGAGCTCAGTGATATTTTTGGGCACATCCGAATCAAGAATCCGGTAACATCACTGGGCTGTTCTAATAAAGAAGAACTCAGCTTGGCTTTGAATGTGACTGGAAGCCCATTTTTCCTCACCGCCCGTAATACTCTACTCGCAGTTGGTTGCAACAACAAGGCCTTGATGACGGATGTTAAGCCGCAGATTGGGGGATGCGAGTCTACCTGCGACGTGGGGTTTGGCCGGAGAGTACAGAACACAAGCTGCGACGGCTACAGATGTTGCCAAGCGAAGATACCATCTGACCGTTTGCAACAGATTGGCATAAAGATAGAGAGCCTTGATGGTAACACGACGACATCAGCTGGATGCAGAGTTGCTTTCTTGACAGACGAGGTATATTCCCCTCGAAATATAACAGAACCGGAGTTGTTTTACGGTGAGAGATATGCGACGGTGGAATTAGGATGGTTCACAGATATGTCACACAATATGTCCGTTGATTCCAAGGGTTGTTATTCAATTTTCGAGGGTCAAAGGGGTTGGAGTTACAGTAACTATGAAGCTTGCATTTGTAGATATGGTAATTATTTAGAGCGTAGATATAGAAGCTGTTGGTGTAACTCTGGTTACACAGGCAACCCATATCTTTCGATTGGATGCACAGGTAAATTAACTGTTTCTGGTATCGCTTTAATTTGGGTTAGTTTCTGCAAGATCCATGAATCATTTGATGCATTATTCATTTTATGTAGATATTGATGAGTGCGAGGAAGCCAAAGCTGAAGGGCGCAACCGTTGTGGGAAAGGGTATGAATGTGTGAATATCCAAGGAAACTTTCAATGTGAACGCATAAAAAGCAAAACACTGGCCATCGTTCTAGGTAAGCTACCGATCATTGGGCTATGCAATAAGTCATCTTTGTATATATGATGAGAAAACGTAAGAAAAAGGAACTGAGCTTCACTGTGTTTTCTTTTTCGGGTCATGTACAGGTATTTGTCTAGGCTTTGGGTTGTTGGTTTTAGCCATTGGAGCTTGGTGGTTGTATAAGTTTATCAGAAAGCAAAGGGAGATAAAACGGAAGAAGAAGTTCTTCAAGCGTAACGGAGGATTACTGCTGCAACAGCAGCTGACTTCGGATGAAGGAAACATCGAGAAGACGAGAGTGTTCAGCTCAAAAGAGTTGGAGAAAGCCACTGAAAAGTTCAGCATAAACAGAGTGCTTGGACAGGGCGGCCAAGGAACTGTTTACAAGGGAATGCTCGTAGATGGGAGAATAGTAGCTGTGAAAAAATCCAAAGCCGTGGACGAAGACAAGCTCGAAGAGTTCATTAACGAGGTCGTGATCCTTTCGCAGATCAACCATAGAAACATCGTGAAGCTCTTGGGATGTTGCCTCGAAACAGAGGTTCCTGTTCTTGTATACGAGTTTATTCCGAATGGGAACCTTTTCGAGCATCTTCATCAAGATGATGAATCTGAGGATTACGCAATGGCTACTTGGGAAATGCGTTTGAGGATTGCTGTAGATATCGCGGGAGCCCTTTCGTACCTACACTCAGCTGCTTCGTTTCCGATTTATCACAGAGACATCAAGACTACGAACATAATGTTGGACGAGAAATATCGAGCCAAAGTGTCTGATTTCGGAACTTCAAGATCGGTAACCATAGACCATACACATCTCACAACCGTGGTTGCAGGTACTGTCGGGTATATGGATCCAGAGTATTTCCAGTCAAGCCAATTTACGGACAAGAGCGATGTTTATAGCTTCGGAGTAGTGCTAGTGGAGCTAATCACTGGAGAAAAACCGATTTCTTTTCTGAGGTCTGAAGAAAACAGAACTTTAGCAACTTATTTCATTCTTGCAATGAAAGAGTCTAGGGTCTCTGACATCATCGATGCTCGAATCAAAGATAATTGCAACTTGGAACAAGTCACCGCGGCGGCAAACCTTGCGAGGAGGTGTCTGAACTTGAACGGGAAGAAACGGCCAAATATGAGAGAAGTCTCTATGGAATTGGAGAGGATACGAGGTTCACAGGTCCATATTCAAAACGTGGAAGATAATGACACCATAGAGATCAACTTCACTGATTCATGGAGCGCTCTTTTTACTGATTCTTCCCCAAACATTACCACCACAGCCTCGTCTTATCGAACATTGTGAGCATTGGAGACCAACCATTACCTTGGTAATATGTAAAATAACCGGTTTTTTTTTATATTCCCATTCGATTTTGGGTTGTGGCAAAAGCTTGTGATATTTCAGCTTTGATGGAAAGTCATCTTCGAATCAACTACGTATATTTTTTTTTCTAATCGATTCCATGTTGCCAAGGTCTTCAGTTTTGTTGTCAGTACTTTGCTGTAATGTTAGCCAGTAATTTCCCCTGAAACTGGTGGTTTTGCTGGAAATTTATAGTTTATGTCCCACAAGTTGTACTAGAAACCAATATTTATATATATGCAATGCAAAATTAAAGTCTTGGTCTCGAGATCAATAATAGTGTCTGTCTCCATTGCATTTGTAGTAGTCTCTGCACCTGATTCATTAGGAGCCACATGTACCTAAAATAGCATTTAAAAAGCAATTACGCCCACCGTGGGGCTCGAACCCACGACCACAAGGTTAAGAGCCTTGCGCTCTACCAACTGAGCTAGACGGGCTTGGGTGCTTGGAATGTCTGTAATTATATACTTGATCCATCTCATAAGTGGCTACAATTACTTTCAAGATAACGTCACGTTTTTGAAGAACGAACGTGCTGTTTATTTGGGCACCTAAACGAGTAACCCCATTGGGTCAACAGTATGCAGAGATTATTAAGCCCATGAAGAGAGGAATGCTTATGAAATACTTAGATGACCAAATCACACAAATCATACTTGGGTTACTATCAAAACCGATTAATCGGTCGGTTCCGTCCAATTTCAAAACACCGCTTGGATGCACATTGAGTGGGATGGGGTCCAAAGAGAGTTGACTCTTTTTTTTGTTATAAATAATCTTTGATGGAAAAAAACTTCACGCGTCTATATATCCAAACTTGTTTCAACGCGTCACTGGGACATTTTTATTCACATTTAAATAGATCGCCTGGGATTGAAATAAAATAAAATAAAATTGACGAAGCACAAGTATGAAGAAGACAGAGTCTTACCACTTCTTATTTATTGTAGCGTCTGTCCTAACTCTACCGCTCATCAATGGCTCATTGGCTCCAGATGGTAATTCTTCAACTTCTTGTAACAGAGCATGTGGAGGAATCTCAATTCCGTTCCCGTTCGGAATCGGGAAGGATTGTTTTCTCAACGGCTGGTACGAGGTTGTCTGCACCACCACCACTTCCGGGTCGTCCGGCACAACTGTCCCGTTCCTGTCTAGGATCAATAGGGAAGTGGTGAACATGTCTCTTCCAGATGGTAATAAACCATACGGAGTGGTTCTCATCAAAGGTCCTGTGACTTCGTTGGGTTGTTCTAGTCAAGGACTGGAAAAGCCATCGCCGGATTTGAATGTCACGGGCAGAGGTAGTCCATATTTCCTCACCGACGAGAACCGCCTCGTGGCGGTCGGTTGCGGTACCAAGGCGTCGCTGACAGATATCGAGGCAGAGATCTTAGGTTGTGAATCGAGCTGCCAAGACAGTAAAAGTAGTAGTCAACAAGTAACAAAATCGATCTGTGATGGTTACAGATGCTGCCAGGCGAGGATACCATTGGAACGTCCTCAGGTTATAGGTATCAATATAGTAGAGAAGAACTCTAATGTCACAAGAGGACAAGGGTGCAGAGTTGCCTTCTTGACGAACAAGAGGTATTCGCCGTCAAATGTTACCGAACCAGAACAGTTTCATTCTAAGGGATATGCGTTGGCAGAGCTAGGATGGTACTTTGATACCTTGGATTCTCGCTTTAGGAGCCCCTTAGGTTGTAGAAATATGACCCGTTACAGTTCTTACTCCTCTTTTGATAAATGCGGTTGCGAGTATCAGTACTTCTCTGGCATGAGTTACAGGAACTGCTATTGCAACAATGGCTACACAGGGAACCCATACCTTCGACATGGCTGCATAGGTAAGTGATTGTTTCTTATTCTTTAGTTACTGCCTTTCATCGATCAAATCATCAATAGCTATGATTCAAAAATGTGTAGACATAGATGAATGTAAAGGACACAACGTTTGTGGAGAAAAGACTTGTGTGAACGGGCCTGGAATGTATAGCTGCGAGCCCAAGATATCCAAGCCGGAAAAAGCCTCTGTGCTTCACGGTGAGTTAAAAGTAGCATTTTGCATCTACGAGACTACAATACAAGACAAGAAGAGAAACGTAGCCTTACTTTATGGGTTTTCTTCACTGGTGTAGGCGTTCTTATAGGTCTAGGAGCACTTTTTTCCATCCTCGGAATCTTGGGGCTGTACAAACTTGTTAAGAAGCGAAGGAAGATTATCCGCAGCAAGAAATTCTTCAAACGTAATGGAGGCTTGCTGTTGAAACAACAACTAACTACAACAGAGAACGGAAAAGTAGAGATGTCCAGGATATTCAGCTCAAAAGAGCTGAAGAAAGCTACCGATAACTTCAGCATGAACAGGGTGCTTGGGCGAGGAGGTCAAGGAACCGTGTACAAGGGAATGCTGGTGGATGGAAGAATCGTCGCGGTTAAAAGATCCAAACTTGTGGATGAAGACAAGATGGAAGAGTTCATCAATGAAGTCGCACTTCTCTCACAAATTAACCACAGGAACATTGTGAAACTCTTGGGATGTTGCTTGGAAACAGAAGTTCCAATCTTGGTTTACGAGTATATTCCCAATGGAGATCTGTTCAAGCGTCTTCATGATGAATCTGATGATTACAAAATGACCTGGGAAGAGCGTCTTCGTATAGCCATAGAGATCGCAGGAGCACTTTCGTACATGCACTCAGCTGCATCGTTACCAATATACCACAGAGATATCAAGACTACCAATATACTATTGGAAGAGAAATACAGAGCCAAAGTAACTGATTTCGGAACTTCAAGATCGGTAACCATTGATCAAACTCACTTGACAACACTAGTTGCAGGCACTTTTGGGTACATGGATCCAGAGTACTTCCTATCAAGCCAATATACCGCAAAGAGTGATGTTTACAGTTTCGGGGTTGTCTTGGTGGAGCTCATAACCGGAGAAAAACCACTGTCTCGTGTCCGGTCTGAAGAAGGCATAGGTTTGGCAACTCATTTCATCGAGGCAATGAAAGAAAACAGAGTGATTGACATCATTGATGATCGAATCAAAGAAGAAAGCAAGATAGACCAAGTGATGGCAGTCTCAAAACTCGCTCGAATGTGTCTAAGCCGGAAAGGGAGGAAGCGGCCAAACATGAGAGAGGTTTCAATTGGGCTGGAGAGGATCCGTTCATCACCTGAAGATTTAGAGGGCCATTTCGAAACCGACAATGAAGAGGACCAAGCCCTGGAGATCAACAGAGGATGATTCTAAGGGCTTGTACACGACTCTTCATTCCAGCCTTTACGTTAAATGTATCCCTATATATAGACGAACATGGTGACAAGAAAATCAATAAGATCACATAGGCAGCAAGCCATCAATAATTAGTCACAAAGTATATTTGGATTTCAAAGTTTGTATGTACTTTTAAAATGAAATGGATTTTTGGTGGTAGAAGATGAAAAGATAGGTTTTAGAAAGCAAGAACTAGAGAAGACGGAGACTTGCAATTGAGCTTGAGAGGATCTGTTCATCACCCGAACATTTAGAGATTTTCGAGATGAAAGAAATCATGAAACCATGGAAATCAACAGAGGATGATTCTGGTCTACTTTCACATGGTCAAAATTTTCTATACGACGTTCATCAATTAATTTAAAATAGAAGCCCTCACGGCGTAGAGTTAGATTTTTGATAGTTTTTCCAGTGCTTTGTAACTTGCTTCACGCTTCTTTCTAAACTTCTCCTTGACCTTTTCATCAAGTCAGGCAAGTACTTAACTTTTCTCCTAAAAGAGCAGATTGATAAGATCAAGAAATCAAGAAAAAAAAAACAGAGCTATGGATACACAGACTTACAACTTCCTATGTATTATAGCATCTGTCCTAACACTGCTCATGAATGGCTCATCAGCAGCAACACCTCCAAATAATAATTCTTCAACTTATTGTAACAGAACCTGTGGAGGAATCTCGATCCCGTTCCCTTTCGGAATCGGCGGGAAGGATTGCTATCTCAACAACTGGTACGAGATCGTGTGTAACAGCACCTCCGGATCCGATAGAAATGCTCCGTTCCTCTCTAGGCTCAACATGGAAGTGGTGAACATCTCTCTGCCAGACAGGTTTCCATACGGACTGGTTCAAATCAAAGGTCCTGTGACTTCTTTGGGTTGCTCTAGTAATAGCAGTCAAGAACTAAAAAAAACGCTGCCGGATTTGAACGTCACAAGCAGGGGAAGTCCATACTTTCTAACAGATGAGAACCGTCTCATGGCCGTTGGTTGCGGTACCAAGGCGTTGATGACGGATATTGAATCGGAGATCTTGGGCTGTGAATCAATTTGTGAAGAGAGCAAGAGTAGTGAAGAGGTAACAAACTCGGTTTGCAGTGGTTACAAATGCTGCCAAGCCCGGATACCAGTGGAGCGTCCGCAAGCAATAGGTGTCAACATAGAGAGCAAAAATGCCACAGGAGGAGAAGGGTGCAAAGTTGCGTTCTTGACGAACAAGAGATATTCGCCGTCAAATGTTACTGAACCAGAACAGTTCCATGCTGACGGCTATACCTGTCTCTTATACACATCTAGATGTGTATAAGAGACAGGGAGAAGGGTGCAAAGTTGCGTTCTTGACGAACAAGAGATATTCGCCGTCAAATGTTACTGAACCCTGTCTCTTATACACATCTAGATGTGTATAAGAGACAGGCATAAACCTGACCCGTTCTAATGGGTCTTACTTCTCGGACGACAAATGCCTTTGCCGTTACGGTTACTTTTCTGGGATCAGTTATAGGAACTGCTATTGCGGCACTGGCCTCACAGGAAACCCTTACATTCGAGGCGGATGCGTAGGTAAGTGCCTGTTTTTTTCTTTCGTAATCTTGACCAGCAATCACACACTCCGTAATGATGATTCAAATATGTAGACATTGATGAATGCAAAGTACCCCACAAGTGTGGAGAAGGCACTTGTGAGAACCTTGTTGGAGCGTACAGGTGCGTGCCAAAGCCAACCAAGCCTACCAAACTCCCTGTGGTTGTAGGTTAGTCAAAATAACACCTTGTGTCTGTGTACTAGAAAACAACAGGCTAGAACAGAGAACTAGTGTATCTTACGTTTTCCTTTGTTGCTGCAGGGGTTCTAATGGGTCTGTTGGGACTGTTGTTTTTGGTTGTTGGGATACTCTGGTTGTTCATACTTATACGAAAGAGAAGGAGGATCATCCGTAACAGGAACTTCTTCAAACGTAATGGGGGTTTGCTATTGAACCAACAGTTAACTACAAAGGACGGCAATGTAGAGATGTCGAAGATATTTAGCTCAAAGGAGTTGAAGAAAGCCACCGATAACTTCAATGTAGACAGAGTTCTTGGACAAGGAGGTCAAGGAACCGTGTACAAAGGAATGTTGGTGGATGGGAGGATCGTTGCGGTCAAAAGATCCAAAGTTGTGGATGAAAACAAGCTCGAAGAGTTTATCAATGAGGTTGTGCTTCTCTCACAGATTAACCACAGGAACATTGTGAAGCTCTTGGGATGTTGTCTAGAGACGGAAGTCCCAGTCTTGGTTTACGAATATATTCCCAATGGAGATCTGTTCAAGCGTCTTCACGACGAGTCCGATGATTACACGATGACTTGGGAAGTGCGTCTTCGCATAGCCATAGAGATCGCAGGAGCTCTTTCATACATGCACTCTGCTGCATCCTTTCCAATATTCCACAGAGATATCAAGACTACGAATATACTACTGGACGAGAAATACAGAGCTAAAGTGTCTGATTTCGGAACTTCAAGATCAATAACCATAGATCAAACTCACCTGACAACATTAGTTGCAGGAACATTTGGGTATATGGATCCAGAATACTTCTTGTCAAGTCAATACACTGACAAGAGCGATGTTTATAGTTTCGGGGTTGTCTTGGTGGAGCTCATAACCGGGGAAAAACCACTGTCCCGTGTCCGGTCTGAAGAAGGTAAGGGCTTAGCAACTCATTTCCTCGAGGCTATGAAAGAAAACAGAGTGCTTGACATCATTGATACTCGGATCAAAAACCATGAAAAGCTTGAGCAAGTGATGGGGGTAGCAAAACTAGCTCGAAGGTGTCTTGGCCGGAAAGGGAAGAAGCGGCCAAGCATGAAAGAGGTATCCATCGAGCTGGAGAGGATCCGCTTATCACTTGAAGATTTAGATGTCCATGTCGAAAACGAAGATGACGAGGATCAATCAACTACTCATGGAAATCAACAGAAGATATAATTTTTGAACAGTATAAAGATGATTCAATGCGTTGCTAGAAATATAATGCGTGCTAATAAGTGTATAATGCGTGCCACAACTTCTTTTTGTCGCCAGCCACAATGATAATCTCTCACTGTTTGTTTATCACAACGCTAAACTAAGCTTAAGAAAACCAAAGAGATAACGGAAAATAGAAATATTTCGAAACAACCAAAAAAAAAACGAGAAGGAAGGAAAATCGTGTAAAATCAAAAATTGGGTTGCCTGAGATGCGAACCTTGGAACTTGGAAGTACGAGGAGGTATAGTAATTATCAAAATTCATCGGAGACAAGAGAAACACTCGTTTTTGTCGGAATCGTAAAGGTTTAAGATTCGAGATCTGTACCGGTTTCGGAGGCTTCTTTAGTCTCTTCCGCCGAAGACGGGGATATTCAGTTCGACGGCGGTCTCGCTCCTCCATGGCTCCGCCATTGTTTCTTTCCTTAATTAGTTTTGTGGGCCCCATCAGGTTCCAATTATTTTACATCTTCCCAAAAATTGAATTCAACAAAATCCACGTCATCCCAGTTAGCCACGTCACATTACTCTTTTGTTCGTATTGGTTGCATCATTTGACTAGCTTACAAGTGGACCCGGAAACCACTTGGACACTCATTCTTTGACTTTTTTAGTTTGACTTTGTTGTGGTCGGGATTACTCCTTGCAGCTTAAGTCACGCTTCCATGTGAACTTCTCTACTTCTCTGAACTTTTCGGCCCACCAGGTATGTAGTTCCTGATTCTTTTTCATACGCCACAAAAGTAACAAAAAATTAAAAACGAAAATTTGTTCTCTCTAATGGTCTTGTTTCGTTGGTCGAAAACTAAAGAAGTCTACGTCATCTATCCATCGCCATTACATTTGACTGCTCATGAATCCGTTGACTTTTAGGCTTATACTATTTTGGTCAACTTTGTTTTGCATCTCTTTTCACGCCTTCCATCTAATCTCTTCTGAAATTTTCGTCCAACTATGCAGAGCGAGTCTTGATTTTGATTTCTCTTCATTACAGAACATTAGAAGACTAATAAGGCCAGATCGAGTTGAGAGAACAAGAAAGAGAGTATGAAAACAGAGACTCGCAACCTCCTATGTATTGTGCTAGTGATCTATGTACTATCTCTCTTCATCAATGGCGTTTCATCAGCAAGAAAACCTCCAGATCTGTGTAATAGAGTCTGCGGAGGAATATCGATTCCTTTCCCGTTCGGTATCGGTGGGAAAGATTGCTATCTCAACCCTTGGTACGAGGTTGTATGTAACAGCACTTCTGTTCCGTTTCTCTCAAGGATCAACAGAGAATTGGTGAACATTTCTCTTCCAAATAATTATGAGGACGGAGTGGTTCACATCAAAGGCCCCGTAACTTCCTCTGGTTGTTCTACCGGAACATCTCAGCCGCTTACACCGCCGCCTTTAAACGTTGCCGGCCAAGGCAGCCCCATTTTCCTCACGGACAAGAACCAGCTCGTGGCGGTTGGTTGCAACGCCAAGGCGGTTATGACGGATGTCAAATCGCAGATCATCGGTTGCAAGTCGAGCTGTAACGAAAGAAATAGTAGCCAAGATGAAGCAAGAAACAAGATTTGCAATGGTGATAAATGTTGTCAGACGAGGATACCGGAAGGGCAGCCACAAGTAATCGGAGTCAATTTAGAGATCCCCGAAGGTAGCAACACAACAGAAGCAGGATGCAGAGTAGCGTTTTTGACGAGCGAGAAGTATTCGAGTTTGAATGTTACAGAGCCAGAACAGTTTCATGTTGATGGATACGCGGTGGTAGAGCTAGGATGGTACTTTGATACTTCGGATTCTCGTGTTTTAAACCCCATAGGTTGTAAAAACGTGTCAGATGCATCACAAAATGGCGGGTACTCGGTCGAGACGAGTTGCATTTGCTCATACGGCTACTTCTCTGGATTCAGCTATAGGAGTTGCTATTGCAACTCCATGGGTTACACAGGGAACCCGTTCCTTCCAGGCGGCTGTGTAGGTAAGAGATTGCTGTTCTTCTTTAATCATATCATATATTGTGGGCAACAATAGGATTGTTGCTAATAATGAACCAAATCTACAGACATCGATGAATGTAAACTAGAAGAAGGACGCAAAAGGTGTAAAGACCAAAGTTGCGTGAACAAGCCCGGTTGGTTTGAGTGCCAGCCCAAGAAACCAGAGCAGCTCAAGCCGGTGTTTCAAGGTATCAGTCAACTTGAGTTTATTATCTTGAGCGTCTTGTGAAGGATCCCTATTATATTTTTCTGTTCTTTACATTTTAGTTTTTTTGTTGGTGCAGGTGTTCTTATAGGTTCGGCACTTTTGCTTTTCTCCTAAGGAATTTTCGGGTTGTACAAGTTCGTCAAGAAGCGTAGGAAGATGATCCGAATGAGAAAGTTCTTCAGGCGTAATGGAGGTATGCTGTTAAAACAGCAGCTAGCCAGAAAAGAAGGCAATGTAGAGATGTCAAGGATATTTAGCTCGAATGAGTTGGAAAAAGCAACGGATAACTTCAGCAAGAATAGGGTTCTTGGGCAAGGAGGTCAAGGTACTGTATACAAGGGAATGATGGTTGATGGTAGAATTGTTGCTGTGAAAAAGTCGAAAGTTGTGGACGAAGACAGGGTAGAAGAGTTCATCAATGAAGTTGTTGTTCTCGCACAAATCAACCACAGAAACATTGTGAAACTCTTGGGATGATGTCTCGAGACGGATGTTCCAGTCTTAGTTTATGAGTTTGTTCCTAACGGAGACTTGTGCAAGCGTCTTCATGATGAAGATGACGATTTCACGATGACTTGGGAAGTGCGTCTTCACATTGCCATAGATATCGCTGGAGCTTTATCCTATTTGCACTCTGCTGCATCATTCCCAATATACCACAGAGATATCAAGACTACCAATATACTATTAGACGAGAAATTCCGAGTTAAGGTGTCAGATTTTGGAACTTCAAGATCGGTGACCATAGATCAAACTCACTTGACAACTCAAGTTGCAGGTACTTTTGGGTACGTGGATCCAGAGTACTTCCAATCAAGCAAGTTTACGGACAAAAGTGACGTGTACAGTTTCGGAGTTGTACTCGTGGAGCTCTTAACCGGAGGAAAGCCATCCTCCCATGTCCGGTCTGACGAAAACAGAGGATTTGCAGCTCATTTTGTCAAGGTCGTGAAGGAGAACAGAGTTCTTGACATCGTTGATGAACGGATCAAAGATGAATGCAATCTTGACCAAGTGATAGCTGTGGCAAAACTCGCTACAAGGTGTTTAAATCGAAAAGGGAAGAAGCGACCAAACATGAGAGAGGTCTCTATTGAGTTGGAGAGGATTCGTTTATCACCTTATGATCTAGAGGGTCATATTGAGGAAGACGATGACGAAGAAGATGAAGCCATGGGATTCAGCATTGATGAGACTTGGGATGTTGGTATGACTGCTCCAGCCTCCATGTTTAGTAATGCATCCCCAACGTCTGACGTTGAGGCATTGGTTCCTCTACGAACATGGTGATGGTCGACTCGAAACACTGCGTATATAACTATATATGTATATACCCTCATTTGATGAAAAAATCAATGTATGCTTTCGGTCACGAACCTCTTGGTTTTCACCATGTAATAATATTGCAATATAATGGAATCAAGTAAAAAAAAGAAGAAGAATGTTTTAGTTCAAGAACAATAGTTTAGGTTTCAGCTTTCACCGATAACACCCCAGCAAAAAACAACTTAAATTGGATCATGAAAAAAGGTCAAGCCTATGTGCGGTTTCAACGGCAAACTTTGACGGCAGCAGCAACCTCCGATATCAACGGCGGACGGCGGTCTGGTCTTTCTTCCGCCATTGGAACCTCTTTGGACCAGATTTGTTTCCATTACAATTCTTCTGCCAGATGGCATTGTTTCATTGGTTAAGAACAAAAGATGTACTCGCTCCATGTTATCCCCACTACCTAAGATCACATTCGACTGGTCATGATGGATCCATTTGACTTTTTAGCTAACGTGATTTTGGTCAACTTTGTTTTGTATCCTGAACGAACATGGTCAAATACTCAAATGTGTTAATAGGTTTGGTCTACCTTCAAATGGTCTGCAGAATAAAAGAGTGGACTTTTATAATCCAACGTTCAGTCATCAGTTTATAATAGATGCCCTCATGGCATTGACCTAATTTTTGTATTACGATTATCTTTTGCTTTACGCTTCTTTCTAGACTTGAGGCTCCTTGGCTTTTTTCTTTTTCTTAGAAAAGCATATTAAGATTGATCAAATCAAGAACAAAAAAAATAACAGAATATGAAAACAAAGACTTACAACTTCCTGTGTATTGTAGCGTCTGTCCTTACTTTACTCATCAATGACTCATCAGCAGCAACAACTCAAAATAGTAATTCTTCAGCTTCTTGTAAAAGAACCTGCGGAGGAATCTCGATCCCATTCCCGTTCGGAATCGGCGGGAAGGACTGCTATCTCAACGGCTGGTACGAGGTTGTCTGCAACACCACCACTTCCGGGTCTAACACAACAGCTGTTCCGTTCCTCTCACGGATCAACCGGGAAGTGGTGAACATCTCTAATGCAGAGAGCAACGACCCATACGGACTGGTGCACATCAAAGGTCCTGTGACTTCTTTGGGTTGTTCTAGTAATAGTAGCCAAGGACTCAAAAAGTCGCTACCGGATCTGAACGTCACGGGCAAGGGCAGCCCATATTTCCTCACCGACAACAACCGCCTCGTGGCGGTTGGTTGCGGTACCAAGGCGTTGATGACGGATACTGACTCAGAGATCTTGGGTTGTGAATCGAGATGTGAAGACAGAAAGAGTGGTGGAGAAGTAACAAACTCCATATGTGATGGTTACAAATGCTGCCAGGCGAGGTTACCGGTGGAGCGTCCACAAGTTATAGGTGTCGATATAGATGCCACAGGAGGAGAAGGGTGCAGAGTTGCCTTCTTGACTAACAAGAGGTATTCGCCGTCAAATGTTACTGAGCCAGAACAATTCCATGCTAGAGGATAAGCGGTGGTAGAGCTAGGTTGGTACTTTGCTACTTCAGATTCTCGCTTTAGGAACCCCTTAGGTTGTAGAAATATGACCCGTTACAGTTCTTACACCATTGATACGAGATGCCTTTGCGAGTATGGTTACTTTCACGAGATGAGTTATAGAAACTGCTATTGCACTTTTGGCTTCACAGGGAATCCATACCTTCCAGGGGGTTGCATAGGTAAGTGATCGTTTCTTCTATTTTTCTTTTGTTTTTGTGTGGTCTTGACTATTAATCAGAATCATATCAGAGCATTAATATTTATGATTGATGTATATGTTATGTAGACGGTGATGGTTGCAAAGAACCTAATGTATGTGAAGAAGGCACTTGCGTGAACATGCCTGGAGCGACGTACATGTGCAAACCCAAGCCCAAGATAATCACCAAGCCGGCCAAATCTCTCGTGCTACAAGGTGAGTTCCAATGGTACCTTGCATCTATCAGACTTCAGGGCAGAAGAGAAAGTAAAGTAATTTGTGTTTATTTTGGTTGCTGCAGGGGTTCTTATAGGTTTGTTGGGACTAATGGTTTTAGTTGTTGGGATATTCGTATTGTTTTTACTTATAAGAAACCGGAGGAGGATCATACACAACAGGAAGTTCTTCAAACGTAATGGAGGCTTGCTGTTAAAACAACAACTAACGACTACAAATGACGAAAATGTTGAGATGTCGAAGATATTCAGCTCGAATGAGTTGAAGAAAGCCACCGATAACTTCAGCGTGAAGAGGGTGCTGGGGCAAGGCGGTCAGGGAACTGTGTATAAAGGGATGCTGGTGGATGGCAGGATCGTTGCGGTTAAAAAATCCAAAGTTGTGGATGAAGATAAGCTGGAAATATTCATCAATGAGGTCGTCATTCTCTCACAAATTAACCAAAGGAACATTGTGAAACTCTTGGGATGTTGCCTCGAAACAGATGTTCCAATCTTGGTTTACGAATATATTCCAAATGGAGATATGTTCAAGCGTCTACAAGATGAATCAGATGATTACATAATGACTTGGGAAGTGCGTCTACGAATAGCCACAGAGATCGCAGGAGCACTTTCGTACATGCACTCAGCAGCATCGTTTCCAATATACCACAGAGATATCAAGACTACCAATATACTAATGGATGAAAAATACAGAGCCAAAGTGTCTGATTTAGGAACTTCAAGATCGGTAACCAATGATCAAACTCACTTGACAACAATAGTTGCAGGCACTTTTGGGTACATGGATCCAGAGTACTTCCTATCAAGCCAATATACCGACAAGAGCGATGTTTACAGTTTCGGGGTTGTCCTGGTGGAGCTTATAACCGGAGAAAAGCCATTGTCTCGAATCCGGTCTGAAGAAGGAAGGGGATTGGCAACTCATTTCCTAGAGGCGATGAAAGAAAGCAGAGGGATTGACATCATTGATGATCGAATCAAAGACGAAAGCAAGCTTGGCCAATTGATGGCGGTGGCAAAACTCGCTCAAAAGTGTCTTAGCCGGAAAGGGAGGAAACGGCCAAACATGAGAGAGGTTTCAATTGAGCTGGAGAGGATTTGTTCATCACCTGAAGATTTATAAGTCCATGAACAAGAGGATCAAGCCATGGGTATCTCCAGACCAGAACACGGAGGTGTTCAATAAGTGAAGAAACCTGTAAAACTCTTTCTTTTTAAATTTAAGTAAAAGTTTTTATCTTTCGATTATAAACTCTGGTTTTCCACCATGTAATAATATAATACACACACATTGCACTATAGAATCAATAAAAAAAAAGAAAAAGAAAAGAATGGTTTAGTTCGAGAACAACAATGGGGTTTCAGCTTTGGTCGATGACACTCTAGAAGAATTTGAGCTTCCCTTTGGAGATAGCTTGGACACGTTCTAATTGACACATTGCCTTTTCTTTCCCGGTCAAGCCATAGCATGATGAGTGCTTAGCGCCTAACGTGACTGCAAAGTATAGATAAACAGTGCAGAGGAATGCCAAAAGAACCAATGCTGTTAAGAGATATCGATGCCTATGAACAACCGTCGAGCAGCTACCCAACTCTTCCCACTGCTTCTTTAGAGACTGTGGTCTCCTTAATGGTGAAGATACAATCCCATCGAGAACCATGACTGCTTAATAACCAGCCTGCAAATCGGCACACACTCTCATTTAGAAAAAAAAAACAAGGCTAATGAAGAGAGGAGATCCAATCAGATTGAATGTACATTTTGGGATTTCTTCCCTACATTAACCATTTGTATAATAGCTACCAATAATTTTCAATTTCGAGACCACTAATGTCAATGAGATACAACAGCAATCAGGGAAGCTAGCCAGAGACACGTAATAACAACAATTCGATATGTTCCCACGAGGTTAAGCAATTTGGAAATGGCATTAGTCTTTGTAATCGGCATCACAATCACAAGACAAGCTTGGATCTTTCGCAATAAAGTCATTTTCAGTCAATCACAACAACGACCCGTCGTCAATGCGCATTGGATTAAAGAGAAGATTCGAGGAAATGAGCGATCAATCGAAGGATACACAATACAAAATATTACGCCGATAATTCGAGGGAATAGATCCGAAGCAGGTGAAGATTTTTTAGAAAACGAACCGGTGGAACAGAAACGGGTGAGAGATCCGGAGAAGAAATAGCTGCTTCCAGCTCCGTCGACACGCAAATCCGACGACCCCAAAGCTAGTCCGCCGCTAGACGTCGCGCTTCCGATATATATATATATATATATAGCTTGATGGCTCGAGCGGGGCCGATTTGCCGGATGTCGCCGTACGCGGTTTTATGAAGTCCGTTACATACGACGGGAATTTAGGGATTTTATATACAAAAACTAAAAGATAAAAAAAGAAAAGAAAAAGAGAGAGAGAGAGAGAGAGAGAGAGAGAGGAAAAAATGATAATGCGTGTTTAGCTTCCACTCCTTTGTCTTTTAAGATGATGGGCACGTATTTATTTTTTCTCCTTCTTTTTGATAAGATGATGGGCTTGTTCTAGTTGGCATTTACGATCTGACTCTCGCAGCATCCAGAGGGTATTTACAAACACGTACTTACTATCTTAGTGACATGTAACTTCTGGATGCTGCAAACTCGAATTACAAAAAGCCGGCTGATGATACTTTAGCCAAAGCAAAAATTACAGGAGGACACAAATTCGTTTTTCATTTTTTATGTACCTGTATCAAATAACATAACATATGCTGATAAATTATTCGGTAACAGATGCATTGCATCATGATTTGTTTTAACTCTCATCTTTGGACTTTGATTAATGAAATATATTAGATGTGTTGGGCATTCATTGGGCCATTAGTGGGCTGAATATGAAAGTTGATCATATACGATAATTCCCAATTCCTTGTTAGCTGGTCAAAGTCAGAAATCAGCAGCGAGATAAGGAAACACCAAGTTGTTCGTTCTACTTTTCAAGGAGAGAGAATCTCAAGTTTTTGATCGATCGCCAAGGTATCTTTGATATTCTCTTTCTGAAGCGATTTTGGGTTTTCCTTCTTTTCTTCCAGAGCTAAAATCCTATCACTAAAACTACTTTCCTTGTTGCAAATTTATATCGGGAAATTTTGATCCCGTCTCGAATTTGAGGGAAAAATTCAATATTTTTGATCCAATTCCAATCTAATAGGGTCGATTCGTAATTAATTCTAATTTTATGAGAAAAATTTGATTAATTTTCGTTTCGGTGTGTAACCAAGCCGTATTTATTACCGTCTCCATCCGAAATTAGGGGTTTTATTTGATAACTTGGTACCATGATTAAATGATATGTGTTTGTGTTTCCTTTCATACTAGCTAGCAGCTGAATATTGAATCCAACCTTTGATCTTCGAAGAGAAAGAAGATGTGGGCAGCTACTTGTCTCGCATCGTGCTGTGCTGCTTGTGCATGCGATGCTTGCCGTACAGTGGTCTCTAGTATCAGCAGACGTTCTGCAAGAATTGCTTACTGTGGACTCTTTGCACTTTCTTTGATCGTTTCGTGGATTCTCCGTGAAGTTGCTGCTCCTCTCATGGAGAAGCTCCCTTGTAAGTTTTTTGTTTTCTTCTTTCTTATGTCCTTGTATTGTTTTTGTCTTTCCAGTGGGACTATTGCAGCTTGCGGAGCTAATATTTGACATTGTGCAGGGATTAACCATTTTCACAAGACACCTGATCGGGAGTGGTTTGAGACTGATGCTGTGTTGCGTGTCAGCTTAGGGAATTTCGTGTTCTTCTCAATTCTGTCAGTCATGATGATTGGTGTGAAAAATCAAAAAGACCCTCGTGATGGTATCCACCACGGTGGCTGGATGATGAAAGTAATCTGTTGGTTCATTTTGGTCATCTTAATGTTCTTCGTTCCAAATGAAATCATCAGCTTTTATGGTAAGTGCCATCTATCTATCATTGCTCATATCTCGTTTATATGCTCCTGATGATGTGATTAACTTAGAACTAATGAGAATCAATCTAACATCTTTCAGAGTCTATGTCAAAGTTTGGTGCTGGATTTTTTCTTCTTGTTCAAGTTGTGCTTCTTTTGGATTTCGTTCATGGATGGAATGACACATGGGTTGGCTACGACGAGCAGTTCTGGTTAGTAGATATATATATCTGCAATCATATGTGTGACTTCATTATCCCACTGCTCATCTAAGCACTGGACTTTATATACAGGTATGCTGCGTTGCTCGTTGTTTCTCTTGTATGTTACTTGGCAACATTCGTCTTCTCTGGACTTCTCTTCCATTGGTTTGCTCCATCTGGACATGATTGTGGACTCAACACTTTCTTCATTGTCATGACTTTGATCTTTGTATTCGTCTTTGCTGTTGTAGTTTTGCATCCCGCTGTAAGTTTTGACTTTAAAGCCTTTAATTTCTTTTGTATATGTGATTTTAGTTGCTTCTCATCTTCAGGCTCAATGAAGCCAAATTAACCACTATTTTGCAGGTCGGTGGAAGCATTTTACCAGCGTCAGTTATATCTTTCTACTGCATGTACCTCTGTTACAGTGGACTTGCAAGTGAACCCCGAGATTACGAATGTAATGGTCTCCACAAACACTCCAAAGCTGTTTCAACAGGCACCATGACCATTGGGTTACTCACAACTGTTCTCTCTGTCGTTTATTCCGCGGTTCGTGCTGGTTCTTCCACTACGCTTCTATCGCCTCCTAATTCTCCCCGTGCAGGTATGTTTCCACAAAAAAAAAACCTTCTCCCAAATCCCGTTTCTTGCTTTGGTTTAAGTTTAGTTCTCACATTGTCTGCTTTATGTTTGGAATTAGAGGTCTGAAAACAGAACTGAGCGTTAATACATTTGGAGTGGTTTTACTTTTTCTATATCCGTGATATCCATGTTGAATCCAAACCAAACCGGAGAGGGAAAAGACCAAAAACCGTAACCGTGTCAAACCTATCCATGCTAGATTTGGTTTCATTTGGTAACTTATTCTTAAATTGAAACCGAATTGAAATTTGGATTGAACATCCCAAGTTTGAAACCTTGTTTGAGTGCTTAAGTTGCTTCCAAGTATTTTAACGGATTTTGCTTTGTTGAAAACCTTCAGAGAAGCCTCTGCTTCCGCTAGACGGGAAAGCAGAAGACAAGGAAGAGAAAGAGCAGAAGAAGCCAGTGACGTACTCATACGCATTCTTCCACATCATCTTCTCCCTCGCGAGCATGTACTCTGCAATGCTCTTAACTGGTTGGTCAACTTCGGTCGGTGAAAGTGGTAAGCTGGTCGATGTCGGGTGGCCGTCTGTGTGGGTTCGTGTTGTGACCAGCTGGGCCACCGCTGGTCTCTTCATCTGGTCACTTGTTGCTCCGATTCTCTTCCCTGACCGTGAGTTCTAAGCTTAATAAATCCACCAGAGTTTCTGAAAAACTTTTCATAAATATAAAAAATATAAAAAAAAAAATAATTATCTTTTGACTATCATATTAGTATCGTGTGCTGCTGCTATCTCACGCATGGCCTTTGTTGGTCCATTTGTAAAATAAATATAAATATATAAATATTTCCTCATAAATTTCACCTTGTCTCGTGTAATTTTTTTTTTTTTTTTGTAAAATAAATCAATTTGCAGTTGACATTACTGTTATAACTAACCTGTATGACAAAATACTCCTCAAATAGCTAGTTTTTTCAAAAAAAAGCCTTCCCATCTTGGATTTCACATTCTTGTCACAGGAATTTGAAATTTCTAGATGTGGCTTAATATGAAGAAAGTTAATGTTTTAACTTATATTAGTGGAATGTTTAAACTAAATACTCTGCAATGCAGAAAGTTAATGTTTAACTTATATATTTATATATGTTACAAATGAAAAAATGAAAAATTTGGCAGATTTATATGTTAGGTCGTGTGTCACGTGCGATGCACTTGAGGGATCTTGCAGTGAATCGCACGTGGGTTGGTCTTGCCGCGTTTTAAAATCCGAAACGCTTTGTTGATTGCGGCTGTTTGCTAAAAGTCTAGAGTTGTTGGAATAAGCGCTCTCTTAGGTCACTCTATATCTCGCTCCCTGCCGACGTCCCTCGCCGGACTGCCCCCTACCACGCCGCCGGTGATATCTTCTTGTTCAATTCGTCGACATGAAGCTCACCGTTAAGACTCTCAAGGGCAGCCATTTTGAAATTAGGGTTCAGCCCACCGACACGGTTAGTGCCTCTCTTTTTTTTTCTTCCGCTTCATTCCTTCAAATTTACGTGTAATATTGTATAGGAAATAAGTAAATTTAGGTATCTTCTAAACTAAGTTCCGTGATGCAATACCAATCTGGGTTATGACAATTTGAACAGCTTTNATCCGAAACGCTTTGTTGATTGCGGCTGTTTGCTAAAAGTCTAGAGTTGTTGGAATAAGCGCTCTCTTAGGTCACTCTATATCTCGCTCCCTGCCGACGTCCCTCGCCGGACTGCCCCCTACCACGCCGCCGGTGATATCTTCTTGTTCAATTCGTCGACATGAAGCTCACCGTTAAGACTCTCAAGGGCAGCCATTTTGAAATTAGGGTTCAGCCCACCGACACGGTTAGTGCCTCTCTTTTTTTTTCTTCCGCTTCATTCCTTCAAATTTACGTGTAATATTGTATAGGAAATAAGTAAATTTAGGTATCTTCTAAACTAAGTTCCGTGATGCAATACCAATCTGGGTTATGACAATTTGAACAGCTTTCTTCTATATGCTAGATTCAGAATTTCAAGTTTTTCGATTCATATGTCTTGTTGAGTGGAGTGTATGGGTTCTGAAATGGTTAAATCCGCGCATTTTTGTGTGCGTTGTATATTTTTTTTTGAAGATAATGGCGGTGAAAAAGAATATTGAAGATTCACAAAGCAAAGACAACTATCCATGTGGGCAGCAATTGTTGATTCACAATGGAAAGGTTTTGAAAGATGAAACTACTTTGGTGGAGAACAAGGTTACCGAGGAGGGTTTCCTCGTTGTCATGCTTAGCAAGGTACCTATTTAATTTCTTATGAGGTTAAATTTTTGGATAGGATGCAATTTCTGATTTCTTTTTATCTTCTATATGGTACTATGACAATGTTTAGTATGAGACTCTCTAAGAAATCTGGATATGTATGTCCAATTAAGTGCCATCAGGCAGCATTATTGGCTATATTTTCCATGCTAATAGCTACAATAACAGAAACTCAGGTTGATAAGCCCTTTTTTGGTCATAAGCAATACATGGGATGATTTTTGTAGAAGCTTGAATAAATAGTAGGTTAAGAAACGCTACAAGATAATCTATGTGAAGTATTGCAATCTTTGGTATTCTGTTCAAAGGATAAAAGCTTAAGAACAGGTGTGGCAGTGGCATTATTTGTTATTCTCTACTCGTTACTGAAAATTGCATATAGTACTTAGCCTGTGTCAAGGTGACAATATTATTTTCTTTTGCAATTGATAGAGCAAAACTCCGAGTTCAGCTGGTCCATCTTCTGCTCAGGTAAGCGTGTTTCTTATTTTCTCATGTTGTTGCACATCACTGTGTCAGTCGAGTGTTCTCAGTTGAAAACTTTGTTCCTATATATCTCACAGCCTACTTCCACGACTACATCTACCCCATCTTCCACTACGGTAATTTTCTTGCATATCTGTTCTTGTTTGGGAGTTATGCAATTACCATCTGGATTGCTTGGTTCATTTAATACAAGCTTGTCACAACCAAACAGCCTGCAGCTCCACCGACAACCCAGTCTATAGCTGTGCCAGCTTCAAATTCTACCCCCGCTCAAGAACAACCGGCGTAAGTTTTGCTATTGAAATAAGAGGCTTCATTGGAAAAAAAATATCTTCATTAGTATAACTGGCTTGAGTTTACATTTTTGAGGATTTTATTGGTACTCTATAATATCCACAATTGAATTGTATGTGTAGCGCACAAAATGACACATTGGGTGAAGCTGCTTCAACTTTAGTTAGTGGCGGTAGTATTGAGCAAATGGTTCAACAATTAATGGAAATGGGAGGAGGCAGCTGGGACAAAGAAACAGTTACTCGTGCACTTCGTGCAGCCTATAACAACCCGGAGAGAGCAGTGGATTATTTATATTCTGTATGCCCCTTCTTTGTAACAGTGTTCTGTGAATGTTTTAAGGGAACGAAACTGCTGAAATTTGTTTTATTTTCAGGGAATTCCCGAAAGAGTAGCTGTTCCAGTAACTAACATATCCGGAGCAGGTTCTGGTGCAGACCTTGCCGCTCCTCCTGCCTCCGGAGGACCTAATTCATCTCCTTTGGATTTGTTTCCCCAGGTAAGAGCTTGGTATTTTTGCGCATTGAAATGAGTTGATTGGAGTTGAGTTCCCGTTGCACTCTACGGCCCTACGGGTTTGTTATTTGTCCCAGGAAGCAGTGTCTGATGCTGGTGCTGGAGATCTTGGAACGCTTGAATTCCTTAGAAGCAATGATCAGGTTGTTTACTTTATCCTTATCCCTTCGTTTTTATTTGTGAGGCTATGTAGAATGATTAAGGAGTTGAAACATGGCAACTAGGCTTGTCAGAAACCTGTTTCATCACTTTCAGGAGGTGTATTGTAACCTAGTCCTATGTGATAAATCTTAAAGATTAGATGCAGCTTCCTCATACACTAATCCTGTTACATTTCCATTTGTTTTAGTTCCAACAATTACGCTCCATGGTCAATTCCAATCCCCAGATTCTGCAGGTAAGCGAGTCTTCTATCTTGCTTTATAATACTCTTGGGTCCATAATTTAGTACTTTTATAGCTTCTGAACATCTCACGGTTTCACATCTCACGGTTTCACATCGCTGCCTCTGTTACAGCCTATGCTTCATGAGCTCGGAAAGCAGAACCCCCAACTTCTGAGGCTAATTCAAGAAAACCAAGCTGAGTTTCTTCAGTTGCTAAACGAGCCCTATGAAGGATCTGACGGGTGAGTACTCTTGTAGTCTGCAGATCGTTTTCTTGGTTTGGATACTGGTTGAATCGCTAAATATGTGGATAATTAAAGCAATCGCGGAGTCTATATGTGATTCCCATGACTTAATGCCTCTCACAGGGATATGGATATTTTCGACCAACCCGAGCAAGAAATGTCCCATGAGGTCAACGTTACCCCTGCAGAACAAGAAGCGATTCAACGGGTACATACATTCCTTATCACCATTATAACCCAAAATATCATATTTTGTCATCCCTTCTAACTCTTGCCTTAAACCTATTTTTTTTTATCAGCTTGAGGCAATGGGATTTGATAGAGCATTAGTCATAGAAGCCTTCCTTGCGTGTGACCGTAACGAGGAATTGGCTGCAAACTATCTGCTAGAGAACTCAGCAGATTTTGAAGACTGAGTTCCCCACAACAAAAGTCGGCCTTTTAACCAAATCTGAGCACAAGAAAATGTTTTGTTCCTCCCTCTTTCGTCTGGACCGTTCATTTTAACTCTGCTCAGAATCTCAGATGATCATATTTTATTCTTACATCTCCATAGTTATTCTTAAAGAATAATCTGCTTTTCCACTTTTGCGTTCTTCGTGATTCGCGTTTGTCTTTTGTTAGTAGTTGTGTTTCTAAGATCTTTAATCGATCTTAGATAGCACAGGAAACTAGTGTCACGGATCTAACTAAACTGTGGTCATACAGTACTCATATGTTGCGTGGTTGTGATTATTACAGCTCACGGGTTTTTATAAAACTTCTCTTGTTCCGACGTTGAACCTCGCCGATCAAACCGTGATTTTGGATCGAACCGGCTGTAGCTTTGTTTGGTCAAAGCGCTGGTATAAATATTCTGATCAATTGTTTGTTAAACGAACCGTTCATTGATATGCTTTCTTGTATTGGTTAAGGTCGTAAACCGAGAGCTTAAACTGAATCCAACGGCGTTTACTACGTTTTGTTCAGGTTAAAAATTAAGAAATCTAGGGATATTTGAGTAAAACTAATTGTCTAAGAAAAACATTCGAAAATTTTTAGTATTTAATGGTTTTTCAAGGTCGCCTCTCTGACTCTCATTTTGGTTTGTCAATTACTTTCTCGAGAAAATCCGGAAGCAACGAAAAAAGAGAGATCGTTGTAAATACCTTAAATAGCACGATATCTGTTTCCTTTTCTCTTCAATCTGTATAAATAATACAAATGTAGGGTTTGGATACGTAGCAGTGATGGACTGATGAATCTGATGACAAATCAAAGCCACAAATGGTGCAGCAACTGCAAAGAGGACGGTTTAAAGTAACTTGTGAAAACCTTGACATAGAAAATGTGACTTATAAAGGGGTGAAAAAGATCCATATATGTTCTTCTCTTTCTCTCCTAGCGTGTTTCATCAAGGTTGTCTTTAGGTATGGGATGTTTCATCTGATGTATCCTGTTCTTCGGACTAATATTTTACCAAAGGGTATATGTTCTACTACTTAGATTCCCATTCCTTTCTTTAAAAGATATTTGTTTACAATGGTAAAAGAAAAAACATTCATTGTTAACATTCTGCTGCATATGATGAAAGTACTCGCAAACCTGAGACTTCTCAGGTTGATTATTGGTTCAACCAACGTTGGTCCCTTAGAAGCTCGAAAAGAGCAAGTTTGATTGAGTTTGGAAATTTGATCACCAACTTTTTTAGTAGTATTCTAAATTGGCATCGCGTATTTGTTGAGATGCTTTGTAAATTCATTCTTTTAAAAGCATCAGTCTATTTACACTTCTTTTGGCTCTTTTTAGTAATGGGTTTGGTTGGAGGAGAATTTAATGAATGTGCTACGGTTACTATTTTTAGCCATATGGTTACGGAAGAAACAGTTGTATGTAATAATATGATACAATGGAAAGCATATTCTTAAGAAGAGATTGATTTTCTTGGATGCATGAATAATATATTAATCTATTCGCATTTGTTATCAATTTCTTACAAAGAAAACTGGGTGGGGGTCTTTGAATTTGCATCTTTTATTTTGATTGATGAGTGTGGAAGTCGTATTTTAGGGAGCCTCTATGACAAGTAAATTTAATAATTAGTAAATGATAAATCAATGATAGTATTTGATCTCGAAATATATCACCCGACCAGAGGACAAAAAGGACGCGTTTCCAATTACAATTGATTACAATTACAATTACAAATGCTATATGATGTAGTATATCAGTAAAAAAAGACTTTTAAAATTAAAATAGAAAACAATTAAAGAGCGAAAAAAATGATCTCACGTGCACGTCGTGGTCGTGCAGAACCAAGCTACGACGACCGCTGTCTGAATGTTTCACCTCACTCACCACTAATTCTTTTTGACCAAAAAGATTTAGGGGAAAACACCTTTTGATTAGTCTTACGGAGGTGGAGTTAGTAAAACTTTGTGCTCCAGTCT
>JAHZTW010000001.1:107541684-107618865 GCA_020283515.1 Alliaria petiolata
ATGTGTAGCGCACAAAATGACACATTGGGTGAAGCTGCTTCAACTTTAGTTAGTGGCGGTAGTATTGAGCAAATGGTTCAACAATTAATGGAAATGGGAGGAGGCAGCTGGGACAAAGAAACAGTTACTCGTGCACTTCGTGCAGCCTATAACAACCCGGAGAGAGCAGTGGATTATTTATATTCTGTATGCCCCTTCTTTGTAACAGTGTTCTGTGAATGTTTTAAGGGAACGAAACTGCTGAAATTTGTTTTATTTTCAGGGAATTCCCGAAAGAGTAGCTGTTCCAGTAACTAACATATCCGGAGCAGGTTCTGGTGCAGACCTTGCCGCTCCTCCTGCCTCCGGAGGACCTAATTCATCTCCTTTGGATTTGTTTCCCCAGGTAAGAGCTTGGTATTTTTGCGCATTGAAATGAGTTGATTGGAGTTGAGTTCCCGTTGCACTCTACGGCCCTACGGGTTTGTTATTTGTCCCAGGAAGCAGTGTCTGATGCTGGTGCTGGAGATCTTGGAACGCTTGAATTCCTTAGAAGCAATGATCAGGTTGTTTACTTTATCCTTATCCCTTCGTTTTTATTTGTGAGGCTATGTAGAATGATTAAGGAGTTGAAACTTGGCAACTAGACTTGTCGGAAACCTGTTTCATCACTTTCAGGAGGTGTATTGTAACCTAGTCCTATGTGATAAAGATTTGATGCAGCTTCCTCATACACTAATCCTGTTACATTTCCATTTGTTTTAGTTCCAACAATTACGCTCCATGGTCAATTCCAATCCCCAGATTCTGCAGGTAAGCGAGTCTTCTATCTTGCTTTATAATACTCTTGGGTCCATAATTTAGTACTTTTATAGCTTCTGAACATCTCACGGTTTCACATCTCACGGTTTCACATCGCTGCCTCTGTTACAGCCTATGCTTCATGAGCTCGGAAAGCAGAACCCCCAACTTCTGAGGCTAATTCAAGAAAACCAAGCTGAGTTTCTTCAGTTGCTAAACGAGCCCTATGAAGGATCTGACGGGTGAGTACTCTTGTAGTCTGCAGATCGTTTTCTTGGTTTGGATACTGGTTGAATCGCTAAATATGTGGATAATTAAAGCAATCGCGGAGTCTATATGTGATTCCCATGACTTAATGCCTCTCACAGGGATATGGATATTTTCGACCAACCCGAGCAAGAAATGTCCCATGAGGTCAACGTTACCCCTGCAGAACAAGAAGCGATTCAACGGGTACATACATTCCTTATCACCATTATAACCCAAAATATCATATTTTGTCATCCCTTCTAACTCTTGCCTTAAACCTATTTTTTTTTATCAGCTTGAGGCAATGGGATTTGATAGAGCATTAGTCATAGAAGCCTTCCTTGCGTGTGACCGTAACGAGGAATTGGCTGCAAACTATCTGCTAGAGAACTCAGCAGATTTTGAAGACTGAGTTCCCCACAACAAAAGTCGGCCTTTTAACCAAATCTGAGCACAAGAAAATGTTTTGTTCCTCCCTCTTTCGTCTGGACCGTTCATTTTAACTCTGCTCAGAATCTCAGATGATCATATTTTATTCTTACATCTCCATAGTTATTCTTAAAGAATAATCTGCTTTTCCACTTTTGCGTTCTTCGTGATTCGCGTTTGTCTTTTGTTAGTAGTTGTGTTTCTAAGATCTTTAATCGATCTTAGATAGCACAGGAAACTAGTGTCACGGATCTAACTAAACTGTGGTCATACTCATATATTGCGTGGTTGTGATTATTACAGCTCACGGGTTTTTATAAAACTTCTCTTGTTCGGACGTTGAACTCCACCGATTAAACCGTGATTTTGGATCAAACCGGCTTTAGCTTTGTTTGGTCAACGGCATTTACTACGTTTTGTTCAGGTTAAAATTAAGAAATCTAGGGATATTTGAGTAAAACTAATTGTCTAATAAGAAACACATTCGAAATATTTTAGTATTTAATGATTTTACAAGGTCGCCTCTCTCACTCTCTGAAGAATTCAGAGAGGAAAGGAGAAGATCGAGTAATTTCTGTATATTGCTATGAATGATATGAGTACAGTTTTATATTGCAGAAAAACGTATCTACTTGCCAAAAGAACCGTAATCTACATTTAAGTACAAAATAATAGAGATCTCCAATCATGGGATATGATTAGCTATGGAAGATATTCCAATACCCCCTCCCCCCCCTTTAAGATGGAGCATGCAAATTTTGTATGCCCAGCTTGTCTCGAAACCTTTCATACTCAATGCGACCCAATGGTTTTGTGAGAATGTCTGCTAACTAAGCTTGACTTGGAACGTGACTAGTGGCAATTGTACCAGCTTGGATTTCGTCTCGAACATAGTGACAGTCGATTTCTATATGCTTAGTACGCTCGTGAAACACTGGATTGTTGCTGATATGTATGGCAGACTTGTTATCACAAAACAGTAGCATAGGCTGAGCATGTGTGACGCCAAGGTCTTGAACAACTCGTTTGATCCAAATCAGTTCTTGAGTTAAATCTGCCATTGCCCTGTATTCTGCTTCGGCGGAGGATCGACTAACCGTATCTTGTTTTCTAGTTTTCCATGAAACTGGGCTTCCACCAAGTTGAACAAAGTATCCAGTAACAGACCGTCTAATCAGAGGACAGCTTGCCCAATCTGAATCACACCAACCTGTGATTTGAAAATCATTATCAGATTTGAGAAGAATACCTTGGCCAGGATTGAGCTTCAGATATCTAACCACTCTCTCTGCTGCTGTCCAATGATCTTGTCTTGGCGCTTACATAAACTGTGCCAATGTGTGAACAACAAACGCTAGATCAGGTCTTGTAACCGCCAAGTAGATCAATCTGCCAACCAAACGTCGATATTGTTGAGGATTAGGCAACAAAAGAGAAGTAGACAATGGTAGTTTATGGTTTGTCTCGATAGGAAACAATGCTGGCTTGGCTCCCAACAAACCCATTTCTGTCAAAATATCCAGTGCATACTTTCTTTGACACAAATAGAATCCCGTTGAGTTTCTTGCTACCTCAAGCCCCAAAAAATATTTCAGAACTCTCAAGTCTTTCATGTGAAAACATGATGACATGTAATCTTTAAAAGCCGATAACGATGTCTGAGAACTCTCTGCTATTATCAAATCGTCAACGTAGACCAGTACCTGGAGTTGTATCCCGTTGCGATCATACGTGAATAGCGAGTAATCAGACTTTGATTGCTTGAACCGCTTCATGTAGACTTCTTCGTCTAAATCACCATGTAAAAATGCATTATGAACATCCATTTGATGGACATCCCAATCTCGGCCAGCAGCATTTCGCAGAAACAGGCGTACCGTCCCCATTTTTGCAACCGGAGCGAATGTTTCACCGTAGTCTTCACCTTCAATCTGTTTATTTCCCAAAGCCACCAGCCTTGCTTTGTATCTCTCGATAGTTCCGTCAGATTGGTATTTGATTTTATATACCCATTTACATCCAATTGCCTTTTTGCCCTTTGGAAGATCGACAAGATGCCATGTTTCGTTGCTTTCAAGAGCGCTGATTTCATGAGCCATTGCAACTCTCCAACGTTTGTCACCCACTGCTTGGGAGTATGCTCTCGGCTCGATATTAGTGAGGACAGAAACCTGGAAAGCTTGATGTCGGGTCGAGAAGCGAGTACAATCAACATAGTTATGAATCAGATAAGCAGAGTTACCTTTTGAATTAGCCAATACGCGACTCATAACTGTGTTGGTGACAAAATTCCTTAACGTGAAAGGTGGAATCCGTTTACGGTGACCTCGTCCAAGCTGTTCTGTTGGTTGGGCATCTTGATTTTCAATATCATGATTTTCAATATCATTGATTGGCGATGGTGGAGCAACGCCGTCCGTATCAGATGAATCAGGTGGCGAAGAAGGAGAAGAAGAAGATTGGGCCACTGGTGACGCTCTTTGTGATGGGCCAGATGAGTGATTTTCATGAATTGGGCTTTGAGGCTGGACAGGCCCATTACCATTTTGCAAATTCACAGGCCCAAAAGACTGAGTTTGATCGTCTTCTCCGACGAGATAACTAATATCTCGCGACGGATTGGAAAGGAGATGTGCAGGGTCTGCTTCTTCAATCGACTTTGTCTGGTGGAAAGGAAATTCCTTTTCACAAAACACAACATCTCGGGAGTCAAAGAAAATATTGTCTTCCAGATCATACAACCGCCATGCCTTCTTTCCTTGTGGATACCCAAGAAACAAACACTTCCTACTTCGTGGAGCAAACTTATCCCCAGAAGCTCGTTGATTATGAGCATAACAGAGTGTGCCGAATACCCGGATGTGATCATAGGAGGGGATCTTTCCATGAATTCGTTCATAAGGTGTCATTCCGCCTAAAACAGAGTTTGGAGTTCGGTTGATTAGATAACCGGCCGTCAGGACGCAATCACCCCAGAACTCAATTGGCAGATTCGCTTGAAACCGAAGCGCGCGTGCGACATTTAAAATATGGCGATGCTTTCTTTCAACACGACCGTTCTGTTGTGGCGTGCCCACACATGACGTTTCGTGAACGATGCCGAGTCCTTTGAAGAACTCTTGTAAACACAGAAACTCTGTGCCATTGTCGCTTCTTACTGCTTTGACATCTTGATTAAATTGTCTCATGGTCATGAAAACAAAATTTTTCAATCGTGTAGGTGCTTCTGTTTTGTCGTTTAGAAGAAAAATCCATACACCTCTTGAAAAATCATCGACTATGGTTAAGAAATAGCGAGCACCCGTGTGAGAAGGTGTTCGATAGGGACCCCATAGATCGCAGTGGATTAACTCAAAAATTCTGGTCGTTTTATTCATACTGAGAGGAAAACAGGATCTTGTTTGTTTTGTGCGGAAACACACGTCACACGCTTTATTCAGACATTCGGAAGAAACAGAAATAGAAAGACCAGGCAATAAACCAACAACTTTTGCAGAGGGATGTCCCATCCGATTGTGCCACAGCTCCCATGAAGCATCGTCGCGTGTGGCCACAGATCCAACAGTTTCCGTACTGCAAAAATGAAATGTTCCTCCGCCACGTTTACCCGCTCCAATCACCATCCTCGTAGCTCGGTCCTGAACAATAAGATAGTGATCAGCCAACTGAACCACGCAGTTATTTTCATCCATCAATTGTCCTACTGAGATCAAATCTGAACGCAATTCCTCAACATAAAACACAGACTGCAATACCAACTCAGATCCTAGATAAACTGTTGCTTCAGTCACTGAAATTCTCTCACGTCCATCAGCTAAGATTATTAGCACTGGAGCAACTTCTCTTACATCTCTCAAAATATCATATCGGCCAGTGAGATGGTGAGAATCTCCGGTGTCGAGAATCCAAAGAGGTGAAGAATGAGTACCTGACAATTTGTCGGATGATGTGCTGGGTTGGCCAGCGTTCAAAAGAGCCTTAATAGAACGCCATTGGTCCTCAGTTAGGCCTGTCACGCCGTCTCTGTCTTTGTCAGTGATCACATAGTTCGCATACTCTGGATTCGCAGGAGGTGGAACCTGCACAGCATTGGCATAGGCGACCGAACCACGTCCTCGGCCACCACATGGAGTTCCACCACGTCCTCTGGTTTGCATTGATCGGGACTTTGATCGATCACCCCACCATTCTGGATAACCGATCACTGCATAACAGCTATCTGAGGAGTGACCACCTCTGTTGCAATGCTTGCAAACAACAGCAACAACTTTTTTTTTGTCATCCTTGCGATAGTGATTTCTGGTTTGTACGGCAAACGCAGACATCTCCTGTTGTTCTTCCATTGCTTTCGTACCATTACGAATCAGATCCTCCTCCTGGCGTACAATATTGTACACCTCCTCCAATGGTTGCACAGGCAAGCGTGAAATCAAGCTTGAACGCACTGTGCGAAAGGGAGTATCATCAAGACCGAACCGGAATTGATGCACCTTGTCTTCTTCTCGATCCTGCTCTTGAAGAGTTGTGAGATTACACTCACATTTTCCACATTTGCAGAGGCGCAGAGGGCGATAAGACGCCATGCTGTCCCAAATCTTTGTCAGTTTTCCAAAATACGTTTCAATAGCAAGACCTCGTTGCTTGCAGCAAGCAAGTTCGGCGTTGATCTGCTGGATCCGCGGTCCGTTTGTCACCGAGAACCGCTTTTTCAAGTGTTCCCAGAGATCTTGTGCCACATCTCGATGAGATGTTTGAGCGAAGCACGGGATCGATAGTCATCTTCATCCACAACACAAGTAAGGCTTGTATCGTCCACCAGTCTTCAAGATCAGGGGATCCTTCTGCCGGTCGTTGAATGGAACTGTCAAGGAAAACAAACTTCTTGCGAGAGCAGAGAGCGGTTTTGATTCTGCAGGCCCATTCTTCATAGTTCGATCCCTTCAGCAAGGGATGCGAAATCACAGCTCCTGGATTGTCGGCAGCAGTCAGATCGTAGGGAGAGATGGTGCGGCGCACCTCCACGGTCTGGTTCATGGTCGGAATTCCGTTTTGGGTTCCGTCAGTCATCGTCGTCGGTTTTCAGATTCAGCGAACAAGGAAAAAGAGAAAGAAAAGAAATCAGGAAATCAAATATTTTGTGTCAGGCTCTGATACCATGAAGAATTCAGAGAGGAAAGGAGAAGATCGAGTAATTTCTGTATATTGCTATGAATGATATGAATACAGTTTTATATTGCAGAGAAACGTATCTACTTGCCAAAAGAACCGCAATCTACATTTAAGTACAAAATAATAGAGATCTCCAATCATGGGATATGATTAGCTATGGAAGATATTCCAATACTCTCATTTTGGTTTGTCAATTACTTCCTCGAGAAAATCCGGAAGCAACGAAAAAAGAGAGATCAAAGCCACAAATGATTAAATACTACAAATGTAGGGTTTGGATACGTAGCAGTGATGGTAGATGAATCAGATGACAAATCAAAGCCACAAATGGTGCAGCAAAGAGGACGGTTTAAAGTAACTTGTGGAAACCTTGACAAAGAAAATGTGACTTGTAAAGGAGGGAAAAAGATCCATATGTTCTTCTCTTTCTCTCCTAGTGTGTTTCATCAAGGTTGTCTTTAGATGTATCCACGCTCTCTTTTCAGGTGGTTTCTTCTCCAATTATAAAAAAAAGTCACAACATGCAGGTTTGTAGTAAAGCAAGATCAGCTTCAGACATAACAATGGCTATATTAGTGCACAGTTTTCTTTGCTTCCTCATGAAGGTGCTCTGTCAACATCCTGCAGCTTCTCTGCTCCCATCTGGTTTAGCCAGCTCATACGTTTACCCGCTGATGTATCCTGTTCTTCGGACTATTATTTTACCAAAGGGTTACTACTTAGATTCCCATTCCTTTCTTTAAAAGATATTTGTTTACAATGGTAAAATAAAAAAAACATTCATTGTTAACATTCTGCATATGATGAAAGTACTCGCAAACCTGAGACTTCTAAGGTTGATTATTGGTTCAACCAACGTTGGTCCCTTAGAAGCTCGAAAGGAGTAAGTTTGATTGAGTTTGGAAATTTGATCACCAACTTTTAGTAGTATTCTAAATTGGCATCGTTTATTTGTTGAGATGCTTTGTAAAATTCATTCTTTTTAAAGCATCAGTCTATTTACATCTTTTGGCTCTTTTTAGTAATGGGTTTGGTTAGAGGAGAATTTACTGTATATGCTACGGTTACTATTTTTAGCCATATGGTTACAGAAGAAACAGTTGTATGTAATAATGATATAATGGAAAACATAGGGTTTGAATGGTAACCCAAAACTTTACCATAAAACTCTTTATAAGACTTATACCGTTTTAATAGTTACCAATCACAAAAGCTGTACAGAAAGCGTTACCAACAGTATTACCCTAGCTTTTTTGTACCGCTTTTGCTTACAGATTTTTTTACAGCTTTTAACTATTTCATAAACATTTATCTACTTCAGTTTACCGCTAAAAGATCCAGCTTACCGCTAAAAATTTCATACCGTTTTAGGTTACCAATCGGACCCATATTCTTATAGAAGAGATTGATTTTCTTGGATGCATGACGATTATCATTCACTTTTTATGCATTATTACAATTTACAATACTGTAATTTTCTAGCATATAAAGAACTATTCTCTTGGCGGCAAAATAATGTATTAATCTATTCGCCTTTGTTGTCAATTTTGTACAAAGAAAAGGGTGGGGGTCTTTGAATTTGCATCTTTTATTTTGATTTGATTGGTGTGGAAGTCGTATTTTAGGGAGCCTATGACAAGTAAATTTAATAATTAGTAAATGATAAATCAATGATATTTGATCTCGAAATATATCACCCGACCAGAGGACAAAAAGAACGCGTTTCCAATTACAATTGATTAGTCTATTTTTTTTTCTTGTTGCTATATGATGTATCAGTAAAAAAAAATGACTTTTAAAATTAAAATATAAAACAATTAAAGAGGGAAAAAAATGATCTCACGTGCACGTCGTGGTCGTGCAGAACCAAGCTACGACGACCGCTGTCTGAATGTTTCACCTCACTCACCACTAATTCTTTTTGACCAAAAAGATTTGGGGGGAAACACCTTTTGATTAGTCTTACGGAGGTGGAGTTAGTAAAACTTTGTGCTCCAGTCTGTGTGTTCAAGTTTTTGCGTCTCTTCTACGGTTTTCTAAAGATGTGAATTTGTCTGTCTTCTCTCTCTGTCTTTTTCATTTGGATGTTGTACCGGAAGCTGTGAGTCTTTAAACCGAGTATTTATTGCCGACCAAACCTCAAGACAAAAAAAAAAGTAGGTCTCTAGTAGATTCTCTCAACTGTCGATTTTAAAAGATTGGGATTTCCTCTCTGGGTTCTCTGGAATATCAAATGGGTCTGTGTTATTCAAGAACTGACAAGACCACGAGTAAAGAAACGGGGACAACAAGCACCGCTATTATCACGGTGGAGTCACAAGGCTCCGGGCGGCGGCGGCGGCGGCCGAAAGATTTAAACAGCGGCGGCGAAATCGATGAGATTCAACAGGTGGTGGGTCGGCTTGTTGGCAATGGTTCAAGTGAAATTGCTTGTCTTTATACACAGCAAGGCAAAAAAGGAACCAACCAAGACGCCATGCTTGTCTGGGAGGTTTGTGTCTCTCCCTCTTTGGGAAATAGAGAGTTTCACTGTGATGAAATGTTGGATTGTTTGATATTGGAGGTTTTTGTTATGGTTCATCATCGATTGAAGAAAGATACTGATTCTCTGTGTTGTTGCAATTACAAGAACTCTTGTTGTTGCTATTTTTATGTTCTTCTTCTTCTTCTTCTTCAACTTAGTTACTGCTTGAAACATTTTTCAAATTTCAGAATTTCTGTTCGAGAAGCGATACAGTGCTCTGTGGTGTATTCGATGGACATGGTCCGTTTGGTCATATGGTTTCTAAGAGAGTCCGAGATATGTTACCTTTCACTTTAGCAACCCAATTGAAAACGGCCTCGGGGATGGCACAAAGCGGCTCCAAGAATGGCCTCGAGTCTGCTACTTGCATAGATGAAGAGCAATGGTGTGAGTTACAGCCAAGTGAGAAAGACGAAAAGCTACTTCCCCAAATGTATCTCCCGCTTAAACGGGCATTGCTCAAGACTTGTCAACAGATGGATAAAGAGTTAAAAATGCATCCAACCATCGATTGTTTCTGCAGCGGAACAACTTCTGTTACCGTTATCAAACAGGTGAAAGTCCGGTCACCGGTTATTTACTCTACCATTGCTCTGTACACTTACTGCTCTCGTTGTTTCTTTATAGGGTAAGGATCTGGTGGTGGGAAATATTGGTGACTCGCGAGCTGTTCTTGCCACAAGAGACGAAGACAATGCTCTGATCGCTGTACAATTAACCATAGACTTAAAACCCGATTTGCCAAGTATATATCTCTTCCCTTGTGTTGTCACAATTAATCATCTTGGAAACACAGTCTAACTTTCTTCTCTATGTACTTGAGGTGAATCCGCAAGAATCCAGAAATGTAAAGGTAGAGTCTTTGCCTTACAAGACGAGCCTGAGGTTGCGCGTGTGTGGCTACCAAACAGCAATTCACCTGGTCTGGCAATGGCTCGAGCTTTCGGAGACTTCTGTCTTAAAGATTACGGTCTAATCTCTGTTCCGGATATCAACTACCGCCGCCTCACTGAAAGAGATCAGTTCATTATCCTAGCCACTGACGGGGTAACATTATTATTCTTCTTCCTCTTGCGGTTTTTTTTATCGAAGTCTATGTAGCTAAATCTGTTTGTGCAATTGTAGGTATGGGATGTTTTGTCGAACAAAGATGCTGTTGATATTGTGGCTTCAGCTCCTAGTCGAAACACTGCGGCTCGTGCTGTAGTCGACACAGCTGTTCGAGCCTGGAGGCTCAAGTATCCTACTTCCAAGAACGATGACTGCGCTGTAGTATGTCTCTTTCTCGAAGATTCCTCGGGACCAGCATCCATGGAAGTTTCAGAAACCGTTAATCATTCACACAAAGAGTCCACAGAGGGTGTTACTATCAGATCAAGCAAAGATGGTGAGAAGAAAGAAGAGGATTTAACAGAGACCGATGAGATTGTACCGGTTTGGGAGATAAAAGAAGAAACACCGCCTGAGAGTTGCAGGATTGAGTCCAAGAAGTCAACACTGGCCGAATGTATATCCGTAAAGGATGATGAAGAGTGGTCGGCGTTGGAAGGCTTGACTAGAGTCAACAGTCTCTTGAGCATTCCCAGGTTCTTATCTGGTGAGCTAAGATCAATTAGCTGGAGAAAATGGTTGTAAGTCAACAGAACTCAAAAAGTGATCAAACAGACGATCATTGATTTTCATTTCATGATTGGTTTTGTTTCCAATGATGACATGAAAATCGGTGTTAGCAAATGTCACAAAATGTTCTTTGTTTCATATACCAAACTCAGACAAGTTTATTCGTGGAAAATCTCTTGCAGTTACGTTTATGTCTCTACGTTTTACTTGCTACTACTTCTTTGACCTTTATGAAGACAGCAAAATTGTGAAAACTGCACACATGACATAATATATACTTCTAAAGGGTTCTCACAGCAGAAAAGGAATGAAAAACACAAGCACAAATGTGGAATCAGGAGATAGACTGAGACCATTCACATAGAGGAGGCAAGTGAACTAGAGAGAAACTTATTAAGTTCTCTAATGTTGGTATTACAAATACTTAACCAGCAGCCATATTACAACAGCAAGACCAACGATCCCGAGCACTGATAAGAGCATTGACATGCAAGAACAACCACTTCTCATATTCTTGTTCATGACAGCAAGGTTCTTCTGCACTCTCTGCAATAAGAAACACAAACAGAATAGATCAATGCCAATAATGAGTCATTAGCTTAGTATAACGTGGTTTTTGGTCGAGCAACCCCAAAACAGATAACCACTAGGTCAGGTATTATTACTTTTGAGGAATTCAATTCACTTCATGCATGGACTAACTTTAACTTATGACTCACAAAATTTTTTTTTTGAAGTATTTAAGAGTTGAAGGATATATTACCCGTAAGCGAGAGTCAGTAACATCCACATGATAGTCTAAGTCATCCTGCATACAACCCAGATTTGTTACAACAATGAAATCCAAAACAAGGCATGTACAAATGTGAATGAAAACACGACGACATACGATAAGCCTTGTCTGCAAGCCAAGCTCCTCATTGACAGCTAGAGCAATGTGTTTTGTACTCATGACTGTTTCTTCCAACTTCTCGAGTCCTTCATCTTGTTCTAACTCGCGAAAAAAAGAACAAACTCAATAGAGAAACTAATTACAGAAGTCAACATATGTATTATGTTTACTAGGATAAAAACAGCTAACCTCTCATAACTTGCCGTTGAAACCCAATAATTCCTTGGTTATCCATGCCAGTAACTTTGCTCATGGTGTCATCTGGCTTTATCTCTGACCCAAGCAAGCTGTCTCTATTGGCAAAGTTCGACATGTTCAACGCATTCGCCATCTGATTTGCTTGCGATCTCAGATTCCCAACCATATCCTTGCGCCGGTTCATCTCTTTCTCTGAACTGTGTCAGTAAGTAGATGTTTCAGATGGAAAGAAAAAAGAAGAAAAAAGATCTATTCACAGGTCAATAACAACAACAACGCTAAATGGCTTACATAGGTTTTCCATGAATTTTAGCAAGAAGAGACTGCAGACTCTCTAATCGGGTTCCGAAGATGGTGATCTTTCTTCGTATAGCTGAAGCACGACGTTGAGCATCGGGACCTGTTAGGGCCGATTTACTCCTTTCTGATATCATTCCATTTATTTCCTCCGAGAGCTTTAAAGCCTCGTTGTATTCTCTCATCCATGAATCCGACGAAGACGCCATTGACCTGATTCCTATCTCAAGCCAAATACCAACTACAGATCACTTTCGAGGAATTATTAACTTGATCAAGGATGCATACGCAAGATGCGACAACAACAAATGTATAAGCAATAATTTAATCTAGAGCGAACAAAATTGACTAGATCGACGAATTAGTTATTGGTATACACACAAAAACGCGGCCTTTGGCTGGAATGTTAAGGCAGAAATTAACATTTTGACTATGCGCAGACGAGAAAACTGAGACGGCCAAATCGCCAACAAGACCAGCATAATCAGAAGATAGCCGAAAATATGCAATATCCAGGATCAGGAAGTTCATGATCAGGGAAGATCGGAGCGATTCAGAAACAGATCTATCCCCCAATCAATGCACTCGGAATTTACCTATATAAAACATCATTAAGAGAATCGAATTGCTTACCAAGAAATTTCTAGGACCTCTGATAAAACCTTATGATTTCTCGGAGCTCGTATCGTGTAAGAGATCGGCTTGCTGAATCACCGTGAATCGGAGGATAAGGAGTCGACCTGTCACGCACCGAGACCGGAGTTCCCGTGACTCTTCCGTCAAAAGAAGAGATCTTTTCCTTTATATGAAGCTGAAATCAAACGACGGCGTTTTATTCATGATCGTAGAATGTTAGGGGTTAATAGAGTTATTTACGAAAGTAGGTGTTTGAAAAAACAGAAAACATATATAAGTCAAGGACCAAATAAGTAATATTGAGAATTTTCGACCCATTTATAAATGGATCTATCCATTTCATTTCCCATGGCTTGTCTCCTCTCTCCTCTCTCCGTCTCTCTTTCGTATCCAGAATATTGGTTTGCTCTCCGAGTGTGTTTGGTTCCACCTTGAATAGATCGCTCTGATTGTAGTTTCTGTTTCCGATTCGTCGTTCGGTATTGTTAATGGTGTTTTTGTTTCCGTGAAAGTTGTGGATTTGAAAGGCTAACTTTGGTGTTCTAAAGCAAGTTCCAGAAGGGGATCGCAAAATACATTTTCAATCTCTCGAGGTCGAATCATGTAAGCTAGCTATATAATTAGGCTTACACAACGTTGAATTTAGATCCTTTACCTTTATCTCCTTGATCCAAAATCATATTTTTTCTTCTTCTTTCTTAGACCGATTCTAAGTGATTGAATTGATTTTTCTATGACATTTATCGAATTTAAGATTATCGATTGAGACAGGGTCCTTTAATTAAGATACCAGAGCGTCTGTGATTTTGCAAAACTAATAGAGCCAAATCGTCATGTTATACTTGTTTTCAGGGAGTCCATAGAACAGTCTATTATCCCAGGCTTGCCTGATGATTTGGCTTTGAGATGCCTAGCGAAGCTTTCTCACGGGTATCATGGAGCGCTCGAGTGTGTCTCTAGAGGGTGGAGAGATTTAGTTCGTAGCGCCGATTACTCGTGCTACAAAGCTAGAAATGGATGGTCAGGGAGCTGGTTGTTTGTTCTGACAGAGCGTTCTAAGAACCAGTGGGTGGCTTATGATCCTGAAGCTGATCGGTGGCATCCATTGCCTAGAACTAGAGCTGTTCAAGATGGCTGGCAACATTCTGGTTTTGCGTGTGTTTGTGTTTCGAGATGTCTTCTTGTGATCGGGGGCTGCTACGCGCCTTCGGTATCGTCGTTACCTCATCAGAAGCCTGTTGTCACTAAAGACGTCATGCGGTTTGATCCGTTTAAGAAAGAATGGAAATTGGCTGCTAGTATGCGAACACCACGGACTCACTTTGCTTGTACTGCTGTCTCTGGCAAGGTTTACGTTGCGGGAGGTCGCAATTTAACCCATTCCATAGGAATTACATCTGCTGAGGTTTATGATCCTGTGGCTGATAGGTATTTTTCTCCACTAATTTGGTTCATTTTCTCATATAATAATATATGGTGGAGTGATATGAGATTTGCATAAGGAATCCCCATGATACACTCCTTTTATCTTTGTATATGATGGGCAAGATATATGTCTTTTACGTTTTCTTATATTTAAGTAGAGAAACTATCAAACTGGGGTCTGACATAGCGGTATTGCAGGTGGGAGGAATTACCAGCGATGCCTAGACCACAGATGGATTGCTCGGGGTTATCGTACAGAGGGTGCTTTCATGTTCTGAGTGATCAGGTTCAGGTGGGATTTGCAGAGCAAAATTCATCTGAAGTATTTAATCCTTTAGACATGTCTTGGTCCACTGTGGAGGATATCTGGCCTTTCTCTAGAGCCATGCAGTTTGCTGTTCAGGTGATGAAAAATGACCGAGTGTACACGATTGTAGATTGGGGAGAAAGCTTGATAAAGACTAGGGATACAGATGAAGGGGAATGGTACAATGTTGGTTCAGTTCCTTCTGTTGTTCTTCCTAATCATCCAAGAGAGCTAGAGGCCTTTGGATACGGGTTTGCAGCTCTAAGGGAAGAGCTCTATGTTATAGGAGGCAAGGTCCTTAAATGGGAAGAATCAGGGGCAGGGAGATTAGACATTGTGAGACTGCCCGTCGTGAGGGTATGTAACCCTTTGGATAGGCCTCTGAATTGGAGAGAGAACAAACCGATGTGCATTCCAGCCGGTGGGTCCATCATTGGCTGTGTATCCTTGGAAGAACCTTCTCCACCTTAACCAAAGTGATCAAATCTCTCTGGATGCATAAATTATTACAGTCAATTCTTCAATTGTGGCATGGTGAGAAGAAAAAAAAGTAGTAAAAAGTAGCTGCGGATAGCACTCGGTTATCATTAATATCTGCTTTAGTCTTTTTCACAAACAAGTAACTTCGCCTCTTCCTTTAATCATTTCTCCAGCAGAGTCTTGCATGGCTTATGTACATAAAAAGAAGAGTGAAAATTAGCATATTTCTTTTCATACTAACATTTCACTTTTATTTATAGCCATATATTTCGACAAGGGTATTAACACTCTTTGATAATTCTTATGTGTCTGTAGCTGACTAATATCATGGAATGTCTAAGTGTGTTCCTTCGTTGAGCAAGACCTTGGTCCCATTAATTGTCAAAGTGGAAGCTTCGGGTGTAATACTCAGACAACTAGACACTTAAAGCTAACTGCTAACCATGTACGTGGAAACAGTTTACCAGAGAAATCAACCTATGATGCATTTATATTCCGGGTAAAAGGCTTCTACAGTTTTATGTGAAGTGAGTTCAGTATGTCATGCTATGAGATGATCGCTGCAAGAAGGTAACCAGTGGATAGTCAGACCATTACTGCGTCACTCATATTTGGAATTGAACTTGGACTGTGTACATCTGAAATCTCCTGATTAAAGTAGAAATAAGATTCATGTTTTTTCAGTGTGTTGAGCGTTAGTAAGCTTATATTTTGTTATGTGTCTATTTCTCCTACACAGAGGTGTATCATGTGTATAGACCAAACACGTGAAAGATAAAATTAAGAGAGATACAAATGGTTTTCTTCGCTTGTTGTCTCGTTTATTTCCTTGATTTTACTACATGAAGTCTTATAAATTACAGATAGCAACTATTGGATGAAGTTATGGAGTACATATACACAAGTAATAAGACCTTGAAAGTTGATTGCGTATCATTCTTTATTGAAGCATTATGTCTTGGAAGGTGAAGAGTATTGCTTTTCCAGTCACTGTGTCTTGTGATTCATGAGTGGTTTTGAGTCGAGTGAGAATGAGCTGTTTTCAATGATTATGTCCGAAGAAGAGTAACTGAGTGACATAGACTCTGGTATTGCGATCTGGATGTGTGCATGCTCTTCACCATTCTGTGCTTGGCTTTGAGTGCCTTTGTTCTTGGATTGCATCCTATCCAGTTCAATGAAGACGTCTCTCATGGTAGGGCGATGTTCTGAGTTCAAGCTCAAACACCTTCTTGCTAGTTTGGCTACTGCAAGGACCTCCTATTGATCAAATTCCTCCTTGATGCGAGCATCAAGAATCTCATGAAGTTTGTCATTCCTCATGGCTTCGAGGAAGTAAGCACCCAACATCCTTACTTCTTGTGGCCTCATAAGGGAGACAGGTTTTCCTCCAGTTAATAATTCAATGAGCACAACCCCAAAGCTATAGACATCACTCTTTCCTGTGAAGTGGCTTGACTGAAGATACTCTGGGTCTACATATCCAACTGTTCCTTGCACCATTGTCGTCAAGTGAGTATCATCTATAGGAACAGATCTCGAAATCCCAAAATCTGATACTTTGGCACGGTGCTTTTCATCCAACAAGATATTTGTTGACTTGACATCTCTGTGATAAATTGGGAAAGAGGCGGCTGAATGCAGGTAGGAGAGAGCATCAGCAACTTCACAGGCAATGCAGAGACGGAATTCCCAAGTCATTGGGAAATCATCTGATGGGTTATGAAGATGATCGAAAAGGTTGCGGTTGGGAATGAACTCATACACCAGCATAGGTACCTCTGTCTCAAGACAACATCCTAAGATATTGACAACATTTCGGTGATTAATCTGAGACAGAAGGATTATATCATTGATGAATTCTTCAAGATTCTCTTCTTCCAATGCTTTGGACTTCTTGACAGCAACGATCATCCCATCTTCCAACATACCCTTATAAACTGTACCTTGGCCTCCTTGTCCTAGTATTCTGTTAGGGTTAAATTTGTCAGTTGCCTTCTCCAGGTCACGAGAGCTGAACAGTTTGGTTCTATTGACACTGCCTTGAAGGAAGGACGTTTGCTGCTGTAACAACAAACCTCCATTTCGTTTGAAGAAGTTCCTCTTCTGCTTGGCTACTCTCCGCTTTTTATTAGCCTTGCATAGCAACCAAATTCCAATGACCAAAAGCAACAATCCAGAGCTGAGAGTTCCACCTGCATAAGAAGAAGTCTTGTTAGTTGATCTTTTAGTTTCAATGTAGAAAGATGTTGGGCGATACAGAAAAAAATAGACTTGACTTACTTAAAATGGTTGGCCAAGTTTTCCTACATCTGAATGATCCAGGAACGTTGACACACTTGTTCTTTCCACAGACATTATTTTTTGGATCTCTGCATTCATCAATGTCTAGGGACAAAACAAAAGCAAATTAACTTCATACAGAATTCAAAGGGTGAAAGCTACTGAAAATGAGAAAGAAGTTTAGACAGACCTTGACATCCACCACGTATATAGGGATTTCCTTCATAACCGTACTTACACCAGCAGGTATATATGTAATGATGATCTCTGGGTATTACATTTTTGTTTTTCTTACCTTTTCTGGGTATTACATAAACATTAGGACTTATCTCGCATTGCGATGACGAAGAAGTGAGGGGAAGATCAAAACGCCATTCGAGCTCCATCCTCATATAAGTACTGTACTCTGGTAGTTGAGGAGCCGTGAACATATACCCTTCCAAGCTGAATTGTGACAAGTATGCAACTTGACATCCGTCGTCTTTAGTGGGTTCCAGTTTCTCCAGAGTTGCATCAAACACTTGAAGATTAGGTGGTATTGAGGTTTGGCAGCATTTGTAACCCAAACAACCACCCCCGTAATCATCTTGATAAGTTCCTATCTCATTCGTACATCTCGCCTCGCATCCCACAATTTGCAACCCTGTGCCATTCATCAACGCCTTGTTGTTACATCCAACAGCTGTGAACTTGTTCTTGTCTGATATGAAGAATGGACTGCCTGTTAGGTTCAAAGACGATGAATCACCTACTACTCCATTGGTGCAACCTATGTGTTTCAGTGGACTCAGAATGTAAAACCTGTAGTTCTCGTCAGAAGGACCGGCTGAAAATCCTCCAAGGGAGAAGGAAATTACTTCCCGTTTGATGCTAAGCAGGAAGGGTACAGAGAGTTGTCCTGATGAGTTGCTGCAGACAATCTCGAACCATTTGTCTTTGTAACAATCTTCGCCTATCCCAAAAGGGTAAGGGACACTAACATTTCCGCAGTGGTCTTTGCATTTAGGACGTGCTAAAGAGAAATTAGGAACAGCTTCGTATTCACAGAATCGCAGCAGAAGCAACGCAACACAGAAATGTTTCAGATTACAACCCATTTTGTCTCTCTTTCCGGACTCAAAAGTTCAGGTTCAGGTTCAGGTTCAGGTTCAGGTTCAGGTACTTCTCTCTCTCTCTCTCTCTCAAAAACAAAGATAACCAATTTTATTTTCTCTTTCTGCATCAATGAAGAAGACCTTGACCCATATGAATTAGGCTATACCATTTATTAACAGTGGGCTCCATCAATGGGTCTCTAAGAAAAGTCTCTCACAAAAATAAAAATAAAAATAATAGTATTATATGGAGTTTTGGTTAGATATCATTGATGGACAGGAAGAGAGGGGAATGATGAGTGGTTGCAGACAATCTCGAACCATTTGTTCTGGTAACAACCTTTGCCAATCCCAAAAGGGTAAGGAACACGATCACCACCACGATAGCACTTGTCTATGCAATTAGGTAATGCAACATGGAAAGTAGAATCAGCTATGTATCCACGGATTTGAAACACAAGAAATGCAAGAAAGAAACGTTTCAGATCACAATCCATTCTCTCTCTCTTTCAGGAATCAGAACATCTTGTCAGGTTCATGTACACACTTATCTCTCTCTCTCTCTCTCACGAAGAAAGAAGAAAGAAGAAAGAAGCTTGTGCTTTCTTTCACCTTTCTTCGTAATCAATAATGAAAGAAACCATGAATTTTTCCATCATAGTCACATCAACGAAGACCTTTGACCCGTGTGAATCGTAGCGGGCTCTATAGAAGAATTAACGGGAAAGTTGGACAAAAGAATGAAGGAATACAAGTTGACAGTGGACCAAAAAAAAAAAAAGGGAAAAGTTGAAGATTCCGATTAATGAGTCGCACTACCAAAGAAAACGGAAACAGACCAAGTGTCTTCGTCTGTGCCAGTCCCAAAACATATTGAGCCGGACCTGTGTGCCATGGTGGTGGTGATGGAAAATGAACAGCTTCTATCACATGTTAAAAACCTTTTCATGAAAATCTTCAACTTCATAGTTTGTTTCATATTTTTCTTCTGTCTACATTTAACGGGAAAGTGGACAAAAGAATCCCTTATCTTTTTGTTAAGAACTTAAGATCATCCTAATTCCTAACTATGGTTGTATGGTGAAAACTGAAAAGAGGTAGCGAGAAAATAAGTGCCAAAATCTTATGTGTGTGCAGAGAACATTTTTAAGGAAACACTAAAAATCCAACTAAGAAAAAGCTCATCTCATAATTTAAGTAGCCCATTATAGAGTACAAAAAAATCTACAATTTCAGTACCGATTTGTGTTAGTAAGTCGCTATGTCATTACTCAAATTACAATTTTGTATAATACATATTCTTGATAACTGCTATGGTTGATTACGAAATGGTAACACAGATTCCCAGTGTTGTTTTCAAGAACTAGAAACTAGCAGCACTTTATTACATTCTAGGTTTTAATTATGTTTTTGAAAAATCAATGTTTTCATTCTTGTTGGATCATCATTACATAACAAACGTTTTTAGTTTTATCTCTAAAAGAATAACTCAGGTCACGGTTACTCGGTTAGTTCAGTTTTTTCGGGTCTTTTGTTGTAAACTTTAGGAACTTGACTCAGCCTCCATGGTAAAAGTACGGAGCTATGGATTTTTTGTGTGTTTAGACTCAATGGGCCTAAAACTTAAGAGTTAATAAGGCCAAGTGATGGTCCTTCAATTCCATAATGGGCCAAAATTTCGATAGCAATCTATATCCAACCAGAATATAAATTCGACTTTAAATGCAAACCAGTTCCCATTCTAATTTGGTTATTTTTTATTTATACTTATTGAAATTTCCGAAACTGGAATTCAATGCATTTATTTTCATATATGAAATCCATATTAATCAGAATTCTGATTTCTGAAAACTGTAAATTGACTATTCGAGGGAAAAAAAAACATTACGTTAGGAAATTAAAAGAGAACATATTTAACGAAAATGATATAAAAACTTTCCCCACGTTCGTATTAATTTTAGGATCTGATGACATTGAGAGTCCCATTTAATGCAAACCGTATAACATAAGCTACGGGACTTGATTCCATACTCCACCGATCTTATTCTATCATCTTAGCCGTCTATTTTCCTGAAGATGTCCATCTTTCGAAAGATGTACGGTTCGCGTTTCTTTTGGTCTTAGAACCGAGTCAGACGGAGTTAAGCTATATCTTAACACTAAAGATTTTGTACTTTCCCATTTTCCATTACAAAAGTCTGACAATTTGGTAATTTTTAAATAATTTTTTCTTTGATCCTTTAAACGGATTTTCCATTGTTGAGTAAGAAACGAGGAAAACTAGAAGAAGTGAGAGAAAACAAAAAAGAAGAAGAAGAAGTCAGTTAGGGTTTTTGATGTATTATCCCTGAGATTTGAGCAAAAACAAGATGTTCTGATTGTAGCTAGCTCGCACAATCTTTCTTAAATTTACTCACCGCACAGGTCAAGCTCTACATTTTCTTTTCTTGGTGGTATTGTTCTTTAATGTCATATTCTGAAAGCACTTGCCTTTTTCTTCTTTTCTCAAGCTATTTTAGCGATGTAAGATGGCGGAATCTTCATATCGAGCGAGGGCTTTGCTTTTTTTTTTCTTTTTGTTAATTACAATGGCCTGTGGGTGGGTTTTCTATTGAGGTTTTGGATTAATTGCCATAGAAAAGTTGCCATTTTTGGAAATAAAAAGCATGGTTTTGGAGTTTTCTTGTCAGATGAATTCATCTACAATCNTTTCCCCACGTTCGTATTAATTTTAGGATCTGATGACATTGAGAGTCCCATTTAATGCAAACCGTATAACATAAGCTACGGGACTTGATTCCATACTCCACCGATCTTATTCTATCATCTTGGCCGTCTATTTTCCCGAAGATGTACGGTTCGCGTTTCTTCTGGTCTTAGAACCGAGTCAGACGGAGTTAAGCTATATCCTAACACTAAAGATTTTGTATTTCCATTACAAAAGTCTGACAATTTGGTAATTTTAAAATATTTTTTTCTTTGATCTTTTAAACGGATTTTCCATTTTTGAGCAAGAAACGAGGAAAACTAGAGGAAGTGAGAGAAAACAAAAAAAAAGAAGAAGAAGAAGAAGAGAAGTTAGGGTTTTTGATGTATTATCCCTGAGATTTGAGCAAAAACAAGATGTTCTGATTGTAGCTAGCTCGCACAATCTTTCTTAATTTTACTCACCGCACAGGTCAAGCTCTGCATTTTCTTCTCTTGGAGGTATTGTTCTTTAATGTCATATTCTGAAAGCACTTGCCTTTTTCTTCTTTTCTGAAGCTATTTTAGCGATGTAAGATGGCCGAATCTTCATATCGAGCGATGGCTTTGTTTTTTTTTTTTTTTGTTAATTACTATGGCCTGTGGGTTTTCTATTGAGGTTTTGGATTAATTGCCATAGAAAAGTTGCCATTTTTGGAAATAAAAAGCATGGTTTTGGAGTTTTCTTATCAGATGAATTCGTCTACAATCGCATATATCTGAAGAACCTCTGGGTTTTGCCATTTTCTTGATAATTTCTGGAGGATTCAAAGCTTCTAAACTTATATTATTTTTTCCTTCATTGCAGCTTTTTTAGTTCGAGGTTCTGCAATCTCTGAAGCATTTTTGGCATCTCAGTAGATTTAGTGGTTCGTGATAGTGTTCAGTATGTCAGATTCTTCTTACAGGGATTGCCAATTAGAATAATTTGAAGGACCTATTGTTGTTGTTGTGATGGATAGAAACAGACAACAGCATCCGTTCCAGCAACACTCTGTGGAACCTGGATATGTGAATGAATCCGTCCCTCAGGCATTTACCCCCGATCAAACGGGTAGCGCCGCGAATGCAAACGCCAGGCCTCCCAATTCGAATGCTTCGGATGTTAAGCCGGGGCTTCATTACTCCATACAAACAGGAGAGGAATTTTCTCTCGAGTTTCTGCGGGATCGGGTGATTTCTCAGAGGTCTGCAAACCCCAACGCAGCTGGTGACATGGTGGGAAATGGGATGAGGGAGTATGAGAGAACAAACTTTCATGAGTTTGGAAATAAACTTGGGCATATCCAGTCAGCGCCTGAAGCTTCGTTATGCCAAGATAGAAGTTTAGGAAATTTTCATGGATATGCATCTTCTTCAGCCTCGGGTAGCTTAACCGCAAAGGTTAAAGTCCTTTGTAGCTTTGGTGGGAAAATACTCCCACGTCCACGTGATTCAAAGCTTAGATATGTTGGAGGTGAAACGCACATTATTTCCATAAGAAAGGACATATCTTGGCAGGAGCTCAGGCAAAAAGTTCTTGAAATCTACTGCCGGACTCATGTTGTCAAGTATCAACTTCCTGGTGAAGATCTTGACGCCTTGGTGTCTGTATCATGTGATGAAGATCTCCAGAATATGATGGAGGAGTATAATGAGATGGAAAACCGTGGGGGTTCGCAAAAGCTTAGGATGTTTCTTTTCTCTGTCAGTGATTTGGATTGTTCTCTTCTGGGGGTTAAGCAAAATGATGTTGACTCTGAGTTTCAGTATGTTGTAGCTGTAAATGATATGGACATTGGATCAAGAAGCAACTCAACACTTAATGGATTGGACAGCTTTTCTGCAAACAACTTAGCTGAGCTGGATGTCAGAAACACCGAGGGAACCAATGGTGTTGGCCCTTCGCAATTAACGGGGGTTGATTTCCAACAATCCTCTATGCAGTATTCTGAGTCTGCGCCACAAAGCTCCTTGCTACAGTATCCTCAATCTATTCCACACAATGCTGCATTTCAGTTTCAGCAAGCTGTTCCGCCGAATTCTACTCTTCAGTATGCCCAGTCCATTCAGCCAAGTCCCTCTCTACAGTATCCCCAATCTGTTCTACCAAATTCCACTCTTCAGTATCCACAATCGATTTCCTCCAGCTCCTATGGAATATACCCACAATATTATGAAGAAAGACAGCAGTTTCCAATGCATCATGAACACAGTTCTTCCAATTACTCCATTTCCATGCCTTTCCAAGGGCAGCCATACCCTCACCCTGGCATCACACAGCAAAACACAGCAGTGCAGGCAGGAGACCTAAACATAAAGCCTGAGACGAAAGTTCGTGAGAATAAAGAGCCTGAAACTCGTCAAATTTTGGCAAAAGATCGCCAGAATCCTCCTCAAGCGGATAATAATGAGGTTAAGAATCGCTGCGAAGTTCGGGATGCATCAGATTCTGCAGCTGTACCTAGCCAGGATGCTGCACATATGTTGCCCCCAAGAAGAGACCCACGACAGAACAATCCTGTGAAGCCTTCTACCTACCGTGATGCTGTTGTTCCTGAGCAGGTTCCTGTATCTGGAGAGGATGATCAGCTTTCAACATCTAGTGGTACCTGTGGTCTTGCTCATACTGACTCTGAGTCAAACTTAATCGAACTTGATTATCCAGAACCTTTACAGCCCACACGGAGGGTATATCGTTCGGAGAGGATACCTCGTGAACAGTTAGAAATGCTAAACCGCTTGTCGAAGTCTGATGACTCGATAGGCTCTCAGTTCTTAATGTCTCATTCACAAGCTAGCACTGGACTGCAAGATCCAGCAAAACAAGAAGAGGGTAAATCACATGAAGATTCCCGTGTTGTTAATGAAACAGTCTCTGAGAAAGTTGGGTCACCGAACGAGCAAAAGAATTTAGACCCTGATGCTGCCAACAAGAACAGAATGGTCAATGGTGGAGGTACAGAGACTGAAAATCCTAATTTTAGCCATATAGACACAGCCGTAAGTCATGCTATCCCTGAAGGTCAAACTTCGTCAGGTGTTCTTATTGACATCAACGATCGGTTCCCTCAGGACTTCCTTTCTGAAATATTTGCAAAGGCACTTTCTGAGGACATGCCACCAGGTGTCAATGCATATCAGCATGATGGAGCCGGTGTTAGTTTGAATGTAGAGAATCATGATCCTAAAAATTGGTCTTATTTTCGGAAACTGGCCGAGGAACAGTTTAGCGAAAGAGAGGATGCTTATATTGACAGAACCCCTGGCTTTCCATCTGACATGGAAGATGGTGGACTGATTACCAAATTGCATCACGTCGCTCCATTGACTAGAGATGGCATTTCAACAGAAAACCGTGTGGATCCTCAGCTGAATCTAGGTCAAGATTGCGAGGATGTACAGATGAAGGTCACAGAGAGTGAGGAATTTGGTGCCATGGTTGAGAATCTAAGGACGCCGGATTGTGAACATGAGGTATAAGTTTCTGGCAGATTTGATTTCACGATCCCAAAACGATGAATCTCTAATGAGGATGAATACTTGTAGGATGAAAAGACAGAAACAAGGAATGCTGGGCTTCCTCCACTTGGTCCGTCTCTGGCAGATTACGATACAAGTGGCTTGCAGGTATGATGGTCTATAAAATCTTACAGCTAATTATTTTGCATTTGAAAAAAGGATCTGTGCCAGTGTTTTATGCAGTTCCCTGATCAGTGTGCTTACATCTGGTTCTAACCTTGGCCTGGCTCTTCTGTTCTTAATTATTTCTAGATCATTATGAATGACGATCTCGAGGAGCTAAAGGAGCTTGGTTCGGGCACGTTCGGTACAGTGTATCATGGGAAATGGAGAGGATCAGATGTTGCCATCAAGAGGATAAAGAAGAGTTGCTTTGCTGGTCGATCATCTGAACAAGAGAGATTAGTGAGTGTTTCTGCATTTTTCTATTGGAAAATTTTCCTGGGCCATATGTTAAAATGATTACGGAGTGATAACATTTCTAACATTGCTTATGAACACCTCGTTTTTCTTAGACTGGTGAATTCTGGGGAGAGGCTGAAATTCTTTCAAAGCTTCATCATCCAAATGTGGTTGCATTTTATGGTGTTGTAAAAGATGGACCTGGTGGAACACTGGCTACTGTAACAGAGTACATGGTTGATGGTTCTCTGAGACATGTTCTGCTCAGGAAAGATAGGTACAAATCTCTCTTATAAAAGCTTCTGAGATTTTCTATTCAATGAGCAGTTAAAGATTTTTTTTTGCTTCTCATTCTTATATTTTCAGACACCTTGATCGCCGTAAGAGACTAATCATTGCCATGGATGCTGCATTTGGAATGGAATATTTGCACGCCAAAAACATTGTTCACTTCGATTTGAAATGTGACAATTTACTTGTGAACCTCAAAGATCCTTCTCGTCCAATCTGCAAGGTAAATTTCATTCGTATGATGTCTTTGAACAAACTCAGATTTTGTGCCTTACACTATCCACACCCATTTTGTACTTCCTCAAGGTTGGTGATTTCGGTTTGTCGAAAATAAAAAGAAATACATTGGTATCTGGTGGTGTACGAGGAACCCTACCATGGATGGCACCAGAGCTTCTAAACGGTAGCAGCAGCAAAGTTTCAGAGAAGGTAAGAATAAAATGTTTCATAGTGAGAATATAAAATAATGGAAACGAAACCATACCGAGTTATATTGCTCTTTCTTGCTCTTCTTCCCGCAGGTCGATGTCTTCTCTTTTGGTATAGTCTTGTGGGAGATTCTAACCGGAGAGGAACCATATGCTAATATGCACTACGGTGCTATAATAGGTGTGTATTTACCGACTCACGACTCTTGGGTTTTTCTGCCCAATCTGGTTTTCGGATTATGAAATATAGAAACTGATTACCATTCGGCTCGGTCTGATAAGATTACGGATTTGGTTCGGTTTGAGTTTTACTTTGAATGATTTTCAAAGAAATTGAGGTTTTCTAATCAGGTTATGTGTTCTTCTCGACTCGGTTTCGGGTGTGGTTTGGTTGGATATGGAAGAAATTAAACTTTATCGGTTAAACCGGATAGGACACGACTATGTATTAACCGCTATAACATTTATGGTTAAGTGCAGGCGGGATAGTGAACAACACACTGAGGCCGACCATACCAAGTTACTGTGACTCGGACTGGAGAATACTAATGGAGGAATGTTGGGCGCCTAATCCGACGGCACGGCCATCCTTCACGGAGATAGCCGGTCGGTTACGTGTGATGTCAACTGCAACAACTTCGAACCAATCGAAACCACCAGCTCACAATAAGGCTTCAAAGTAAAACAGAGCGTCTTTCTTCTTTTTAGGTTTTCTTTACTCTTTCCAAGTGTTTGGGGGTCAGGAGGGAGATATTTGTTGACCCTTTTCTCCTTTCCCTTTTCTTTTACCAAAACCAAAACAGAATAAGTAATAAAATTGGTTTGAGGCGTTGTATCAACAGTTGAAATTGTTTAATCTCATGTTACTCTTCTTACTAATGCGGAAAAGTACTTGTGATTGATATGTAAGAATAATTTCTTAACAGAAGATTCGAGAACATAAACAATCAAGATTCAAGAGTAAAAGTAACAACATTAATAAACATGGATTCTCGGAGATTTGCTGATCAAAATGCAGTTAAGAGAACAAAACTTGAAGATGATTTTAGTCATCAGTTTTCGTCTGCGGATTTGCTCCTTTTGCTCCGTTTCTTAAGCATCCCTTTATCCGCAAGTGTTTTACGTTTCAGCTTCCTCCGGTCTTTGACCTTGTCTTCGAATCCATCATCTAGCATCTTCATCATTGCCACCCTTTTAGCTTTTGATACCTGCATAATATTCAGATTTAGCTATTTTCATAAGCCTCAGGCCATTGCATGAAGTTTGAATCAGTAAAAAGACGCATGGACATATATCTCTCGGCTAATAACTGATCTTCTTACTTTCCTTATATACCAAGATGAACTAAAGCCTATACTAGAACACCATGGTGAAGCAGCTGGTATGACTGGTATTAAATTAAGACTGAGCCAAATATTAAAGACGAGAACTTTAATGTATAGCAGGGCGAATCTTCTTACCTTTGTGACTTGTAAACTGTCAGTGATTTCTCTGTAGTTGTACAGTTCCATCTGTTTTCCAACTTCCGCTTCTATTTCATGAATAAGGTTCACATCGGTCTGCAAAAGGAAATGTATGGGTTAGGTTTTATAAGCAGATCATGAACAGGAAACCTAAGAGTCGATAATAAAAAGGTAGATACGGTTGAGTAGTGAGGTGGTTTCCTGCTTTACCTCAGTGATAATGCTTACAGCCAGTCCTCCTCTACCAGCCCTAGCTGTACGCCCAACACGATGAACATAATCGCTCGGATATCTAATGTGAGCCAAGCGTTGAGTAAGAATATTAGTAAGCCTCAAAAGCACAGCGAATAGAAGAAAAAGGAAATCTTCACCAGAAAGTACCTCGGAATGTCATAATTGATGACAAGGTCAACAGTAGGAATGTCCAATCCACGGCTGGCAACATCAGTCGCAAGCAATATGGGTACTTTCCCAGACTTGAACTTACTGAGTGCAGAGAGACGCTTAGACTGGGCATTCAGTGAATGCAAAGCAGCATTTTCCACTTCAAGCTCTTCAAGCATAAGACTTAACCTCTGACATGTTCTAAACCACGAAACAATGTTTGATAAGAAACTGCAAACCGCTAATAGATGAACTCGTAAAGCTATGAATATGAGACCTGCAAGTCGAGACAAAAATCATGGCCGATCGAATCCCTTTATCTTCCATTTGCGACAAGATGTGCGCGAGATAAAGTTCTTTTGCATCTTTATCTAAGAAAATGTACTGCTGCTTAAGAGTATCAACCGTCTTTAACCCTTCATAGGCTTCATAGAAATAAGCTTTGTTTGAAGAATGTTCGAGCAGAGTCTGTAAGTTACTAGTCATGGTAGCAGAGAACAACAATGTTTGTCTACTTTTAGGCAGACACTGAAAAATTGTCCGCAACTCGTCCTGGAAACCCACATCAAGAACTCTATCCGCTTCGTCCAGCACTAAGAACTAAGTAAACAAACCACAAAAACAAACTAAGAAAGGCACTAAGAATCTAAATGAAATCAAAAGGAGGTAACTTTCATAGCTCAAAATGTGAATGGATCATGAAAATTGCAAATTCTATACCTTGGTTCTAGAGAAAACTGGGGGGATGTCAGGATTGTTTTCAAGCAAAACCTTGATTCTCCCAGGAGTAGTGATGACGACATGAGGTCTGGAAACCAAGCTCCTCGTTTGCGTCAGCATATCCATTCCTCCAACAATCACAGAGCAACGCAAATTCAAGCACGAACCCAACGCCTTAAACTGCTCGGCGAGCTGGAAGGCCAGCTCTCTGGTCGGCGTCACCACAAGCGCGAAGACTCCAAACGGATCTTCAGCGAGGCGGTGAAGTATGGGCAGAGCAAACGCCGCCGTTTTACCACTACCGGTCTGAGCAAGACCTAAAACGTCCCGCCCGGCCAATATCTTGGGCACGCAGTGAGTCTGAACTGGAGTGGGTTTACGCATGCCAAGCTCCTTGCAAGTTTCAACTGCCCACTCGGCTAATCCGAGCCCTTCGAAGTTCGCGGCGGATGTGGTGTCGGAACTAGGGTTAGGATTTGTGAATTTCTCAAACTGAGGAGCATTCTGATCGGANAATGTCATAATTGATGACAAGGTCAACAGTAGGAATGTCCAATCCACGGCTGGCAACATCAGTCGCAAGCAATATGGGTACTTTCCCAGACTTGAACTTACTGAGTGCAGAGAGACGCTTAGACTGGGCATTCAGAGAATGCAAAGCTGCATTTTCCACTTCAAGCTCTTCAAGCATAAGACTTAACCTCTGACATGTTCTAAACCACGAAACAATGTTTGATAAGAAACTGCAAACGGAATCACCCGCTAATAGATGAACTCGTAAAGCTATGAATATGAGACCTGCAAGTCGAGACAAAAATCATGGCCGATCGAATCCCCTTATCTTCCATTTGCGACAAGATGTGCACGAGATAAAGTTCTTTTGCATCTTTATCTAAGAAAATGTACTGCTGCTTAAGAGTATCAACCGTCTTTAACCCTTCATAGGCTTCATAGAAATAAGCTTTGTTTGAAGAATGTTTGAGCAAAGTCTGTAAGTTACTAGTCATCGTAGCAGAGAACAACAATGTTTGTCTACTTTTGGGCAGACACCGAAAAATTGTCCGCAACTCGTCCTGGAAACCAACATCAAGAACTCTATCCGCTTCGTCCAGCACTAAGAACTAAGTAAACAAACCACACAAAAAAAAGTAAGAAAGGCACTAAGAAACTAAAAGAAATCAAAAGGAGGTAACTTTTATAGCTCAAAATGTGAATGGGGCATGAACAATGCAAATTCTATACCTTGGTTCTAGAGAAAACTGGGGGAATGTCAGGATTGTTTTCAAGCAAAACCTTGATTCTCCCAGGAGTAGTGATGACGACATGAGGTCGCGAAACCAAGCTCCTCGTTTGCGTCAGCATATCCATTCCTCCAACAATCACAGAGCAACGCAAATTCAAGCACGAACCCAACGCCTTGAACTGCTCGGCGAGCTGGAAGGCCAGCTCTCTGGTCGGCGTCACCACAAGCGCGAAGACTCCATACGGGTCTTCAGCGAGGCGGTGAAGTATGGGCAGAGCAAACGCCGCCGTTTTACCACTACCGGTCTGGGCAAGACCTAAAACGTCCCGCCCGGCCAATATCTTGGGCACGCAGTGAGTCTGAACTGGAGTGGGTTTACGCATGCCAAGCTCCTTGCACGTTTCAACTGCCCACTCCGCTAATCCGAGCCCTTCGAAGTTCGCGGCGGATGTGGTGTCGGAACTAGGGTTAGGGTTTGTGAATTTCTCAAACTGAGGAGCATTCTGGTCGGTATCAGGTTTCAGGGATTGAATTGGTCCTTGGGTATTAGGATTTTTGCGAGATTTAGCTATGATGGTGATTCCCCCTTCCGGCTCCGATGTGGGTTCCTCCATTCTCTTCGGATCAGAAGCAGAAGGGAAAAAAAGGTGAAGATTTTACTCAAAAGTTATCGACGGAAAATAACAGAAGTCGAAGAATACGTCGTTAGCCGCCGTTCTCAGATAATTATGCTCGACATGGAAGATACACACGAGTAAACTAGGGGAGTTCAAATCCGGTTTAGCCGAACCTGAATATTAAACCGATTAAAATACTGGTCTATTCAAAATCGAAACCCGAGATTTGAGATTTTTGGTTACACGAAATATACATTCATTAGTACAACAAAGCCGAGTTTTCGACATCTAATCAGTAATCACACTATCACTATGGCACCGATGTGTTCACTCACGTAAGAGAAGACACGATTTCCAACCATGGGCTTATTTTATGAAGGGAACAAAGTAATAAACTGTCCAACATTGTTTGCTGTTTGTTTTGAAGTTTTTTTTGTTCTTTAAAGTTTGAGAAATACTAAAACAATTTCAAGATTGTTTATTACCCTTTTGAAAGAACCAGTCGTCATTCGGTTGATATTTCTATGGAGCTGTTAATCATTCACGTACAAAACAATAAGGACAAAGAATTAAGAAAGAAAGAACGAAAAACAAAGAAACAGCAGAAAAGGAAATCTCGAGTTACAAACAAACGAATCCAAGCTAAATCCTTTAATCTTCCATTATATGTGTATGTATAATCCAAGCTTCCTTGATCTCATAGGATGATGCAGCTTCCTGAATCCCTGATGAAACAAAGAACCATCAAAATCAATCATAAAACCAGACTTGTTTTCTATCAGAAAAAAAAAACAAAATCGTTGCGGTTATGAACATTGATACCTCTTGGGCTCTTCATAGTAACTCAGAGCTTGCTCGAACTTGAGCCAGAGTGGACATGATGATGCCTCAAGATCGACGTGGTCAGGACCTTTGATATAAGCTTGGACAAAGAACTGATTACTTCTCTCCCTGCGTACAGCGTAGTAGTTTGAACAAACATAAATGTATGACTCACACTGATTCAGATTGATATGTTTTGACTAAGATACGTTTGCAAAATCAGGAGTTTGGAGTGGGAGGCTTACCGCCCTTCATATTCGGATAACCAAACCAAATAGGCTACGCCGAAGTAGACAGAAACAAATGGTTTGGTTAGGTCGTCTGATGAATCGACTCTGTATGCTCGATATCCTAGCTCCCTTCATTCAGAAAACAGCCACAATTAGATTTGATGCTTTATTAGACATTATAATTATAATGTGGACTATAGAGAAATCAAGTTTAGTCACAAACTTACGTGTTTAACCAGGCAGCAGTTGAGTAGTCCACTCCGAGTATTCCTACGTGTTTCCCAGTACCGTTCACAAACCGCATGCTCACAGTATCAGCAACAGCACAAATAAGAGGCTGCATCAGTGAAATGGAAAACCTCTTTCAGAATTAGCATATGAATGACCCAAATATATGTCCAATAGAAAATTTGCCTTTCCGTTGGAAAATAGTAAAGCAGGTGATGGTTAACAGATATGCACACTTACAACTCTAATTCCTTTTGTGCTGAAGTACTTTGAAACAATTATTTCTGCAACAGCCTGGAAAGAAAAATTATAGCATTACTTTTTTAAGCAATATGGTGAGAAGGGTGTCCGTAGTAAGTTCTAGAACTATGTCTAGTTGCTCGGGGAAATATATGTCATAACTGCTCAATTAAAAGACAGTACCTTCATTTCCCCTCGCGAAAGGTAAGGCCTCTTTTCACCATCCTGTGAGAAACGAACCTTTCCCCTTTCTTCTTTGGATTTTGTCCACTCTTTACATACTTCAGAATGATTCCACATATCTTCCATATCTTCAGGGGAAGCTCTAGAGTCCCAGTATGTGAAATTGGTGTCTGTCCATCCAAAGGGTACATTCCAGTTCATATCAAAAACATCATAAAACAGAATGATAGAGGTTCTCCATATCGGAGTGCATGTGCAGCTAAAGCACGGGCACACTGCACCATGCTCGTAATATTTATGGAGATCATAAAATGTTTAAAACAGATGAGCGTGTTACTGTTGTATGATACAGAAAGATAAAAGGAGGGAGATATTATTTACTTGAGCCTGGTGAAGAGGGATTAGTAGGGTGAAAGCTTGAAGGGCCAGCATCGACATGTTTTCTGCAACAATAATTACCAAAGAGACTGCAGTTTTAGTACAGAAGCTTTTGCTTTTCTCATCTTCTAGGTGCAACTAGTACCAACAAAAATAACAATATGAAGGCACACTGCAACACAAAACCTTTTCACTGCAACTATACATAAAATATGACAGCAGAAACTAAGCAGATAGAACAATCAGAGAACATAAACAACAACCTTGAAGGGAGAGCGTCTTTTACTGCAAGGTATCGTTTCCAATATGGTAATGTTGACTTGTGAGTCGCCTTTTTAGTCCCACCATTATATGCTCTGACAACAAACTCTTCACTTCTCTGGCTGCTCATGGGAAATTGTCAAAAATTTTAAGTAGTTCCAGGAGAGTTTTAGGCTTTTGTCATTGAAATTGTAAAGCTAGCAATATCGAATAGGGGATAATATAGCATACTTATTCTGATAGTCTGTCAACCATTTCAGGTAAGCTGCCCCAAAATATACATTTATAAAGGGCTTGTGAAGAAGATCAGGATTGTCATCCACATTATATTCCTGATAGCCTTGTCCTCTGCAATAAAGTTTGATCAAAAGAGGAACATAAGATTTTTTTAAAAAGGTAAGATCTTGGAAAGGAGAGAAACGAGAAATGATTTTGCTGTACCCAACCAACCACTCTGCTGTCTTTGCAAAAACTTGTAAAATTCCTAAGCCAGTTTCCTTGGTCTTTTTGTTGTACCGCATAATGAGAGGCTTTCGGTCACTTTCAAGCTCAGCAATTGCGCATATCATTTCCTTCAGCGGAATTAGATGCAAAACTTTGAGATTAGAAAGGGAATCATTGATTTCAGCTAAATCCAAGCTCAAAAGTACTAGTTTTTCAAAGAAACTGCCGACTTTGAAAATATGTTCTGTGTCAAGATTAGAGACCAACAATCGAATATGAAACTCTCAGTGATATGTGAAAAATGAAGCATACCGGATCCAATATTGAGTCGAAATGTCTTCGGACAGTAATATCAGCAACAGCCTGAAATAACAAGGAATTCATCAATAAATAGGCAGAAAATCTAGAAAAGGCTTAACTAGAATTCACAAAATCCTCATCAATCTTCGATTGGAATGTTTGAAGTAAAATGAAAACCATATGAGATTTCTGCCAAATATACAAGGTTTTTTTTAGAATACGATTACCTTCATCTCAGTCTGTGTCAGATAAGGCTGTCCATCGGGATCCCTTGAGAGGTGAACCTTCTGTCCTTTAGTCTCCCCAACATCTAACCATTCAGCTCTCACCGCAGGATCCATCCACATTGCTTCTAAATCTTCTGGATCAACACAATCATTCCAGAACATGAAACTATTGGCCATTCTTGCATTGCTATACGACCTTTCCATTGGCATCTGTCAGAACGAAAAAGAGAATTGTCACAGAAGCTTATTGGAGATTTTACAACCACAACTAGCTAATGTAAAGATATGAGCTCAGGCCACATAAACGATCTGATGGATGAAACAAAAGAAAAGCAATAGCAAACAGAAGCTTATTAGAACACATCGTTTTCAACATCCATAAATAACATGTTTGCTAAATTTAAATCGAATTCTACAAGCAAAGACATCACACACGAAGACAAACCAACAGATCCCAGAAACCTCATTCAGAAAATCAATTCGGAAAACACAGTAGCACGTCAACATTGCTCAACAAACGCATGCTAGCAAACTTTTAAAAAAAAACTCACAAACAATCAAGCGCCCAAAAACTACGAGAAATTTCGTGTGTATGGAAAGAGTTGCAATGAAATTCCACAAGCAGCCGAAACGAGCGCAGAGAGAGAGAGAGAGAGAGAGAGAGACCTTGCCGAAGGCATAAGCGCGAAGGACGAGAACGTCGACGACAGGAGCAGATAAACAAGGCTTCTCGACGAGTCCAGAGAGAAGAAGATGAAGATTCAAATTAATCTTAGGGAAATCTACAGATACAGAGAATAAGATGAAGAAGAAACCGACGGTTCGCCATTTTTGACGGGAGAGCCAGAACAGAAAAATCAATCACACAGAGAGGACTGTGAGACGAACGAATTGTAGAACAGCCACGATTGTTTCGAAGGGAATGCCACGTGGCGACTCGGAGCTGGACCAGTTCGTCGTCGTTTTAACGTAAAGCCATTTTTAGAGGGAGAGCCAGCTCGACTTGCCATGTGTCAACCTGAAAATGGAAATAAGGCTTTTTTATAACTAGGCCCATTTTAGTCTGACGTGGCGACGCTTAACGTCGCTTTATGGCTTCCCAAACCCCAACCGTCACGGATTCGTCTACGTTGTTCAAATATGACCGTAAATATGACCGTAGGCCCACCAATCATGGGCCTGACGCTGATCCAGACACGCGTCTTTTGTTGTCCCCTCCGTGAAATCTCAACCCTTTAGTTCTCATCGAATAATTAGCTACGATGGGGCGTGCCGCATCGGAACGCATCCATCGTCTCCGCAGAGTCGTAAGCATATTTTCATGAGGAATATTCTTCTAAATAGACAAGAGTGTGCAATTGCAAATTGCATTTCTTTCAATTTTTTTAAGACGAACATTTCGTGGAGTCTTCACGCTCCTTTATTGTTTTGGCTCTACAGCTACACTCAAAAGCCATACAGCGCCAGCGGAAGAGTTAGTTAGGGTTTTTGGCGGCGAGATCTCTGTTTTTTTTTTTCCTGGTAGCTAGCAATGGCCTTCTCCTCTCTTCTCAGATCTGCCGCCACTTCCGCCGCTGCTCCTCGTGTCGACCTTTATACATCGCCGTCATACGATCATTTTCAGGTATAATAAGTTTTTCGTTTTTCCTCTCCCGGGTCTGTGTGTTCGATTTGACATATTTAAGCTTACGTTTCGCTTTGTTCTGCTTCGATTTCGTATTTCCGTGTTGCCTTGGGTTTGTTGGAAGAGAGTAGGAGGTGATGTCTCGTCTTTAGCTCTGGTTTCAATTTCTCAATGTAAAGTAAACTCGGTGGTTGTTATTGTATCTTGATCTTCTCTACTCGCGTCCTCGGATGTCGTTAAAATTGAATGCCTAGTCGTTTAGCCTGTGTTATCTGACGAGAATCTGAATCGGTGATAGGCAGCATTAAGGTTTTATAAGTTTCCAGAGTGTTCATCCTGTTAGGAGATTCTGCGTTGTTCTTTTCTGATTTTACCGAGACTTGTTAAGGCATTTTAGTGGGTTTATCTTTTGTCTCAAACGATCAGGTTACGTCAAGTCTTGGATTCAGTCACAACCTGACCTCGTCCAGATTCTCTGGTGCTGCGGTTTCAACTGGGTCATCTTCATCTTTACAGTTCAGTGACAAACTCTGTAACACATGTAAATTACAAGATGTTATTTCCTTTGGTTTTAGAAGTGTTTTTTATGTTCAAATGTACAGAAAATGCAATGTGAGAACTGTTCAACCTATCAAGGCAACAGCTACAGAAGCACCTCCTGCTGTTCACAGTAAGGAAATAAAATTCATTGAAATTCTTAGCTGTATATGAGGCTGCATTCTTACTGCTGAATTTGATTTGATTGACTTATAGGGTCAAGGAGCAGTGGAAAGACAAAGGTCGGGATCAATGGTATGCTCTTTGTATCCATTTTTGAAACCCCGCATCATTCGATAGTATATGCCTTCATTCCTTCTGAATCAGAAGTTCTGATATACTTCTGGTCCCCTGCCTTTTTCATTTCTTACTGATGCTTGGGTCTTTACTATGTATGTGCGGGACAGGTTTTGGTCGGATTGGAAGGCTGGTCCTTCGCATCGCAACTTTCAGAGATGATATTGAGGTTGTAGCAGTCAACGACCCATTCATAGACGCCAAGTACATGGTAAGGATGATTACTGTCTTATAGCAGTAGTGTACATGTAGTGTATCTAACTCTTGGTAACTTTTTCGTTTGTTTGAATCCAGTATAGTTCAAAAATATCATTTTAAAAGGTATATCAAACTTACTGCAAATCTTGTCTGCCTTCTGATAAGAACGCTCATCACCTATCACCTTCTTATGCAGGCTTACATGTTCAAGTATGATTCTACTCATGGAAATTACAAAGGAACCATCAATGTAATTGATGATTCCACTTTGGAGATCAATGGAAAACAGGTCAAAGTTGTCAGCAAAAGGTAAGTTTTCAAAGTGTTGACTCATATGTATTTCTGTCTAGACATGGTCAAATTTTAAATTAATGGTAATGTTTACATTTTTTAGAGCCTGATATCTTGTTGGTTCTTCCTCAGAGACCCAGCTGAAATCCCATGGGCTGATCTTGGAGCTGAGTATGTTGTTGAGTCTTCGGGAGTATTCACCACCCTTGCAAAAGCTTCATCACATTTGAAGGTGTGCATTTTCATCTGAATGCACTTGTTGATCTACTTGTGTCACTGATGCGAACATCTAATACCAGGCCGTATATTTATTCAAACATTCCTCTGCTAAAATGGTCAATGGTTTGCGTGACCCTTTACTGTCTGTGTAGGGTGGCGCCAAGAAAGTCATCATTTCTGCCCCTTCAGCGGACGCACCCATGTTTGTTGTTGGAGTAAATGAGAGGACATACAAACCAAACATGGATATAGTATCTAATGCAAGCTGTACCACCAATTGTCTTGCACCTCTTGCCAAGGTTTGTAACATTGCATATTGTTTTTTTCCTGTGTATAACCCGTTGTGAAGAGCTTCGTTAAGGTCAAATAAATTGTCTCTGGCCCCTAACTTGTATCTGTCAGGTGGTGCATGAGGAATTTGGAATTCTCGAAGGCTTGATGACAACAGTCCATGCGACCACAGGTCTTCGATTCTTGGTCCTATTGTTATAAGTCACTGTATATCATTAACCTGAGAAGACTAAATTATGTGTTTTGTTCGTATCTTCTTTCCATATTCAGCAACACAGAAAACTGTGGACGGCCCATCAATGAAAGACTGGAGAGGAGGCCGAGGCGCCAGTCAAAACATCATTCCTAGCTCAACCGGCGCTGCAAAGGTACACAAAAATCATATGGTTTTGTTTACACATCCAATCCGGAATCATATTCATAGTAAAAAAAAATTCTTGCTCTCGTCTCAATAGGCTGTTGGTAAGGTTCTTCCAGAACTCAATGGAAAACTAACGGGAATGGCTTTCCGTGTCCCAACACCAAATGTTTCTGTTGTGGATTTAACTTGTCGACTTGAGAAGGATGCATCTTACGAAGAAGTAAAGGCAGCCATAAAGTACTACTCACAAAACTCTATGTTCATTTAATTTCTCTTAACATTATTGTTACCTGAACATAACATGGAACTGTAGTAACCTCTCACGATTTTGATGTAAATAGGTTTGCTTCGGAAGGACCCCTTAGGGGCATTCTTGGGTATACAGAAGAAGATGTCGTCTCCAATGATTTTATCGGAGATTCAAGGTATCCCACACTTAGAATCTGGTGACAGATCATGGATTTCAAAAATCTAGTTTAAATTCTCAAATACAAGGTGATAATTGTCAAAAAAATTCAGGTCAAGTATCTTCGATGCTAATGCTGGGATTGGATTAAGCAAGTCCTTCATGAAACTTGTCTCCTGGTATGACAACGAATGGGGTTACAGGTAAACAGTCAGTCTCTCTCATTCCTTTACCATCAATCTGCCAATACGCAAAGACTAAAATATTTGCGGGTTTTGTAATGTTACAGCAACCGAGTCCTTGACCTGATAGAGCACATGGCGTTAGTTGCAGCCAGCCGCTAAACCACGCCGGCTCCTTGTTCGGTTCATTAGGCGTTCTTCTTTTTTGTGTTGTTATTGGGGTTCGAATGATGAACCTTCCGGTTTTGCTCCGAGATTCATGGAATCACGACTTGGTTTTAAAACCATACGGATTCCCCAGTTCAAAATCATTTAAAACCATAATAATAAGGGGAAGATTTTGTTTGTTGTACTAAGAACAATTGTTGGCGGGTATATCATTCCCCAGTTCGAATCTCCTTTTAGAGAAACGATATCCCTTTTTATATATAGCTAAGTTCAAAGATTGATCACTAAGTTCACCATCCATGAGTGCACAAAGATGTGGCTTTGTGATTATGACGATAACTAGCAGAGTGTTTTTTAGTTTTTACTATAATTAAGGTAAGCGGGTTTTTTTTATTAATACTTTGTACTGAATGATATATGATGAAACGAGTGACATCACATGATCACATCCACTTTTAAGGCAAAATTATCTGTTAATAAATTATAAATGCAGAGAGAGAGAAAAAAAAATACTTTAGAGATTTATAGGATTTTTATTAATACATAAAACCCCACTCGGAGAAAATGTTGGCAAAAAGAGGAAAAGTTTGAATTAACAAAGGTACAAGGGACAAAAGGCTTTTTGCAATCGTGGGAAACCACTTTGATCTCAACAAATGTGCACAAATTAATAAATCATTCATTCTCTATCATAATTCGAAATTTTACGTGGCCGTTTCAAAAACCTTTTTTGATTTTTTTTCTTTTAAATGAAGGAAAGTGTAATGTAAAAGAATTGGGACTCCTTCTTCTTGTTGTTTAATTCGGTTTTTTGGACCACTCCTTCCTTTTGCATCACAAATGACACTACCTACTTCGTCAACTCATCAGCATATGAATAACTCTCGTAAATTATTTAATTTCTCTATATATAAATTTTCCCATTATGTACACATTTTAAAAACAGAAGACAAAATGTATTTCGTGTACCAGTTACTATCTTGAATAAGGGATAGCACTATATATGCTTTTAAACAAATTTAAAGTGGAAAATATCATTCGTGCTATATGTATACCAATTCCTCACAATGGTAAAATTAAACCAATTCAACCCAAAATTTTCTAATTAGAGTAGGTTCGTAAATACTAACGAGTTGGTTGACTATGGGGGAATATAACTGCTTTTGTGATTATATATTAAGAAAAAAATCATTTATTTTTGTAAAAGAACAATTTTTTTTTTATATAATTTGAACACAAAAAATATATTTGTAATTTTACCGTCACAATATAGAGAGAGTTGTGTGCGACTCGTATACTTAACTTCCTTCATACAAGCGACAAATTTTGGTGTCTCTCTCTCACAACTTCCCCAGAAACACTTTTTTTTTTTTTGCTTTTCCAAATTCGAACGCAGAGAGAGAGAGAGAGAGTGATCGGAGAATGGCGACGGAGCATATAGTCCGTAGAGCAGACGAATACAATGTCGAGCTTTTACCTAGCGACGACGATGCGCCGCCGCTTCAATCGTCTTGGCGTCTCAGCCTCGAGACTTTTCGACTTCCTTCTTCACCGTCGTCCAACGGCCGTCATGACGGTCGTACTCGCTTTTCTCGCTATTTCCGTACTCCGAGTAAGTTTCAGTTTTGTTCTTCGTGTTTCAGTTTTTTTGTTTTCTCCTGATCTGCTCTCAATCCGTTTCGTGTAGATATGTATACATGATCATCGACCGTGAGTTTGTTTTTGGAACTTAATCGCGTGCATGAAACAGAAAAGTGATTATGCAAATGTGTTATTGTTGGTTTATGAAGTTCCACACTCATCTGAAAAGGATTGTTCTTCCTTTGAAACTTGTTTGGAAAATAAATTCAGAAATTAACTGAAATGGCTTCAAGTATATTTTAGTCTTCTGGAAAAAAAAGATGTAAAGTTATTGTGTGTATGATTTTCTGTTTAAATCCCCCTTCTATTGATTGATTCAAGGGAATATTAAAAAAAAAATCTTTTGTTGATTCAAAGTTATCAAGCTTTTGATGGAATCTTAACCCTTCTCTTTTGGAGCTTGTATATGCCAGATTCTTTCTTTATTTAAATTATGTGGATGCTGAATCAGATTCTCTACAGAGGTGTAACGCGTTGTGTAGAATGATTTAGATAGAATCTGTTAAACCCATTTAAGGTCGACTATAAAATTGTTATATCTTGACAAGGGTTTAAGTTAAGCCCTCCTCTGTTGTGTCAATGCAGGAAAGGAACGTAAAGTCTCTGAATACTACAAGAAGCAAGAGATGCTCCTCGAGGGCTTCAATGAGATGGAGACTATCCACGAAACCGGTTTTTCACCTGAAGCGCCAACTGAGGTCCGGCTCTATTTATTACTTTAATCTTTCTTACGGTATATATGTCTCTTTGAGATTCTGTCCTTTCGTTTGCAACCTCAATCTTTTCGGTTTCAACAGGAAGAAATGAAGAAGCTTGCAAAGAGTGAGAGACTCGCAGTTAACATCTCGAACGCAGCAAATTTGGTACTTTTTGTGGCAAAAGTTTATGCCTCTATGGAGAGTAGATCCATGGCTGTGATTGCTTCAACTTTGGACTCTCTCTTGGATCTCTTGTCTGGTTTTATTCTGTGGTTTACTGCTAATGCCATGAGAAAACCAAACCATTTTCACTATCCCATAGGCAAGCGACGGATGCAACCTGTGGTATGCTCTGTCTATCAACTCTTTGTTTGGTTCTGTCTATCAAGTATCGCTTTTTGTGTTCTGATTCACCAGTGACCAGTTTTACTTGCCTCTCAAGAAATATACATTACTTTAAGCCAAACTTATGGTCACAAAACTTGTGTTTCTCTGCCTTTGCGAGCCTTATGGAACCGAAGTTATAACGGTTGATATTAACAGGGCATCATTGTGTTTGCTTCCGTGATGGCAACTCTTGGGCTGCAAGTTCTGCTTGAGTCAGGAAGGCAACTAGTCTCCAAGGTACATCACAATGTTTTTTGCGTAACTGCTTCCACCGGTGATTTGATGTATTTAACCACTTCTCCTTTTTTTTTTTTTGTACAGAATGGTATTCATATGAATAGCACAGAGGAGAAGTGGATGATCGGGATTATGGTCTCTGTCACCATCGTTAAGTTTCTACTCATGCTTTATTGCAGAGGATTTCAGAACGAAATCGTTAGGGCCTACGCTCAGGATCACCTCTTTGATGTCGTCACCAATTCAATCGGCTTAGCAACAGCTGTCTTGGCCGTCAAATTCTACTGGTGGATTGATCCCTCCGGTGCTATACTTGTAAGTGTTCACTCAATCCTTGATAATGATCAAGAAATGTCTCGTGGGATTACAACAACAAAAAAAAAAAACGTTTCTTGCTTTTTCGTTGTGGTTGTAGATTGCTTTGTACACCATAGGGACATGGGCAAGAACCGTACTAGAGAACGTCCATTCGCTGATCGGACGCTCTGCGCCGCCAGATTTCTTGGCGAAACTGACATTCTTGATATGGAACCATCACGAACAAATCAAGCACATTGACACGGTAAGGGCCTACACTTTTGGGTCACACTACTTTGTGGAAGTGGACATTGATATGCCAGAGGACATGAGACTGCAAGAGGCTCACAACATCGGGGAGACTCTTCAGGAGAAGCTCGAGCAGCTTGCCGAGGTGGAACGGGCTTTTGTCCACATAGACTTTGAGTTCACTCATCGTCCTGAACACAAGTGTAATTAGATTTTGAGCATTTTTTAGACAGACCAGAAATGATTCAGGAGGACGTATATGGTAAAAGTCAAGTAATCTTCTAGTTCTAGTGTTAGTTCTTTAGTTTATGTCTTCGCGTCGTTTTGTATGTATGGAAACCGAATGAATGTCGTTTCTTCATGTCCACGCTGTTTCTCCAGTATGCGAGTGAAATGCGTGTGTGGTTTAGACTTTAGTTGTTGAATGTTGTGCCTGAGTTTGAATGAAAACCACGCAGTCTATCTTTTGGTAAAGTGCACTGCGTGCTGTTTGGAGTCAGACTGCAAGATGTTTGGAAAAGTGCACTGCGTTCTTTGTCAGAGTCAGACTGCGAGATGTTTGAAGCTAATTGAGATTCGAACCTTTTTCATATACCCAGGACCAAATATGATAATTTAAAGGACTAAACTGAAAATAAAGAAAATAAAAATAAAATAGTGAGTTTAAATTAAAACCACTCAAAAGGAAAAATGAAGAGCTGGTTATCTATCTTCCAACAAAGTTCCGTGCTTCATTGATCTTCTCCACGAGACATTCTCTGGCTCAGAATCTTCGCCATGAAAATGTAAAGAAGAAACAAAGACGAGCTCCCAAATCTAGCGGCCATGGCTTTTATTCTGCCTAATCTATCTCCCTCAATCCTTCTTCAAACCGGAAAATCCCCAAACCTTAAACCCATTTTCAATCAATCTCTATCGCCGTCGTCTTCTTCTTCTTCTTCTACTGTTAGCTACGAATTTGAGGAAGACAACCTCTCTACACTCTCTCTTTCTAGCGTCCAGTCTCCTCCTCTTCGAGATGCGCAGGTTAAGACAAGACACACTGCGCAAGATAAGCATAACCACGACAGAGATGAATTCTATATCAATCTCGGTGTCGCTGTCCGTACGCTTCGTGAAGATTTGCCTATGCTCTTCGCCAGAGATCTAAACTACGACATCTACAGGTAAATTCTCATCATCTGTGTTATTCGATTTTTGAATGATAATGGATGGAAGAAATGAGTCTCTGGACGCAATCTATACAGAAATTCATCATAATCTGGGTATCTTTTCTTTGATCTCCGTTTGTGAATATTTCGCTGAAGAAATTCAGAATCTTTATTTGTTTCATACAGGGATGATGTAACATTTGTGGATCCGATGAACACATTCAGTGGGATTGAGAACTACAAATTGATATTTTGGGCACTCAGATTTCATGGGAAGATATTGTTCAGAGATATCTCACTTGAGATCTTCAGGGTATGGCAACCATCAGAGAACATGATTCTGATCAGGTGGAATCTCAAAGGTGTGCCTAGAGTGCCATGGGAAGCTAAAGGAGAGTTTCAAGGCACTTCTCGGTATAAACTCGACCGTAATGGCAAAATCTATGAGCATAAAGTCGACAACTTGGCCTTCAATTTCCCTCATCAGCTCAAGCCCGCAGCTTCGGTTTTGGATTTGGTGACTGCCTCACCTGCAACTAGTCCCAATCCAACCTTCTTTTTCGGTCCTGTTGACTCGTATTCATCTTCGTGGCTTGACTTTTATCAGGCGGTGAGACGGACACTGGACCAGACACAGGATATGCTTGTGACACAGACAGTTTAGCCACATGCTCATAGTGGAAGTAGAGTTGCTATACACATACTCAAGGACACACTTCTCAGGTGTATATAGGTTTTTACGTTTGAAGGTTATATATATATATATATATATATATATATGAGTAGATCTGGTTGACTTTAAGCTTCTGAGGAAACATAGAAGTGTAATGTTGTTTGAGAAGCTTTATACAACTTTGTCAATACATTGGAGTTTTGTCTTAATGTTGAAACAGTAATATTACTCGGCGGTTAATCACACAGAAAAACACAACACACCTAATTAAGAATCATCAGTAGCATGAGTTTTTTTTTTGGTTGTTGTTGTATGGTTCCACTTAGAGAGGAAGCTTATCCAAGGGTTTCAAGACTGCGACGTTACTGTGATTTGGATTCATGTACTTCTCATAAGTGACCCTCAGTTTTCCTGTCTTGGCAGCTTTATGGAACCTTAAAATCATGTCCGAACAATCCCTGTGATAAAACAATTGTATATACTATGAGGTTAACCAACGTAATCAGTCGAGTGATCTGCAAGATGGTGATATTAAAGAGACGGTTACTTACTTCATTTGGGAGACGCTGTAGTGGGTGTGGTTGTTTAGGAGGGCGTTCCAAACTGGAGTCATATGTAGAGTGCACCGGGCTACATAGATGGCTGATGCGCAGAGCAACGACGGCTTGAACTTCAAAGCTTCATACTCAACCATGCACAGCTCAATCATGTAGAAGGCGAGTTGTTCAAGCTGATAAAATAGTAGTATTAAGTGTCTGCCTAGTCAAATACATAATATTTGATTTTACAGGAGATATGGCTTATTAGATGCAAGTTACCTTCTTGTTTGATTGAGCAGCTTTTAGGAACCTCAACATGAAAACGTAAGGGGTGGCTTCATTCAAACGGAACTTTAACTGTTTAAGCATAATCCTCTCCTGAAAAGAAAAAAAATCACAGAAGATAAATGATGCAAACGAACAATTATTGTCAAAATCAATAGAGAAGTGGATAGAGTTTATTTTATACCATTCCCAGGATTTGTTCTCTTGTGTATGATTCTGCGGAGATGCTAATCAAGTCTTTGATCTGCAAATGGACATAGACAATAGATGTCACTTAACCATATGGAGTTGAGAGGAGATGTTTTAGCTCTCAGGATAAATATCACTAACCCTAGGATGCCAATAGTCCTCGTATTTAGATGCCAGTAAGAGTGCAGTAAGACCGATCAATTGCATCTCATTTTTCTGTATTGGAACTTGGGAGAGGTAACGGTCTAATAGATTCATTGTGAGGTAGAGAGTCTCATGCATTAGATCAAATTTGAAATGAACCTGCAAGCAATTACGCAATACCGAGATAAAAGATTCCACGTGGAGAAGAAAAGGTTTGAGTAGGGGAAAATACAAGTTGAAATGTAAAACGAAAAAACCGCACTTACTTCGATAAGCCAGTTGATCAAAATTCCACGCGTCATTGGACTAACTTCTGTCTGAGTTGACATGTAGTATCCCAAAGCTGGATTTAATGCCTGCAACAGGATTCCAAGTTAAAGCTACTGGAAAGCTTAAATTCATCTTGTGAAATCTATTCGATATTCAAAACTATAAGGAGAAACGAATATAAAGGGAAAGCGAGGCCGTATGTATGTGAAACAAACAACAAGTGGATCACCTCAGCAGTCCAGTAGAACTGATATATGTCATCCACGTATTCTGCAACTTCTAGCTGGTTAGATTCATCATCAATGTTGGGAAGCTTTTCTGGCTCTGCAGTTTCACCATTTTTCTCATCGAACTGCAAGTACAGTTACCAAATTAGCAGTATTGAAAAAAAGGAAGTCACAAGGAACACAACAGCTAGTAGAATTGCGAACCTTTGATCCAGCCACTAGTAGAGATGTGAAAGACTTTCTACGTTTTGATTTTGGCTTCGCTGTAACATCCAACAACACTTTCGTCGCTGGGTCTGTTTTTTCATTGGATGAACTCTCTCCTTGAGTATCCTCTTTGAGACCATCTGTTTCAACTTGTTCCGGAAGTGACAGTGCCGAAGCAGCTTCTTCGGGAGAAGGGATTGAAGTAATAGATCTTGATTTACTTCTAGCCACCGGGGGCTTCTTAAGAGAGCTACGGTTTTGCAGCGTGGTCTTCACAGTTGTCTGGACCTTGAGTGAGAGAGAAAACTTATCACATATTTACTATACAAAAAACCTCAACTCAATACGAAAATATGAAACTGAAGCCTAAGAATACCAAGATCACATGGCAAACAAAAAAAGACTGATTTAGCAGCAGTTCAATGATGATATACAAGGAAAAAATATTGTTGAAAGAGCTTCAAGGCTTTTATGAGAAGGAACAACTTGCATACACAGATGAGAAAGGAATTTAGGTATATTACCTTGATAGATTTACTTGCGATACTAACGTTATTCTTACTCTGGTTGTTGCGGTCCCTGGCCATACAAAGAAAATGGACTTAGCAGCGATAAAAAAAAAAAAAAATTTCTGGTTCTCGAAGATGCAAAAAAGCCATCCATTGATAATGAAAATGCAAACAAGGATTCTGTGAATGTAGACACAATTTGGTAGTTGAAAGTCCATGTGATACGCAAGAGAGAAACAACAGCTTCACTTCTTTAATGATGATATCAGGAACAAACATATTTACTTACGATGGTATAGAACCAACACTTGACAGAGTTTTCCAAGCATAGCTTCTGGCAATGCTTAGCTGCGGAACGGCTTTGTTGCTGACTCTACTGGCTGAAATAATGCAACCTCAGTCATATCAGATGCTGAACCAATCACGTTACAACTTTAACATACACATTTCCATCACACATGGAAAGTTTAGAGAAGAAATCCATGTTACCTGGACCTTGACCCAATTGTTTTGAGACTAAGCTTGAGACATTGTCCTGTGCAAAAAAAGAGATAATCAGAATCAAGGACAGTGAGTAGAGAGTCATATTCAATTAAGTAAGATAATTTAAATGATTATCAAAGTATATTGATAACAACCTTCTTTGTGTTCTTGTCTGTGAGGCTTGTTCTCTTTAAAGCTGGTAAAGATTCTCTGCAAGAACAAACAAATCAAGGAAGTTAATCAATGAAAGATGTAGAACTATTCTCAGCAGGTACTAAATCAAACGGCTGGTAAAATAAGAAAAGCTTTCGCTATGCTAAATGAACAAGAGATCACATATGAGAGCTTCGACATATGGATAGGTAATGTATGGCATAAACAAGATTTTTACTTTCATCTCGGAAAATTCAACAAAATAGACTGGAAGGGGATATTCTACTAGGCACGAGATTAGCATAAAGTACCTTGTTCGACCAGCAGTTGATCCAAGGCTCAGAGTTTTGTTTTTGATGAATTTCTGACCTAAAGTATGAATTCAATCGTCTGAAGTTTAGATAAATGGTAAACAGCAACTCAAGCTATATACATGAAAACAAACATAACATTTACGAAGTCACCTGTCTTATAAATGCGATTGTTTCCAACTTCAGTTGTTCTTTTACTCTCGTTCTCCTGTATCAGAAGAAACAAAATATAATCAAGGCTTGCAAGAAAGATGAAGGAAATAACGATCAGGTAGTTTGATTCAATACGAATGTGTACCTTGATAGATTTTTTCAAAGAATTATCATGAACTCTGATAGAACCAACTGAAATCCTACACATGGAAAGGTCAATTAGCGCAGCATCATCAACTCATTGTCAAAAATCAGATAGTATACATGGAACTGTGCGATTCTTTCTGCAAAAGTTTATCAACTGATCTCAAGAGCAACATGAACTGTAGCGAAGGCACCATACAAAACTCTATGTAAAAGCAATGGGTTAAAGGAAATGAAAGAGGATAAATCACTGAAAAAGGGGCATCAGAAGAAAAGGCTTCCATTTTTTATAAAAATATGTCTGTTGCATAGGAACACCAATCTACTAATCTCAATGCAGAGATGTAACACTAGTGCATGTATGCGATGTATATAGCAGCAGCTAACAACTTCTGCATACCTTTGCAAATTTGCACATTTTACACCCTTCCATTTCCTGCATTGTTGCACGTTCAATAGGATAGTTTTAGAACAGAAACAAATACAATCAAATCTAACGACAAAAAAAAATGCTTCCTAAACATATGATCAGTATATGATTAAGGAGAAAATGGGCAATTTATCACTCTTATCCATGAGAAAGCACAAAAAGATACCCTTACTGTTAAGCAAACTTACGTCGTAGTGCTGCCAGAAAGCGTTGGCCTTAAAGTGTTCCCACCAAGATTACTTAAATCAGCCAATGCTTTCCTTGTGGCCTTAGTATATTCCTCTGGAAAGAAGAGGAAATGTTGAGTTAACTATCGAAACTACATCCCGGAAATGTAATGAAAACTCTCTGCTAGAAAGCTTACCAGAATTTTCATTACTGCATTTTCCCTTGGCTGCGATTCTCGAATTTACCTTCTTTTCAATCAAAGCAAAAACGGATTTCAAGTGTTGAATAAACGCATAGGATCCAACAATTTTAATGAATTTAGAAAGAAGGAAAGGGAGAAACCTTCATGTTGTTTGTGTTAGAAGTAGCTCCACTGCTAACTGTCACGGACTTTCTCCTAAACAATGTAAAAGCAGAATATTAATTTCTTATCATTCGTAATTACACAAGTCTTTTTGTGCAGTACCTCCGCAGAAACAGCAATACTATTATTCAGGTTAATTTCTTATCATTCGTAAGACTTACAATGCACATGCTGGAGCAGCTTTCTGATCATCGGAGTAGACTTTGAAACTTCTAGTTCCCGCTGTTTCAGAGGTAGATATTATTAGAAGTGGACCATTTGTTTGTTTGAGATTGAATATGATTCAGCAACCAACAAAAGTTCCTCTTACCTCGCTTCCCAAGGAGATCATCTCTACTTAGTCTTGGTGCCTAGATAAAATCAAAATCCATAGTAAGTGAAATAAGAACCAAGGCTTTATTTATCATTTGTACCTTTACCAAATATGATAAAAGAAGCTCAAGAGGCAAAAAAAAAACCCTAATCTCTTCTATATGCGAGAAATTAAAGATTCCCAATCCTAATCCCGTTTAATATAACGAGAAAGAAGGTTGAATCGTACGAAGACAGGAACAGGCTCTCGATCTCAAACTCATCTGTACTGTGATGAGCGTAATAACACTAACTCGTTTTTTCAAACAAAATCTTCGAGAAATTAGGATTTCAAGAAAATCTTACCTTGGCGAACGCCATTTTCTTTCAATCTCCAGATCTTGCGCTTTTTTCTTCCCAGAAACTGAATGAGAGAGACTTTTACCGTTGCAAATTTCCGAAAGGCAAAGACCGGTGACGCCGCTTGTTTTTTTAAGTATTTTGAAATTGAGCTTATTAGAAATTTACGATTATGGCCCCTAGAGTTTATACTCATTTACTGTTTCTGTTTGGGCTAAACTTGTCCAACCAAGCCCATTTGAATCCAACCTAGGAAAAATCAGGCCCACCAATTATTATTACTCGAGCAAAACATTATTTATTTGCAAATTCTTTTTTTTTTTTAGTTTCATTTGTTGTAGCCAGGCAACGGTTAACAAAGTTACGGTTACATACGGTTATGATTAGATAAGAATAAGATTATGGTTATTTGATGATAATGTGTTTTTCAAAAAGAAAATGGAACAATGAAGAATACACACCCTTTAATTTCTTATACAGTATCATGATAAGGCGACACACACACAAAAACCTAATCATTATAAGGCGTCAGGTCGATTTGGAACCGCTGTTTTCCCTTTGTGACACACTGCAAAAATGTCATAAGGAGGAAAGGAGCCAAGGTTATAAAACAAATGGAAACACATTGTAACTTATGGGGGCGATGAGAATGGCTTACCGCGATTGCTATGAGCTCTTCTAGCAGTTCTTCTAGATGACGCAGAGGCTATCAAAACGGGGAAAAGAATGTTCAAGCATTAGAAGATTCTTTTTTTTTTTTTTACATCGCCTTTTAAAACTTACCCATTGTGTTGGACCATCGACTGGTGCACTTAAAGGATCGTCATGCACCTAATTCACCGCAAAATGATCCCAGATTCATAACCAAATTGGCTCAAATAATCAAACAAATTACGAGGAAAAAAATGCCATGAACTTGTAAGAAATATTTGATACCTCCATGAAAATTCCATCAACACCAACAGCTACGGCGGTTCTTGCTATGCATGGTATTAATTCGCGAAGGCCTCCACTAGCAACACCCCCACCATCCAACTACATAAATAGGGGACGCTTGTGTTAAGACTTAAGATCAGTTGAGATTTCGTTTTAACACAAGAGCGTAGTTTCTCAGCAACCACTAAGCAGTTCCTAAATTATTCAGAGCATCATTGGCTAATGATCATACCTTCTTCCCTGCAGGTTGTTGTAATGAGTGAGTTATATCAGCAACCTGCGAAACATCAAATTATAAAGCTGAAACCCCAAGAAATAAACTCCCACAACAAGAAAAAGGAAGAAGCGAGATTTACTTACAACTGGACAATTAGCTTCTCTCATCCATTCCAAATTTCGCGGATCTACTATTAAATCATCTGAGAAACAAAATCAAATTGTAAGGAAACCCAGGAGTAAAAAAAAAAAGAGGTATTTAGTGTGGCTTTTAGTCCCTAAGTACTGGCAAATATCAACATGTACATGTTCATTCACACTACAGCGCGGTTTGGGGATCCTGTATCTGAAAAAGAGATTTCAACTTACTGTATCCAAACATGGTTCCTCTTTCACAAACCATCACATTTGGATTCCCAGCGAGTCTGATCTTCTCAGCCGAGTTTCCCATAACCTTAAAATTGATTATACATGTACTCAGTCACTATAATATAACAGGGGGGAAAAATGTTTGGCCAGATCAAAACAAGTCAGAAGATATAACTCACAGAAGGAGCACAAAATTGTCCTTTCTTGATATTAATAATTTTCCCAGTTTGGGCTGCCGCGACCAGAAGATCTGTCTGGAGATATAGTAAATACTTAATAGTTAAAAATCATGAATCCTGGATGCAAAATACACACAGCAGATGGAAAATTTGATAGCTAAAACCAAGAGAGCTGACGAAAGCATATGTTAGAATCTTGCCTGTCGACATAAGAATGCTGGTATCTGAATGATATCTGCAACCTTGCCAACCGCTTCACACTAATACAAGTAAACTAAGCATCAGAAAAGAGCAAAGACTTGTCGAACCTAGATTTTCTTGATGTGACTAATATTCAATATATAGTACCTGACTCGATTCATGAACGTCAGTTACTATTGGTAGATCATATGCTACTTTCACCTTCTCAAGAATCTGTCAAGAGAATAAGAGATGTGACGACCTGTAGCATACTTGTGCAGAAATGACAAACACACAACCATGAAGCCACATCAAACTATTTCCCAATAATGTAATTGGTGGGGCATCATAAACCTTAGGATTAGTTAATATAAGATCCCTTTAACACCGACACTCCTGAAGGTTTTCAAATGCACAGTTCTAACAGCACCGGATAGAGAATCATCCATGCTTGCACATCAAAGAACAGAGAATGATTGATCAAAAGTAAACAGGGAAAAATTACCTTCAAGCCCTCAGCCATGCCAGGACCCCGGAAGGACTTTGATGAAGTTCTGTTAGCTTTATCGAAACTTGACTTAAAAACCAGAGGCAAACCAAGCCTACAGCATTCACAATCAACAAGAACATGCATAAGAAACCACACTGCTCAACAACCTAAAATGGTCCTGTAATGATTGAGAGGATCAAGCTCTAAAAAAAAAAAAACAGATTCTAGATATGTGGATCGATTCATATCCATTTTGAACAAATGCTTTTAGTTCCACCTCCACAGTTGAACACAAGATCTCAGGAGGAAAAAACAAGAAAAATAGCTTCATTCGTGATGGTTATACATACCTTGTCGAGATATCTTTAATGCTTTTAGCCATTCGAAGAACGTGTTCTTCGGATTCGATCACATTTGGACCAGCCAACAAGAAAAACGGCTCAGCAACCTACAAACAGCCAATGCGCGTTTGATAAAAACAACTCAATTCACCAGACAACAAAAAAAAAAAGAATAACACTCAGCATTGTGAATATACTCAACCTTGAGCTGATTGTACAGTAATGACGATGAATCCGCCATTTCTTTTTCGTAGAGCTCAAGATCAGGAAACAAAACCTGAACTTTTCAAAGGAAAATCTTAATCACAATCTAAAATTCGAGACTATTTCGCTACCTTGATCTACATCGAAGTAAATCACAAAAGAAAGAGTTTAGGAATCTGACCAAAATTCCGCCTTGCACTGTAGTGTGAGTGACGGCACTGAAGGGAAATGAGATGCCAAATTTGCCAATGGGAGAGAGAGTTGATGTTCGGATACGAGAACAGTACAATCCCTGGCGTGGATAGCCTCGTTATATACGGATGCATTTATCCCCGCCAGCTGCTGTATGGAAGCCCGAACGGTATTATCCTTGTTGCGGATAAATCCTTTCTATCTTTTTGGTTTGGTTCGATTACCTTTGATTCGATTTCGGTTTGTTAGATTTTAAATAATGAAATCAATCGGGTTATAAACAAAATTCGATTTCGGTTACGGTTTTATTTTTATCCACCCTACTTTTTGATTTGTCATCTTTGGCTCCTAAACTTTCACCAACTTCTCACTAAACCCTAGCTTACCCTCTCTGTTCATTTCCCTCTCTCTGTCTCTCTCTCGGCAGCGACGCCATTAGTGGAGTGGAGATGTCGGGATTCGAGGATGGATTTTCAGCGGAAAGGTTGTTCGCACAGGGATACTCTTACACCTACGACGATGTGATATTTCTACCTCACTACATCGACTTCGCGACGGACGCCGTCTCCCTATCCACGCGCCTCAGCAAGCGCGTACCACTCTCGATCCCGTGCGTCGCTTCTCCGATGGACACTGTGTCAGAGTCCCACATGGCTGCTGCTATGGCCGCGCTTGGAGGAATCGGAGTCGTTCACTATAACTGCGACATCGCCACTCAGGCTTCCGTCATCCGCCACGCCAAGTCGCTCCGAGTTCCGATTGCGTCCGACGCTGTTTTCAAATGCCCGGACCATCAGATTGGTTCTGTTGATGATTTCGGTCCTTCTTCCTTCGTTTTCGTCTCGCAGACAGGTAATTTCACCATCGATTTCAGACTCAGAGCTGAGCTTTTCCGAAATGAATCAAAACACTAATTGGTTACGATTTGATATATGTCAGGAGCTTTCACAGTGATTATGATTGTCTTAATGAGATGTTGAAGCTTTACTTATGATTCTTCATTTCATTAGTCTGATTATTTAGTGGTACATACTTTTTTTTTCTCTTTCAGCAGTTTCGAAAGCAGTGATAATGTTTGTGAAATAGGTTCTAGTAAATTCTGAGCAATTTCTTTGTGTTGATTGAATGAGCAGGGACATTGACACCGAGTTTGTTGGGTTATGTCTCAAAATCGGAGTGGTCGGGTATGAAAGATGACCAAAAGGAGATGAAGATATACGATTACATGCGGAGCTGTGAGAGCAGAGATTACTATGTTCCCTGGGATATCGATCTTGACAAGATCGATGCGGTTTTGGAAGATAAGCAGAAAGGATTTGTGGTTCTGGAGAAGGATGGCGAGACCGTGAACGTAGTAACAAAAGACGATGTGGAGAGAGTTAAAGGATATCCCAAGTTAGGGTCCGGAACTGTTGGTCCGGACAACAAATGGATGGTGGGTGCAGCCATTGGGACAAGGGAATCAGACAAGGAGAGGCTGGAACACTTGGTGAAAGCTGGGGCTAACGTTGTGGTGTTGGATAGTTCGCAAGGGAACTCCATTTACCAGATTGAGATGATCAAATTTGTGAAGAACATGTATCCGGAGTTGGATGTGATCGGTGGGAATGTGGTGACTATGTACCAGGCAGAGAACTTGATCCAAGCTGGAGTTGATGGGCTGAGAGTTGGTATGGGATCTGGGTCTATATGCACAACACAAGAGGTTTGTGCTGTTGGACGCGGACAGGTAAATGAAGAAGCTTTCTTATTTGACATATAGTGCTAAGTTAAATCTATGAACTACACCTTGTAAAGTCGGGTTTTTAATGTGATTGGTACTCTCTTAGGCTACTGCTGTATACAAAGTCTCGACGCTTGCTGCTCAGCACGGTGTACCTGTTATCGCAGATGGTGGTATCTCAAACTCAGGTCACATTGTGAAGGCTCTGGTCCTTGGAGCATCAACTGTGATGATGGGAAGCTTCCTAGCTGGAAGCACTGAGGCTCCTGGAGCTTACGAATATCGAGTAACTGCACACAGCTTCCTGCTTTGAATATTGATTCTAACCAACGAACTTCCATTATAGTTTTCCTGGATGATTTTGATTTGTTTGGTCTGTTTTGTGTTATATTTATATAGAACGGTAGGAGAGTGAAGAAATACCGAGGCATGGGTTCATTAGAAGCGATGACCAAAGGAAGCGACCAGAGATACTTGGGAGATACCGCGAAACTCAAGATCGCACAAGGAGTGGTTGGAGCAGTTGCGGACAAAGGCTCGGTATTGAAGTTTATACCTTACACAATGCATGCCGTGAAGCAAGGTTTCCAAGATCTTGGTGCTTCCTCTTTGCAATCGGCTCACGAGCTATTGAGAGAAAAAGTCCTTAGACTCGAGGTAGGCCGTTTATTTCTACTCCTTGGAAAACTCTTTTAAGCTTGCGAGATTCGCCATTCTGATGATGTTAGTGTTTGCGTTTTTATGGTTTTGGATAGGCTCGTACCGGTGCAGCACAGATTGAAGGTGGAATCCATGGTCTGGTTTCTTACGAAAAAAAATCATTTTAGCTTTTCCTGAGTTTACTTTCTTATTGTCTGTCGACTATACGGACTTGTCTCGCTTAAATTGGTGTAATAGTTGAATCGTGTTTTCAGTAAAATAAGATTTGGTATTATGGCTCAAAGACTCGAACCAAGCAAACGAAACGAGACGGTAAAAAACAACTTTTTTTTTATTTAAAAAAAAAAAAAAAGGCAAAGTGGAAGTCATCAGGAGACAGGAGGCTTTCATTTGACGTAAGCGCCAAAAAAGTTGGGACTAGAATAAAATTGTTCTAGCATGCCACAATACAACTTGCAAGCTGGAATCTGTATTGAGCAATTAATTTATGGAATCGATCATTGATGTTGTTATTACATTGCAACAAGTCTACAAGTCCCTCTTTTCCATTGGTTCCTCATTTTAGCTTATGTTATTTCTCTTCCTCTTGTTTTCTAAGTGTTGTATGGTTGGTGCTTTTAACTTTATTTCAAACTGCATGGCCCATGCAATTTGCTGCCACTTCTACCAACTTGGTCTCCATTCCACGTTGTTTGATAGTTAGATCCCAACAAACTATGCCTTATAGTCATTTTGCAGAAAAGAATTTTGTTATCAAACTGGTATAGACAAACGTATTAAAAGTTAAAAGGTTTATTTACCAAAAGACGGAGAGGTATGTGACATATACCATACCAAACCCTTAACAAACAAACAAAAAAGATACCAAACAAACAAAGGCTTGATCAAGGAACTCTATCATCGTCCACCTCCGGCACTTCTGTTCCATGACAAGTACGATGGATCTCCCAGTTGCCTGAAACCCAAAAAATTATTAAACCTTTAACATTATATATTCATTTACAACATATCTAGTTTTGGTGATATAGACTCTTAAAAGATACTGATCTATGCCGTTTTTACTGACAAAAAATCTCAAAACTCAGAGCACCTGTCTTCCAAATCAAATACAAATAGACAATGGAGAGAATGTTATGTTATAAACATACCTTGGTTTTGCTAGATACAAGACGGAGAAGAAAAAAGCCAAGAACAAGCATATGCTACCAACAGTCAAATACGCAATCCCAAGGAAATCATTCCTTCCACCAAGCCAGCTAGTTGTAGATAGCACAAGCTTCTTCTTTCCATTGAAGCTATAAGTGTTGTAATTGTTCTGCAACAATACCTTTATGGTATCTCCAGCTTCAAGATCTGTGTCTATTTTACCATACAACTTTCTAAACGTTGGTAGAGCCGCAGTTCGCATCCAGACTATTAGGTCTTCTTGCTCACTCAACTGTCAACAAACATTTCAAAAAATTAACAATGTTTATATATCATTTGTTTCTTTGATCAAATTAAATGTTTCTTGGTTATTTGCTTTCAACTCAAACTAAGCCAGTTGATAGTGGAGTTGACTGGTTCATATACTTTAGGTCTCATCTTGCTTTAGATGTAAGATTTTGAACGCTTCAAAAAGACTTACTGGAGTCTCTGGATCAAGACTTTTACCGCCGATGAGAGATCCTTTCTGGAAATTTTTTGGGAAGACGTTTTTACCAAACTTTGATTCTCTATCGCTCTTCCATGAGATGCCTTTCTTATTAACAGATAGTTTTTGGTTGTTTCTAGTGAAGTCATAAGTATCATTGAACAAACTCCAAGCAACAAGACCACAAGGAACAATAGGTTCACCACCTACAGTATCCTCAGGCGCACATGATTTCACATCGTGTTCATCTTTTGGACTTCTCAATTGTCCATCTTGTCGACTTTTCACATACCTGTGCTTTGCAAAATCATCAAAAAATATTTACCGTCTCAACCCATTTGAAGGCACTTGCAATTTTTTTTATTAAACATATGTTTGATGTATCAAAACACTTTTTTTTTAATTGGAGTTATGTTCAAATGCACCAGTTGCACATGCTCAATGATGGTACTCATAGCTAGATTCCATGAAAAATCACGAACCCAAGAGTGAATACTAATAGCTAGTGAGATGTTACCGTCGATGGTTTTGGTAATAGTTCTCAAGCTGGTAATATACATAGACAGGATTCTTCATAGCTTTTGTCACCTATCAAAATGAATAATTATAGAAAAAAGGGATGTGAACGAAATCTAATGAATTATAGCAAGAAGTAAAATCACATCTAGCAAGATGATATTAGATATCTACGTACCGTTATTGTTCTGTTGCACCTCTTATCTTCTGAGCCCTGTATGTATCTGACTTTGTTGTCTCTAGAGGATAATGGTATGCAGTCTGTGTCATATCGATCAACAATTTCGGTGACCTACATGTAATAAATATTTTTTTTTGTTAATACATATTCACAATAAGAAATAATTGTAGCTGGATAGTGAAAAATACATCAAAACTAAAAAACATACACCCTGAGAAGCAAATAGGCAAATCACTCCGAGAGGAATAAAGATAACACCCGAGATAAGAAAAGTTAGAATCACCTGCAAATTAAGATAAAACAACTTTTAACTATGGTAAACATTAAAACTTGTACCCCTGAGAATGTTTCATTATATGAGTTATTGAAGCTTTTACCCATTTTGGAGTAAGAATTGGTTTGCATGCTGGAAGCTCCTGTTGGGTAAATCTTGAATCTGATGAAGAAAAATTGGCCAACAGATTAAGTTTCTAGTTTACAGATTCTAAGAAACCTTTCTTAAGAAGAGAGAAATAAAAAGGTATCACACATTTTGATTTGTTGGGAGTTAAATGTAACAAACAAAAAATTGAGTTTCAACTACAACTTGTCAAAATTTCACGTGAGATGGATTATTAAAAGATACCAAAGTAATAAGAAAATACAAGCACTCATTTGTGTGTGTACTAGATTAATATCACTAATCTGAATTTTTCCCTATATGATATATATCTCTATACAATGTAAATGTTATAGTTATTAGCCTAGCAACATCTCAAACAAAGAATCTGAGTTTCTGACATTCTTTTCTATGCGCACATAAATTCCTCTAGAAAGTCATAGAAAGGATTGATCAATTACAACAATTAAAGGTGGAAACTTGAAAAAATCATTCCAGAAAACTAAGGACGATCCCAAAGTAACACATTTACCAGATCAGCCGGAAACAAAATCTGAAAAACAACCAGAAAATTAATAAAAAAAAAATGGATACAAAAATTGGGGAATAGATTATATAGATCACATTGTGGACGCTTTGAGGTGTTTTTGGCAGCAGAAGCCTCGGCGGATCCACCGCCTAAGGCAATTGAGGACGTTGCAGAGGAGGTCATTACGAAGATATTGCCAAGAAGAAAAACTATTTCGTTAAATCCGATATACAATGTTTTTCACTTTTGGTTGGTTTTGATTTGATTTTCCGGATATCTACCTAAAAAAAAAAATAGTCTAACCGATATCTACCACAAATTAAAAATGTATCTACAGAATAAAAATGTACCATGATTCCAACTAATTTTGTCAAAAAATTCTCTTTGATAGGTTTACAAGAAGAAGCTCTCATTACGAATTTCTTAGACTTTTAAAAATACATGTTGACAAGAAAAATACTATACTTTTAGAGCAAATGATGTAATTTAAATAATTTTATGATTTTATTTTTATTTAATTATTATGAGACGCTAATTTCTTTCTTTTAACATGATAATTTTTTATGTAGACATTTAATCAAATTCTCAACGTAATGACACGTCTAACGTGGAATTAAATCCATCGCATGTGAACGGATCTGAGCGGGCCTATTTTAATTGTTTTGTTGACCCAAAAAAAAGTAATTTAATCATTCTGGTAGTTTCTAACTTTTATGTCTCGTCTTGTTGTCCTATCTTGTCTCTCGAAAGATTTCTTTCTCTATAAGTCGTGTTTATAGAAGAGATCACCAACCCTATATTTCTATGTAAATATAACCACATATTTGATTAAAATACAGTACTTACTGAATACTAATTATATGTGTTAAGTAAGGTTGAGATTGTTTAAATAGATATATAAATCAATCCATGAAAAGCTACGCAAACATTCACTTTTGCCTGTACGTATATTCATTTTTTATTATATTTTTTTGATAAAACTAGTAACAAAATAAATATTTTTCTAACACCTTGAGTTAGTGAGTTACTAAACTACTTTTTAAATATGTGACATTATTTATAGTTAGTATATGATCTTTAGTTACTATATTATTTTTTCAAATATTGCAAAATAATAATATAACCTGATGAGCAGTGATATCATTCGGGGTATGAATTAATGATTTTTTTTCCAATCATAACCCTTTTTCTTTTTATTATATTATATAGGCTCTCTCAGTTGACGTTTTCTTACATGTATTCACAAATATATGTAGTACATGTAACATAATACTATGACACGACGACCGATAAGTATGAACGCATTTAATACAAAAAAAAAAGTATGAACGCATTTCACGAGCATGTTTTAAATACTATATAACACAAGTATCAAACTGTAATCGGTATGATTTAAAATCTGAGATGTGCATTTAATGAAAACACAGATTCAGATTTTCAGATTTATACATAGCAGATAAGAAGGGCAATATCAATAGCGAAACCCTTCAAAACAAAAAAGCTCCAAACTAGAAAATATTAATGGCTGATCCATCAGAACCATTGTTGTTGTCTCATCTCGCCGATACTTCTGGAGTCAACGACCTAACAATAGCAGAAGAATTGACTTTCGACACCATAGTCGAACAGAGTCTATCAGATTTCGGGTTCTGGCAATTTTTTCAGATATTCCTCGTCGGACTCGCTTTGCTCTTCGATGCTCAGCAGATATTCATTACCGTTTACACAGACGCGTACCCCACGTGGCACTGTCTTAACCACACGATCTGCGATCCTTCAGCTTCTGACATCTGCAAGCTTCCAAGATCAGCCTGGGAATGGGACGGTGGCTTCGCGGGCAAATCCGTCATTTCAGAATTCGGCCTCGAGTGCTCGAGCTCATTACTCAGAGGTATGCCTAGTTCTGCTTTCTACATCGGTGCTATTGTTGGAGGGTTCTTTCTAGCTTTAATACCAGATGACTCCGTGGGACGCAAGAAACTAGTTTTGTTATCAACCTTTGCAATGTCAATCACTTCAGTCTCTGTTATCTTCTCAACCAACGTATGGATTTACACATCCCTTAAGTTTATCATCGGGTTCGCGCGATCACAGACATGGTCCTACGCGCTGGTTCTCATCAGTGAGCGAGTCTCCACAAGATGGAGACCGAGAGCTACGATGGTTCCATTTACCCTGTTCGTTTTAGGGTTTATGTCGTTGTCTGGAATCGCTTACCTTACTCAGCACTCTTCATGGAGATTTCTCTATCTATACACAGCCGTTCCCGCAACATTCTACTGTATCGTCCTCTACCTTTTCGCGCTCGAATCACCTCGGTGGCTTCACATGCAAGGAAACGACGCAGAAGCCATTGATGTTCTGAAAACGATGTCACCGAAGAACAGAGGCTACTTGGAATCAGTGGTTTCTAGGTTGCCCCTGGAGCAAGAAACCTTTGAACAAGTGCCAAGTTACTCGATTAAGGACTTCTTCTTCCGAAAGTGGGCTTTCCGGAGGATTTCAGTTGTTATGATCATAATGTTTGGGTTGGGAATATCATATTACGGAGTTCCTTTAGCAGCTAGGGACATAGACGTCAACATCTACCTGAGCGAAACCCTAAACGCATTGGTGGAGTTGCCTACTTTCGTCATCACTCCGATCTTATTGGAAAGATTTAACAGAAGAAGCTCTGTTCTAGTGAATACCTTAATCGGTGGTGCATCGGGAGTGCTCTGTTTCGTTCTCAGCGTTCTCGGAAAAACAGGGATCGCGTTTGCGTTTGAGCTGGGGACATTCTTCTGTGCAAGGATCGGATTCAACCTAATGGCGGTTTATATGGTTGAAATGTTTCCGACTTGTGTGAGAAGTTCGGCAACAATGATGTTTAGACAGGCTCTTGTTGTTGGAGGAGCTTGTTGTCCGCTAATTGCTTCGATTGGAAGAGAAGTACCATCAGTGTCGTTCGCAATTTTCGGAATTGCAATGTCTGGTTTGGGATTGTTCGTTTTGATTCTACCAGAGACAAAAGGTTCGAGTCTCTGCGATTCAATGGAAGAACAAGAAAAGAGAGACCAAGCCACAAACACTAGCCAATGTTGCTGAGTCAGTTAGAGAGTTTATTTAGCTTATAAACTCTCCACTTGCATATGTTTGGCAATTCCTGATGTCTGTCTGTCTTGATGCAAAACAAATAATAAAGATGAGTTGAAATTTTGTTGGGTAAAAAAAACTAAAAGATATTTGCTATTCATCCACAAAGCTATGAAATGAGTGTCTATGTCTTTGAACTACTAATACAGAAGCATTTACATCCATATTTGATGAAGCCAAGAAATCTCCGACAGCTCCTAATTCCGGACACTCTTCCCAATCGTTCATTCCCGACGTCATCGGGCAATCTCCTCTGTTTTTTCCCACCACAAAGAGTGAATACATCTCTCCGATCTCTCTCAGAATCGTCAGTGTTTGCAATCCGTTGCTTACTCGCTTCTCTATGAATCCAATTTGCCCCGTCGTTACAAATCTGTCAGAAAGTCAAAACAAACCAAAACCAGCCCGGTAAATGAAAAATGCAATGTTTCTTCTGGTCTAGAAAAGACACATAAACCGACTATTTTTGTAGAAACATACTGCATTGTAAAAACAAAGTACTTGAGAAAAAGAGAACAGATCACTGTCGAAAACAGAGTAATGAAAGAAAAAAGACAGAGTAGTTCCATAGGCAGAGTATTTATAGAAGCAGAGTTACCTGTTATAGAATTCCTCTAAGAAGCTTCGATCAGTTTCGTCTTCGGTCTGATCTTTACCAACAATCTCCATGAAAACCTCGTTGTTTGCTTTGGTCACCGCGTCTCCAACAAGTTTCTCTATCTTTGAGTCATCCGAGACAAACTGTATGATAGTGAGGTGAATCTGAGAGTTATTGGTAAGCCAGTGGCACAAGGACAGAGCCTCACGATCATCAGGACCACCAAAGAACAATGCCGCAACGTGTTGTACCGAATCAGACCCGTGAAGCTGGTGAAACCCGGTTATGTTTCTATCAACAAAGATACCGATCGAACACTGAGCTTGCTTCAGAACCTTCCGGTTCATATCCCGAAAAACTTCCCCGTCGTTTGTAGTTTTCCCGTCGATCCTCTGGTGTTTATGGAACGGAAGAAACACGATCGAGACGCGAAGATCTTCAGTCCCGTTACAGATCTCTTCGTGCATATTCTCCATCTGCGCCACGAGTTTCACTTGCCGGATCATGATCTTTCTGTCTTTAGTAAACGAATCGATCGAGTCATTGATCTCTAGTCCTTCGTTAGTCCCGAACTCATCCTCTCCGCCGTTGGAATTCACTCCATCTTCGTCTAATTCGTGGTACAATAATAGTTCATTTTTCCGCTTCTTCGGGAGCGGTATGAGGTGCATAAGATAAGGTGTGAACGGTGAAGAAGAAGCTCCATTTAGAGCAGAGACTAGAGAGATCAATCCACGAGCTTGGCGCACACCGTAAACGCAAGTCAACACTCGTAGCTCCTCTTTGGTATCGTGGAACTCAAGCGATGTTTTTTGGTGTGATAAACCCTTTTCTTGCATTTTAAGCAATAATGACGATATTACACCGCTTAACAAAGTCGTGATCACCAGAACCGCAACGAACATATCATGAATTATCGGAGTAAACCATTTCTACAGAGAGAGAGAGAGAGAGAGAGAGAGAGAGAGAGAGAGAAAATATCAATAGAATCAGTAAACAAAGAGAAGATTATTAAGTGGCTTATCTCGTAACTAAATTGTAGTACCTTGTACATCAAGTTAGAATCAAGAAGAACCAGGCCCATATGACCTTTGACGGAAAGAATGGTAGACAAGAAAAGCCAATACTTGTTTGGGATCTTAAGGAATGAACAAGCGCATAAAACTCCTAGAAGCTTCCCTATTATGCTTAGAGCCACTGACATACCGAGGACGAGGTAATGGCGTTTGGTTAGCGAGTTGACGCTGAATCTAAACCCGATGTAACCGAAGTAAACCGGAAGAACAAACTCGTGAATCGGGTAACTCAGCCGTTGGATCAACGTCCTGTAAGTTTTTCCTTCTCTGGGAAACATTAATCCGATGAAAAACACGAAAACCGTGGAGTTTATGTTGCTGGATTCGATGGTTAACGCGACGATTAAAATAAGGATGAAGAAAGCAAGCGTTTCAGCTTTGGAGAGGTATTTCTCTTTAGGGTTTCTTTTTGGGAGCCATGAAGCTAAGAATCTATTGATCAAGATTATAACTCCGGTGGCAAATGCGTAGCCAAAGATATCGCCGCTCATTGTCCCGGAGATGTAAGAAATGACGACAGTGTAGAGGAATATGTTGGTTATCTCGATGAACAATCCGCAGGAGATTGCTAACCGTCCGATCTCAGACGTGTGGAGTTTCCAGTCAATGATCGAACGGATGACGACAGGAGATGCTGTGTTGGACAAGGTAACGAGGAAGGCTAAGTAAAACGTTAAGAAGTCGTCTTTGATATAAAGAAAATGGACGAGGAACCAGAGGAAAGGGAGCCAGATAATTCCACAAGAGACCAAGGAGCCCAAGGTTATGACAATGGAGTTCTTCAAGTTTCGTTTCATAAAGTCAAGATCAATTTCGAGACCGATCAAGAACATGAAACCTGTTCGTAAAAGGAATGAGAAAAATATGTAATAGCTTGCTGAGTCTTTTTGGAGGAAGAAATCGTGGACCTTTTGGATTATTGTGAGCAAACTCAACACAATCCCAGCCTGAATAGAACAACCAAAACGTTAGTTTCTGAATATCTGTAAAATATAAATGTTTCTTGCACGACAAGTTACTCTCAGTATTTAAGTTCAAGGGCCAAATTAATTGTGAAAAAAAAAAAAAAAAAAACAAACTTACGAGAATCTGGGCGACGGGACCGGCTTGCCCACAGGGTTTAAGGAAGAGATAGAAGAATTGAGAGAAGACGAGAATGCAAGCCATTTGAATAAACATTGTATTGAGTGGATTAAACAATGCATCTCCTTCTGGTAAACAAAACAACATTTTTGGATCCATTTTCTTGATTCGATTATGAGCATTATATTCTTCAAAGATTAGTGCGGAACAAAAAAAACAGAGAAAATTAGAGTGTGAAAGAAACTTAAATTTATTGTAAAGCGAAGAATATATATTTTTGAGATTCTTAGAATATTTTAAATTATTTTATTTTGGTGGGAGTTTGAGGGGTTTGCATATACTGATTTACGTGATTATCCTTCGATTACTCCATGCCTCTATTTTTTCCATTATATTTCTTGTCAACACATCTAGTGTTCCGCATTAAAAGCGGATAAAATTACTAAAATCGGAAAATGCATGCAGTATAACTTGATGGTATTTTACAGATCCCCAACAAATTGATTGTAGTGGAATTATTTTTGTAAGATAATAGAATTAATAGTGTCGACGATAGAAAGAAAACTATATATAGAGGCAACTTTGTGTGATACGTTATCAGTCTCTTCCAAATGTTCTCATAAAAAAATTATATAATGAATAAATTGTAGATTTTATGTATTTAAAGTAATAGTAATACATTGATATGTATGAAAATTTAAAATAAATAAGTGTATGCTAAACTATTTCCGTATAAGTTATATATGTATCAACTTCCATATTATATATAACAAATCGGTCGAGTTTTGATATATTGTATTTGATTTACTATGACTAAATCAAAAATTTATATAAAATGCATGAAAAATAGAAATACTATCATGCACTGACACTGACATTCTTTTTTTATTTATTTTTTTTTAGCTTTTCATTACATGTTTTGTTAGAATAAAACAAAACTATGCCTCCATAAAGTGGTATCTTTTATTTAAGATCTCTTTACTTAACTACATAAGGTCATATAAGCTTCCAAATGACTAAACCATAGACATACCAAAAGACATCTTCCATGCCCTGTCAAGCAAAGATTAAGCTTATCTTGTCCAGCTGCAGCAACTAGTGCAACTTGGTAATTATAATAACATATATTTATGGTAGTTACAGAATTTATTGATTGTAATTTTGTACTTGTCTTACAATAAGATTGGGTCAAAAGGATATATTATCTATATTTTTTTTCTTTTACAAAGATGTAAATTCAATGAAACCGGTGTTTGTTACATAGACATCAAGAAATGAGGAATAATTTTGTTTTATTCAATAAGATATGTGGGTGATCACGGCCAATTAGCTGTGGAGAGGAAGAAGGTCCTGAGAAACCAATAACTTAGCCATCGATCGAGAGATTTTGTTTTTCCTTTTCAGTCAGCTGAGAGAGATCCAAAACCCACATATCTTATTGAATATGTCTAATAACTGCGTTTTTTAATACAATTAAACTGTTAATCCTTCGAACACATGCGACCTCATAGACATGTCCTGCTGGATCCTAGTCACGGGCAATAGCATCCAAATATATATGTAAATTATACGTTTTAATGTAAATCCAACACAATATTTAAAAGATTTTTTCCACCATTCCTAAACAACTAAGAAAAATGTTCAGTTTTATTTGATTATCATCCAATAGTATATCGGAAATTCTCATTTATATCCCTCCTTGTTTTTCTGTCTAGTAAAATATATGGAAACGAAGTAATTATCTATTATGAAGGAAAAAAAACCATAAACTATGCGCACAAGTTGTAGCTTAACCTCTATATATAGAGTAAGAAATATTCATGGACATGCAAATTAAATTAAACATAAAACGGAACAAAACAAAACCCTACTCTTCGTCTATATGGCCGACTCGACTCGGCCGCTTCTATCCGGTTCCAACTCGTCCGAGTCCAAGCTTCCACCACCAAGGTCCCTCGACGAGACCATCGAGCAGTGCATCGGAAACTTCGGGTGGCCACAGTTTCTCCAAGCCGCTTTAGTCTCACTCGCTTGGGTCTTCGACGCTCAGCAAACATTCATCACCGTCTTCACCGACTCACAGCCCACGTGGCACTGCATCGACTCGGACCGATTCAACTTTGTCTGCAACTCGTCCTCCAGCCTCTGCACCTTACCCAACCAAACCTGGTCTTGGGACTTCAACCCACACGTGTCAATCATATCCGAGTGGGGCCTACAATGCGCCGGCTCGTTTCTGAAGGGGTTACCTGCAAGCTCCTTCTTCCTCGGCTGTCTAGTCGGCGGCTTAGCTCTCTCTACGCTCGCTGACTCATCGCTTGGTCGTAAGAACATGCTCTTGTTGTCATGTCTCATAATGTCTCTGTCTTCCATGTTAACAGCTTTCTCAACAAGCATTTGGGTTTACACGTTCTTGAGATTCTTGAACGGATTCGGTCGAGCCACGGTCGGGACTTGCGCGCTCGTTCTATCGACGGAGCTAGTCGGTAAAAAATGGCGAGGACAAGTCGGTGCGATGGGTTTCTTTTGCTTCACGTTAGGGTTTTTATCGCTTCCGATATTAGGTTACATCAATAATGGGAATTCTTGGAGGTATCTCTACGTTTGGACATCGATACCGACTTTAATTTACTGTAGTCTAGTCCGGATTTTCGTCCGCGAGTCTCCTAGATGGCTTATCGTAAAGGGTCGTAAAGAAGAAGCCATCTCGATTCTCCAAAGCATTGCTTCTAACGCAATCACTATGAGTTTCTCGAACTTACCTGTGGATGTACAAGAGGATCGATCTAAGTCAAACCCTGATGTTTACGACGCGTTAAAGATCTTGGTGAGGAAACCTTGGTCGCTTAGGAGATTATTAGCGATTATGGCGGTTGGATTCGGTATTGGTATGGTTTACTACGGAATGCCATTAGCTTTAACGAATCTAAACTTCAATCTTTACCTAGGTGTTGTGTTCAATGCCTTGTCTGAATTTCCAGCGTTTCTTATAACCTTTTTCTTCATTGATAAAATAAATAGAAGAGATGCGTTGATCGGATTCACAGCTCTAAGCGGAATCTCTAGCGTTCTAATCGCTGCGCTAGGACAACAAATAGGGTCACTACAGATTGCGCTAGAATTGGTTTCGTTTTTCAGTGCGTGTACCGCGTTTAACATGACGCTTATATACACGATTGAGCTGTTTCCGACGTGTGTGAGGAACTCGGCGATTGCGATGGTGAGGCAAGCGTTGGTGTTTGGCGGCGTTTTTAGTCCAGTAATGGTGGCTGCTGGTCGGGAAAATCAGTTTTGGTCGTATGGGTTGTTTGGTTTGGTCATAGGGTTGTTTGGATTGTTTGTGGTTGGACTGCCAGAGACTAGAGGAAGTGTTTTATGTGACACTATGGATGAGGAAGAGTGTAAGAGTTTAGAAAAGGAACAAATTATTGGTGGATGATGAATGATTATGTTTTCGCTTGATTTGTTGTAATTGTTATAAATTGTGCATGTTTAACCTGTTCGGTCTTGATTCAAATCTTTCTCATTTTAATACGTACTTGTGAATACCACGGGTTATAACTCATTACAACAATCTTAATATTTGGATGTGAGAATTTCTTTTGTATATTTAAGTTCGAGTAAATATATATAAATTCGATATATAATTGCTTTATCATTGGACTAAAAATTATTTTGATTAAGGAAAATAGTCAATTGGACATATTACATTACAGATATATACTGTCCAATTATATTAAAAAGAAATTTAGTTACAATGGATTTCGTAGCCGTTTCGAGTCTCCAAAACGCCAAGAACCGCTTTACTTTATGTATATATACATCATGTATGCAAAGATGGTTTACAACCTAAATCAGTGTAAATAATTAGATGCATGTGATGCATTAATTCTATTTATTAATTGGTCAGAATAACATGTGTTTCCTTTTTTGTTTTCTTGTTGTTCAATTGTTTTTCAGAAAATAGTTTGTTGACGTAAAATTCATTCAATTTGATTTTTGATTTTCTTAAACTACGGACACAGAGCCACATGCCGAAAAATAGAAAGAAATAAAACTACATACACGTCGTGAATTCAAATGATGAAGCAATTTCCATTTACGCTAAAGTCGAAGTTAAAGTCTAGTAGTCTTAGACCATCTCCATCACTAAAACCCTTTAATGGGTTTTTAACCATTTTTTAATATAAATTTTGCATCATCACAATTTAATAACCCTTGTTATAGCTTTTATATTTCCTCTCTTCCATTGGTAAAAACCTTAATGGTTTCTTACAAATAAAAAATTCACCAAAAAACAATGAACCATTGAGTCATGGTTCACCAACTCGTTCGAGACGGCGAGTCACTCAACCGAGTCGGATCAGGACCTTGACGCAGAATTTCTTGAGATGGTGGTAAGAGGAGTGGTTAGATCGTAGCGGTTATTCTTTGATATGGGAGTCACGAGCTCGATTGTGGCCGAGATTAACGAGCAATCGAAAGTTGTGACTCGAAATCAAAGTTGGGAGAGGATCGGGATTGTATATATACGCCGCCGATTGAGGAGATCACTGTCGCGGTAGCAATGAAATCGGAGGATCCGTACGGAGATTTCCGGCGCTCAATGGAGGAGATGGTTAAGAGTCACGGTGAGTAGCTCGTTTCTTTTTTTCTTCTTTTTTTTGTTAAAGTTATCCACAGGTTGACACGTAAGGGCTTTTTACAGATTCTAAAACTTCTTCTCTAAGAACCGTTTGTTATGAGTTTTGTACATTGATGATTTATTTATTATTATTTTAAGTTAACAAACCCTTAAGAAACCTTTAAGAGATTCCGATGGAGATGCTCTACAGAAGGTACTACTACGCTAGCTGTTACTAGGTTAGTCTAATATTATTAGGTTTGAATATGATATTCTTCTTAATACAAATTAAATTCATCTACTTTTTTGTCAACAAATTCATCTATTTATCCAAGAGAGATATGATGAGCAATTTTGTTTTTTTTTTTGAACCAGAATTATGAGCATTTTTAATGAACTATAAATGCTCATATATATATATATATATAAAGCTTCTAGACTGACGACATATATACCCATGGAAATTCGATAGAGAACAAACGTGGTTACCTACCCAAGAGCTCCCTCTGGTTTCTATTCCAAATTCCTTTATAGTGAATCACTTTTTGCTTTCTCTCTTTTTTTCAAGTGCTGTTTACATTTTACATTTATTCTTCATTTTTTTTTTTCATTTTTTTAATAAGAAACTACTTGAATAATGTAGACGCATGCTTAACTAAGACAAGGAAACAAAATGAGTCCATTTTGAATTTCATCTTTTATCATTTGAATTTTTTGCTTTCAAAACAAACATATAATCGTTTAGTTTATATTTATGAAAATACCATTAGATTGATCTACTTTATTAAAATATATCAAATTTCATATTAAAACATATCCTAATTAAGAGTATTGGTATTAAGAATGATTTTCAATCATCAGTATCAGCAACTCAATTTGCGACGTGTGGGCATCGAACCTATGGAAAACCTTATACATGGCCCAACCAACGACTACAGAAGTATCTAGATAGTGTGATATGCGTATCTCTCGAGACCGTACGAATACCACCATTGCTCTATTCGCTAGGAGCGTTTGTTTCGGTGAGAGTTATACGTACCTTACCTCCTAGGTAATTAATGGCGCTAAGTGGCAGAAATACCTACCTCAGAAACTAATTAACTTATGTTTTCTATTCCTAAACTTACTTAGAAATTTTGATTCTATCTAGTTAAGTTTTACAGTACTTCCACCAAAAAAAAAAATTGCGAGATTAATTCCAGTAATACAATTTAGATCCTAGGATATATATAGTCTTGTAAATTATCGAACAATTTATCACAACACACGCTTATATACAACCACATGCATGTATATATATGTTTTGGTAACGAATGTACAACTTTAAATAAAAGTACAAAGCTTTTCCTATTCAACATGATTAGCAGCTGAAAATTAGATACAAAAGATATAAACGTGATTTCCTTAGTACCTACCCATAAGCCCAAACCCCACACGTGAGCATCACGAGCGCATGATATCGAACCTATAAATACTTAAAACACAAGAGACAGGTTCCCAATATCGCTAGTGTTCATTGCTAACGAGCACACAAAGAGCTACACAGACACACAAAAACATGGCGATGATGATGAGCCTTACCGCATCATTACCATACCCTTTCCAAATCCTACTAGTCTTTATCATCTCCATGGCATCAATCACTTTACTGTCCCGAATACTAGCAAGGCCCACCAAAACCAAAGACCGGTCTCGCCAGCTTCCTCCTGGCCCACCAGGATGGCCCATCCTCGGCAATTTACCCGAGCTCATCATGACTCGTCCTAGGCACAAATATTTCCACCTTGCCATGAAGGAGCTCAAATCGGAGATCGGATGTTTCAACTTAGCCGGAGTCCACGCCATCATCATAAACTCCGACGACATCGCCAGAGAAGCGTTTAAAGAGCGAGACGCCGACTTGGCGGACAGGCCTGATCTTTTCAACATGAGAACCATCGGTGACAATCACAAATCAATGGGGATTTCACCTTACGGTGAACAATTCATGAAGATGAAAAGAGTGATCACGACGGAAGTTATGTCCGTCAAAACATTGAACATGTTGATGGCTGCGAGAACCATCGAAGCGGATAATCTCATTGCTTACATTCACTCGATGTATCAACGAGGCGAGACGGCCGACGTTAGAGAATTATCGAGGGTTTATGGTTACGCGGTGACCATGAGAATGTTGTTTGGAAGGAGACATGTCACGAAAGAAAACGTTTTTTCCGATGATGGAAGATTGGGAAATGCGGAAAAACATCATCTTGAGGCGATTTTCGAAACTCTAAACTGTTTGCCGTGTTTTTCTCCTGCGGATTACGTAGAAAAATGGTTGAAAGGTTGGAACGTTGATGGTCAAGAGGAGAGGGTGATAGTGAATAGTAATATTGTTCGTAGTTACAACAATCCGATAATCGACGAGAGGGTCGAGTTATGGAGGGAAAAAGGTGGCAAGGCCGCCGTTGAAGATTGGATTGATACGTTCATTACGCTAAAAGATGAAAACGGAAAGTACTTGGTCACGCCAGACGAAATCAAAGCTCAATGCGTTGTAAGTAACTTTTTTTTGTTTCTGTTGTTGATCATCACTAATTAGATATATATGTACTGAATAATATGATGATCATCGAAATATATATTACTGATGATTCTATTGAAAATGGTTATGAGTGATAACTTTACAAGATCAGCTTCAACCATATTTTTACAGATGGTTGTTTAGATATTACTTATTTATTTACAACGTTATGTATAAGTGATTTTAAAGTACACAGATTTAGTAATTCAAATAAGGGAATAGAAAGAAAAAAAAAGTGTTCTATTAAAGAATAAATATTTAGGTTTTTTACATGAAGAATCAACTTTTGATCATTGTTTCAGGATCCCAAACCGGTATTATAATATTATATTGTTTGGTGTTTCGTTACAGGAATTTTGTATAGCAGCGATCGATAATCCGGCGAATAATATGGAATGGACACTTGCGGAGATGTTAAAGAACCCGGAGATTCTGAGGAAAGCTATGAAGGAGTTAGACGAAGTCGTGGGAAAAGAGAGGCTTGTTCAAGAATCAGACATACCGAATCTAAACTACTTAAAAGCTTGTTGCAGAGAAACATTCAGGATTCACCCAAGTGCTCACTATGTCCCTTCTCATGCGGCTCGTCAAGATACCACCCTCGGGGGTTATTTCATTCCCAAAGGTAAAACAAACTGTGTTTTTTTCTTAGGATTTTGCGTTTTTATCACTAATAGTAAGTTAATGCATGCATAGTTAGCTTAAAAAGTATTCAAATTTGGATCCAATGACGTCTAAACATCGTCAAGCATCTAACCAGTTGACCTACAAATATTTCGATAAGATTTTGCTAATATATTAAGAAATATTATTGATTTTTGGATAGGTAACCACATTCATGTATGCCGCCCTGGACTTTGTTTAGATTCATGAATGGTTTTTAATGATACATGTAGCTATTCCAGTCCACACAAAAAAAAGGGTATTAAGTTATAGGATCTAATAGTGTTTAAACATCAAACATCTAACCAGTTGAGCCACCAATATTTTGATCTGATACTTATATTAAGAAGTATCGGTTTTGGACAGGTAGCCACATTCATGTAAGCCGTCCTGGACTAGGCAGGAACCCAAAAATATGGAAAGATCCATTGGTATTCAAACCGGAGCGTCACCTCGAAGGAGACGGAAAATCAAAAGAGGTTTCTCTGGTCGAGACAGAGTTGCGTTTCATCTCATTTGGCACCGGTCGACGTGGCTGCATCGGTGTTAAAGTCGGGACGATCATGATGGTTATAATGTTGGCTAGGTTTCTTCAAGGGTTTAACTGGAAACTCCATCCTGCTTATGGACCGTTAAGCCTAGAGGAAGATGATGCATTGCTTATGGCTAAGCCTCTTCTCTTGTCCGTTGAGCCACGCTTGGCACCCAACCTTTATCCAAAATTCCGCCCTTGAGAAAAGAACAAGACTCCTTTTTTTCTTTTTTCTTTCTATGTTCTGTTTTACAACGCTTTGTCATATCTATGCTATGTTACTTGGCACCCAGTCAGTCGTCGTTTGTTTTAGACTATCCTTGTCTAAATATCTCCATCGTTTCATTTGTGTTTTTTTCTTTTTCTTTTTGTATCTCTGTTACTTAATAACAATCAAACATTCCGAGTCATGATAATTATAGCCAAAAGAGCTTAGTGATGATCAAGTTGATTAAGTTGAGAGATTGGTATGGGTTAGAATATTAAAAGGTGAATCCCCTTACGTAGTTACGTGGAGAGTAGACAGTAGTACAACAAATTTAGTATATATAAAAATATAAACGTGGTTACCAAATACCAACCCAGAGGCATCACCAAATCCACGTCAGCATCACGTGTGCGGAACTGGATATACATGTCGATGTATAGTGTTTGTTATTAACAGAAATTACCATTTACCAATATCATCACTTCTCGTTCTCACGAGTCACAAACTATACAGCAAAGATGAACCATGCATGCCACGTTATCATCGCCATATGTTAGTCAAGTTATAAACTATATATAATGGGTCGAGTTTTATCAAGGCCCATTAAACTATATACCAATTTCAACGTCTTACTCTGTGCCCACAAGTACGGCCCATAATCAGAAACATAACCCGTCATACTTGAATAACTTAGATAAACCCACATAAAATAGAACATTTTTGCATTATAATTTCTTTTTTTTTTACATTTTTGCATTATAATTTCAAATCACACAAAAAGTAAGCTGTACCATTAAAAAAAAAAAAAAAAAAAAATCTATAATGGATTTCATGCATTTAGCATATAAATGGTTGATTAACATAACGGTCATGACAATACAAACCTGGCCGTTGACTAAACTTCTGTCTCTTGAGAATCTCTCTAGCTTTCATTACCATCTGTTTGTTTGTAATCTTCTTACCCTTTCTCGTCTCGGACAGTATCGTCTGAATGGCGTCACTGAATGCTCCATATGCTTTTCCAGTTCTTGTCACATAAACATCCTCGGATCTTTGATCTGTTTGACATCCACTTAACAAAATCCCGTTGTTGGGAAGCTTGCTTCCAGATCCTGCACCGCTTGTAATAACCTCGTGCCTGCCTAGGATCATACTAAGCAATCCTCTGTGACCATTTCTTTTGATTGAATTGGAAAGCATCACATTGGGGCTTGAGTCTTGGCCGAATACCTTGACAAGTGTTTGTCTGATCTTCCCATGTTTGATCTCGGTTTGTCCGGTTTGTTCCTCGAGAAGATTTATGTAGCTATCGACGGGTAGATATCTTGTTTTCACATCGACCGTCTCACCGTCCTCTAGTTCGATCTCTCTTGTAAAGCTTTCTTGGCCTCCTCCACGATCTCTCTGAGAACTCGACATTCCACAAGTAGCTAGCAAATTCTTCACGATGCTGACCAAGAAATTAGCAATCCCGGATTTCTGCGTTTTCGGCAGATTCACGCTCTCCCCGATCTGCTCCTTGACTTCCTCGATGAGTCCACCACTATGACAAGAGTCCGAGATTATCGTCAATCGACATCCTTCTTTTACCTCTGCCACCATGTCTCTAAACTCATGGTCTGCAAACATTTATTTTTGGCGGGAAGGTGATTAGAAAAAAACCAGGAGAATATATTCAATGCAGAACCATAATTAACACCCACAAATATAGAGAGTCGTAGTAAACCGAAGTTGAGAATAGAAACGTATTGATCTGTTTCGAAAGCAGAGTGCTCTGTTTTTCATGAACCGAAAGCAGAGGTGCTATGTTTAGTTTAGCCCATAACATTTCAGATGAACTCGTACATAACCAAATAACACACACGCACACACACGCACAAAACTCTAACCAAAAAAAAAAAGGATTAGTTTTGATCACATACCCATGATCAAATTCATATCGCAAGGAGTGATACACTCGTCAAACCCTGTAGCGTCGCCTAATAATCCATTCTCTGGAGGGAGCCTCGTGCCATGTCCACTGTAATGGAAAACAAGAAAATCACCAGAATCCCCGTCATTGATGAGCTTCTTCAGAGCCTCGCGGATGTTCTTGCCGGTGGGTTGGGTGCCGGATTTGTCTGTGTCGATCAGTACGGTGATGTCCTTTTTAGGGAATCCGTAGCGGTCGACTAAACATCTCTCCATCCGACGTACGTCGTTGACACAGCCACGTAACTCCACGGCGGTTCCTGGGTAGTTGATTCCGATCAAAAGCGCTTTCTTCGCCATTGACGGCCAAATAATATACTATTTGTTTTGTTCTTCCGAGGAGAAAAGTCTCTGTTTTTTTTTCTTTTTTTCCTTTCTAAGAATTGTTTCTAATTCTATACAGTTTATTATAAACGATCGATTTGGCATTCAATTCTGACCAATGGTAGTGCAATACAGACTAACAACATTCTTGGCTGTTTTTGGCCTTTTTTTTTTCTTTTGGGGAAACTTCGTTGGGTGTTAATGGCCTTTCGGTCTCATTTTATAATTCATTGGTCTTTTTTAATATCAAATTTTTATATATAGATATAATTTTTGTAATAACCATGAGAGCTATCAAAGCTAATCATTTGGAATAGTCTACGGTGGCCAATTTAGGACTTATTAATCTGTGATTAGGTTCGATTTATTATTTAAGAAGAACACTATCTTACTTGCAAGTCGACTAATTTATGCTCTTTAGGTTTGTTTTTTTGTTTTTTTTTTGCTCTCATTTTATGACTTTAACATTGAGTGAATTTTTGGATCAGATATATAACTACTAGCTACGCATAGCTACAGTATATGTCTAAACAGGTTGAGAATGTCTTAAAGTTGGATGAAAATTTATGAGTTTTGGTTTGTCTTTAAGTTTAGGAATGTATCTCCGTGGTACGTAGGAATATATGTATATATATCTAAGCCCAATAGTTTAGGCCCACTAATAATTTCTGGCCTTTTTTTGTTTTTGCATTTGTCTGTGTGTAAATTAATCTCTTAAATCTTAATCCTCCATAGCCCCCATCTTATACCTTTTTCGTTCCTCTGCAAGGACCAGCGACGATGATGAACAAAGGCGGTGGTTCCGGTGGTGGTATGCCCGGATCCGGTGGAGGAATAGGACCGACGGCCGCCGCAGCCACTGCTGCCTTACAGAAGCAAAAGGCGTTGTTACAGAGAGTTGAGACTGACATCACATCTGTCGTCGATAACTTCACGCAAATCGTCAATGTCGCGAGGGTAAGTGGTTTCTTTTCGATTTTGGACTTCTGGATTTACCAGATTCCAGCCTCTGGAGTATAGAATCGACTGAAGATTACCGTATCTCCGAAATCTACTGGCAAAAAGGTTTCGAATTTCCTTAGCTGTTTATTGAAGTGTACGTATGTCTTTGGTTTCGGCAGGTGAGTGATCTGCCGGTGAAGAATTCGCAGGAAGCGTACATGATGGAGATGCGGGCGTCGAGAATGGTAATTGGTTACTTGGATCCATCGAATTCGAGTGATTTCTTTTTAGGCTCCTGCAATTAGGGCTTATGACAGAATCTGGGATTTGAAGCTCACCGATGCGATTTTTTTTTGCTCTTTTATGCATATGGATTAGGGAAATTACATAGAAATGCGGTTTCAAGGCAGCATATGTGGATTCTAAAGCTCACTGATTTGAAATGCTTCAATCTCTGAAACATTCACACACGAGTCTCCAATATATCTAATTTAGCTTGTTGGGTTTGTTTTGCTTAGCTTATGCCCTCATTGAGTTTGTTAACTGAGTTCTTCATTAATGGTGGCAGGCTCAAGCAGCTGATTCTCTTTTGAAACTCGTCTCAGAACTGAAGCAAACCGCCATTTTTTCTGGCTTTGCATCACTTAACGATCATGTGGAACAAAGAATTGCAGAGTTTGATCAAGAGGCCGAGAAGACAAATCGATTGTTGGCTAGAATAGGCGACGATGCATCGGCCAGTCTCAAAGAGCTCGAGTCTCACTATTACTCTTCTGCTCAGAGATTGACTCTAGACATTTGAGGCGTAAAAATAGCATTTTGCATGATTTTCTTCTAACTTCTACAGCCAAATCCTTAGGCTACTAATCCGGGGCTTTAACTTCTAAGCTATTTGTAATCCAACTTTTATTTATTCCTCTATGCCAAAGCAGAAAGTATGTAACATTTTTTCCAATTATTCAATGGAAAGTTCTTTCATGCAATCAGAAAATTGTAATGAAGAGCTTCGATTTACAGAGAGTGCTCCTCCACTCGCTCTGTTTCCCTATTTTCCACCATATTTTTCTAATTTTCAAGCTTCTCTTTTATCCTCAAAAAGACAAAAAGGAGAAAAAAATGGGAACTAAATTTTGCTCAAAAAAACGGTTCCCGGAAACTTGAGAGATTGGAAGGTAAATATTAATAATCTTTTAAGATCACGACGTGCTCGCCTATCTTCGTTGACAATGAAACTTCGTTATATTCGTGACAACACGTAATGTCGGAATCTAAATGATAAAGCAAAGTCACCCAAATTGATGCTTTAAAGACAATTTTTTTGGTTTCTTCTCACTACGTCAAGAAACTCTTGATCTAAATATCTCGCCGACGATGTTACTGAAACCCGGAAACAAGATTGTCCCGCCGGAGGTAATCTCTTAATTAAACACCGATAATTATATATCATTTTAATTTGGATAAAGAAGAAAGTTTTAAGAGTTAAACGGATATACACATATACTGTTACTAGTATTAAGATATACATGTATCTTTTTTTTGGTTTTGAACATAATATACACATGTATCTTATAGTTAGATATAAGTATAGCTTATATTTGGGCTACATAGGGGTTGCTGACTCTTGTGTGTGTATAATAAATACAACATATCATGTCAATAAAGTTTTCCAAATACATAAAACTATTTTACAGAAGAAAGCTGTAAAATTCACAACCTTAGTGTTCTTTTTTTGTTGCTTGTGCAGACGAGCCATCATCGTGACTCAGCCTCAAGCTCATCAAACCATAAACTTCAACAACAATCGCGCAAAAATATGGAGAAGCAGTTTGATCAGAAGAAGAAGAAGATTGAAGAACATCTAATAACAACAGAGCCGTCTCTTATCATCAATAAAAATATTCATCCTGTTCACAATAACATGAGCTCACGAAGCAACAGCGTTGAAAGCACATCATCGAATAAGCCTCACACAGGAGGAGATATTAGGTGGGACGCAGTGAATCATCTGAAATCTAGAGGAATCAAGCTCGGAATCAGCGATTTTCGCGTTTTGAAACGGCTAGGTTACGGAGATATCGGAAGTGTTTATCTCGTTGAGCTTAAAGGA